>JAKFHU010000226.1:0-600000 GCA_023783475.1 Daubentonia madagascariensis
GATGTCTCTGGGAGTAGCCCCCCACTAACCACAGGCCAGATTGGTGGAGTCGAGCCATCTGAGGGTGCTGTACGCAGGGTCTGGGGACACCCCGCCTAAGACACTCACATTCTGTTTCTGTTCATGGTGACTCTATACCTGTGATGGTACCCTCTTCTAGTCAAGATAAACCGGGTCAAATTTCCCTGGATCAGCAGTACCAAGTGATTCTGTGTGCTGAGTAGAAGATGCTGATGACTTGGGCCATTTCTTAGTCCAAGCACATCCTCTTCTGTTGGGATGTAAAGTGCATTTCTTTTACTAAATCCTGGTGCATTGCACTTCCCACTACGGCCACGTAGCTCCCATCTGACCAAGCCTCCCTCAAGTAGCAATTACTAACTCTGGACAAAATTTAAAAACAACTGTCCAAAGGCACTGAAGAGCAACCAAAGGCAAACAGACACTGCAGGTTAGTCGGCACTCGGAAGACGGTAAAGCCACCAAATGAGTTCTCCACTCTCACTGCTTTCATCTGACGGCAGGCCCCTGTCTCCACTGCGTGGAGCAGGTAGCGCTCTGACAGAAACCCTGCAATTTAGCCAGCGGGAAGGACCAGAAGACAGAGCCCAGGGCGGTGAGAGCTGCTGGAAAGGGACGGGAGAAGTCTTAGGAAGAAGAGAGCCCAGGAGGGAGAGCCCCAAGGGCTATGCATGAACTGTCCAAACCCCAGGCTAACCCCTAAAACATGAGTGCACGGGGAGACACCACGCAGCCCACCTGAGGCCAAAGAACCGCCTGAAATGTGAACGAACTGCTGCTCGCTACAGGGGAGCAGAGCTTACAGTTTGAGTTCAGTCAAATTAGCCTCCTGTTTAAAAAAAAAAACCAACACTCTTCAAAGGAACTTAACAAAATCCAGGGTTTATACATCATTCACATTGTTCAGGATATAATCTAAAATTACCAAACATGTGAAGAAACAGGGAAATATGACCATTCTTAAGAGAAAGGACTGATCCTTAGACAACAGGGATATTAGAAGTAGCTGGCTGGAACGACAGTCCATCACACGGGGAGATGCAACACATAAGTCAGCCGTAACGTAAAGTGGGGCACAAGGAGAATGGGCCTGTACAATTGCAAGGTCTTTACATGTTAAGTCAAGGCTACTAGTTCCAAGTAGACTGTGATGTTCAGGATGTTATCATAATCCCTAGAGCAGCCGCCTTTAAAATAAGGCGAGGAGGGACAACTGAACAGCCAGCAGATGAATTGAGGTGGACTTTGAATAAACGGTGGTGTTGGGGGTCAATGGGCCATCTCTGACCTTTCACCAGATCTTCTGCGTCAGCCACCTGTTTGCTTCTCTTTCTTCACCACCAGTGCTCCAAGGGACACCTCCTCTTCCAAGCAGCCCCTCCCCACCAGACGCTGCATCTCCCCAAGATGTCACTTCTGGTCTAACACCTTGAAAACTCCCTTTTTCAACCCCGCTGTAGTCAGTACCCTGGTCACATGGGCATTCTCAGTATTTCCCCACTTAGGGTGGGGGCTCCCTTCTGGCGGGAGCCCCAGTTGGCATATCTTCTTCTGTCACTGACACCCCGTCATCCTTTCCCTCTGCACAATCGCCCAGACTGTCACCCAGGCCCGGGCTCTGTCACTGGCCCTTCAGGCGTAGGGTGCTATCTTCCCCTGGCAGGCTGTGTGGTGTGCACGGCACCCTCTGAGCTACAGGTGCACCCGTGGGCTCTCTGCACTGATCTGTGTGATGTCTGGAAGAGTGGGCAGAGACACTCGGGCACCTGAGATTGGGCGTGCCCGCTTGCATGGTCATGTCCACCCGCTGCAGGTGACCCTGGAGCCCAGCTGATGGGAGATGGAGCTGGGCATTGGTAGCATCTGCTACGAGGAAGAACCTCAGATACCTCATGAGAACCAAGATCTATTTTTGAGATATGGAAGGCAGAGCCCAAGTGGAATAGAGTTTTTTAAAAACACTGTCTTGTCCCAGCTTTGAGGCCCTGGGTAGAGGCTGTCTGTCCCCTTCTTGAGCCACTGATTAGTTCACGCCCCTGTCCCTGCCCTTATCAGACCCTCACACTCTGGGGCCCTAGACACCAGCCCTAACTGTCCCTGGGCCAGGTACCAGACAATTAGGGACAATTCCTATGCCCCAGAGCCTCGAAATTATTCAGATCAGCCAGGGGAGCCTGAGGACAAAACTGACCCCTCGCATACTGGACACAGGCTGCCCCCGAGCTCCTGCTGGCTGCTGCCTTGTACTTGGTGGAAGCCACCCTGCATGGCCCCGCCTGGAGCCTTCTCTCTCCTTTGGAGCAGCAAGTATCATAGAGTTCTGCCTTTCATCTCTCCGGGTCTCACTGTGTTGTATTACACCATCAAAAGAAACTGTGAATCTCATAAACCACCAGGATGCAGGAAAAGTGTCTGACACCTGTGGGTGGCTTGTCCCCCAGCTGCTAACTCACTTTCCCAGACCAGCCCAGGAACAGACAAGGACAGCTTCCAGCCAGGCCTTGGGAGGCAGTTCAGGTGTGCATGCCTGAGGACAGGGCTGGCCTCCCTGGTGAGCTCAAGCCCTGGCCACACTCTGCCCTGAGATGCTGTCCCCCCACCCCCCACCCACCCTATGTCCAGCCTACTCAGACACAGCGTCAGTCCCGAGGGCCCAGGTGACCCTGTCCAATCCCCACCTGGAGCAGAAGCTCCACTCTGTCCCTGGCCTGCCAGGTCTTACTTGTGCAGCACCATGGCCAGAGCCTTGCCCTCCACTGCACCTGCCACCCAGAACTGGAGCTCCATGGGGCACAGACCTGCAGAAATCACCACGGGACCCTTGGGCAGAGCCACGTGCACCTACCCTCTGCCCAGCCCCTTGTGCCCCTTGGCCTGTGACACCCACTGCAGGGAACCAGGACAAGGCTGGGTCCCCCAGTGCTCCTCACCCCCTCCCCACTCCCACCAGACCCCTGAGGGAGTGCCCAGGGAAGCCCACCCGAGGAGCCCCACAGATAGGCAGAGTCACCAGGGACTGCTGAAGCTCTTTATGCAGAACCAGGAGAGGGGGTAAGGGGGAGAGGGCAGTGGGGGTGGCAGGAGGGGGTGCAGCTGGCTGAGGGCTCCTCCCATGTCTCTGCACAGGATAGAGGAGCTGGGTGGTGCCACCCTGGGCACTGGGGAGGCAAGGTGCCCCCTACCCTGGAAAGGAGTGGGGGGGTCAGTGAGGATGTGACAGGAGGCAGGGGGCTGCAGGGTGGGGGCACATGGAGGTAGTGGGCTGCAGGGTGGGGGCACATGGGGGCAGGGGGACGCAGGGGGATGCAGGGTGGGGGCACAGGCTGGGCTCTTGGGGGCTCCAGGCACAGCTCAGAGCAGACAGAGCAGGGTCCTTCTGCAGGCTGCCCACAAAGCTCCACATGTGAAGAGGTGACAAATGCTTCAGGCCACCAGGAGGGTGAGGGAAGGACCGAGTGCTGTTCTGGATTCTGGCTCTGCCCACAGCTGGGCAGGTGGCCTTGGGCAAGTCTCTGAACCTCCAGTTCCCAAATGACACGCAGCCGGTGAGGGACCCAGGAAACCTGAGTTAAGCAGGCGGGCACGCCTGCTATGTTTCTGAATCTTTTAAGCAATTCATTGGGTAAAGGGGGTCACAGTGACTACTGAGGGCTGAGGGAGGTGCTGAGGAGAGATCTGAGTCTCACACCTGCTGCAGGTACCTCGGGGGACCTGGGGGGATAGACATTGTCCCCCACCAGCAGCCCAGCCAAAGGAGCATTCACCATGAAAGGATTTCCCAACTGCCCATGAGCTACATCCCAGACAGAGGTCAGAAGGCATTGCCCGGCCCAGGTGGGGTCTCTCCTGCCCAGGTGGAAACAGGGGTGGGTGAGAGAGACCACATGGCCTCTTGAAGTGCCACTGAACCCCAAGTCTTGGATTTTCTCAAGTGTCCTCTAAAACTGTTCACTTACCCTAGTTGCTTCCTGGAGAACAGGTTTCTGTAGAAAGAAGGAAACACACCCAATTCAGAAGACCCCAGGAATCCAGTCAGGGCCCCAGGACCCCTCCATCGCCAACATTTCCCATGACCCCAAAAGGACAAAGTCAAAATAAGATGCAGCACGTTCCGTAAAATGTCGCTCTACTGGCTCTTCCACGGGGGGTGGGGGGGGGGGACACGGGAGAAGTAAACAAATGTGTCCTCCCTACCGCTTTGCTTGGGGATGAACATGTGCTCCGAGTTGAGTCCTCTGGCTCCTGTGACCTTCTTAAAGTCCTCCAAGGCTTCCTGGTTGTTCTCGGCGTCTCTGCCTGCAGGTGACCAGGAGGAGCCATGAGCGCGCCCAGCAGAACAGGGAAGCTGCTGGCACCTCCCTCCCAGCCTGGAGGACTGATGAGCCGCTGGGCCGGGGAGGAAGACCTCGGCCACTGCGGGGACCAGGGCACCGTGAACGTCCCCTGAGGCTCCCACAGCATCAAGACCAAGAGAAGCAGGAAGCGCTCTCCGCTCACCCCCGTGCATCGCCCAGGAATGAGGGTGGACGGCAGGACCCCCGCATTGGAGGAAACGAAGCTCCCCTCTGGGGCACCAGGGCGCCACCCTGTCCGCTGCTCTGTCCTCCACACACTCCCGGCACCGGGGAGAGCTCAGGAGCCTGCGGGGCTGTTGTCTTCAGGTAGGATCAGCACCGGTGCCCCGCTGTCTGCTGGCGCCACCGTGTCCGGAATGTAACCCCAGGAGCTGGATTTCCTTTCCGAGCAGACTCCTCCTCACATCCCCCTCCTCCCCCCTGCTGGACACCCCCAAGCAGCGATGAGGCACTGCCCCAGGGGAGTGCGCATCCTGTGGCATTTGTGACCTTTGCACCCTGTGCCCACGGCAGCTGCTCCTTCCTGCGGAGACCTAGACCAGGACACCCTAATGCTGAACTCCGGGGCGGGAGTTAGGGCGTCCTTCTGGAAAACCAGTCCTGAGGGAACTGTAAGTGGGCTCTCGGGTCCCAGTGGCTCTGCTAAGGGGAGGGGGCGCCGGGGGCAAAGAGGGTGAGGACGGGGGGGGGGGGGGCGGGGGCTCACCCACGAGTTTTGCCATTCGGATCTGCATCCCGTGCAGCTCGCCCTGGCAGTAAAGGATGTAGTGGCCCTTCACAGATGAGCTAATGATGTACACCACACGCTTGCCCCCGTCTGCAAAGGACAGCAACACCAGTCCTAAAGTAGCCACCTGAGCTTCAGGAAGGATCCGGGAGACCACCCAGCGCCCGGCCTGGCACACCCTGCAGCTTCCACGTCCCCCAGTCCCCCAGACCTCCCTGCAGGTTCCCCACCAGGCCTGAGCCCCAGGCCATGGGGCCCCCACTTCCCAAGGACTCGGTGCACCCGAGAGGCAGTCACATCCCAAACTAGTTAGTCACAGGGAGCTTCACGGGCATGAGGTTTGCAGGGGTTGGACCTTGGGGTGCTCAGCGCCCACCAGTCAAATATGACCCTTCTCCTGTCCTGCCAGGGACACAGCTATAACAAAAGGGAAAGCCCTGGACAGCCGAGTCCCTCCTGGGGACAAACACACCACACCTGGTATTTGGTGTCAAGTGTTTGTATCCTTAAGTCAGATTTACTGGGAAAAGGGGAGGGTGGGCTTTTAATGGGGTCAGGATGGAGTGAAAGACTTCTCAGGTCAAAAGCCCGCCCCAAAAAGGTGCCAGCTACTCCCAACCCTTCTAGCGTGTTTGAGGCATGGTCCAGCTCAGGCTCCAGGACTCACAGGCCGTGTATTTGCCCGGCTCGTCAGTTTTTTCCAGGACGACTTTGATCTCCTGGCACTGGCCATTTACCCTGGAAAACAGAAGCTCCGTGGGCAAAGAGGTCCTGGTTTGTGCCTCCCCCTGACTCAGAGCAGCCCTGCTAATATGCCCTGCAAGGCCTCTACTATGCCCCAGGTCTGTGGCGGGGCACAGAGGTGGGTGCTTCTCCACATCACAGGCCCAGGCATCAGCTGGGCCCTCTGGTCACACGTGGCAGCCCCAGAGTTCTCGAGGTGGCCAGGAGCTCTGTACCACTCCCCTGGGGGCTACCTCCCAACCCACCCTCGCTGGAGTTGGAGGGGACCCGGGGCAGCCTAGTTTAGCAGGCAACATCTGTGGCCGTGGGCCTAAGCCCTAAGCCACGGTTCGTGGACCTCATCCTGCTGCGTCCTCTCCTGCTGGCCCTCTTCCTTTCAGAGACATTCAGGGACAAGCCCCATGTCCACTGTCATCTGGCCCAGTGAAAGGTTGAGGTAGGGGCTTTGGGGAAAAAAAATGCAAATATCAAGGTCATTTCCAAGGTCAATGGCTCCCTAAGGGTCGGCCTGAGGACCAGAGCACGGGCACTGCCATGCCACTCACGTGGGAACCGCACAGGTGTAAACCATACAGGTGTGAAGTCACACAGGTGGGAGCCAGGCAGGCAAGAGCCACACAGGTGGGAAGTTGTACAGGTGAGAGCGACACAGGAATTTCAAAGGGGTCTTTGCATTGCCTGCCAAGCCTTCTCCCTGGTATCTTATCTCCCTTCTTGGTCATCCTGAAACCCTGTCCCTTTGGTCTCCAAAGCAGAAAGTTACTACAAGTCCAGAGTCCGCGAGGCCCAGCCTGCCAGTTCTGACTCTGGTCTGGGTGGACAACACCTTTTCCCAAAGGGGCCTGCACAGCAGGCAGGTGCTACCTAGTCAGTGGAGGGAGTGGGCGTGCCCAGCCCTGCCCCTCACAGCCACGAGGTCTGATCCGGGGGCACCCTCAGTGGCACAGTTTGCCCTTGAAGCTGGCAGGTGCTGAGTGTTGCAGGAGGGGCTGAGAAGGGCCCCTCCAGCACGGTCTGCTCACCCCACCCAGCCCCTGGGCTAAAGCCCAGGTCACAGCTGCCCGACCCCAGATACTCACAGCATGGTGACCGTGGCCTCCAGGTTGCCCCCCTCCAGGGGCGTGAGGGTCAAGGGAGTCACAGACTCCAACTTCTTCCCGGGAATCTCCTTGTCAGCTGTCATGGCCTTCACATACCACTTCCCTGACACCTGGAGAAGGCTCCTCTCCATTAGGGTTCGAACCGACCTCTCCAGGGCCTCCCCCTCCCCTAGTCTGCAGCTCCCGGACTCTACCCCGCACCAAGGGCTGGAGACATGGAGCATTTCCCAATCCCTCACCCCAGCCAGAAAATACCCACAGCCTTCCCCAGACCCACCAAATGCTGGCTCCCGGCCCCTGCAAGTCGGCCAGGACCCCAGGAACCCTCACTCCTGGGGGAAAGGTGAAGTCAGCAGACCCCCGTCCTCCCAACCCAGCCCCCCTGCACCCCGGGCCCACCTTCTGCTCAGTCTGGCCATTCTGTCCGGGTGGGGGTTTAGTGCCTGACTCTAAAATGAGGGTCTCTAACCAGCAGCATCAGTCTCTCCTTGAGCCCACCCTGCCCCATCTGAACCTCACATCCTCACTCTCCTCGTCCGAGACCAGGGGGTCCTGGGCCTGCAGGGCAGCAATAAGGCCGAGGCTGATGGCCAGGAACAGGGTCTTCATCTCTGGGGTCTGCGCTCACAGCCACCCGACGGGTCACTCGCTGGAGCTCAGAGAGGCTGTGCCAGCTCCTCGCACGGCTGCCCTTTATACCGCTAGGCTCATGGTCCACCAGGGAACTTGGCTCAGATGACTGACCAATGCCTTCCTGGACATAAACCATGGCCAGTTCTGCAATGAAGCAGATAAAATGTCATTATTGTTGGAAGTTGATGAATAACAGTTTGTTCAATCCCCAAAGGATCATCCAGACAGGGCCACGGTCCAGTGGACTTGCAGGTTGTACCTGGGAGGGAAATGAGTCTGAGTGGAGGGTGTGCAGACCTCCCGTGTGTGGGGCCATGCAGGGGGTGTGTGTGGCGGCAGCAGAACCCTCCAGCTGTCCCACATGGGCCCCTCAGCCAGCTGATGTGCACACTGCCAGAGAGGATACAGGCTGGAGTCAGAGGGCCATGGGCTTGGGTCTCGGCTGACCTTCCTGTGTCCCTGGGCAGGTTACTCAGCCTCAGATTCATCATGGAAAAAGAGGGACCCTACTGGGCAAACAAGGTGCCATGTACATTTGAAGAGGATGTTCATGCTCCTGAGCAAGGTGTGCAATGAGGACCCTCTCTGCTCCATACACAGAGCATGACAGGTGAGATACATAAAGGCAGAAAACCAAGACAGATGTGTGTGTGTGTGCTTGTGTATGTATACACGTATATACGTGCACACACGCATGCGCACACACTTACATACATAAAATCAGGAATGGAAGAAAAGCACAGAGTGGTGAAGGAGCTGAGGCCAGGACCCACTGGCTCCAAGTCCTGAGGCAGGCAGAGAAGGCCTGCGGTACAGCTCCCAGGAGTGAGGGGTGGGGATTCCTTGACTCCAGAAAAGAGGCTGAGAAGCCCTTCCTGACACATCCCAGGGCTATAACTTGTTATAACTTAATGGGGAGCTGTGGGCATAGGAAGGTGAGAGGACATCAATGCAGCCTCCAGAGCAAAGCTGAGACAAGCCATCCTCTGACAGGTTGACTGTACCTGTGACACCCTCCGTGTCATAGCAGAACAGAAGCCTGGGACCAGGGATGGGGGCAGAAGCTACAAAACACTGCTGGACAGAGAATGATGACAACAAGGTGACAAAGAAACACAGAAATGCATAGACACAAAAGCCTCACCTTAAAATCAGCCAGCAAGCCAATGTTCCAAATTACCCAAACAAACATCACACTAAGAAAGACAGATTAAAAATGAACAATTGGCACAGGAATTTATTCCAGCTAACAAAGTCTGACAAACGTGTTAAAATTGCAGTAATATGATGAAGATGCCTAAAGATTAAAAAGAATAAGAAATTGTAAAATTAGAACTGGCCAGAACATTTTAAAAAAACCAAAGAGACATGAAATAGAAATAATTATAAATCAGCCAGGCATGGTGGCACATGCCTGTAGTCCCAGCTACTCGGGAGGCTGAGGCAGGAGGATCCCCTGAGCCCAGGAGTTGGAGGTTGCAGTGAGCTATGATGACACCACTGCACTCTACCCCAGGTGACAGAGCAAGACCTGTCTCAAAAAAAAGAAAGAAAGAATTGTAAATCTTGAAGATGAATAGTAAAGTAATAGACAAGATGAAGTCTCAACTCGACATGGTAGAAGAGACTTTGTATAACATAACAGAAGACAGTACTGATGGAATCAATGAAGACACAGAAAAACTTGAAAGAGAAGTTGAGGTGTGAAGAATAGAGTCTCTAGTAATAAAACGGCATTGAGGAAATCAACCAGAGTGCAGCAGTTCTGAAAAACAAGAAGAAAGACACACACACACACGCACGGAGAATAGATCAAGAGGCTCCAATATAAATGCAATAGGAGTTCCAAAAGAAAAGCATTAAAAAATGGCAAAAAAGCTAAGCGATAGCTTAGCAATAGCTAAGTTACAAACCAAGTAATGATCAAAATAGAGAAATGCACTCCTAGAATATTACAGTGAACTGCGGAACATCCAGGATAGAAAGAAAACATTTAAAACCCCCAGAAGGAAGGGACACATCACCTACAAGGGAAGTGGGTGTAGACTGACGGCAGATTTCTCAACAGAAACACTAAACTCCAGGAGACAATGGATCAATATCTGTAACAAACTGAGGGAAAACAGCGTTTACCCTTGAATGTTACACTCAGCTCCACTTTCATGAAGCATAGAAGGCCAAGTAAAGCAATCTGGGATGTAAAAACTACTCACTGACCTTTGTTAAAGGACGTTTTGAAGGGTGGATTTCACCAAGACTGTGAGCACCTAGAAGGAAGCGCAGCGTATGAGCAACAGGGATACGCACAGTGACGAAAGAGATGTCAGCCAAGCTCATTAACTGAGGACTGAAAAACTCTAATAGCTTATTTTTTAAATGAGATGGGGAGGAAATTTCTATTTTAGTGGATAGTCAAACAGTGCTAAATGCATAAAAACAAACCCATACCTATTTGCATGAGTTCATTCAAACTATAAGATGCGCCTTGAGCACGTGACAGCAGTGACCCCTGGGGCAAGGGAAACTGTGGAGTGGGCTGAGTGGGTGTAATAAATAAATTTTAAAAATGAAGCCTATTAGACAAAAACACAATTTAAGGCAAAAGCATCAACAGGGGTGAAAGGGAGACAACATGAAAACAATTAAAAGAGCAACCTACCGAGAAGGTAAGTATTTACAAAAGTGAAGGCCTCTTCAAAGCACAGAAAGCCGCACAGGAGACGTTCTCTGCTAGAAACAGAGAGCGACAGCTTTGAAAGTTCATACCAACCAACTCGAAGATTTGAAAACAAAAATTGTAAAATATACAAGGACCTTCCCCCAACAACTAAACGATTACATTCTCTTTAAGTACACACAGAATAGGTATTAAAAATTGACCACATACCAGGCAACATGGGAAATTTCACAGAATACAACACAGCCTGCTCTTCTTGGCTATAAGGCAATGAAATTAGAATCAATAATGAAGAGAATATTATATAAAGATAAATATAAACTTTTAAAATGCACTCCTCAGCAACTTCTGGGTTAAAGAGGAAATCACAATGAAAAATACAGAATATTTAGGACTGAAACACCAGAAACGTGTTAGATATCAAAATTAAGGGCCAAGCATGGTGGCTCACACCTGTAATCCCAGCACTTTGGGAGGCCAAGGCTGGAGGATCGCTTGAGGCCAGGAGTTTGAGACCAGCCTGGGCAACATTGTGAGACCCCATCTCTACAAAAAGTTTTTTTAAAAATTAGCCAGGAGAGGCTGAGGCAAGAGGATCAGTTGAGCCCAGGAGTTGGAGGCTGCAGTGAGCTATGATCACCCCACTGCACTCCAGCCTGGGCAACAGAGCGAGATCCTGTCTCTAAAAAAAATTTTTTTTAATTAAAAGATGTAGCTAAAGAAATTCATGGAGAGAAATCTACAGCCTCAGATGTATTTATTAAACAAGAGGAAATGAAAATAAGTAGTCAAGCATTCAAATAAACAAATAATTTTTTAAGAACCTAAAGAAATTAGAAGACTTTTTTTAAAAAAAAGAATAGAAATCCATGAACTGGAAAATAAAGAAAAACTGGAGACAATCAGCAAACACAAAACTGGCTCTTTGGGGAACGTGCTATAAATGGATAAAACTCCCGCAAAGCTGCCTGGGGATGAGGACAGCAGCAGTTAAACAACAGCAGGAACAACGGGGTGGCGTAAACAACAGAGGTTGGAGAAGAGCTCACGCGGTCTAGAGAAGGTGAGCAGAATGGAGCACACGGCCGCCGGGTCCTGGCACCTTCTGATGAGTCATTGCAATCAAGAGAGTGAGGTTTTGTCGCGGGCTGAACAGACGGATCAACAGAACAGGAGAGACAGACCAGAAACAGAACCAGAAAAGTAGAGTCGCCACACAGGTGGCAAAGACATTTGAGGGGAAAAATATTGAATAAATGGAATTTTTTATCCGTATGGTAAAGCCATACCAATTTAGCTCCCTACCTCACACCACACAGAATTAATACCAGGTAGATTAACAGGCTTAAAATATGAAAAGGAAAACTTTAAAAACCTGTAAAAGAAAATATGGTGTAATACCTTTATGAACTGGAGGTGCGTCCTAAAGTTATGCCTCTTACAGAGGCAAAGGCAAGCCGGACCGGAGGGGGCACTGGCAATGTGCGCAACTGCAAAGTTTTGGTACGCAGAGTGCACGCAGAAGTCCTCCAGAGCATTTAGAAACAAACAGCTGGAGGGAAAAGTGGGCAAAGGATATGAAAAGGCAACCAACGGAGGAGGAAACCCGGATGGCAGCGAGGACGGGAAGAGATGCTTAAAAAGGAGATGTGTCGCCGAGCCCCAAGGGTGAGCACACTCCGCGATCCGACAGCAAGCGTCGGCAGGGTGAGGGGCAACACGGATCCGCACCCACTGGTGCAGCCGCCTTCCAGAGCGACGGGCAGCAGCCAGCGAGGCTGAAGACAGCACGCCCTGGGACGCGGCAGTTCTGCTGCCTCCACAGACCCTAAGGTGTCCTGCATGGGCCCTGTCCACGCACGAGCCGGGAGCTCCCACGGTCATAGGATTACGTGCAATTGGCCAAAGCCGTCTCTTTCCGTGGTGCTGGCAGGGCCACGGGCAAGTTTGCATTTAGCAGGGCCTGTTGAAGCTAACGGCCAGTCCGGCGCCGGGCTGAGCTCCTGGCCTTCCCGGCATAGTCTGTGTTATCAGGAATATTCCTGCCGTTCCCTGTGCCGGTGCAGCTGGTATCATGACCCAAGGCTGCTGGGCTGCAGGTCACAGCAGGACGTGAAGGTAAGTCAGTGGGAAGTGACAGAGAAGCAAGTTTTGCTCTGCGTGAAGCCAAAAGCAAGTCTGTGGTCAGCTCCCCCAACCCTCTACGTGCACGATTGTAAGCGAGGACTCAGTCAACGTCCGTCAGAATGGACGTCCTCTCTGTCCGAAATGGGCTTGATCGTGCAACATGCACGCATGCCCCTACACGTTCACACTTTTTTGATGGTAATCTCGCAAAGCAGAAATGGTCAGACTTCTTGTTTATGGGGCAAAAGCCCATAGCAGTACCACAAGTACATCTATGATGGAAAATGCATGTTTTATTCATCCCGGTGATCAGTAATGAAAAATGAACTTTGAACTCCATGCTAGGGGAAAGTCTGAATTACCTCTCTATTCTATATATAGGAAATGGTGTAAAAATCAATTTCATAGGAAGCAGTAATCAAGGAGTAGCAGCAAAAGACACAGGAAGAAGTTCTATAGATGTATGCCAGGTGGTAATTAATCAAATTTTATGTGTTTTCTTTCCATTTGGTGGTGTTTATTGCAGTTGTTAGCTTTTTTTATTTTTTAGCTATTGTGCATTCAGGAGAGATCAGCTTTTTAATGTGTGAGTTTTTGTGATTTTTTTCCCACTCCAAATAAATATTTATTTTCATGTCTAGAAAGGGTTTGTAATTTTTATTATTGTATAAAGTGACCTCTAAATTTTACATAAATTTTAAGCCCCACAAAATCTATCCACCCCTGGCTATAGCTGTAAGTTTAATTTCCTTTTAAAATAATCTGAAGAAAATCCACAAAAATGTTAACATTTTGTAAAGCCGGGCATGGGCACCTGGTGTTTGTTATTCTCGGCTTGTTCCCTGGGTGCTGACTACTCACGGCTAGGAGAAGCCCACCCTGGAGAAAAGGGCCCCCATGTGATGGGGCCTCTTTGGCCAGGGCCAGCTGTGGCCGACCCTGCATGTCCCTGACACAGTGATGGTGCCTGTCCTGAAGGAGCTGGGTCGTTCTTCAGTCATGGCCCTCGTCCCACCACCTGGGCTCCGTCCGTCAGGGCCGGGCTCAGCAGAGGCTCCCGCAGGGGCGTGGAGTGAGCAGATCTGCACTTGGCCACGGAGCCCCAGGGTGCGGCAGGGGAGCTGCTTCCCGCGAAAGGTCGCGCTGTGTGTTCCGGCTCTTTCTTCTCCTTGAGTTCCTCCGAGGCCGGCTTATCTGAGCACAGAACCTCTTTGTACCACAGCTTGTGCCATGTCACGGTGAATGTCACACAAATAGGAACATGCCTGGAGGCCGCCTGGACCCACGTCCTCCCGCCCCGGCTGCCAAGCTGACGCCATGGATGTGGCCTCCTGGGGAGTGCTGCCGGCCTTCCCACCCCTCCCTACCCAGGGGGGGCCCTTCCCGGGCCCCTCGACACCCTCACTCCACAGGCTGCTCCCAGGAAGGGGAATCGCTGGCGCTGGGCGGCCGCGGCCAGCACGGGGTCCTGGCAGAACGGCCTTGGCCAGCGCAGGCCGCGAGCCAGTGGGGGAGGAAGGCCCACGGCACGGGGAGCACACTGAGCCCTCAGCGCAGCTCACCTTCCTGGAGGACGGACGCCCTCCCTGGGCAGCGGGGGATGTGTGAGCCGGGGCTTGAGGCCCAGCCCAGGAACTGCCTCCAAACCTCGCTACTAGACACACTTTCCCGAAGACCCCAGGAGTAAGGAGAGAGAGGAGCAGGAGGGAGGGAGGGAGTCCCAAGCCAGGGACCACTGGGAGGGGAGCAGCGTGAACCTGTCCGGGTCGCCTCCTGGGAAACTGAGGCCGAGCCAGGCAGAACCAGGTCTCCCGGCTCCAGCCCCCGCCCACCACACAGGCAGCTGCTCCGTGGGAGGCGGGAGATGTCCAAGGTGGGGCCTGCAGACCATGAGCCACGTGGCAGGGGGGACACAGGCTGCCGTCCTTCCACCTAGCCCCTGCCCTCGCCCAGGTGAGCACCAGGAAGCCACTCTCTGGGGTGGGGTTTGATGCTATTTGTGCAGCTGTTTGGTTCACAGGGTCCTCCCTGGTGACCGAGCTCGGAGATGCAGCTGCAGACTGTTTGTGCCAGGCTTACACTCTCCCGGGGAGCTGCTGTCCTTGTGCCCCTTCCACAGGACAGTGAAGGTGAGAAAGGGGCTGAGCTCACTCAGAGGCTGGCACGGACCCCACTCACGCCCGGTGGCCACGCAGAAGCCCCGTGTCCCCTCGACCCTGCCAGTGCCCTGTGTGCAGAGAATCCCTCACGCTGCCCGCGGCCTCAGGGGCTGGGAAGTGCTGAGGGAGCCCCAGGCCCACACCCGGCTGGGGGATCTGAAGAGCCCCCTCTTCAAATGGTCTCTCTCCTTCCTTTCCGGTCTGGGTTTCTCGAGCCGCAGTTGTGACTGTTGGTCAAACGTCCCCCCCACGTACCAGGTGCTAATAGAGAGGCTGCCCTCTGCACGGGGTAAACAAGGGAGGATGTTCTTGATTATTTGTGTGATCAAAATCAGAAAAGGCTATTTGCACTAAGTAGAACACAATGTATTTGCACTGTAGATAATTTTATATTTTTAGGAAAAAATACAAATTGTCTATAATGTCACCACCCCCCAAAAAAAACTCCATGGGGACTTTGAGGGGCTGCTGTTAGGTGTTTGATGAATTTGGGGACAATCCTCCCTGTCTCATTTGCTTTCCATTTAATCTGTGGCCCCACAGCGTCCTTCAGGGCAGCTCGTCTCTGCCTCGTATGTGTCGTGCACTTTTGGGGGGGGTCTGGGCACCTCACAGACCCGCAGTGAGACCGGCCCCGGCAGTCCTTGGGCGGATGTGCACACTGGGACGCTGTGCTCGCAGGAAGTCAGGGCCGTCGGGGATGCTGGAGGCACCGTGGTGGCTGACTTGACACACAGTCCCCTCCCTGCAGCCTCCCACACAGACCAGCGTCCTCGGGGACGATGACCGTCCTCCCAGCTCCAGGGCGAGTCTGACTGATCTAATACGACCTGTCCCTCTGGTCTGGGATTGCTCGGGATGGGCCAGGGACACCTGAGAAGGGACACGCAGAGGGAATCTGAGAACCCAGCAGGAGCCCCTGTGGGGATGAGCCAACCCTGGGGCCCTCGAGGAGAGAGACAGGAGGCACCCAGTGCTCGATGACGTCACGGACGCCTGCCCGACCCTGGACTCCAGCCATGTGGGCCGACACGTGACCAGGCTGACTCAGCAGTGCACGGCCGAGTGCAGTGCCCGGCGTGGGCGCCGCGTGTGCTGTGGGCGGGACAGTGACGGCCAGGGGGAGTGACAGCAGGTGTGAGTGTCATGGAGAGGGAGGAGCGGGCAGCCAGAGGTGAGGGGAGGTGTGGGGCCTCGGGACGGCCACTACCACTGGCCACCCACGGAGGCAGCGCCACTGCTGGTGTCCAGGTACAGAGAACGAGGCCCTGACCACGCAGCAGGGTGTATCTCGAAAACGGTAGCACCCGACCTTTAAAGCATCAGAGGCAAACCACGCTTGTCTCAGCCTCACAGTCCTCACCCCAGACAATCCTGCAGTCCACTGTGCCCGTGCCGAGCCAACACCAACGCTGGCCTTGCCGGCGTGGCTGTTCTGTGGGGAAGGGGCAGCAAGCCACTGTGCAGTCCACTGTGCCCGTGCAGAGTCAGCGGTGACATCTGCGCACGCGGCTTCAGCTGGCTTGGCTGCGAGGAAGCGACTCTGGCCGCTGGCTCAAGCCCCGGCACGGACTGCCAGACAGGGGACCGGGCCAGTCCAGGGACTTCCAAGGGCCGGTTCGACAGCAACCCTTCTGCAGGCCTGAGGAGCAAGAGCTTCCTCTTTGTCACTATTCTCAGAGGTTCCTCTTCTTTCTTTCTTTCTGTTTTTTGTTTTGTTTTTTGGGAAGGGTGAGAGGTCATAGGTTACTGTGACTGGCCAAGAACTAGATGGGTGGCTAAGCTGTTATTCCTCGGTGACGAACTTCAACTTGACTCTGCTCCAGCCGCCAATAGCGGGGCCGTTCTTTATAGAACTGCGGTTTTTGTTCCGGGAATATCTTTAAGTTCTCGCTTCTCCCTTTGCCTCAGTTATGGGGCAGAATCCCTTCTGGATCACATCCCACCACTTTCTTTTAACAGCTTTGTTGACGTGTGAGGTACGTACCGTAATGTTCATCCATTTTATGTGTGCGATTCAACGATTTTTAATTCATCGGCGGGGCTGTGCAGCCACCTGCACGATCGAGCTTTAGAACATTCCCATAAAGGTCCCTCATGCCCCTTAGCAATCAACTTCCAATTCCACCCCCAGCCCCGGGACGCAGGAATCAATGTCGTCTCTGCGGATTTCTCTATCCCGGACACTTCCTGTCAGTGGGGCCGTACGACGCGCGGCCTTCCGTGTCTGGCTTCTTCTGAGCACAGTGGCTTCAAGGCCCATCCACGTTGTGGCCCGTGTCGGTACGTCGTGCTGAATAATGTTCCTTGTGTGGGTAGGTCGTGTTTTGTTTATCCAGCCACCTGCTGATAGACACTTGGATTGTTTCCACTTTTTGGCTATTATGAATAATGTTGCTGTGAATATCGGTATGCAAGTGTTTGTGTGGACATGAGCTCTCAGTGTTTTCAGCTGTCTTGAGTATACACCCAGGAGCGGGATCGGGGGCCGTACCGTCACTCCACGATTCACCACTTGGAGAACTGCCAGCTCGTTCCTCACAGTGGTGGCACCACTTCGCCCGCCCACAGCAACGGAAGGGTCTCAGTCTCTCGCCCCTTGGCAACACTTGTCACTGTTTCTTTGACTGACACCATCCTAGTGGGTGCAAAGTGCTGTCGCATTGTGGTTTTGATTTGCTGACTACAGGGGCTGAGCAACTTTTTGTATTCTTATTGGTCACTCATATGACTTCTGGGGTGAAGAGCATATGCAAATCTTTTACTTATCCTTTAGTGGAGTTGTTCACCTTCCTGTTGTTTAGTGGTAAGTATTCTTTATATATGTATATGCTGGATACTGGTTCATTACCATATATATCATTTACAAATATTCTCTCCCAACCTGTGACTTCTCTTTTCCCTTTCATAATGGTGTTTCCGGAATCACAAAAGTTTTAAATTTTGATGAAGTACAATTTCTCTTTTTATGGGTTATGCTTTTGGTGATGTATCTAAGAACTCTGGCAAACTCAAAGTCCTGAAGATATTGTATGTTTTCTTCTGGCAGGATTATAGTTTTGTCTCTCACATTTAGATTTATAATCATTTTGAGTTAATTTTTTGGTATTCAGTGAGGTATAGGCCTAAATAAATCTTTTCATGAGTATATACAATTATCCCAGCAGCATTTATTGAAAACACTACCCTTTGCCTAATGAATTGCCTTGGCACCTTGTTAAAATCTACCAACCATAAACGTAAGGGTTTGTCGCTGGACTCTACCCTGCTCCATTGACCGACACGCTTATCCCCTGCCAGAAGCCGCTGTCCTGATGGATGCGGCTCTTGTAAGTCAGTCCTCCAACTTCGTGCTTTTGCAAGAGTGTTTTGGCATCGCATATGAAGTTTAAGATCAACTTGTCAATTCTGCAAAAACAAAAACAAAAGCAAACCCCACTGGCTTTTCGCAGTGATTGAGTTGAATGTGTGCGTGCATTTGGGGAGATTTGCCGCCGCGACAACGCACGACCGTGGGATACCGCTCCACCTTGTTCACAGCACCCGTCATGTCTCTCAGCAGTGTTGTATCGTTTCAGTAGAGTTTTCAGTATTAAGTTCTTTTGTTAATTTTATTCCTAAATTTGTTTTTCTTTTCAGGGATATTGTGATAGGGATTGTTTTCTTGGTTTCATTTACAGATCGGTCGTTACTCGTATAGAAAAATGCAGGGTTCTTCTACAGTGATCTTTGTCCTGCGACCTTGTAGAACTCATTTATTAGTTTATGTCTCCCTCTCTCCCCCGCTCTCAGCTGGGATGTGATGAGCTGCACTACAGAGGGCCCAGTCTGGAAACTGACCTCCGCCCCTCCGGTGTGAGTGACTCAGACGCGGGTGCTGCCCTCCAGCCGCAGCTGAGACCACAGCCCCAGCCTCCCCAGACACCTGGGGGCAGAGGCCCCAGCTGGGCCGGGTCTCAGGAACTGTGGACAGTCCCTGCCTGTTGGATGCTGTCTGTTGGGGAGATGCTGCCACACAGCCACGGTGACCAGCATGGTCTCCAGGATCTGGGGTCTACCTGCCCACCCCCAGCTCTCCCCAGCCACACTGGCCTCCTTTCTAACCTCCTCTCTGTCTCTGCCACCCTGAGCTTTCCCCCAGCACACTGTCCCCAGCCTTGTGCAGGACGGGCCTCCCCTTGTCCCTCTGGTTGCAGTAGAAGTGTCAGCTCAGAGCGACCTCTCAGACCCCACCGAGGGACCCCAGCCCCCTCCAGCGCCTGGCTTTATTTTCACAACAGCACTTGCTCTTTCTTACATGTATTTGCTTTTGTGCTTTGTCCATCTCCCCGCAGGCCAGCGAGCCCCGGGAGGGCAGGCCCACACCAGCCATCTTCAGAGCCCCCCCCAGAACGGACACGGAAGCCCCCCGGGGTGAGTGCCCAGCACCTCTGCTGCATGGAAAGATGAGGATGTCGGAGCCTCCTCCCCGCCTCTGAGCAGCTCACGCTGTGCAGACGGATGCTAGCCACGGGAGGCGCGCGTTGGGTGGAGGCAGGGGACCCCCACAGCGACCCTGGGGGCTCCCCCCACTCCAGTGGCTCCCCTGCGCACAGCGGGCACTGCCGCCCCCTGGTGGCCAGAGCTAGCACTGCAGCCCCAGGCAGGAAGCAGAAAACAAAACACACACCTTTGTTTGGGTGTTGTCAAGGCAGCAGCTCTCCCGGGCCCGGGGGCAAAGGAGCAGGACCTGCAGGCTCCAGGGGTAATTCGGGAAGGTCAGAAGCCTCCCTTGCTCCCCTCTTTCCCGCTGCTGGCCCTGGGGTGTCCATTCACCCATGAGGACTCCTCACCCCAATCAGGGCAATGACTGCCGCCCCACTTCAGATGAGGACCCCCAGGCTCCAACAAGGACAGTCTTGTCCCTGGACCCCAGAGGAGCGGCTCAGTGCTCTGCCAGGCTCTGCACCACCCCAGGTCCTCAGTCCCCCAAACCCTAGGCTGCTCTCTGCTCAGAAGGACCTCCAGGGAGGAGGAAGTATTTTCCAAGGACCTCCGTGGGCAGTGGGCCATCGATGGAGAACCAGGGCCAGCACACGTCCGTGAGCCTGGGGGATCCTTGAGGTCACCAAGGCCAAGCACCCCAACTTTCAGAGGAGGAAACTGAGGCCTTCTCTCCTTCAGCCCCCTCCATGCCAAGGAGGGAAGCTCATCCTAGTTCCAGGTGCCCAGAGTGCCGGACGCAGGACCCCCCGCCCTGTCCCCTGAGGCTTTCCTGGGGATGCCCCCGGCCCCCGGCAGAGCTGCCGCCACCCTCTCTCTTCTTTCCCCTGGGAACGAAAAAAAATCCTAAGACCCCTGCTAACTGAAGGGACCCCTCAGCCAAGGGGACCCCAGAAGAAAAGCCTTAAAACTGAGTTCCCAGCCATGGCCGGAGGACGGGATGAGACGTAAGCCCAGTTACACACGCGCTTCCTCTTCGTGAATACTCACGACCCCATAGCTTGTTAAATGTGTGTAATCACCCTGCTCCATTTTCCCTCTCACTTGAAACACGCGTTCCTGGCTTGTGGCCGGAGCAGCGTTTCCCAGCCTGTCGGAGCGGCCACCGCAGGTTGAAACCCCCTCTCCACATAAACCTCTACACCCTCTGCCACCTCCCCTGCCTCGACCTCCTCTGATCTCCAGGGAGAGTGTGTGCGTGTGCGTGTGTGTGCGTGTGCGTGTGTGTGTGTGCATGTGCATGCGTGGAGATGCCCAGAGAAAAGAGCCCCTCGTGAGAGGTGGTGGGTGGGGGTCCCCAGGTCCTTAAGGGCTCGCATTCCCAAAGCAAGACCCACGGGAGGACTGACCCTGGCCTAGGAGGCCCACACCCTCCCTTATCCTCTGGACTCAGCCCACCTCATGGGCCCCCACCAGGCCCAGCCTGTCTCCTGCCTCAGTTTCCCAATTGTCTCAGGAGGGGTCGGATGTGAAACTCAGTGTGGACGTGGCCAGGCCCCTCCCCCAGGTGGGTGTGGTGTGGCCACTCTCAGGAGCACATGGGGTCCTCCCTCCCCTAGATGTGTGCCAGAGACCCCGTGAGGGGCAGCTGAGCTTTGTGTCCACAGCCAAGTGTGCACATGGGCCTGCATGGGGGGCATGCAGACTGCAGTCCACACACACACTCGAACTCGGCTTAAGTCCATGCAGGAGACTGGCCAAGGTCCTCCCAGGGGACTGGCTGAGGTCACCGCTGGTCAGTGACCAAGGTGGGCCAGGAGCCTTGGTCCACCACTGTCCCCCACCATCCACCACACCTGACCCTCCCTTCACTGCCGGCAGCCACATCAGGCCCCTGCTGTGACCTTCCTCTGGGACCCATGGGCTGCCCGACCCCCAGACCTTCAATCTCCAAGGGGAGTCGGGAGGTGCTGGGTGGAGACTGGCCCCCAGGCCAGCATGGGGGCCCCCCTTCCCTTAGGGAGAAGCTTCTATCTGCAGCAAGAGCCAGTGTTTTCCTGGAGCCAGGTAGACGTGTCTGTAAAGGTCAGTCTAGATAGACCCACACTGACCTTGGCCCCCAGGCGCTTGGTACCTGGGTATGGGCAGCAAAGATGGTCCCTGAGACGTGTCCAAGTCACCCAGATGCCCAGGCCTCTGCAGCCCACGTTGGCTCTGTGTTGATTTGCTGGGTGCCTTGCAGAAAACCTCAGTTTCCCTGCTATGGAAAGAGGTAAGGGTGCCCTCAGCACTGGCCAAGCTGTGCCCTTTGAGCCCTGGGGGTCCCAGGCATGGGGGAAGTCCAGGCCTCATCCCAGCCTTGTTTGCAGCAGTGCTGTCCTGTGTTTGATAACACTGGGGTTCTATGTCAGGTAGCGTTGTCCTGCTTCCCTGCCCCGAAAAAAGTGGGGTTTAAAGACAACAGGGCTCGGTGGACCCTGGGCCAGGCCTGCCCCTCTGAGACCCTGCACTCTGTTCCCCTTTGACCTGGTGGTTCACAGCCCACCGCCTGGGCCAGCCAGAGCCCAGCAGGGGCCAGGAGTCAGTCTGTAACCCAAGCCTATCGTCCTGCGCTAGCCAAGGCCTGGCCTGGGCGCAGGCAGAACCCACTCCACCCTGTCCCAGCACATGCCCGGTACAGGGGAGCAAATCTGCCAAGCCTTACTGAAGCCAGCGAGCTCAGCCCTCAGAGCAGACCACGGCCCCTCAAGACCCAGGAGAGGAAGGAGCCCTGCAGGCGGGGACCTGAGCCCCCAGCACCTGGGGGAGGAGCTTCCTGGTGACCTGTGCAGAGAGCTCTTATGCAGATGGTCATCACTACCTGTCACTAAGGGCCCCGCACAGACACCCCCAGTGTCAGCAAAGGGATCTGGAACCCCCAGCCATGGGGGTGTGCTGCAGCCACTTAAAATGACCATGTCCACAAATAGTCAAACCCTGTGTGATCCCACTTGTGTGAGGCCCCTGGAGTCACCAAATCCATAGAGAGGAAGTAGAATGGAAGGCGCCAGGGGACAGGGATGGGAGTTTTTTGATGGGTGCAGAGTTTCTGTTTGGGAAATAAAAGTGTTTGGGAGACGGATGGTGGTGACAGTTGTACAACAGTGTGAACGCGCTTAATGCCACTGAGTGTACACTTAAAATGGTTAAAATGGTAAACTTTATGTTCTGTATATTTTGCCACAATAAAAAAAATTAAGGAAAGTATTTACTTATTATCTTAGTTTATTTGTGCTGCTACAACAAAATGCCTGAGAGTGAGTAACTTATACAGAACAGAAACTTATTTCTCACAGTTCTGGATGCTGGAAAGCCCAAGAGCCAGGCATGTGGGGTCTGGTGAGGGCCTTCTTGCTGTGTCCCCACCCAGCAGAAGTGCAGGCTGGCAGCCGGGGACACAGCCACAGCTGCTTCTATGGGGGTCTTGACCCCACTCCGGAGGTAGAGCCCTCGCGGCCTATCCACCTCTTCAAGGCCCTGTTGATACTATCGCATTGGCAACACCTGCAATTTGGAGGGGACACATGTAAACCACAGCATGTACCACTCAAACAAGACAAAACAAGACCAAAACAAGACAGCCCATGGTCCCAGAACACCCAAGCTGTTTGTGACAACTCAGAATTTCTTCAAGACTTCAGGAATCACCATTCTGGATAAGACAACAAATAAACTTTAAGCATGGAAGTCTTCCCTTCCCTGCCACATCATCACCAGGGCCTGCGCCCCCCAGCACCCCCAAACACACCCACAGTGCTGGCTCAGAGCGAGGGCCGGAGGGACCGGGAGCCTGGAGTAACTTCCTTGGCTGCCCCAAGGGGAGGGGCTTCCTTCAGGCCGAGCTCTGGGCAGATCTGGCCTCCAGCTGGGAGACGTCCCTGGGGAAAGCTGAGGTCCTCAAGGTGCACAGGGACTCAAGATGGAGACATCTGGCGGAGGCCACGGGACAAGCTGTGGGCTTTCAGGAGAGTGGAGAAGGCATGGCCCCCGCCCCAGCTCCCATTACAGAGGTCAGAGGGTAAGTTCTAGCACAAACTAGACAGAGGGGTCCCAGAGGACTGCAGGAAAGTGCTGCTGAGATGGCAGAGCCAGAGCTGGGCACCCCCAGGGTTCCTTGGCCACCCCACAGGGAAGGAGGAGAGGGGCCCAAGGGCGCTCCTGGGGGCTGTGCCTCAGCAGCGGCAAGACCAGAAGGAAGGTGTGTGTGAGAGCTGAATAGTACCCCCAAAATTTCATGGCCACCCGAACCTGTGAGTGTGACCTTATATGGAAATAGGGTCTCTGCAAACG
Source organism: Daubentonia madagascariensis (assembly GCA_023783475.1). NCBI lineage: Eukaryota > Metazoa > Chordata > Mammalia > Primates > Daubentoniidae > Daubentonia > Daubentonia madagascariensis. The sequence continues at coordinate 23,295 of JAKFHU010000226.1, forward strand.
TGATCAACTTAGGGTGGGGTCGCATACTGGAGTGGGGTGGGCCCTGATCCCACGACTGATCCCACGACTAGGCAGAGGGAAATCTGGACTCAGGGACACGGGGAGACACACAGGGAAGGCGGCTGTGTGAGGGCGGAGCAGAGCTTGGAGGGAAGCGGCCCCGGGCACACCGGGAGCTGGACAAGACAGCAGGGAGGGAGCCGCCCAACACCTGGACTGAGTTTCTGTTGTCTTAAGCCCCCTGGTTTGCAGCCCCAGGACCTCCTGCAGGGGTGGCCTGGCACAGGGCAGCTGACCTGGGACAACAGACACTCTGCCAGCCTGGCCTTCGCGGTGGATTGGCAGTTTGTCTCCAGCTCCTTGAAACCGTTAGGGATTTTGTTTAATGAAAAGAAGAAAGACACCCCAGCCGTGTGGAGTCAAAAAGCCATCAGCCCAAATTGGTGACCCTGGGTCTCTAAACACCCTTTGTGAGGCCACCCAGGCGACTGGCCCAGGCAGGAATCTTCCAGACTTGCAGACTCTGTCCCAAGAGTCCCTGCCACACCCTCACCCCAACCTGGACCTCCAGGGCCCAGCTTAGCAGCCACTGAGATTCAAAGACACACGGGACCCCTGGGGCAACCAGCCTCCCTGGGGAGGTCGGTCCAAGAGCACTGGCTGCCTCCCCCACCTGCAGCTGCAGCTCTGCCCTGAGGTGGGGGTGATGTGAGGGATGTCGGTGTGGGTGTGCAAATGCATGTGTGCATAGGGTGGGTGGGCATGGGTGGGTGTGAGCATGTGTGCATGTATGGATTGCACTGGGTGCATATGTGTGCATGCATATGTGTGCAGGTGTGTGTGCTTGCATGTGTGTGCCTGTAGGGGCATGCATGTGGTGCGCATGCACCTGTGTGCATATGAGTGTGTGAGTATCCGTGTGTATGTGCGTGCATGTGTGTGCATGTGAGTGCGTGAGTGTGCGTGCGTGTGTGTGCATACGTGTGTGTGTGCACATGTGTGCACACATCAGTGAGCTGTCTGTGGCTGCCCACCTTTAGAGCTGCTTTTGCAGAGTGAAGCCATGGAGACCTATGGGCCCTGGATGGCCTGGCCCTGGGGAGAGCAGCCCGAGGTCTGCAGAGAATCGGCAGCTGGGGGCTCACCTGGCTTGCTTCTCTCCCCACAAGTGCAGACACCCCTGCCTGGGGGACACTGGATCGACACAGCAGAGAAAGACTCTGAGCCCCGGACATGTAGACCAGGCCGCAGAAAGAGCCTGTCCACAGTGCCCAGCCAGGGCGCCTGCTCCTGAGCCTGAAGTGAGTGGGGAGCTGATGTCCAGCCCGAGGTGGGAGGAGCATTCTTCTTCCCCCTCAGGATGGCCAGATGGGAGGACGATGTCCACGTCCATGTCCTGAGGAGTCCCAGGCCTCTGAGCCAAGGTGGAAAGCCTGCGGAGCTGCACGTGGGCTCTCCTGTGGCTCATGAGTGTGTGGATCAGCCATCTGGGCGACCGTAACAAAGCTCCGCAGACCGGGCGGCTGACACAGCAGGCGTTAGTTTCTTACAGTCCTGGAGGCAGGAAGTCCAAGGTCGGGGTGCCAGCATGGTTGGCTTCCAGTGAGGGCCCCCACCTGGCTTGCAGGCAGCACGTTCCCTCTGTGTCCCCATGTGGGGGGCTCCGGTGTCTGTCTTCTAAGAGCACAGCCCACCCCCATGACCTCTAACCCTGACCACCTCCCAAGGCCCCACCTCCCAGTGCCACCCCCTGGGGTTGGGGCTTCAGCACAGGGACCTTGGGGCACAATTAGGTTCGTAGCCTGTGGGCTCTCCCGGACTGGTCTAGCCCTCCTGGCACCAGCCTCACACGCTCCAGGGAGAACCCTGGCACTTCACAAGGAAGAAACCTGGCAGACACCACCCTGGCCAGGCAACCACACTGAACCTCACAGCAGTGGGGCAAACTGGCAGCGCGTGCCCCTGACTGCATGTCCAGAGAAGGATGTGAGTCTAGTTATCGGCCAAGCAACCCAGGAAGGAGCAGACCAGACCACCCCAGGCTCGCAGAGAGCTGGGATTCAGCCACACTCCCAGCAGCCAGGCTGGAGAAACCTCACACGTCCTGCATCGGGCTGATCTTGCGGATGTGGTGGCACCGAAGGAGCCCCAAGCTGACGGCCGCTCTGTGCTGCCTAGCAAGGTTGCTTCGAAGGAAGATGTGAAAGGATCGGTCTGTTTCCAAGTAGTTAATTGTGTCTTAGAACAAATCACAAAAGTATTTAAAGGAGTACCAGTTACAAAAAAGTCTGCAATAAACAATCTAAAATTCAACCTGATGCCACCCAAAGAACACTCGTTAGCAACATAAAGGAATGGGCTATTGATACTACAGCAACGTGAGTGAATCTCAGAATAACTATGCTGAGTGAAAGATGCCAGAGTCACTCTCAAAAATACAGTGTGCCGCATGACTCCATTTACATAAAATTCTGGAAAATGAAATTGATCTGTAGCAGAAAGCTGACTGTTGGTTCCTTGGGCCAGGGTTTTGGGTAGGACGACTCTTTGGAACTTCCTAGATGAGGGAAATGTCCTTATCTCAACTTGAGGGTGGTTCCACGTGTCAAAATTCATCAAACCACGTGTTTACCTGGTGACTGTGGTGAATTTAAAGTGTGGAGTTGCCACGACAGAAACCTCAGGCACGGGGCAGGCTTTACACGTGGGAGTGCACTCAGAGGGACGAGCTGGCAAAAGTCTCAAGTGTGCTGAAGAAGTTACTGCAGCTTCGCGGTCTTTGATGAGGCCATAGGTGAGGACACTCGGGAAAGTGGGGGGACACCACCGAACGGTGGCAGAAAGGGGGTACATGTGTGGCAGCAGGACACTCGGCAATACTGTTGCCTGCAGGTATGTGAAAAGTAGAAAATTCACCCAGCGAACCGGTGATCTGGCTGCAGAGATTTCTGGCCGAGTGATGAAAGTGCCGCCTGGTTCCCTCCCCTCGCAGTAGAATGTAATGCGAGGGAGGCGGACAGCTCCATATCCCCACAGGCCTAATAGTTAAATGTAGAGAAAGAGGCACGTTTCCTACGAAGCTGTGGGTTCGGCCTTTGGCCCCTGAAGTAGATAAGAATCAAATACATTTTAAAAACCACAGTTTTTTACAGAGCCGTATTTGCAAAAGCAGCTGGGCGCGGTGGCTCACGCCTGCAGTCCCAGCACTTTAGGAGGCCGAGGCAGGAGGATCACTTGAGCCCAGGAGTTGGAGGCTGCAGTGAGCTGTGATCGCGCCACTGCACACCAGCCTGGGCGGCAGAGCAAGAGCCCGTCTATAAAAATAAAGAAATGTTTAAAAAGCACTGACTGAGGTGGTTCCAAATGCGGAACGGGCTCTGGCCCCATCCAGGCAGGAAACAGGCTGGGACGTGGCACCCGGGGGCTTCCTTTCCAACATCATCTTCAGAAGTAGCCAAAGTGAGGGGAACTCGTGAAGAGCGAAGGATGTCGCAGAGGACAGAGACCCCGCTGGCGCCACACCCAAGCCCCAGAGCTCTAGGCACGCTGCGCACCCCCAGCATGGAGAGACCCAGCGGCGTTTCTCGGGTGGGACTGTGGATGTGCCAAGGACCAGCGACTGCGCTGCCTCCCAACCTTCTTCCGTTCAGACGGGGTATTTCCCGCAGGTCTGCGGCTCCCTCTACCACTGCACGCTGAGCGCGCCGGGGTCCCACAACTTCCCGTTTCAGCTCAAGGGTCTGGGATTAGGGCGTAAATCATTATGGACTTTAAACCTAAGGCCCTACATGCCCTGATTAGATGGGACTTTGGGGGGCCTGTGGTGGAAGATGGGGTGAAGACCTGTTCTGTGCAGAGGGAACGTGAACTGTCGAGGCTGGTGTGAGAGCTGGCTGCATTCAAGCCCCCGCCCCTGCCCCTGCCTCTCACCGAGCGCAATGCAGTTTCTCCCGCTAAAGAAGCAAAGTGCACGTCCCAGCTCCGACCCTGGGCTGGGCGACAGGACCCACTGTGGCTCCCAGCAGTTGACGTGTGGAGTGGAGCCATCCCAGATGGTGCAGCCTAAATCAACTAACCTCCAGCCAACCCCAAAACACAAGAACAAACCCAGCGGAGGTCAACAGAGCTGCCCGACAGAGCTGGCCGAGCTGCAGGTGGGCCCAGATGATGGTCCCCGTTTGGCGGTACTGGGATTTTGCCGCTGGCTGTTACGTAGCCAGGCCGACTGGCTCAGTCCTGTCGTTTGCTCCTCAGGGGCGCTCAACCACGCCTATGACTTTGACTACCAAGTATAAATCACGGGCTCCAAATTCTTACCACCACTAGCTCTCTGTGCGTGTGATACCTCCATGTGTGCGTTTTGGGGACAGCGTGAGGCCAAGCTCCCGGCCAGGCCCCAACCTGGCGCCAGCTGGCGCTGCCTCTCCACGCAGCTCTCACACCGCCATCCCCTGACCTCCCTCACACCAGGGTCTTCTCAAAAGTTATTTCCTCAGCGGGGGTGCTGTCCTGCTTCCCCGGCCCCACCACCCCTCGGATCTCAGCACGAATGCCACTTCCTCCAAGAAGCCCAACCTGAGCCCCAGAAGGAACGAGTCAGACCTGCTGTCGTGGGCCTTGCTGTCCCCACACGCACTTCTCAGGGTTGACACTTGTGTGTTTGGGTGATCACTGCCGTTTGCCTTTCCTGGCAAGGCATTGCTTCTAGAGCCACAGTGGCCTGTCAGCTCCCTACCCTGCCCCCAGTGGCACGATGCGGGCACAGAATGGGTGCTTGTGAATGCCTGGCTTCCTGAGAAAGTCTCAGATGTCAAGGGACACAGAGACAGAGGCAGCGCAGAGGGAAGGCACATAGCAAGGACCGCATTGCACCCCCATGGTCTATTTCACAGCAGGTGAGTAACAGCAGCATGCCTGCAGGGGGTGGGGGGCACTCAGGAGGACACCAGGGAGGGGCCTGGCTTGGTGCACCCTCCTTCCCCATCGCTCTGCAACCTGAAGGATCCCTCTGATGTCACAGCCCTTTGCCTTTCACACCATCAATGGCCTGGGGTCACCAAACACTTCTCAACAAGTCATTGAACTGAAGACCTGTCATCTGGAACAAGGCTCCTGGGGTCTGCGAGGACCACAAGTCAAAACGAAAGAGCAGAGGATGCTGGATCTTATGGCAGGATGGTGTGTGCGCAGGACACTGCAGGGAGGGAAGGGGCTATTAATGGGCTGGCTGTCCTGGGGGGGCCACATCTGCCATGAGCATGTCTGCAGGGCTGCTGCCTGGTCTTATACATGCTCATCTGGTCCCACAGCCACAGCCATGGGATCAACTGGTGCGACAGAGCACTGGTGCCACCTGCCGCCATCTGCGCAAGGCCCGCCAGCACAGGCCAGGAAGTGCGCTCAGGTGAGCCTTCACGGCAGGCTCCAGGTCTTTAAAAATGCATCCAGGAAAGATGGGTCCTTTTATCTCTCCCTCCCCCATATTAATCAGCTGGGCTGGGGGCAGAAGCCTGGAGGTCAGAATTTACCATCTTTTGGGAGAATGACGGCCGGCTGGGTGAGCCCCAAGATGTCACACTTGTCAATGAATTCTTTCAGATTCTGGAAGCTTGATACATTCTGTCTATCTGCGGTCGGGGATCAAAACCACAACATCAGAGAGCCCAATCCTGGTCCTTGGGGGTCTGCACACTGACTCCCACCCCTTGGTGGGGTGAGCAGTCCCGCTAGGGAAGGAGCAGCGGGCGGCAACCTGCCCGGCCCTCCCCATCTCCAAGGTGGCCACTCAGGGAGCCCCCTCTGCCCACACGGTGCCCTCATCTAGCTGCATCCTGACATGCCCACCCCTCGCCGAGACCCAGGAAGCCCCCTCCGCCCCCCAAGAGGGCTGCTCCTTCCCCCATGCCCCAAGTGCTTGACGTGGATGTGGGTCCATGCCCCCTTAACCCACCTGGCCACTTCCACACGCCCCTCCGTCTGGGGCAGGCCCTGCCCCAGACCCCCGCCCATGCTGCCTGCTCCTCCCTGGCACATCCAGCATCCCCACCCAGGTCTTTGGAACCTGCACCTGCCATCACCCTGGTGGCCTCTGTGCCACGTGGACAGCCTGCCACACCCTACAGCCTCTCACTGCCTGACCTCCCAAAATGTCCCCCCACCCCTGCCTGGCTACCTCCAGGACTGCCGCTGTGGTCTCCACTTCCACCACCCCCCTACCACCTACCTACCATCCCTCACTTCTGCCTAGCTGCCCCTTCATACCCTCTCCTGCCCCCCAGACCCCTCCTCGGCTCCCCCATCCTTCCCCCCTACTCTGGTTCCCCCTCCCCCCCCCACACCCACTCACGGAAGAGCAGCAGGTTCCTGTGGGTGCGGCCTGCCCGCCCCAGTTGGAGGTAGACTAGGCCATAGCTGTAGTCGGTGGACAGCACGCGGAAGGCCTTCACCCCTTTCACTGGAAGAGACCCCGGTGGATGGGAGGCTGTGCCGCCTGCAGCCCTGAGCCCTGAGGCATCTGAGGCCTCGGATTCCGGCAGGTGCCACACCCCAGCCCCACCTCCCAGGCCAGTCGGCCCAGAGCCAGCCTGACCACCTACCTGCCGCTGCTCTGGGGCAAGGACCCCCACACCCCCCTTCCCTCAGCCCCGTCATACGCACAGGTGTTCCTGAACACCGCCTTCTTCCTGTCTTTCTTTAGGATCACCTCCTGGGACTGGCACCCCTGCGACCTGGGAGGAGGCGGGGGCTGTAGCCTCCAGCCTGGGAATCCCCTCCTCCTGCCCTCAGGCCACTGAGCCCCCCCAGGAAAATGTCTGGGTCCCTCTTCTGCTCCCATGAACCTGGGGAGGTGGGGGCCTGGCAGGTGGCGGAGGCCTGGCAGTGGTGGGGGTCTGGGGGTGGCAGGAGTCTGGGGGTGGTGAGGGGCAAGCTCCCCATTGTTTGCTTCACCCCCACCTCGGTTGGCTCGAGGCTCTGTTTTGGGACTTCTCTGTCTGGACCAGGGCCTGCCACACAGCACAGGCGGACGCTCCAAACACCCACTCCCTGTGGCAACCCCAATGCCCAGACTGCAGGCAGCTTCTGCCAAAATCCATCCTTTGAGTTGTCGGGGGAGGGAGTGAGGGGAAGTCCTGGAACTTCCAGGCTGACCGGTGGGCCTGGCTTCCTCCCCGACTCCTTCCCAGCCCCCAGGCAGCCACCCCTGACTCCTGGGAGGGCGTGCCGGGACCCCCGCCTGTGTCCACTCACCGGTTGAAGGCAATGACCACCTTGAGCTGGCCTATTTTGTTCACCTTCACTACAGATGCCCCCAGCTTCCTTTTGTCTCTGGCTGGCAAGAATCCCTGTGCGTCGGTGGCGACAGCCAGAATGTACCAGAACCCTGAAAACTGCCGAGGGGTGTCAGGGGAAGGGCAGGTGCAGAGCTGCCACACGCAAGGCCGCCCGCCTCAAGGCCCCAGCCAGAGAACACACTAGACAAGGGACCCTGCCCTGAGGCCCAGCCCTCGCCTGCCCCTGCGCCGGGCCTGGCCGCTCAAGCAGGGCGTGGAGAGGCAGCTGCCCCTCACCCCGGGGCCGAGGCGCAGCAGCAGGCAGGGCTGGCGAGGGCTGCTCCCAGCATCTGCTCAGCACGGTGCGAAAATCTTCTACTGGCCAGTCTATCTCCTTACCCCAAACACGCCCTCCCTGTTCTGGGTCGCGCTGCCTCTTGGTGTCTCCTGGCCACCTCAGGCCTCTCCGCCCTGCCCCCTCCTCGGGGCTCTGGCCCCTTTGCCGTGCACCTCACAGGGCTCCGTGCTGCGGCCACAGTGTGAGAGGCCAGGTGGGCAGCCCGCTGGCCCTGGGCACCGTGCTTGCTCCTGGATGGCTGCCTGCACGCTCTGCAGGTCGCATGTCCTGGTTGCCCTGCTACTGTTCCCAGCCCTGCATGGCCTGGGCCTGGCTTAGGGACCAGCAGGCATTTGGCTCACCTTGCTCCAGTTGAGGGTGTGGGCCTCCCTGGGGTACCACTCCTGTGGCTGGGACACCACAGCCAGGACCAACACCAGCACCAGGACCAGCACGAGCGCTGGGAGCCCTGGCCTCATCCCTACTCTCCTTCCTCAGCCAACCAGGGCTGGACGTTGCATTTAAATCTCCCTGTGCCAGTCCTGTGGTGGGCGTCTGACCCACCCCGGAGCCTCAAACCAGCCTGGGTTGGGCCAGAGGGAGGAGGTGGGGGCAGCAGGTGTGGTTCGGGCTCGGCCGACCCCAGGCACTCAGCCCCGGCACAGCACAGCCCTACCTCCTTGGTTGGCACTGGCTGCCTGGGTGGCCCCTGAAGACAGAGGCCACCACATTCCCGGAGGCCACACTGAGGCTCCGAGACCCTCACGCTCCTCACTGCCCTGACCCCGGGTCATCATGTGCACACCCATTATAGCCCTGGGACCGCCTCACCCGGGCACCCTGGGCCTCTCATCCTAGACCCCCCCAGGTGAGAGGCAAAAGGCTGGGCCCTCTCAGGGCAGTGCATGTGGGGAGTGCCCCCACCGCTACCCCCACTGAGACTCTGGCCACCTCCTCAAGGGCCTCGATGGCAGTGCCTGAGCAGGTATCGGTGGGCGGGCCAAGGCCAGATGAGCCTGTGCACGTTGTGCGTGCATGTGCACACATGGGTGGGTGCTCGAGTGTGCATACATTTGCCTGCCCAGCCTTGAGGGTCAAGGCACCTTACGCACACCTCACCTCAACAGGGAGCCCCCACCCTGCTTCCCGCCCAGCAGCCCCTATGGCCTGTGCTTCTCCGAGGACTTCAGGCAGTGCCCCCTCCAGAACGCAGAAGGACCCATGGGTGCAGGCCCTCCAGGGTCTCTGGCCCCCTGGCCCTGCAGCAGCCAAAGCCCCAGCCCAAGAGACAGCAGAGCTTGGAGAGTTGGGACCCTCTCCCAGCCTCCCAGCAAGGACCAGTGCTGGCTGCGGCCCTCTTGCCCTGGGCAATCCATGGACACCGTGGCACCCCAGCCATGCGTCCTGGTGGACACCAGTGCCAGCTTCCTCGAGGGCCGTGTTGGGTCCCTGTGGGAGAAGTGGCTGGGGCCTGCCACATCCCTAGGCCAGCCTCTACCTCCAACCGGGGCCTGAGTTTGGGAGGCCCCAGGCTCAGAGGGACTGAGGGGTCTGGTGCAGGCCTCTCATCCTGGGATGGCTCCGGGTCCTGTGCCTTAGCCCTCGGTGACGTCCCCTGACCCCATGCCCATCTCCCTGGAAGGGTCAGAGCCCCAAGAGGGCAGAACCCCATCCAGTCCCTCTGCCTGCCGACAGGGCGCTGCCTGGCTCACGCTTGAGACATTGGTGGGTTTGCTTGCGGAATCACTTTATTCTGATCTGGAGCGAGGGATGACCCCTGACCAGCCTCCACCAGGACCTGGTGGGCGTGTCCCTGCGGGGACGCAGCCTTCACTGAAAACCAAGACACACATGTGGGGACCCCGGCTCACCAGAGGGGCCCCCATGCCCTCAGCACCTTCAAGGCAGTGGAGCCACCAGCCCCGTGGGCTTGGGTGAGGGGTCCTCCCGTCCTCTGGGGTGTGGGGCAGCCCCTCCTGCCTCGCAGGGAGCCCGGGGTGATACTGGAGGTGGTGGCTTACCTGGAGGATCTTGCGTGCACAGGTGACTAGAAGGGGAGGCGAGACAGGCTGTGAGGTCAGGCTGTGCCCACACCCAGGGCCCCCACCCCTGCCCACAAGCCTCACCTGCGATGGGGGCTGCCCTGCAGCCTCAGCCCTGCCGTGACTCCCTCAGGCCACGACAGTGGCCAAGACTGGCAGAGGCCAGGAACTGCCCCCTGTCTGTGCCACCCATCACACTGCCCGGGTGCCGGCCCTGGCCCCGAGCCACCCCTGTGGCCACCCCAGGGATACTCACAGTCCCTGTGCAGCTGGGCCTGCTGCTGAGACAAGAAGCCCAGGCCCTCAGTCCACTGGGAGAAGAGCCCCAAGGCTTCCTGGCTGGCCGTCTCCGTCCGACCTGCAGGCAGGGCCCCGCGGGCTCTGAGGGCCGGGAGAGGGCTGGGGAGGGGTCGGGGAGGGGCCGGGGAGGGGTCCAGGGTGAGGGCCCGGGAGGGGGCCGCCTGCCCCGGGACAGTAGCCCTGGGCCCCTTTCCAGCCCCCGCCCTTCCAAGGACACCCCCAGCACAGCAGCCCCAGGTGGTGGGAGCTTGGCCCTGAGAGGCCCCTGCAGCCACTCACTGTACAGCTCCACGGTGTTGAAGGCCTCATCCCCAAACTCCAGCTGGGTGAAGATGATGGCGTAGTCTCTGAAGTTGGTGCCCAGCACGCGGTACTCCAACACGCCCAGGGCTAGAAGACAGCCCACCCCTGCACGGTAGGGTGGCTGCTGTGCCCATCTGGAGGCCACCGAGCAGGTGCCGGCCACAGGGGGAACCAACGCAGGGCGAGAGCTGTCAGACCTCAGGAGGCCCCTCCCACCGGCCCAGAGCCCCCAGGTCCTGTCTCCCCCAAACCCCATCCGGCGTCAGAGTGAAGCAGCTCGGCAACTGACGGACAGATGTACGGACAAGGGCTGTCCTGCTCGTCCAGGGTGTGACTGAGGAGCAGCCGGGGCACACTGGCCCAGCCCTGTCCTCGTGCGGGCGGCCGGTCAGGCCCCCAGGCCCGTGCAGCTCCGTGGAGCAGGGACCTGGGCTGGGCAGCCGCGGGCAACTCTGTGCAGGGGCCTCTCTTCACCCTCAGGATCTGCCCGAGCCTCTGACAAGACTGGGTGCTTTAGCTCCCTGGAGACGCACCACAGTGAAGTCTCCGGAGCGGAGCTGGGCCCTCCCCACTGGCCCTGGCCCCAGGCAGGCGCCTGCGGCTGTCACACTTACAGGGGCTCTCAAACACCCATCCAGAGTTTCGTTTCAGCAACTCCACAACATTCTGTTTGCACCCCTCCAGCCTACAAAAGAAAAGGCCCCCCAGCAGGTCAAGGTCAAGACCCCGGGACCCCACGCAAGGAGATGGGAGCTTGGTGGTGGCCGTGAGGCTGCAGAGGGAATCCCATCTTCTTGACGCCCCCGGTTACCCGGAAACCTGCTCTGGTCCAGTCTGAACCCGTCTGGGGAGACAGGGTGGCAGGTGAGGCCTGGGCAGTGAGACCCCCCATTCACCTGCCGAGAGCCCTGTGACTCTGGCTCTCCACGAAGAACACAGGACACAGAAAGCGCCACGGACGGATGGAAGGTTATGTGATTCTGGGTAGAGGGGTCGGTGCTCCCTGAGCTGTCAGTCCATAAAATGAGCAAACCCAACAAAAGTACAGGGTGTTTATTCAACGAAAGAGGCTGGTGCCAAAGTGCATGTGGGAAAACAAGAACAAGGAAAGCCCCACGGGAGCCGCCACCTTAACACCGACCTTGGTCCCTGCTTGTGCTGTGGCCAGGCCTGGCCCGGCTGGGCAGACTCAGGCGCAGGAGGAAGGGCACCTCGGGGAAGAGGGGAAGGTTCTCCTTGTGCCTGGCTTGGTGGCTTAGGCCACGCTGTGGAGCAGCCTGCTGCGAGGTGAACGCTGCCATGCCACCCACCACAGAAGGTGACCTCTGCCCTGTGAAGGGAGGTGAGTACTGACACCTGCCCCAGTGTGGTCTGCCGGCAGCCTGGCTTCCCCCAGGTACCCCTGGGTGGCCTGTCCTCCCCAGCCATGCATGAGGTCTGCTGTGGTGAACACACACTTGTGGCTCTGCTGGTCAAGCCCAGCCCAACAGCGCAAGGCCAGTTTGGCCCACACTCTGTGGGGGTTTACTCTATGGAAGAATCAGGGGCTCTTGGGCACCAGCGCGTGAGCCTACTCTAAGGAATATGTCCAAAAAGGATTTGCACAAAGAGGAGACTTCACCCGCTCTGCCAGGAGCCCACAGCCGGGGTGACCCAGGACAAGGGGGCACAGGCAGGGTGGTCAGAAGCTGTGCCAGCTGTGACGTTGAAGGTCCTACCCCAATACCAGTCAGGCCCAGAGTCCAGCAACACAGATGTGACTGGCAGAGCAGCTGTGACGTTGGGTTCTACCCTGATGCCAGCCAGGCCCAGAGTCCAGGGACACAGACATGAATGACAGGACAGAGGGTTGACAGCTCAGAGCAGAGCCCAGGGCTGGGGTAAGACCCAGGGCCGTGGTGCCACGGGAGCAGGGTGCAGAGCCCGCAGGGCCTCATGCCTGAGCCAGCCGCATTCGGCCTGTGGAATCTGTGGCCACAGGCACCTGCAGGGAAGTCCTGAGCGGGACCCAGTGCACATCGGGCAGCACTTCACTCACCCGTGCCGGGAAGACAGCACCTTCAGGTTATTTTCTGGAGTGAGTGCCACCACGACCCCTTCAACCTCCTTCATGTCCTTCTCCACAGCAAAGCCCCTTTCGCGGGAGGCCACAGCAAGGACATACCAGGGCCCGAGAAGCTGCATTGAGGGTGGTCAGGTGAGACAGCCGCCCTCAGAGGTTCCCGTCGCTGTCTGGGAGCCCCAGGGCCCCTCATGCAGGCCAGCCCATCCCCTGCTGTCCTGCAGTCTGGGCTGGCATCAGGGGACCCAGAAGCCATGTGTCCTCAGAGGCGGGGCCCAGCCAGACCCATGCAGAGCCCAGAGGTGCAGAGAGTGTGCGGGGCCCACCCCACAGGGTGCTACCTGCTTAGGGTCCAGTCTCCCCAGCCACACCGCCTGGGCCCTGGGCACTGAGACCAAAGTCAGAAGAATGGTCAGCAGCAGGCCCCCCATCCTCCTGCAGGTCCACACACCGCAGGTCCACACACCACGGGGCTGGGATGTGCGGTCCCTCCAGGCCCTGGAAACCATTTATATGGCCCTGAACGCCTCGATGTGGGTGGCAGTAACCACGGGGACACCATCCCGGCCTCTTGCAAAGTGGAAAAATTACCCAAGGGGGGGCATTATGCAGGGGTGGCCTCTGTGCCCAGCCAGACCTGCTGCAGAGCCGAGAGAGGTGCCCGGAGTGTTCCAGAATGAGCACCCTAAACCTGGCCGCACGGCCTCCCCCTCCCTGGGGATCTGGCGCTCTCCCTCACTGAGGCTGGGGAAGCAGAAGACCCTGCTGTCCACTGCCAGGCCCGTCGGGAAGCCAGTGTCAAGTCCAAGGAGAGACGCAAGCTGGGCAAGAACAAGTGGTTCTTCCAGAAACTGCGGATGGGGTATATTTTCTTTGAACCATTGAAAGTACAAAAAGTCCCAAAAGTGTTTTTTAAAAGGCTCCCACCCTTTCCTAGCCTGCCCACCCTCCTGCTGTGCTGGCCGAGCCTCCCGCCCCCAGCCAGCACCCCGGCCAGGCCGTGCTGTTCCTCCCGCCCCGCACCAGCATCCGGGCTGCCCACTCCGCGGCCAGCTCGGCCCTGCCGCCCTCACCTCTGCGGCCTGGGCTTCCGCCCCGCGTCGTCCTGGGAGCAGAGGACAGAGGTGCTCCACAGGGTCCATCTGAGCCCTGAACCCCAGGGAGGCGGCCGGGAGGATCCAGGGATCCCTCAGCCATGTGCCAAGGCCACAGCCTACGTCCTCTGGGATTCACCTCTTCACTCATTCATTTGTTCACCCACCAGGATTTACTGAGCATTTCTGTGCAGCAACAGGCCCCGGATGCTAAGGCCCTTCTCAGCCCAACGCAAAGCCAGGTCCAGCCCCTTAACACCAGCCGCTGGCATCTCCAAGGGGCTTCGGCTGGTTCTCAGAGCAGCCACAGAACAGCCACTGCCAGGCGGGCAGGGGTAGAAACAAAGACCCCCCCGGGTGAAAGAAGCAAAGGCTGTTTCCTCAGGGCTCCATGTAGCAAAGCAGCATTTGGCGGAGACCCCCGGGCGGGCAGGGGGTGGGAAGCCCCCCAGTGGGGCTGCTGCCCGGGAAGTGGGGACGGCTCACCAGTTCAGGCGTCCCGTGGGACTGGGCAGGGGTGTGTTTGGCTTTCTCTGCATGGTCCTAAGACGGAAATGGGGACAAAACTTAGGGGAATGGCCGGTGATGGCTCACGTCCTGGCCATTTGGGGCCGATGGCCACGGGGGCACGGGTGGTCTCCAGGCTGTAACCAGAGATGGCGTCTACTTGCCGCCAGTCTGACTCTCAGCGGGCTGGCTTCCGGGGCTGGTCACCGCAGGTGAGGCTGGCGCCTTCCCTCTTTCACGCGCCGTGTCCTGGGGCCCTGCCACCCTCACCCGTGCCCTGCCAGCCGCCGCCTCGCAGGCCCCGGTCTGCTCCGTCCCTGTGGAGCGCCTCTTCTTCTGGCTGAGCCCCGTCTGCCCTTTCCCCAGCGCGGCGTCCTCCTCAGAGGCTTCCACTCCGACCCCTGCCCTGGCCCCGCAGGTGCTTCCCGTGAAGGCCCTGCTCTCTGTCCCGTTAAGCAGCGCCAGGAGCACTCAGGTGAGCGCCCCGCAGGGGCAGGGCACCCTCAGGTTCCTGCTCAGAGGCCGCTGAGGGCGCAGGGCGAGCCCCACCCCCGGGCAACAACGCCAAGGCCCAAGGGCCGGCAGTTCTGAAACCTCCCCTGCACTCAACTCCTCTGCTGAAAATGCCTCGGGCGGGCGGGCGGTCTCCACGCTCCAGATGGAGGCTTGGTCTCAGGAAGGCGGTTCAGCCGGGAGTGCTCGGAGCTCGCTAAGACACGGAGGGTGTTCCGGCTTCCTGCCCGCCAGGCCCAAAGCCACACTGTGGTGGACTGGCTGGCGCATTGTCCCGTGGGGTGTCAAGCCATCGCCGTCCCTAGTGGACATTATGACTGGGAGCCACAGGCGTGGCCAGCGAGCATGAGGGCGCGGCGCTGTATGTCCTCCAGGCAGAGCGTGCTGCTTCTGGCGGTCCTTGCCGAATGGAATAGCGGGAAATAAACTGCACATCCAGTGGGGAGGGTGCACTGGTATGCGCCATTGAAGAGACAGTATCTAGAAGGAAGCCCCCAGTGCTGGCACCGCCTGACTGAGCTTAGGGTGGCCCACCCTCAGTCTCCGCATCAACTCGTCTTTTCCAAAGACCAAGCAGGTTGGTTTGACGATGTGATGATAGGAACAGACACGCTGGATCTGCCACGTCTTCACAGTGGCCTCTGCAGCGCTCCCAAGGGTGCACACCTGCATCCGGTTAATACCTGGCCGGAAAGGGATATTCTGGGAGCTTGCATCTGGCCTCCCAGCACTTATGGTACAGAAGCCGGAATCAGAATTCTGCCCACTTGTCAAGTGTGCCTGCCGCAACCGAGGACGCAGGAACTGGGGAAACAACTCCCAAGGGGTCCGTGGACACAGGGGACCCTGTGAGACAGACTTGGGCCAGATGTCCGTGGGCACCGCATTGCCGCCGCCACCACTCTGAACAGCAACCGCATTGGGCCCAGAGCACCGACTCGGAGCCTGTGCCCTGTAACCCACCCTCCCCCAAACAGGCAGATATCAGTATTCTGGGAACAAAGGAAATATGAGCTGGGTAACAAAAGAAGGATATTATAACTATGACCAATTTCAGAAAAGTGAACTGTAGCAGCTGTGTGTATTTTCTTCTTTGTTGGCGTATAATTGCACGTATAAACCAATCATGTCTTTTTACCCCACTTCCTTCCCGGTACTATCTTATAAAAGGTGCCTGAGGCGTGGCTAAGGTCACAACGTAGCCTTTATGTTACAGACTCTTCCGAATGAGTGAGCTCCCACGGGGGTGAGGGGTTACGCCGTATCAGGTGGAAACAAGATATTGCTGTTACCGGAACTTTATGGAAATTAATGTGTGGGTAATAGGGTGAGAAAACCTGAGCAGTCAGAAGGACAGGCAACGCCAGTGTGTGTTTGTTGTCCTTCCTCGCATCGCTTCCGCCTCTGTGTCACAGGGCTGGGTCTGCACTTCCCAGACACCTTTGCTGGGCAGCCATCAGGAGCACTGTCAACAGCAGGACAGGCGAGATGCGGAGGGCGGAGGGAAGGTGAGGCCGTTTGTCCTTCCAGGGCTCCCAAGGGAAGGAACTCTCATAAGCCACCACCCCAGCCCCTGCTCGGAAGATGGACTCTCTAGGTAAAGGTGAACAAAAGCAAACCAGCCCCTGTACAAACTTGCAGCTACGCTTTCCACTACCTCAGTGGCCCAGAAAAATCTGAAACCTTGAACTTGGCTCAGGACGGCCCCTGATGGCTACCCTCCCAGATGCCTGGCAGAGAGAAAAACACTTCTCTTGGGAAGACAATCTTCCCCAAATTCCCATCCTAATCTTCAAATTAATTCAGTCAATTATTGTTTCAAATACATTTTCTACCCAAAACACTTGAGGAGACTAAGACAGCATCAGTGAGAGGCAGGCCATGAATACTTCCTGTTTTGGAATTACAAGACATGGACTGTAAAAGCAGCTCTGATGACTCTGCTTAAAGGAGCAAGAGCCACCTTTGAAAATTTTCAGAGGACAGCAGGGAACCATAAAAGTGGTACAGATGCAGAGCATCCACGCAGCCCGAGCTGGTGGCCAGCTGCTGAAACTGAGTCTTGCACAGGCTTCCAAAATTTATCATGCTCTTAAAAAAGAAAAATATAACCATACAAATCATTTTTAAAAAATTAGAAATTTCACATTATCTGTAAATAAAAAATAAACACAAATATCCAGCAGAAACCTCCCTCGAGACTTCTGTCCCGGGACGTCATGGAGAGCTGTGGTCGTTTCCAGAATTTGCACAGAAGGAAGAGGGTGGAGCAAGGAGGCCTGGGACTGAACTCAACAAAGCGTGGGGAACGCGCTGTAGCTGGGAAGCTGCTGGGAAAGAGTCCTGACGGAGCAGAGAACTGACCACAGGAAAAGGCCCCAGAGAGCGTGGGGCCAGAGGTGGGAGTCCCAGAAAGGCGTCACCTCTGGGAGAGAAGACTGCAGAAAAGGGGAGGCACCACTGCAGGCTGGGCAGTGGAGATTTAAAAATGCAGGAGGGGCCGGCGCGGTGGCTCACACCTGGAATCCCAGTACTCCGGGAGGCCGAGGCGGGAGGATTGCTTGAGGCCAGGAGTTCAAGCATAGCCTGGGCAACATAGCAAGACCCTCATCTCTACAAAAAACAGTAAAAAAAAAATTAACCTGGCCTGGTGGTGTGCACCTGTAGTCCCAGCACTCTGGGAGGCCAAGGCAGGTGGATCACTTGAGCCCAAGAGTTCAAGGCTCCAGTGAGCTGTGATCACTCCAGCCTGGGTAACACAGCGAGACCCTTTCTCTAAAAAAGAAAAAAAAATGCAGGAGAGAAGTATAGGATCCTTTAAGATAAAAGAGAACCAAACTTCAAATACCACCACACCACCACCACCGTGATTATGCACTGAATGTGTCCCCCCAAAATTCATGTGTTGAAGCCCTAACCCCAATGTGATGGTATGAGGAGGTAGTTAGGCTTAGATGGGGTCATGAGGGTGGAGCACCCACGATGGGATTAGTGCCCTTATCCAAAATCTTTCTCTCTCCCCACCATGAGAGGACGCAGTGGAAAGGTGGCCACCTGCAAGCCAGGAGGAGAACCCTCACCAGAAACCAAATCAGCCAGGACCTTGACCTCGGCCTTCCTGCCTCTAGAATTGTGAGAAGTGTGTGTCATGTAAGCCACACAGTCTATGGTATTCTGTTGTGGCAGCCCAAGCTGACCAAGGCAACTACCAAAAAAATGCTATCCCTAAAGAAAATTTACTACACTCACAATAGTGGATGTGTGTGATCCAGGAATCTTACCAACCAAAACTGCCAACCTGGTCCAGGAAATGAATAGACTAGAGCAGCCTTTATACACGTAGCCACTATGAGAAGAAACAAAGTAAGAATCCTAAACATGAAAATGCCTGCACCAAAAAAGAAAGACAGAAAACCTGTCACGACACTCCAAACTAGATTAAATGTACTAAGACAAATATTTAAGCATATTACAAAAAATCTTGAATGAGAAATTTATTAAAAACTAGGAGAACAAACAAAAAATAGGAAAAAAATGAAATGAGTTGATTACATACATGCACTCAGGAAGGAAATGGAACTATTGGACATTAAGGATAGAGAAAAACTCCTCAGGGTCTCCAGGAAAAATGAGCAAATTAATTTCACAGGTGAAGGACATAAGCTGACATCAGACTGTCTGAGAGCAAAGTGCAGAGGCAGCCAGCGGGCAGACGCGCCAGCAGCGGGAGAGGACGCACACTCACAACGCAGACCAGACGAGCGCAAGTAAGTACAAGTAGAGAAGGCCTAGAAAACATATTGAGGTAGATCTTGTGGATTTACACATAATTTTTTATCTCATTAATAGAGAGTAAAACATGCACAAAAATTGATCATTTATTAAGCCACAAAGAAAGCATCAGTAAATTTCTTATAGTAGTAATATTATTATACAAACAACCTTCTCTGATCACAATACAGTAAAACTGGGACATGATATTTACACATGATATTTAAAAAATATTCTTGATACTCATAGATGAAAAGAAAAATACAAACTGAAATTATAGAATTTCATTAAAATAAATGTAATAAAAACACTATATAAACAGTGATCGGAGGAAAAGTCATTCCTTAAACATTTATACCATTAAAAATGAAAGAATGAAAATAAATACATTAAGTTCCCAACTTAAAAGCTAGAAAAGGAACAACAAAGTAACAAAAGGAAATCACAAGGAAGGAGATACAGGGATATCTCAGAGAAATTATGGGGGTTCAGTTCCAGACCATGGCAATAAACCAAATACCACAATAAAGTGAGTTGCAGGAATTTTTTGTTTCCCAGTGCACATAAAAGTTATGTTTACACTATACTGTAGTCTAGTAAGTGCGCAATAGCATTATGTCTAAAAAGCAATGTACAGTTGACCACTGAACACTGTGGGGGCGAGGGGCGCCGACCCCCCATGCAGTCTAAAATCTGAGTATAACTTTTGACTCCCCAAAAACTTTACCAACAGCCAACTGTTGAACAGAAACCTTACCAATAACATTCAATTAACACATATTTTGTACGTTATATGTATTATATACTGTATTCTTACAATAAAGTAAGCTAGAGAAAAGAAAACGTTATTAAGAAAATCATAAGGAAGAGAAAATATATTTACTCTTCACTAAGTGGAGGTGGGTCATCGCAAAGCTCTTCACCCCCATTGCCCCACGTGGAGAGGGCTGAGGCGGGGGCGGGGGGGGGCTGGTCTGCTGTCTCAGGGTGGCAGAGCAGAAGAAAATCCAAGGATAGGTGGACCCACGCGGTTCAGCCCATGTTGTCCAGGGGTCAGCTGTAATACAACACTCACTTTAATTCACAATAAGAGAAATTCAAATTAAAATAATACCAAGATGCCGTTTATCACCTGTCACATTGCCAGAAAGTGAAGAGCTTAACCACACAGTCTGTTGTCTGTGTTTATATGTTGCTGTCAGACTGCAAATTGGAACAGTCATTTTAGAGGGGAATTTCGCAAAATCTAACAAAACCACATATCCGTTTACCTTTTGATCCAGCAGTCCCACTTCCGGGAATTAATGCTAAAGAAAGAACCGCAACGATACCAAAAACATGCACAGAGCTATCCACGGAAGCACTGTTTGTAACTGAAAAGTATTAGAAACCACCTCATACCACGCACAGGAGATTCGGGAAACAGAAGCGCGCCCGCAGCAGGGTCCTGCGCAGCGACGGACAGCAATGAGGACTGTGCTGCGGGCCGGGGGAGCAGCGTGCAAAGGGCATATAAAGTATACAACCTTTCAAGTGAGACAGAAAGGGAAATTTTAAAAATACACATGTATCTGTTTATTTCTACAAAAGGAAACACAAGAGGGATGAATCCGAGTCTAAGGAGGCGAGTTCCCTACGGAGCGTGAGCTGGAACAGAGGGAGAGAGCGGAGAAGATTTGACTTTGGAATCATGGTGTTTGGGGAAAGTACACTCAAAAATAAAATGAACAAATCCCTAAAATGGAACACAATTGTATTATAAATAAATGTCATAGCCGCACTAAAGGGAAAAAAGAACTACCCTGAGTAACATTTGGACAGAGTATGTTGTTCTCTATATTCCCAAGCTACAGACTAAAGAAGCTGTAAAATATTGAGTTCTAGATAGTGGGCTTGTTTTTGACAGTGGTTTGAATGAGCAATTCTGAAACTATGTCCACATGCTCCAGGATAGATCAAATAAGCAAATACATTGAGGAGAATGGGTTTTTCAGTGTTGGAAAAGAGAGTTCTAAATATAGAAGCATGGAAAGAGTAGAGATCAGAACAGACCCCGTGGTGCCGGGTTGGAGGTGGAAGTATCCGTGTGATCTCCGACTTTGGCAGACAGAAGGAGAGAGCGCAACAGAGGAAGGAAGGAAGGCGGGAGGTCTGAGCTCTGCCTGCTGAGAAGGTTGAGATACAATTGCATCCCAGG
This sequence comes from Daubentonia madagascariensis, assembly GCA_023783475.1. Lineage (NCBI taxonomy): Eukaryota > Metazoa > Chordata > Mammalia > Primates > Daubentoniidae > Daubentonia > Daubentonia madagascariensis. The sequence continues at coordinate 43,692 of JAKFHU010000226.1, forward strand.
AAAAGTAAAGCTGAGCACACCTAGCACTCAGATCTTGGTTTCTAAATACCATTCTATACAAAGAGGAACCAGGACTCCTTGGAGAAATTACTCCAGGCCGGTGTCACAAAAAACGTAAGAGGAACTTGGAATGTTTCTTGTGCCAGAAAGCAAAAATGTGCTCAAGGAATCACGGGGATGTCGACAATACTCTGAAGCCATCTTGAAGGCACTCCCATTGGGTGGATCTGAGCGTCAAAATAAGTGATAGTGACAGATTGTAACCACGGAAGGAAGTGAGAACCCTGCATCCACACTGATGTAGATAAACAACTACACAGAGGAAGGAAAAGCGTGGTCTTGTAGGACCCACTCAGTCACACCCTGGTGCACAGCTCTCCCGCCCGAGGATCTGCGTTGCCATCTGGCGTCATTCCCTCCGCCTGAAGAACATCCTTAGCATTTGTTTATTGTACTGAAGATGCACTAGAGACAAATTCCCTCCACTTCCTTTTGTCTCAAAATATCTTTATTTCGCCCTCGCATTTGAAGGATATTTTCCCTAGATAGAGAACTCTGGCTTGATCTTTTTTCCTTTCAGCAAAGATGCATTTCCACCAACCCCTGGCTCCCGTTGTCTGCTGTGAGAAGTTGGCCCCCGTGTCCCCGTCTGTGACCTTTTACCCACAGCTCCTTTAAACCTCTCTCCAGATCACTGGTTGCAGAGCTTTGGCTGTGGTTTTTGTGAGGCTATTTCCTTTATTTATCTTGCTTAGGTTTCTCTGAACTTATGGGCTAAGTCGAGGTGTTCCATCACGTTTGGGGATATTTTGGCCACTATTTCTTCAAATAATTTTTCTGCTCAGTTTTCATTCTCTTCTCCTTCTGGGACTATTTTAGATGTTTGATTTGCCCCACAGAGCTGAAGGTGCTGCCGTCACTCTGTTCTCTGCTCTTCAGATTGGGTGACTCACATTGGTTTGTGTCCAAGTCCTGGGCACTTTCTTCTGTCATCTCCAATCTACTACTAAGTCCATCCAGTAAATTTTTCTTTCATTTGTTGAACTTTCCAATTCTATAATTTTCATTTTTGTTATTGCTGTTTGCTGTGGGTTTTTTTTTTCTTTTTTTTTTTTGAGACGGGGTGTCGCTCTGTCGCCCAGGCTGGAGGCAGTGGAGCGATCACAGCTCCCTGCAGCCTCAACTCTCGGGCTCGAGCCATCCTCCCGCCTCGGCCTCCCAAAGTGCTGGGACTACAGACCCATTTTGTTCTTTTTTATAGTTTCCATTTCTCTGCTGATATTCCGTATCTGATTTCTCTATATGGCCACTCATTAATTCTTTCTTTATTAATTAGTTAATCTTTTAATTCTATCCTGTAATTAATTAATTAATAATTCTTAGTTTTTTTCTTTTAACTACTTATAATGGCTGCTTTAGACCTTTGTCTTCAAAATCCAACTTTAGGTGTTCTCAGAATCAGTTTTTAGTAACTATGTTTTTTTAACCATAGGTGATATTTTTCTGTTTCTTTGGATGTCTAGTAACTTTTGTGCAGGACATTGTTGATGATACATTGTAGAGGCCCTGCGTTCTGTTATCACCCTCTGAGTCATGTTGACTTTTGTTATGGACCGAATTGTGTCCTCTCAAAATTCATATGTTGAAGCCTTAACTCCCAGTGTCACTGTTTTTGGAGCTAGAGCCCTTAGGAGGTAACAAAGGTTAAGTGAGGTCGAAAGGGTGTAGCCGTAATTCCTTATAAGAAGGATAAGAGACACCAGGGAGTACTCTCTCTCAGCCATGTGAGGACACGGCGAGAAGGCTGCTATCGATAAGCTGGGAAGAGAATTCAGAAGCTGAATTTTCCAGCACCTTAATCTCAGACTTCTAGCCTCCAGAAATGTGAGAAAATAAATTTCTATTGTTTAAGCCACCCAATCTGTGGTGTTTCACTGAGTCATCCCAAGAAGACTAGGACAACATTCTAGCAGGAAATCCGATTACAGGCCAAGCTCCTTGAACTTATCACAGGCTTTGGCCAGGCAGGTCTGTGGAAAATTGCAGGTGTTCCCCAAGCACTCCTTACCTGTCAGAATGTAGCCTTGAAAACGTCTCTCCTGTGGGTATTTGAGGGCTCAGTTCAGTTTTCAAGGTGAGTCTAGGGTGTAGCCCTTGCCCCTAGCAGGGACTTTCTGGTCCCAGCCAATGCCTGAGGGTCCACCCCCTACAGCCCCCACCACTGCTTGTCCTCAGGTGTCGCTCTCTGCCTCAACCTTGAGGCAGCTGCTCCATTTGTGGGCGGCTCCTGCTCACTGTCCACTTCCTACTGTGTGGAGCACCGACCAGCCTCCTCCCCTCGCTGACTGCTCAGCACAGCCCTCCTGGGGAGGCCTTCTCCCAGCACTGGGAGCAAGGGCCCACCCCAGCCATGCCCAAACACCTTGTTGCACTCTGGGACTGGAGGGTCCAGGCTCCAGCATTGCCCCATCCATGGGACACCTTCTGCACAGGCCAGGGTGGGCAGGACCCTTGGCGGGGAGGGCAGGGCTGGCCTGCGTGTGAGCCGCACCTTTGCAGAGTAGTCACAGAAGTCTCACCACTTGTTGCTGCACCGGGGACAGACAAACCCCCTGCCTGTCAACCCTCAGCTACCCCCAGAAAAGACGCACAGCCAGCGGGTTGGTCAGCGGGTTCACGCCAGCACGGCTGCGCTGGGACACCGTGCCTGGGGTGATGGGCACACCGGACTCTGGTCACAGCCCTCATGCTGGGGCTGCCACCGGCCGACAACTTCTTCTCCGGCTGGACACTGTCCCCCAAACCCGCCCTGTCCTAGGGACATCCTCACGGGGCCCCCACAGTGAAGTTCACCCACGAAATGCCCCACCAGGAACCTTGGGGTTCCTAGGGAGCCAGACGGGAAAGGCAGAGACACCCCCAGCCTGGTGGGGACACCCCAAACCTGACACTGAGAAGCTGGACCCAGGTGGGGCCCAGGGAAGCACACCCACCTGCCTCCCACCGGAGCCCCTCACTGGGCTTGGCTGGGGCACCTGGCCAGGCTGCAACACCTGAGTGCACACAGGGACACCCAGACAATGCGAGCAATCTCTCTTCTGTGACCGGGGACGGTGTGCCAGGCAGTCACCGGGGACTTGGATTGGTGCCCACATCCCCCAAGGCTCACTTTCATGACCCCCCACCACCCGCCCCTCGGCCCATCCCCCCAGGAACGACAGGCGGGGCAGCGGGTTTGGCGGCACAGTTTATTCAGAGCAGGTACAGGAGGCCCCTCGGGCAGGGGCCCAGGAGAGGCCAGGCGGGCCGGGGCTCCAGCACGGGGCCTGGGGCAGGAGCTCTGCTAAATCAGCTCCTGTGACAAAGCAGGGTAGGGCTCAGGGCCTGTGCGGCCCCTGGAGGCCCCGTGGGGCAGTGGTGAGGGCCACTCGACAGGGCCGGTGTCCAGCTGCCTGGCTTTGGGCAAAGCACCCAGCTCCCTGAGCCTCAGTTTCTCTATCTGCAAAATGGGGTAACAGTCCCAACCTCTGGGGACTGGTGGAGATGAAGAAGACGTGGAGGTGATGGGCCAGCACAGTGCCCGACTCGGGGGCCCCAAGACGGCACCCACAGGGCCTGTGCCCCCACCCGCCCTCGGGCAGGACCCGAAGGGGCAGAGCCGTCTCCTGTCAGGCCCAGGGGCCCGGGGACTTCAGTACAGGCCGAGGGGCGTGGGCTTACCTGCTTCAGGAGCTTGACACACCTCCCTGCAGGACAGGGTGGCATGAGGAGCTGGCAGGGACCCCAGACCCCTCCAGCTTAGCCCTGTCACAGGTCACGAGAGGACCCTCCCCACTGGTACCCCGAGCAGCCCAGATCAGGAATGGGGGTGTACTCACAGGTTGTAACAAGCTCACGCAAGTCACTGGGAATGAAAGCAAAGTAGTGAGGTGTGGGGAGGGGCGGGCAGGCCAGGTCTGTGCCCCTCTCTCCCTGGGCGGCCACTCACAGTCATGCTCCAGCAGGTGTATGTCTGCCCCACCAAGCCCGCGCTCCTGGGCCACCTCCTGGAACTTCCTCAGGGCCGCTTCATTGTCATCCAGGTTCCGGCCTGCGGGTGAGCATGGGGGCTGGGCCGGCTGGGGGTCCTGCCACATCCCCCAGGCTCTCTCCTTTCCCCCTCTCAGAGGCAAGGTCCCCACACCCCTGCCGGTCCAGCCTTGGCTTACTGTAAAGTTTCACAGCCCTCTGGGTGGCCCCGCCTTTGTGGAAAGACACATCCATGATGGCATAGGTCTTATAGTCCGTGTCCACCACGAGGACCTCTTTGTTCCCTGTGAGACCAAGCTCTGAGGCCCAGGCTCCCAGGTGGGGGCCACCATGCCTAGTCCCACAGCTGGTGAGGGCTCTCAGCTCCAGGCACGCTCCCACCTGGCACGTGTCCACACACGTCCACAGGCATACGAACACGTGCACGCACACACACACACAGGTCGAGTGGGCCTCTGGTTCTCTGAAAAGACCTCCCTGAGGACAGGGGACAGGGACTGTCATTGACCAGAACAAAAAGACGCCTAAACAGACATTTTCTAAGATTTGAAAGAGGAGGTGATGCTGGGCACCCGGCCATGGCAGGCCTGGCGCTGGGCAGCCGCACACGGAGGACCCCTGCCTGGGGTGGGCAGGCAGCACCCCTCGGGGGCTGGGTCCTCACAGGAGGGTACAGACCCTCCTGCTCCAAGGCAACCGTGAGCGGGCCGGGTCAGAGTCCCAGAGCAGGACCCCAGCACAGCAGGGAAGACGTGTCCCCTCCAGCCCAGCCCCGGGCAGCACACTTACCAGCCGCTCTGAGGACCTTGAACTTCCCCGGGGTGTCCCCCTGCAAGACCCCGTCCTTCTCCTTAACACAGTGGCCCTCACTAGAAGGACAAGGAGACACCTGCCACCAGCTTCCCTGGGCCCCACTACAGCTGGAGGATGGCCCAAGAGGCAGGAGCCCCTGACAGCAGGCAGGGGGACCCCTGCCCAGCCCCAGGGCCCAGCCCAGGCAGGAGCCTGCCCTCAGGGAGTGGAAAAAGGCGATGGGCTCCCTGGGCCGGTGAAGTGTGCCCACCTCAGAGGCACCACCTCTCTGAGGGCGCAGGGACACCCCACACATAAGTCCAGGTGGCCGTGGCCAGGCCTCGGGTGTGCCAGCAGGTGGAAAATGAGCACCGGGCGCCAGGCATACGGGGTAGCCTGGCCGGGCTCTGCCCCAGGTTGCACGCCTGCAGGGAGGGGCCGTCACCTCCCCAGCCTCGCAGATAGGAGAATGCACCTGAGAGGTCATGTCGCTTGCAGAGTCCCAGGTGGCAGAGCCGGAGTTCAGGCCCTGGCAGCCAAGCCCCAGCCTGCACTGTCCCTGAGGTCATAGGTCACCCCTTGAACCTGTCTTAGGAGACACCGAGGGGTGTCCGCGGGGGACAAGATCAAGTCCTGCTCTGGGGACTCTCTGCCTGCAGGCCAGGCTGACCCTCGGTGAGCAGAGACCATGGCAGGAGTGCCCTCCCCTCCCTCATGTCAGGCCCCACTCACTCGTGATATGCGGTGGTCAGGGCCAGGAGGTTCCCTTCCAGCTCGACCACCACAGCCCCCATCTTCCCCACCTTGCTGTGGGAGTCGTGGATGCCCCTCGTGGCAGCGAAGGCAATCTCATACCAGAGGCCTGAAAACTGAGTGGGTGGGGTTTGCAGAGCTGCTGGGATCTGGGGGGCCCTTGGGGAAAGTTCCAGGGCAGAGGGCGACCCCACCGTGCAGCTGAAGGCTCCAGAGACAGTGAGTCCTGAAGAGCCTTCCCAGGCAGCCTGGGCAAGACCTGCTCATCGGGGACTTTCGCTACCTTGACGAGGTCCAGGTCCTTAATCACGGTGTCCCATGCACCTCTGGCCAGCCCCACGCACAGCCCCAGCAGGACCAGCAGTGTGCCCTCCATGCGCCCGGGCAGGCAGCACCTGGGCCAGCTCCCAAAGCACAAGGGCCACGTCCTTTGGCTCCGGCCCTGGGCTGGCTTTATACCCTCCCTGTGGGCATGGAAGCGGCACGGGCAGCTCTCATTAAACAGGTTGGCAGCACACTGCAGACCAGCCGGGCAGCTTGCCCACCTGCCAGGTGCCCAGGGCCTCTGGGAATCGCCGCAGAGAATCCTGATGCTGGACATCCACTCAGTTACTCATTTGTTTGTTCAGTCATGCCTGTCACTGGCCCGCTGGGTGTGGGTACACAGCATTGGCCCCAGGTAGGATGGTCCAGGCCCCACCATGGACCCTTGGCATGCCAGACGGAGGCACAGTGCACCCAGGCCTGCAAGGGGCCCAGGATCTGCCAGCCGGAGCAGGACCCGGGACGTCTGTACAGCCAGCCCTCTGAGGGCCGAGAGCAGTGGGGAGTGGGCTGGGGCACACTGACCCCTGGCCCCAGGCAGCCTGGGGTCAAACACCCTTGACGTCTTCCAAATGATATCCAGGTCCTGACCCCATAGGGTGTAAGATGGGCAGGGGGCTCCCCAACACACTTAGACAGCGTTCCCGTGGTGGAGAGACAGAGAGACAGGGAGAGAGGGAGATGGAGGTAGGGAGGACCCCTCAGGGATGCCAAGGTGAGAGGTTGGGCTCACAGCTCCACGGGGAGCAGGCGGGTCGTGCAGACAGCAGGGGCAGTCCAGATCTGCGGGTGGAGTGACTTCCCATCTTTCCCCATGGCAGAGGCACCAGGGCCAGGGCTCCCTGGGCAACCTCAGGAACCAGGAATGTCTGGCCCAGGCACCGGGTGGAGGAGGGCTGGTGACCGGCTGCCAGGGGCTGAGCCAAGGGCCCCAGCTCCTCCGTCTCAGCCAGCACAGCGTGTGGCCTCCATGTTCTGGCCTGTGCCTGCCCGACCATCCCCCTAGGCTGTCCTGAAAGCAGAACCTTAGAACTTGTGCTTTGTGAGTGAAGTCCAAGGGACAATGGGGCAGTCTCAGGGGGCTCAGATCCCCCACCAGGGTATGTGCCCATGTCCTCATCTTGGGACAGGGCCCGGCACCTATGAGGGTCTTGCGTGTAGAGAATCCCAAGCCCAAGGGAAGGAGAATGCATTTTCTCTGCTTTATGAACAGAGGACCCACATTTTCATTCTGCACTGGATCTTGTAAATTATGTACCCGGCCGTGTCTAGGGCCCAGCAAAGTGCACCCCACCCTGGGACACCGGCCTGGCCTGACCTCTGCCGAGGTTCGGGCATCTCCAGGCAGGACGTCCTGGGCCCTGGCCTCAGGCCAGGTGGGCCTTCGTGTGCACCTGGTTATGCACTCAGCGATGAGCACCTCAGCCTCTCCCAGCCTCAGTTTACCCCAGACAAGGAGGGCTGAGCTGAGCAGTGAGGTGAGCGGGTCTCAGAGCCCCACCCAGGAGGAAGTGGACAGTGAGCAGGATCTGGGATTCCCAGCACCGGGAGCAGCAGCTCCCACCCCAGCCAGGCCCAGATACCTCCTCACACTCTGGGATGGGAGGGTGCAGGCTCCAGCATTGCCGAGGCCGTGGGATGTCCTTCATGTCAAGCATCGCGTCACTTCATGCGCACCTCTGCCCAGCTGCCCCTGCGGCTCCAAGCCTACTCTCATCTCTGCTCCCAGGGCCCGGCCTGGGGCTGTGTCCAGTTCACCAAAGAAGGACGGATGGACACTGCAGGAGAGCGAGGCTGGTTTTCTGCTGGGGCTCTACACAGGGCAGGGTGGGGAAGATCCCTGGTGGGGAGGGGAGGGCTGTCCTGCGTGTGAGCCGCACCTTTGCAGGGTAGTCACAGAAGTCTCACCACTTGTTGCTGCACCGGGGGCAGACAAACCCCCTGCCTGTCAACCCTCAGCTACCCCCAGAAAAGACGCACAGCCAGCGGGTTGGTCAGCGGGTTCACGCCAGCACGGCTGCGCTGGGACACCGTGCCTGAGGTGATGGGCACACCGGACTCTGGTCACAGCCCTCATGCTAGGGCTGCCACCGGCCGACGACTTCTTCTCCGGCTGGACACTGTCCCCCAAACCCGCCCTGTCCTAGGGACATCCTCACGGGGCCCCCACAGTGAAGTTCACCCACGAAATGCCCCACCAGGAACCTTGGGGTTCCTAGGGAGCCAGACGGGAAAGGCAGAGACACCCCCAGCCTGGTGGGGACACCCCAAACCTGACACTGAGAAGCTGGACCCAGGTGGGGCCCAGGGAAGCACACCCACCCGCCTCCCACCGGAGCCCCTCACTGGGCTTGGCTGGGGCACCTGGCCAGGCTGCAACACCTGAGTGCACACAGGGACACCCAGACAATGCGAGCAATCTCTCTTCTGTGACCGGGGACGGTGTGCCAGGCAGTCACCGGGGACTTGGATTGGTGCCCACATCCCCCAAGGCTCACTTTCATGACCCCCCACCACCCGCCCCTCGGCCCATCCCCCCAGGAACGACAGGCCGGGCAGCGGGTTTGGTGGCACAGTTTATTCAGAGCAGGTACAGGAGGCCCCTCGGGCAGGGGCCCAGGAGAGGCCAGGCGGGCCGGGGCTCCAGCACGGGGCCTGGGGCAGGAGCTCCGCTAAATCAGCTCCTGTGACAAAGCAGGGTAGGGCTCAGGGCCTGTGCGGCCCCTGGAGGCCCCGTGGGGCAGTGGTGAGGGCCACTCGACAGGGCCGGTGTCCAGCTGCCTGGCTTTGGGCAAAGCACCCAGCTCCCTGAGCCTCAGTTTCTCTGTCTGCAAAATGGGGTAACAGTCCCAACCTCTGGGGACTGGTGGAGATGAAGAAGACGTGGAGGTGATGGGCCAGCACAGTGCCTGACTCGGGGGCCCCAAGACGGCACCCATAGGGCCTGTGCCCCCACCCGCCCTCGGGCAGGACCCGAAGGGGCAGAGCTGACCAGCAGCTCAGTGTGGCTCTGTTGGACAGACAGTTGGGGACAAGGGGCTACCCCTTCCCCCACCCAGCTCTGCACTCCACATCCCCAGCCTCCCAGCGTCCCTGACTGGGACCACCACCCTGGAGTCTCTGGCTCTTTCCAAACCACCAAACAGATGCACCTCTGGAGGCGCCCATCAGTGCTGTGGGGTGTCCTGTTCAGAGGAAGGGCAAACGGGCCCCTCCCACCCCAGGCCAGGACATGGAGCCAGCCGGGGGCTCCTGTCAGGCCCGGGGGCTGCAGTGCAGGCTGAGGGGCGCGGGCTTACCTGCTTCAGGAGCTTGGCGCACCCCCCTGCAGGACAGGGTGGCATGAGGGGCTGGCGGGACCCGACCTGCAGGGTCCCCAACACAGTGTCCACCCCAGAGGCCCCTGGTCTCACCGTGCCGGGCTGCCAGGTAAAGGCCAGTGTCTGCTGTCAACTCCCGGAACCTCCAGAACCCCAGCTGGTCATCGTCCTCCAGGCTCCGAGCTGTGGGGCACAGGGGGCTGGGTGGGCAGTCCCTGGGGAGGGCAGCAGCAGGGCAGACCCCCCGAGGCTGAGCTTACTGAAGTACTTGAACACGTGGAAGTCTCTGCCCTGCCAGAGCAGGGACACCCTCAGGATTGCGTAGCCCTTGTAGTCCGTGTCTAGCACATGGATCTCCCTGTGGCCTTTGGGAGCCAGCCGTGGGGTTGGTGGGGAGGCCTTCTGCAGATCCAGCACCCCGAGGTGGGTGGACCTCGGAGGCTAGGGTCTGCAGGGTCTAACTCCATCCTGTCCCCACCCAGTGCCCACACCCTCCCATGATGCCCTGGTGGGGGACACCAGAGCAGTCCTTGAAGGATGACCCAGCATGTTCTAGGGAGACTGGGAGGGTGTGGGGCATGAGATGTACAGGGAACAGCAATGGGAACAGCACCGGGGACAGCAAGGGGAACAGCACAGGGAACAGAAAGGGGAACAGCATGGGTAACAGCAAGGCCTAGTGTAGCTCTTGTGTATGACTGGGAGTTGTAACTGTAGCAACAGGGCAACAGCACTTACCAGGAAAAGCAAATTTTCCTGAAATGTCTATTTCTGAGCCCACTATTTTTTCTGTCTCACAGCTTCCTGAGCTGAAAGGCACCAAAGTGCTCATCAGGAAAATGCCAGCCTGCGTTCCATCTGTTGGGCACATTCCCAGAGTGGGGCATGTCTTCAGGAAGGGCTCAGGCAGCCCCCTGGAGCATCCCAGAGTCTGGAGCAGGTCCAGGCAGGGAGAATGCAGGGTGGGGGCTGTACCAGCTTCTCCCCCAGGGGCTCTGTCACCTCCAGTGAGCCACCTGCCCCATGCCCATTTTCCTTCCTTATAAATTATGTTTGGGAGAAAATGTAGATCCAGGAGCCTGGGGTTCTGGCTTTCTCTGGGGTCGAGGTCCCAGGCAGGTGGGTACAGGGAGGGCTGGTCCACCCAGGTGACACACGCAGCCCAGATCCCACAGCTGCATCTGGTGGGGCAGCCGCACATGCCTTTTCCTCCCCAGCAGTGCCCCTGGGCCTCTTACTTGTTATATGTGGCCTTCACGGTCAGGTTACTCCCACTCACGGTGAGGAACAAGCCCTCCACCCTCTTCGGGGCCTTCAGTGCCAGGTTTTGGTCAGAGGCCACGCCGACTTCCCGCCAGAATCCTACAAGCTAGAGAGAAGAGCCAGAGCCGTCCCCAGCTCCAAGTGGCTGGACTGAAACCCCCGACAGGGGGCCTTTCTCAGACCCCAGGAAGGGAGCTGGTGGGCTCTAAGAGGTCAGCAGATGGCCACAAGACTCGGTGGCAAGGCAGCAAGACAACTCTGAGCCCACTCGTCCCCACAAGCCGTCCTTCTGAGGAGTCCCTCAGGCTGTCAGACAGCAAGGCCCAGCAGGCAGACCCCTCCCCACTGGGCCACCGGAGCTGCCCCAGGCCTGGCTCGCAGGCCCCCAGGAGGCCCTGCCTGTCCTTGGGGGCAGGATGCCAGCGGGGCAGTGGTGGTTGGGGCGGGGAGAGGAGGCTCAGAGAGCAGAGCAGAGTAAGAAACTCCAGGTGGCTCAGGCGGCATTGGCTGTCAGAGCCTCAGCCCATGGGCGTGGCACGTCCTGCACTCAACAGTCCTCCTCAAGCCCAGAACTTCATCTGAAATGTTTGGGAACTGATTATTTTTACAAGAGAAAAGAATCTGCATCTCCCACATGGGTTATCTCTGGGCCTGCTCAGGTGTGCCCGACCCGGCAGCCTGCAGAGTCGGTGAGGAAGGAAATGCCGGCAGGGAGCACCCGGACGGGCACCAGCGCCCCCGCCAAGCCCTCCACACTGGGAAAGGCCTCCCCTGGCTCCCAGAGTGTGCAGAGCCAGGGGGTGTTGGAGGAGCCTCACAATCCAAAAAACCCCGGAGGGCCATCTGGCCTGGCTGGGCACAGCCCTGCCTACCGAAGCCTCCCAGGGAGGCCCTCACACCCCAGGGAGAGGGGAGACCAGGCAGGCCGAGCTCAGAGCCCACGACCAGGACCCTCAGCTGCCTGGCTTCATGGGTGTTCAGGACAGGGTGGCTGTTCTGGTAACAAGTGGGGATGCAGGGATGGGGACTGGGTGGACCTGCAGCAGCTGGACACTCTCTGGGGCCCTCCCTGCCCACCCAACCCCTCTCTAGCCCCCACGTTTGCCTTCAAGCTGAGAAGGAAAGGCCACCTTCTGCCGGTCTACGTCCACCATGGCCGCCTCCACCTGTGCCCAGAACACCGTGAAGATGCCCAGGACAGCACACAGCAGCTGGGCCTCCATGGCAGGGTCTGGGCTCACAGGCACCTGTGCTCCCGCAACACCTGGGTTTTTATTTGGAGAGAACGCACAAGCGTGTGCAATCACCCGGGAAATGTCATCAGGCAAACTTGGCTGCCAGCTGCTCAGAGACTCCCAGCATCTCTGCACAAGTGCCATCCGGCCCAGCGGCACCCACACCCATGGGAGGGGCTGGCCTGGGCTGGACAGCAGCCGGCAGCGGCCACCTTCCTGGCGCGTGGACAATGGTGGACATGGTGGTGGGGTCATCTGGAGGCCTGGGAACAGGAGGAGCCCCACCCACACCAGGCTGGACGACCCACCTCCTCATGGGACACTTGTTGGTTTTGTGGGTTCCTTCTGGTCAGTCTGGGGACAACAGCACAAATGCTCTAAGGGCCTAGAGGGGCCTGGCTCAGCTGTGTTGTGCCCACAGTCTGCACCCAATGAGCACGAGGCAGGATTTGAACCCAGGCCTGATCTCTTAGGCACCTGGCCTAAGACCCCCATCTGTGTTCAGACCCCTCCCACCACCACCAACATATTCTGTGCTATGTCTGGGACCAGCTGTGTGACTTGTGGGGCCCAGCAAGAAACAGAAATTGGGGGTAGGGGTGGGGCCACCACGGACTCACCTCATGCCCCTTTCCCTGGGGCCTGAGCCTCTCCCTGGGGTCTGAGTCTTTCCCCTGGGGTCTGAGCCTTTCCCCTGGGGTCTGAGCCTCTCCCTGGGGTCTGAGTCTTCCCCCGGGGTCTGAGTCTTTCCTCTGGGGTCTGAGCCTTTCCCCCGGGGTCGGAGCCTCTCCCCAGGGTCAGAGCCTCTCCCCTGGGGTCGGAGCCTTTTCCTCCTCATGACAGACTGCAGGGGGATGGGAACATGTCAGGCAGACACAGAGCCCAGATTCTGGACCCCACCCCAGCTCCTGCCTCCTGCCATGTGGCCCAAGACAGCTGCTCCACCTCAGTTTTCCAACCTGTAACGGCAACCGCAGACATTAAACAAGCACGGGCCCTGCACGACATCCCGGGTGGCACGTCTTACCCGGACCTCCCCTCTAGCAACACCCTGCACCCCCAGACTGGCTCCTTCCAGCCCTTGACCCCTATGTCCAGACTCTCTCAGGCCACAGAGATGACTTTTTTTAAGAGTGACAATTTTTATTTTCAAAAACAACTTCATTTGTGACATATTTTAAAAAAACAAAGTAAAAAAACTCCCACCCTCCAGAAATGAGCTAAAAAATAAACAAAATCTACCGTCCGCCTCCCCACCCCTCCTTCCACACCCTTGGGTAACGAGGACAGAGGCCAAGTGTGGCGACAGAGCACCTGTCCAGGAAGCCCTCCCGCAGCGGCGCCGGGACACGTGGGCTCTGGTGCTGGCGCCACAGGGGCCATGGTCGCCTGGGCCCAGAGCTTCAGCTCCCAGCACAGGGGCAGGTGCCATATGGCCAAGGGGCATCCGAGGGCGCCTGAGGCAACTTTTCCCAGACTAGCACCCCCAGCCCCGTTGGGGGGCAGCCTTCCCACCTCTGGGGCTAGAAAAGCCCAGCTGGAATGGCTCAAGGCCTGGTCAGCTAAATGGTAGGTCCCAGTTACCGAAACCCATTCCCCAGGTGGCCCTGGGCCAACTTGGATCCTGGATGGGCCATCAGGCAGTGTGGGGACAAGTCAGGACCGGGTGGCCTAGAGCTGGCCAGCACTCCAGAGGCCCAGAGGGACCACCCAAAGGGCAGAAGCAGTGGAGGGACAGCACAGGAGGCTGAGGAGCAGGCCCCAGGGTGGCTCCAGAGACACACTGGCCAAGCAGGAGAGGGAGGCGGAGGCACCTGGTGTCTCTGGGTGACCCAGGGCAAGGTGAGAGCAGACGCCCCTCAGGGACAATTGCTTCCAGCTCCTGTCCTGCGCGGGCCGCAGGCACCCATGAGCAACAGACCAGAACCTCCAGCACCTTCCTGCTCCACCCCACACCCACCCTTTGAAGTGTGTGCCAGATGTACAGGGACGCTCAGAGCTCCCATCAGGAGGACCCTGGGGCACAGCACCAGGGATGAGAACAATGGCGTGGACGGGCCCCCAAGGAGGGCCTCTCCTGTGCCCCAAGTCTCGGGGGCAGTGAAGAGCCCAGGCCCTGGAGCCTGACCACCCGTTTGAGCCCCAGCCCAACTGCTTGCTGGCTGTGTAAACTTGGGTAAGTCTACCTCCCTGTGCTTCAGTTTCTTGATCTCTAAAACAAGGAGCTCAGCGGGGTCACTACACGTGCCCAGGCTGTCTACTAGGGAACCCCTGGGCCGACAGGACAGGGGCCAGGAGTCCACTGGCCATGACCTTGACCCACTCTGGGGCTTAAATGAAGTGCCCAAGATCACACCAGTGGTGGGAAGCAAAACCCACACAAGCCAGACTCCACAGCCTCCGTGGCCCAGGGCCTGTGCATGCCCAGCGGAGCCCCAGGGCCCGACTTCACTGTGAGCCTGTGGGGGCTGGGCCAGGGTGCTCGATGCTCCCTGTGAGTGTAGCCCCTGCACGAGCCGAGCTTGGCTGCAGCAGGAGTTCCCTTCATGCCGGCCTCCTTGCCTCAGCCTCTCCAGGAGGGCTGGGGTCAGGATGGGGCCCACTGCACCCTCCCCGAGGGCGTCTCCAAAGAGGCAAGGGGCCATCAGGCTGCTGAATCTGTTTATTGAGAAGGAGAAGGAGGAGGCTCCATGGGGGCAGGGCTGGTGGTGGGTGGAGGCGGTGGCCACGGCGGTCCCCCCAGGGCTGTGGGTCTGGACTCCTGGGGTGAGGAGGCCTGCTGCTCCGGCTCACCTGCACAGAAGCGTGGCTACTCCACCCACCCACTCACCAACAGATGCCCTCGCTGCCCCCCAAGGGCAGGGAAAGCTGATTCTGCCAACGTGGACACACCCACCCACCGGCTGCTGCCCCCCAGGGCACCAACGCTGCCTCCGCCTTCCCTCAGGGGTCCCTCACTCACTGGGTGGCAAGGAGCACCAGCCTCTGCCCTCGGTGAAGAGGGTGGCGTGGCAAGAAAGCCCCAGAATGGCCATTAAACCACAACAAAACCCCCAGCTGCCATGGTCACCTGAGAAAATGGCAGAGGAGGGGGAGGGGGCAGGAAGATGGGGCTCACACTTTCTGCCAATAGAACCTTCTGGAGGGTGATTTGGCATTGACCCCCCCATATTTCCCAAACCACCAGGTGTGTGATGGGAAACTCAACAGCCCAAACGTCCCCGAGCACAGCAGCAAACAGCCAGGGAGAGAAGAATGCCGGGTGCTGATCCAAAGCTCATGGAAAAGAACGGAGACACAGGACATACTGACACCAGGGTAAGGAAAAAAGCAGGCTACAAAACTGAAGAAGCGCCCACCCACTAAGGAGACCCCAGGAACACCTGTCCTCACAGGGTCGCTCCAGAGGCTAGGTGACCTTCAAGTCTTATCTATTATTTGTGGTTTTACGTAGGTGCCCAAGTTCTTGGCGATGAGCCTGGGTGAGCCACCCAATGTTTTTCTGGTGTCTGGTTTGGGGGAAGGTCTCCCCAGGACCTGTGTCTGGGCCCTGTGATGGGCACTGAATGAGAAAGTTGTGGGTCTGCCCTCATGGGGCCCTCGGGGAGAGAACAAGGACCCAGGCAATTCCAAAGTAGGATCCATGCCCTGGGAGGTGAGCCCAGGGCTCTGGGGACACAGAGTGTAGTGGATGGAATACTGCCCCCCAAAACTTCACATCCACCTAGAACCTCCAAGTAGGACCTTATTTGAAAATAAGGTTTTTGCAGATACTGTTAGTTAAGGATCCAGAGATGGGATAATCTTGGATTTAGTGTGAGCCCTAAATCCAAAGAGTGGTGCCCTTACAACGTGAGGGCAATCTGGACATAGACACACAGAGGGAAGGTAGCCGTGTGGCAACAGAGGCAGAGATTGGAGTGATGCTTCTACAAGCCAAGAAGCGCCGAGGACCGTGGCACCCCCAGAAGCTGGAGGGGCCTGGGGCGGATCCTCCCTGACAGCCTCCAGAGGACCCACTCTGTGGACACCTGGCCTTGGACTTCTGGCCTCCAGAACTGAGAGGACAATTCGTGGTGTTCTAAGCCACCTAGTTTGTGGTACTTTGTTGTGGCAGCCCTAAGAAATCAGGGAGACTTCCCAGGACAGGTGATGTCTCGGGTGAGGCAGACCAGGGGGTGGGGGTGTCTACACATGCAGAACCCAAGCTGCGGGGAGGGAGCGAGGTGGGGCGGCCCTGCAGGGCCCAGAGAACCTGGGGGAGTCGCCCTGCCCCACCTGGGGAGGGCTGAAGTGGCGTCCGGAGGTGTCAGGGTGCCTCCTTGTCCTTGGGGGAGCACGCCTCTGCGGGAGGAAAGGTGCCAGTGAGACGCCAAGCTGGCTGGGACCGCCCTCCGCGCCCCGAGTGCGGCCGAAAGACTCCCCTCCCTGTGCCGCCCAAACTTCTCCCTTAGTCTGTGTTGGGGGCTATGGTGCCGGATGGGCTGGAGGAACTGCCAGCCCAGCCCTAGAAGAGACGACCACCTGCTGCCCGCTCACTACTGGCTGGGGGGCAGGGGTGGGGGCACGGTGGGGCAGGGCTTGGCCAGGGTACCTGACTTGGACAGCATGACCATCATGTTGTCAGGGAGCCCCACGGTTGGGTAGAAGTCCTGCAAGGCCTTCACCGCCTGGGGACTTGCGTCCTGGGTCCGGCCTGGGGCAGAGCAGGGGTCACTGTGAACCCAGCAGTGGGCAAGGGGCAAGGGGCAAGGGGGAGGGGGAGGAGTCTCCTGGCCTCACTCCACTTCCCTGAGGGCTGACAGCAAGGCCTCCAGGTGAGGTCAGGCAGGTTGTGCACTGCACGAAAGCACCTGCCTGGCTAAAGTCACACAATTCCTAATTCACACAAGGGCCCCCTGGAGGTTGGGGTGCCCTGGCAGTTCTGGGCCATGTTCTGCTGAGCCCCGCTCCCCCTTAAGCATCTTTCAGGGCAGCTCCCAAGGCCAGCCTCTGGCCTCACCTAGCCCTCTCCACCTTGGGGGGCCCCCAGGAATTAAAGTAGAGCCTCAGCCCCTGTTCAGGGACTCAGGCAGCAAGACCAGCAGGGCAGGGTGGGTCGCCACTCCCAGGAGGCCAGAGTATGGCCCTCAGGGACCTGTCCAGCCGACCCCCTTCCCGTCCAAAGCCCTGTGAGGTCCAACCCCCACCCCTACCCCCACCAGGTCCTCTCCAAGCCCAGACTCCTCGCCAGCCCCAGACTCTGGAGTGAAAAGGTCGAGGCAGGGGAGGGGATGGGGTGTGTCCAGAAGGGGCGGGATAGGGGGAGAGGGTGGGGCACGGGTGGAGTGCTGCCCAAACACTGGGCAGGGCCCAGAGGGTGGAGGCAGGGCACGGGGGGCGGGGCCTGAAGGAGCTGGGGGCGGGGCCAGCGGGGGGGGCCTCACTGTAGAGCTGCACCATGGTGCTGAGGGCCCCCTCCAGCTCCTTGTAGATGTAGACGATGGCGAAGGAGCTGTAGTCCGTGTCCGCCACACGCACGTCCAGGTAGCCCAAGGCTGCGGAGGAGGCGGCGGCCCTGGAGAACTGGACAGACCCCCGGGCACCGACCCCACCCATGCCTGCCGCTGCTGCGGGGCTGTGAGCCAGGCCCCGGGGGGCAGAGGGAGGGGAGGGCCAGCGGGGGGCTGGAGACTGCGGTGGTCACCCCTGCAGAAGCAGGAACAGGGCCCCCGGAGGCGGGTGGGGCAGGACCTACCTGGGACTCTGAAGTGCCCCTCGGAGCCCACCTTCAGGTACTCGGCATCCACCTGGCTACAGCCATCCACCCTGGGGGTGCATGGCCGGCGTCACTCACAGTGCCCAGCTGCCCCGGCATGCCCCTAGCCCAGCCGGTGGCCCAGGCAGCTCACCCGGGGAACTCCATGTGGACGCTGAGGTCGCCCCCCGCAGTGGCATTGACGGCCCTGGTGGACATCAGCAGGTGGTCCTTCTTGCCCAGGAAGACTTTGCAGTCGGACACCATGGAGACGACATACCAGAGGCCTGAGAACTGCCGGGCAACTCAGTGACCGCAGCCAGGGCTGCCAGCAGCGAGCCCTCCTTCCCCAGAGGGCCCAAAGAAACAGGACCCTGTCTGGTCACACGGCACGGGGTCTCAGAGTGTCCATCTCATGGGTCTGAGCCCAGGGTGAGCACTGCTGTGAGCCTCAGTTCCCCCAACTGTGAAATGGGCCCAGTAATCACCCCATACACAGGGTTGTTCCAGGTTTAAACAGAGAGCAGATGTACAGATTTGCAGGGCCAGGCACAGAGAAAGCACTCCAGGAAAGGGGCTGTTTCTATTATCAACATCGCTGTTGTTTCCAGCAAGGGCTCAGCCCCACCCCACCTGCAGCACAGCACAGAGGCCCCTGGTACCTTTTTGGCATCAAAGTCAGACTGCACCAGCACCTCAGCCTGGGCTGTGGACACCCAGAGCAGGGCAAGGACCAGGCTCAGCTGGAACAACTTCATGCCCATGCTACCCTCTAGCCCTGGTACCCTGAGTCCCGAAACCCCAGTGGGCCCAGCTTTATAGCCCAGCCCACCACCTGTACCCGAGGAGCAGGTTGGGGAGCAGGAGGCACCATAGCTCTGGGAACTCCAGCCCCTTGTCCATTGTTTGGCACAATCACTTGAGTGTCTCCACCAGCTCCACAGGTAATTTCCTGGAGGGCTCCAGACAGCCAGGCTCTTGCCTGACGCACACAGGCTGAGGATTTGTCCCCCAGACCTGCCAGGCACGTCATCAGTCACAGGGCCCGGCGCGACCAGCCCCCCAGCCAAGGCAAGGCTTTGCCGTGGTTTGATTTATATCCCAAGCACCTCTGTCTACCCTCTGGCCTGGCTGGGGCCAGGGACCCAGGGCACTTGGGGTACTGCTCTAGCCAGTGGGCCCCCACCCAGGATCTGGTCACCTAGCAGTCCTCCCTCCCTCTCATCCCCAACATAGGAGTAGGCTCACCACTG
This sequence comes from Daubentonia madagascariensis, assembly GCA_023783475.1. Taxonomy (NCBI): domain Eukaryota; kingdom Metazoa; phylum Chordata; class Mammalia; order Primates; family Daubentoniidae; genus Daubentonia; species Daubentonia madagascariensis. The sequence goes on from JAKFHU010000226.1 coordinate 62,398, forward strand.
GCCAGGCCTCTGGACCTTGTCCAGGGGCAAAGCCTGTGCTAGCACAGCTGTGAGAAAGACCTGGGTACCCCTCACTCCAGACACCCCACTATCCCACTACCCCTGACACAGCCCCCAGCTGGGCCTCTAGCAAGCACACCTGGGACAGGATGGGGCTGGGCTGGCACTTAGGGAGGATTATGGTATCGGATGCTGCCTTATCACTGGTTGTGTAAGTGTACAGGTGGGAGTGACGCCAGGAGGTGCCGTGGGCTGGTGGAGACTGGAGCCTGGGAAGGTCTCTCCAGGTGACCTCTCTGTCCACACAGAGTACCCAGGGATACTAGACAGGGTGAGCATGTGGCCTCAGGGCACACCACCCAGGGAGGACAGCACCGCCAGCCCTCCAGAGTAGAAGAAGGTACAGGGTCAGAGAAAGACCTTCAGCACCCAGCGGGGAGGGACAGGAAGGAACTGAGGGCTTCTGCTGGCCGCCTCCACTGGGCTTCAGGAGGTACCAACTCTCAAGCAGGGACCTGCCAAGGTCACCGAGAGTCACCAGATGGAATGCAGTCCGAAGTGTCTGAAGAAGTCTCAAGACTCAATAATAAGAAAACAAGCACGCCAATTTAAAAAACAAAAACAGCCAAAAGATTTGAAAGACATTTCACCAAAGAAGACATCCCGATGGAAAGTAAACAGAAGAAAAGATGCTCAGCACCGTTAGTCATCAGGGAGATGTAAATTGAAACCACTTCAAGACACAGCTACCATGCCTATCAGAAGGTGCACAATTTTAAAAACAAATACTGTCAATCCCAAGGGCTGGCATGGATGAGGAGCAACCAGAACTCTCACACTGTGGGCAGAACAAGATGGTATAACTCTCTGGAAAACATGTTGGCAGATTCTCATAAAGGGAAACATTTGCTTACCATACAATTTGACAATGGTGGTCCTAAGTGTTTTCCCAAGAGAAATGAAAACTATGTTTACGCCAAACCTGCACAGGACAGTCATAGTGACTTCCTTCACAATCACTAAAAACTGGAAACAACCAAATGCCCTCCGTGGGTGGGTGGATGAACAAGCTGCAGCCCATCATGCCATGGAGTATTACTCGGGAATAAGAAGGAACAAGCTGCTGACTCACGCAGCAACATGGCTGAGTCTCAGCTGTGCTGGACTGCGTGAAAGAAGCCAGTCTGAAAAGTCTACAGTCGGTGACTTCTTTCATGACATTGAAGAATAGGTTACCAGGGGCTGGGGGTTCGGGAGCGATTGAGGCCTACGGCTATGAGGAAGCTTTTTGGGGCGATGGAGCTGTCCTATGTTGTGACTGCAGTGGTTCTGTGACTGCTTGCATCTGTCTAAACTTATACAACTATACACTGTGAACTAAAAATCATTTTACTCCTCCCTTGCTAACGGCCACCAGGCTTTATTTCCTAAGGGCCAGACCAGCATTCTTTCCTGTTAAAAGACCACCAACCATAAAGTGGTTTTTACAGGCTATGGAACATGCGCAGAGAGGGTTTTTGTGTCCTTGTTTTACCTTTTTGACACAGAGGGGGCCATTTTTAACATGGACCCCATAAAAGGACAGAAAGCCCAATTGCGCAGGCACATTGTTCTCCTTTCATAAATATTCATTACTCCTCCTACAGCTTGTTGAATATGTATATTTAGCCACCCTGCTCAGGATAAAATCCTGTTCCCTTTGTCCCTTTCTTGAAGCACCTGTTCCTGGCTTGTGGCCGGGAGCCCTGTTTCCCAGCCTGCTGGAATGGCCACCATGGGCTAAAAACCTTTATGAGAAAAAAAGATCTTTTCCAAATTATAAACCTCATTTTCTTTTCAGTTAACAATACCAAAAACGGTGACTTGAACTGTATGTAAATCATACCTCAATTTTTAAAAGCATGTATATAAGTGTGCTCTCTGTCTTGCTGTGTGTGAGTGTGTGTGTATGAAAAATCTTCCCCCAAAATGCCATCACCTGGATTTAGGAGCAAGGAAGCCCAAATGAGCATTAGCCCAAAGGCCACGAGATGCACCCCCAGTGATGACAGATGACTAGGGTGAGCTCATGGAGCTGAGTTCAAGGCCAAACCCAAGACCACATCATGGGTCCCACAAGCCCTGCACTGTCCAGAGCTGCAGAGGTAGGGGCTGGGGGGAGTGGGACAAAAGCCATGACCTACAATGACAGGACTATTGGACAGAGAGCGAAGCTTCTGGAGAGCTCTGGATCCACAAGGACAGAAGGACAGACTGGCCTGAGGACCCCTCAGCATGTGCTGGCTGACCCCCCATCCCAATGAGATGTGCAGGGCAGCCAGCCTCCTGATCAGGGAAACTGCACCCATCCCCACAGGGATGCCTTGATGCAAGACCATCATCTCCTCCTCAATGGCTTCCCTACTCCCCCATCCCCCAAAGGCCATTGTCCGCTCAGTGGCCCGAGGGAACCTCATGAAGCATAAATTTGACGCATCCTGCTTAAAACCTTCCTGAGTCAGCCCCAGCCCCACCTGTGTGCCTGGCCCACCCGCCCCTGCCCCTTGCCTCCCACCCTGCTCTCCGGGCTCCTCTTCACCCTCAGGCCTCGGCCTGAAGCTGCCTCCTCCAAGCAGGCTCACAAACCCCAATCTTAGTATCCCCAGCCTTCCCTTTGCCAGCACTGGGCGCAACACGAGTGTCCCCACCTGTGTTTGAGCAGTGCCTGCTCCCCACAGATGCACACCGTAAACTGCCTAGGACAGCACCCGTGCTTGGCGTGTTCACTCCAGTGTCCCCAGCACCTACTGGGGCCTGGCATGTAGAAAGAAGGCGCTCGGTGAAGCTGTGTCAGCCAGTGAGTGAGTGAGGTCGGGCTGGCCTGTAGGTCGCTAAAGCCAGGGACCTGCAGCTCACGGCAGCGTTTGCAGCCCCATAGCTGGTGTCAGCAGCGTGGGCCCGGCAGGAGGCCCCGCCCGGCAGGGCCCCGCACCCCAACCCGCACGCCGGGCTCGGCTGCCAGGGCCTGGCGTCCTGCCCGCCGCAGCTCTGCGCGCACGCCCTGCTGCACACTCGGGAGGCTGGGCCGGCGGCGCTTCGGACGTGCCTGCGGGCCGGGCGGACAAGCGTCCTTCAGGGCAGGGGCCAGACCTGCAGCCGGCGGAGCCCCTGGCCCTGCCCGAGGACCGGCAGGCGCGGGCCCGCCGCGGCCGCAGGGCGGCAGCAAAGGGGCGGGTCCGGCGGAGGGCGCGGGTGGGCCGCTCCGGGAGAGCCGGCGGAGGGAATGAGCCCTGCTCACGCCACGCCGTGGGCGAACCTTGAAAACCACGCCCGGCCAAAGACGCCAGGCCCATACCTTAGGATTCCATTTTCACGCAACGTCGGGGACGGGCAAATCCAGAGGCCCGCGTAGATCGCGGCTAGGGGGCTGAGGGACGGGGAGCGACTGTTAATGGATGGGGGGCCTCTCTCTGGGGTCATGGAAATGTCCTAGAGTTGACAGTGCTGATGTACTAAAAACCGGTGAATTGTAACTGTGTGGTCCGTGATAAATCTCAGCAAAGCTGTTAGAAATAAAATCTGCTGCCAACTGCCACCCCGCCTTTCAGAGGACAGACGCTGAGGCGCTCTGAGAATGGCAAAGACAATCTCAGGGGAAAAGAGGGGCCCCTGCGCCCCGGGGTACCCTCCGAGCCCCTGGGTACCTCCTGCACCCTCAGGTAGCCCCTGCGCCTCCTAGTACCCCTGCGCCCTCGGGTTCCCCCTGTGCCCCCTGGTAACCCCGGCGCCCTCGAGTTCCCCCTGCGCCCTCGGTTTCCTCTTGTGCCCCCTGGTAACCCCCGCGCCCTCGAGTTCCCCCTGGGCCCCAGGGTACCCTCTGTGCCCCCTGGTAACCTCCGCGCCCTCGAGTTCCGCCTCCGCCCTCGACCCCCGCCCAGCGCCCCCCTCCCCGCCACCCCGTAACCCCTGTGCTTCCGGTACCCCAGCGCCCCGCGCCGCACCTGGCCCGCGGCCCGGCAGCTTCGCTGGCCAGCTCAGACCCTGCGCTGATTGGCTGAGAAGAGCTGTCTGTGCTTTGCACTAATTGGCTGGGAGCAGCGATGGTCCAAGACTCAAGCTGATTGGCTGAGAGAGCAAGGTAGACTCATGCTGTGTGCTGGTTGGCCCAGACAGTCTGGGTCCCCATCTTGTGCTCATCAGGTGTTGCGAGACAAGTGTGACCTGACCTGTCCCTGCACGCGCCTCAGCTCCAAGGACATTCTGGCTCCCAAGCTGAGCGGGGCTCTTTCTCAGCCTCAGAGACGCAGGTCCCACCGCCGATCGGCGGGCACCGGGCAGACGTCATTGCTGGGCAGCGGCTGACTTTGTTTCCCTTAGTTCCCTTGGGGACAAGGGAGCAGGTGGACCTCAGCCAGGGCAGGCACCCTCCCTGCCCAGCCTCCACCCCAGCTACAGGCACACCCTCCAAGAAGAGGGGTCTCGGGCAGGGGCTGGGCCGGCCTCCTAAGGAGCTCCTCCCTGAGGCTGCCCCGGGAGCGCAAGCTGCGGCTGAAGGCCCAGGGCCCAGCTTAGCCCAGGTGAGCGCGGCCTCGGCGCCCTGGCTGAGCCTGCCAAGCCACGTGGTACCACTCCAGCAGGGCTGGTCAGGCTGGGACGTGGAAAAAGCAGGGAAAGGGGTCTCTCCAAGACTGAGACCTACACCCTGGTTTTCCCTGCCCCTGCCCACACTCACTGGACACCTCCTGAGGACACAGATTCTCCCCGGGGGGCTCCCCACTCAGGGCAGAGGAAGAGGGGCCCACTAAGTGTCAGGGAAGCCAGGGAAGCTGGAGAGGACCCCTCCTCTCCTTTTACAGGAAGACACCCTGGACAGTCCCAGGTAGCCCCTGTTGGTGGAAGGGGGAAGGGAGCCCCGAGGGCAGGCCCTACCTCCTGCTTTGTGGAGGCGTGAACTCCTGCCCCAGACCACCTGAAGTAGAGGCTGAAGGACAGCTGCCCCGGAGGCAGAGGCAGAGGCCTAACCGATGGGGACTGGTGGGGGCTGGTGCCAGGCCGAGTAGGAGCCCAGGCCAAGGATCTGGACTGGACACTGGACACTCAGCCTGGCACCATGTTGGCTGGAGAGGTGGGGTCTGCCTGCCTGCCCCTGCCCCTCCCGTCAGCACCCCTGCAGACCTGAAGGCTTCTCTCTGTTAGGTATGTGGTCTTTACCCCGAGGGAAGGTTTGCAAAGCCAGAAAGGGGATGGGAGGGAGGAGGGGAGGTAAAAGGCAGCTGAGCAGGCAAAACGGGGAAGGTTTGCAAGCCTAAAAGGGGGACGTGACAGAAAAGAAAGACATCTCAAGGACTAGCCACAGCACAACTTCTTCCCAAACTTCAAGGACATGCTATATACTGCGATTATTGTTTAATTTCCGCCCAACTCCACTCCCTCCTCCCAACCCACTATAAAAAACTCACTAGACCCCATTTCAGGGTGGATGCCCTTTTCGGCCTCCACCCACCTGCACCCAGGTGCTCAAATAAACAATTCTTTATATCTTTGGGCGTCACGTGTTTTCCTCTCGACTCTGACCTAACACTCTCTCCATGGTGAGTGGGGCTGCCCCCCAATCCAGACCCCTGTGCAGATTTCCCTGGGATCTGACCCTTGAGGGGAAGAGTGTCCAGATGAGAGCTCAGCCCCCTCCTGCCCCCCACTCCTCCCATACACCCCTCCCCACATTCCCCCATCAAGGCCCTGGCTGCGGTTCCTGCTTATCACCCCGAGAGCTGCCCCCCTCTTGGCCCACTTGGCCCTCCAGCCTCCTGCTAATCCTGTGAGCTCTGATGTTCTTCCAAAACATTTCCACTGGCTTTGGTTAGCAGGGCTGCTATCCACCCTTCTCCCCCAGACCAGGCCCAGCGCCCACGCTGTGAGGCCTACCACGCAGTCAACTGTCAGGTCCCTGCATCTGCACCCTGCCCCTGAGGGCATTTCCTGATCCAAGACTTCTGCCCTCAGAGAAGCAGAAAGAACCTTCCTCCCTCCCTCCACCCTGCTGAGAGACAAGGTCAGGGCCTGGTGGGGCTCAGCTACAGGGAACCCCAGCAGGAGATAGGGGGTCAGGATACTTACTCCCCTGAACTGCCTCCTTATGAGGTCACCTTGGGCTGGCCCTGTCCGCCACCTGAAGGTCACTGTTCTCTCGGGCACTGTGCTGGGGCAGCCTCATCTGCACGGCTCTCCTCTGGGCCTGGGACCTCCCTCCACCCTTCCCCCAGGGGCAGCGCTGCTCTCTGGGCCCAGACGCCCCTGTTCCCACCCACCTCTGGGTAAATCCTCTCCTTATAAACAAGCTTTCCGTGCTTCTGATGTGAGTGTCTCCTCAGCATCCCTCCTGGAAATGTGTCAGGGCTGAGTCAACATTTTATTCTAGTGATAATCCTCAAGAAAAAAAAAAAATCCACATCATAAAGGCACCAATTCTCCCCGAATCATCATCTATAATTTTAACTAGGAAAAGGGGGTTCTGATTTCACATGAAAAAGTAAATTTGGAATAAAAGCTAAAACATTCTGTGACCAGCTCTACAAGACATTAAAACCCGTTACAAAATGATGAGTAGTGAGAACATGGTGCTGTTACATACATAGAATAATGGAAGAATCTAGAAAAATGGGAATCACAAACTGCATGGGAATTCAGCCTACAATAAAGATATTTCCAATCTGTGGAGGAAAGGGTGATTACTATCCAGTAAATAAAGCTGTCACAATTGGGGACCATTAAGAAAAGAATACATATGCTGCAATGGACTGAATGTTTATGTCCCCTGAAAATTCGTATGTCGAAATCCTTTCCCCCAGGTGATGGTACTAGGAGGTGGGGCCTTTGAGAGGTGATGAGGTCAGGAGGGTGGAGCCTCCTGAATGGGGTTTGTGCCCTTATGAAGGTGACCCCAGGGAGCTGCCCAGCCCCTTCCACTGCGTGAGGACATGGTGGGAAGGTGCCAGCTAGGAACCAGGAAGTGGCCCTCGCCAGACACTAAATCTGTCAGCACCTGATCCTCAACTCCAGCCTCAAGAACTGTGAGAAATAAATGTCTGTTGTTTATAAGCCTCCCCATTTATGGTGTTTTGTTATAGCAGGCTGACCACACTAAGACATATGTAGATCACTACCATGCTCCTTTCCTCAAAATAAATCCCAGATGCATCAAAGATTTCCACATAAAAAATGAAATTGTAACAATGCTGGTAGGAAAAGCATATTTAATTTGCCATGGACCAAGTCTTTTTAGGAAAGTCAGAAAAGTAAAATAGATGAAGGTAACTATTGATAAATTTTCTATAGGAGTATGTAGAATTTCTTTTCAATAACAAAAAACAGTGAAAACCACAGAGAGAAAAGACACCTGTGGAAACAGAGTCCACCCGGACAAGGAGCAGAGTCCCATGGGCTGGCCATACACGTCTGGGGCTCCCAGGGGGTGCCCAGTTGGAAGCAGGGTAAAAATGGAGGGAAGCTGCTAGTTATTAATCACATCCCGGCCTCAGGGAGTAGTGGCCACAGAAGGCACTGCTTGGCTGCCTGGGCTGGCTGCTGTGCACTGTGGGTCAGAGTCCATCCTTGCACATGCACGCTGTGGTGTCTCTTCCTCTTCTAAGGACACAAGCCCTGTTGGATCAAGACCCACCCTTACCACCTCATTTAACCTTAATTACCTCCTTAAAGGCCCTATCACCAAATACAGTCACAAGGGGGGTCAGGGCTTCAACATATAAATTTGGTGGAACACAATTCAGCCCATAGCAGCATCCTGCAGCCATCTCAGCCCAAGCACCAGACGAGGGGGGCGGTGAGGGCGGGGGAAGATGCCCTCGTGGAAGCAGGTGCACAGCCCCAGCTGCTTGAGTTGTGTCAGCTGAGGCCCCAGACATCAAAAAGGAGAGGACAGCTGTCTTCTCTGTCTTTCTTTTTTAGAAACGGGGTCTCGCTCTGTCACCCAGGCTGGAGCACAGTGGTGTGATCACAGCTCACTGCAGCCTGGAACTCCTGGGCTCAAGGGATCCTCCTGCCTCAGCCTCCCGAGTGGCTAGGACTACATACATGTGCCACCACACCCAGTCAATTTTTATTTTTTGTAGAGACAGGGTCTGACTATGTTGCCCAGGCTGTTCCCAAACTGTTGGCCTCAAGTGATCCTCCTGCCTCGGCCTCCTAAAGTGTGGGATTACAGGTGGGAGCCACCTCGCCCAGCCCTTCCTGTGTCTTTACCAAATTCCTGACGCACAGAATCCATGCATATAGTAAAATGGTTGTTTTATGCTGCAAATTTTGGGGATGGTTCATTAAGCATTGACAGATAACCAGAACAGTAATTAATTTCTATATATAAAAATCAAAATAAAACCAGCAATAAATAAAAGGCAGAAGAAACATTTATTATTGACTAAAAATTGACAGAATAAAATCTTGGCCAATCTTGAGTCTATAAAATTTGACTCATGAAAATTTCACTTGATAGAATTATTGGCTACGGAAAAAGACACTGTGGTGAAGTTATAATCATGGAGGGTGTGAAACACGCCCACGACGTAAACCCAACAGTCTGTGTCCGCTTGGGTGTGGCCATCGCTTCCCTATCTCCCAGTCCCAGATCACCAGATCAACGCGTGCTCTGCAGCAACAGTCAGGTCCCTTCAGCGTCTCTCTTAAAGAGAGTAGGTATCGGGCTTTCCCGCCGGCAGGCACTGGAGGGCCATGGCCAGAGGAAAGGGCTCCCCTGGCTTCTGGTGCAGGACGGTGGCCAGCAGATGGGTGAGGACATGGTGCTGCTCATGCGCAGGACATGCCGTCCCTCAGCGACCTTGCAGCCCCGGCCTGGCGACCACTCTGCAGGCCTCGCCCACCCCTGGCCCCCATGTCTGACACCTGGCTGGGGTGTTCCTGCTCTGCAGCCCAGCAGACCAGCTCTGGCCAAAGGCCAGGGCTCTCGGAAGCCCAAAGAGGGTCCGAGCCCAGCCTAGGGAGGTGCCCCCTCATTTGTGCTTCCTTGTCTCTTTCCTCCAGCCCTGTGATGCTTTATATTCTGTAGGGGAGGTTTTAATAGATTTTACTTTTTCTTAGAGAAGTTTTAGGTTCACAGGAAAACAGTGGGAAATACAGAGAATTCCCATCCTTGTCCCACGTGTGCACAGCCTCTGCATTATCTGTGCAGCACCCACTTGCTGCCCTCAAAGGCCCTGGGATGACACGGTGCAGGTCTGAGGTCGGCCTGCCATGCTCACCCGCCCCCTGCCCCCCGGCCACCACTGATCTTTTAACCACAGCCAAAGGTGCCTTTTCCATGCAGTTAATTGTTTCTCCTAGGCAACAATTCTTTGTATTAACCTTCCCTGACGGACCCAGACTGCTATGACATGGACACAGGGAGAGGCCAGGTCAGATGGACAGGGTGTGGCTGCTGGTTTTGGACACTGACCAGGAGCAGGGACCTCCACCAGCAGCACCCAGAGGGCTTGGGAGGTGGATGGGAGGGCCCCAGACACCAGGCTTGGGGGCTGAGGAAGGCAAGGCGGGGGCGGGGGCCAGGGTGGAGGCCCAAGTGACCACTGGCCTGCTAGGCTCTCTGACCAGGAGGCTTGGGAGACTGGCAGCTCAGTCACAGGCTCCAAGGAACAGGGTGACCCTCACACCCCGCGTGTCCCGCCTGGCCTCGCCCCAACAGCGGTGCTGGTGTGGCACGGACTCTGTGGGGTGGCCACTTTGGCTGTCCTTCCTGGCCACACCCTCCAGCCAGCCCCTCCCTCTGAGGCTCCTGGCCTTGACCCCCACCCTTGCTGGGATGGTACGGCAGGGCAGCAGGCAGGCCAGGGCAGCCACTTCTGCAAACCCAGCTCACTTAGGCACACCCTGTGACACCCACCCAGGTGCTCTTTCAATGAGGAGCTGGGACTTCGGTTAGCAGAAGGCCTTCAGCTCTCAGCCCCTCAGGGCCAGCTCAGCTGCAGAGAGCTGCCTGGTCCAAGGTCACATCACTCCCAGCCGGCGTGAAGGCCCGGCCCGCCCTCCAGGCCCCGCCCCCGTCCAGGCCACGCCTCTCCCCTCTCTCTGCGCGGGCCTGCCCTCCAGGACCCGCCCCGATCAGGCCCCGCCCCTCCGCTTGCTGCGAAGGCCTGCCCTCCAGGCCCCGCCCCGATCAGGCCCCGCCCCTCCGCTTGCTGCGCAGGCCCGCCCCACCCAGGCCCCGCACCTCTCCGCCTGCTGCTGCGCAGGTCCGCTCCCCCAGCCCGGCGAGCCATGGTGACCCTGGGCCTGTCCCGAGTGGACGACGCCGTGGCCACCAAGCACCCGGTGAGAAGGCCGGGCTGGGACGTGGGCCCCACACCTCAGAAGCTGACCTGAACGGGGCGGGGGACTGGGAAGGGAAGAGGGGCGGAGGGCGAGGGGACCCCCTTGCTATGGGGCTCTGGGCATCCCGGCTGGGCATAGGGGTGATGAGATGTGTCCAAGCCCCCAGGGTCTCTCCCACACAGCCAGGGTGTGTCCAAAGGAGGGACAGGAGGGGCAGTGAAGGAAGAAGGAGGTGGAACTGAGCATTCCTCCCCCTGCCCCATCCCAGGGACTCGGGGAATTTGCCGCGTGCCAGTCGAACGCCTTCATGAAGGGCGTTTTCACCTTCGTCACAGGTAAGCTAGGTCCAGGTGTCCTGGGGCGGGGAGAGAACTCACTCTCCTGTCTCACCCTGACTTCCCAGCAGGTGGCACCATGTCACCTGCCCCTAGGTGCTGGGGGCCTGGCAGGTGCCACTGAGGCCACGCCCAGGTGGTCCCCTAGCCTGCCCCGTGTACAGGCTGACTGATGGGGACCTTGGCTCTTGGCAGGCACCGGTGTGACCTTCGGCCTGCAGATGTTCATTCAGAGGAAGTTTCGGTACCCTTTTCAGTGGAGCCTGCTGGTGGCCGTGGGTGGGTACTCCAGGGTTGGTACCTGGGCTTGTCAGCAGGGTGGGTTTCCACTAGGGATTCGGGAGCTGTGGTCCTGCCATCCCTGCCTCTGGGGAGGAGCCCCAGCTCTTGGCAGGAGCTCTGCCCAAGTCTACCACCACATCTGCCAGGAACCTGTGCCCAGCTTCCCTTACCCTGAGGAGTATGGAGGCTGAGACGCCAGCCCACTGCCCTCCTGCCTCCTGACCTTCAGTTGCAGGCTCTGTGGCCAGCTACGGGGTGACAAGAGTGGAGTCACAGAAATGCAGCAACCTCTGGCTCTTCCTGGAGACAGGGAAGCTCCCCAAAGACATGAGCACAGGTGAGAAGGACTTGGGGGCAGTGGAAAGTGGAAACCAAGGCTGTGGTGCCCAGAGTTTTAGGCAGGAAAACCCAGGGCCCCTCTCCCTGGCCTGTGCATCCTGGAGGGGCTGACTCTGTGGGTGGGCACAGCACACCCTTGGAGGGCTCCATTCTCAGGAGGAAGACCAGGAGGGGTGAGGTGCCCCTGAGAGGGAGGGGAGGAGTGTGGGTGGCCACAGCAGCCTCACGGGCACCCCACAGGGAGTGGCTGGACTGAGAGACCCTTCATGGGACACCATGCCGATTGATCCCAGGCCTGGCCTCTGCTGCCTGCTGTCCTTGTTACAGGACTCAGTTTTTGCCACGATAAAATGGGTTCTGGGACTCTGAGCAGTGATGGATATGGTTCTAGCTGTCTCCCTTTGCCTCCAACAGATCGGCACAGCTAGGAGAGCTCCAGACGTGCACAGGGCATCTGGGGTAGGGGGCATCCTGGAACACAGCCCTCAGTGCCCCGCAACCTCAAGCTGGCCCTCCCCACCTCCCATAGGCCCCCGCACACACCCTAGGGCACCCCAGCCGTGTCCTCTGCACATGTGCATGGCCAGGCCAGACAAACCTGTGCCAGACTGCTGCTGCCCCAGACTGGGACCTGCCCTGGAGGGGGGATCAGAAGGGCTCTCCTGGGGTGGTATAATAGCTCTCCTCCGGGATGGGCACCGTGAGCACACACGTGTTTGGGGGAAGGACTGCACACTCTCTCTGGCTCTCTAGCGTCCCCGTTCTGGCCCTGCACCCTCACAAGTCCAGGGTGACAGCTGGTGCTGGGGTAGGGGGTCTAATAAACGACTTGTCCCTTCTCCCACCTGAGTTCTAAAGCAACAAAGGGAAACAAAGGGGTAAGGAGGAGAAAAGATGTCGCCTTCATTGCCACACAGCCGACGTGTGAGGGCTACACACAGATTACACAGCGAGGATGTACAAAGGAAGGTCCTAACGCTGAGCCCCAGGACTAGACATTCCTCCCAGCCCTGTAGGCGGTGTGAGAGCACCAAGGCCTCTGGCCAAGGCGGGGGGGTTGGGGGGGTACGGGGGAGGCGGAGGGGGGCGGGGGGCTGCCTCTGTCCCGCTTGCGCAGGCGCAGAGCAGAAGGGGCGCAGGCAGAGCCGGCTGCCCAGGGCCGTGGCCACGCCCCGCAGCCCGACGGAGTCTTTCCTCCCCGGCGCTCGGGGCGGAGCTGGCGGTTGGAGCGCTGTCCCCGCGGAGGAACGCTCCCGAGCGGGCGAGCTGCCCACGACACCCGGCCCCAACAGGACGCAGAGGGGTACGAAGCCTCGGCGAATCCGTGGTGGTTACGCCGGCCTCCCGGTAACACGGAAGGCCCGCAGCATGTCCCTGCGGCTCCAGCCCCAGCTTAGCCCTGGCCTAACCGGTCACTCGAAGGACTATTTATTGAGTACCTACTGTGCCCTCAAAGTTGGCAGGAAGGCAAAGTGACAGAAAGCCCAAGATAACAGGGGCTTAAGCAAGCTAGAGCTTTTACTTTTTGGTTCATGTAAAAGTCCCAGTGGGTGGGCCAGGCTTGGCAGGGAGTTGGCTCCCCCCCACCCCTGCCCCTTTTAGTCTGTTGGCTGCTGTGATGACCTCCCTTCCCAGATCCGCCTCCCTCCCTCGTGGTCTCAGGCGGCTGCACCAGCCTCAGCCATTGTGTCTTTATCCCATTTAACACGAAGGAGAGAGGGGGAGGAGGGCAGCACACCTGCCACTTCTGCTCTTACACTTTGCCAAAACCAAGTCATATGGTACGTTTAGTGCCAGGACGCCCAGGAAGGCAACTGCCCACTGAGACTTGGGCTTCTCGATCTGAGGGGGAAGGGAGAGCCAAAACTGGAGGACAGGGTGTAGGCTCTGCCTCAGCAGGACACCAAGCTGGGCCCCCTAGAACCAGGAGGAAGTGAGCAGACCACACCCTTGGCAGGTCCTTCCAGCCCCTTGGGGGTAAAGCCTGGGCTGGGAGGGAGGGCAGGGCTGAACTTGGAGTTTTGGACTCGACTGGCTTTCTAAAAGCTGAAAGGGACCAGAAAGGTAAGAGATCTGTGTGAGAGGTCACAGAGGAAGACGGCCCGTAGCAGCACATGGGTGAGGGCCTTTGTTGTGGGCTGAATTGTGTGCCCCCATTCCTACATTGAAGCCCTAACCCCCAGGACCTCACGATGTCACTGTATTTGGAGATAGGGTCTTTATGGTGTAATTAAGGTAAAATGAATTCATGAGGGTAGGCCCTAATCCAATATGACTTATATCCTTCTAAGAAGTGGAGATTAGGACACAGACATGCACAGAGGGACGACCATTTTAGGACACGGAGAAGACAAGCCATCTGCAGACCAAGGAGGAGGCCCCAGGAGGAACCAGCCCTGCCCACACCTTGATTTCCAACTCCAGCCTCCAGAAGTGTGGGAAAATAAATTTCTGTTGTTTAAGCTCACTCCAGGGTGAGCCAACACCAGAGTGACCAGCCATCCTGGCCCACCTGCAGCTTGGTGTCCCTGGATGCAGGACTTTCAGTTTTAACACCAGGACATGGAGGGACAAGTGGACACTCTACTGCCAACTCCCAACAAGGCTGGGGGAAGGGATCAAAGGGACCTCCCATGGGGGGGAAGGGTTTCAAGGAGATTTGTGAGCATAAGAGCAAATGGGCCCCAAAGCCGGAAGGGACAGGAAAGGACCCACCTGCTTCTGTGGGCAGCAAATCTGGAAGGACCACAGGACACCACCACCTCACCCTTGTACTTGACCTCACCCTCCCCACTGCCAGCACCCTGTCCACTGAGAGTCCCTCAAATAACCACTGCTGAGCAGTGGTGCGGGTGTCCCCCAGGCCAGGATGGGAGGAGGGAGCCCACGTCCTGGCCACCCTGTCCCCTACGCCTGCCCACAGAGCAATGTCGAAGTACCAGTCTGTGGTACTTCGTTACGTTGGCCCTAGCAAACTAAGACAGGCAAGGTTGGGGAAAAAGCAAGCCAACTCACGTGCACCCCACAGAGTCCCAGGCTGCTGGGTGCTCCGGGCACACCACTCTAAGGGAAGGGCGCAGGGGCTGTAGAGACAGATGGGGAACTGACCCCACCTGGAGTAAGTGACACCTGAACCGGGACTCAGGAGTTCCCAGAGGGAAGTGGGGGCAGAGCAGGGTGGGCTCCAGGCAGCGCAGCAAAGGGCAGGAAGAGAAGTGGGAACACATGAGGCGGTGAGGGAGGCGGCTTGGGGTCTCGTGAGCCAAGTCACCCAGGGCGTGGAGTTTGAACTTGGGGAAGTGGTGGGGAACAGAGACCCTGTGAGGTAGTGACAGTTGCAGGAGGCGCAGTCCAGCTGCTTTGTGCAGGGCAGCCTGGGGGCATGCGAGGGGCCTGGGAAGGCACAGGGGTAAGGGGTGGGGTGCTGTGCGAACCTGTCACATACCACCTCCCCAAAGGAAGAGGCACCTCAGCCCCGACACAGCTCCTGAGCCACGGGCAGCCACCATGAGACTTGTTTCAATTAGGACAAGTGTCCAGAAACTGGCTGGGGACAGAGAGTGGGGCAGGAAGGGCCTGCAATTCCAGGGTTACTTGGGCATTGAGAACCCCGGCCCCCATCACAATGGGCCGGGATTCTGGGGACAATCTGGACCAAGGCTCTGTTGAGCAGGCCAAGTCCAAGGAGCGTGGGAGGTGCACAGGGCCCCTGGGGGACCATGAGGGCCACCATAAAGAGACACAGTGAGGCAGATGTGGAGGAGCAGACACAGGAGCTGAAGACCATCACTAGACTCCAGGGTGAGCCAACACCAGAGTGACCAGCCATCCTGGCCCACCTGCAGCTTGGTGTCCCTGGATGCAGGACTTTCAGTTTTAACACCAGGACATGGAGGGACAAGTGGACACTCTACTGCCAACTCCCAACAAGGCTGGGGGAAGGGATCAAAGGGACCTCCCATGGGGGGGAAGGGTTTCAAGGAGATTTGTGAGCATAAGAGCAAATGGGCCCCAAAGCCGGAAGGGACAGGAAAGGACCCACCTGCTTCTGTGGGCAGCAAATCTGGAAGGACCACAGGACACCACCACCTCACCCTTGTACTTGGCCTCACCCTCCCCACTGCCAGCACCCTGTCCACTGAGAGTCCCTCAAATAACCACTGCTGAGCAGTGGTGCGGGTGTCCCCCAGGCCAGGATGGGAGGAGAGAGCCCACGTCCTGGCCACCCTGTCCCCTACGCCCGCCCACAGAGCAATGTCGAGCGCTCCAGATCCAGGGAGTGAAAGAGAAGACGGCCCAGAACAAGGCGACGCTGGCCCTCCTGCGCAGCAACATCCGCCGCGGGGCCCACGACTGGGCTTTGGCCAAGAAGGTGCACGAGCCCCACCCCTCCCTGCTGCCTGGGGGTGAGGGGGCCTTTCCTTTCCTCCCCCCATCCCAATCCTTCTGGAGCCAGGGGGCATCTGTGGATGGGTTCCAGTCACCCCAGCAGCCCAGCCTCAGGTTCCCCACCACCCACCCCGGAAGGCGTGGCAGCTCCGAGTCCACATGCTGCAGCGGGGCCCCCTCTGGCTCTCTGGCCAGCCAGGGGAAACCAGGGCCCTCCTCATCATACCCCATCACATCCCAGCTGGGACGGCCAGGATGGGGTCCCGTGGCGCTCCGCTCCCAGTGGCCCCGCAGCAGAGGCACAGGGGGCCCTGAGGAAAATGCCTGGAGGGGCCGGCGGCTGGGGGTTCGCACAGGGGCGGCCCCCGGCTCAGCCGCCGCCCTCCGCAGTACGACCAGTGGACCATCTCCAGGGCCTGCGGGAAGGACGTGCCCCTGAGGCTGGCGCACTGCCACAACACCATGGAGGTAACGAGGCAGGAGGGCATGGGGCAGCCTGGCACCAGCCGGATCCCTCGAAACGCACCCTCCCCCGCCCTGCCAGCGCAGCCCCCACCAAGCGACGTCACGGGCCGGTGGAGGGCAGAGCAAGTGCCCAACCCCAGGGTCCCTGTGGGGTTGCCACGGACGAGTCCCTCCTCCTGCCCGCTCCTGGCGCGCTCTGCGGCGCCCCCTCCGGGACCCACGCGCGGACCGTGCCCTCCCCGATCAGGCGGCGCGGGAGAAGCTGCGCAAGTACGTCTTCGACCGCGTGAACGTGCACAACGTGCTGATCCACCTGGTGCGGCGGCGCGGGCAGAAGCTGGAGAACATGCAGCAAGAGCTGGCCAGCCTGCGGAGCCAGCCCGACGCCACCAAGGAGGAGCAGCGGCTGCTGCAGGTGGCGCGCGGCGCCTGGGGCGAGGGGCGGGGCCTCTGGAGGGGTAGGGCCGCGGGGAGGGAGGGGTGGGGCCCCGGGGAGGGCGGGGCGGGGCGGCGCTAGGTGAGCACGACCCCCTTGGAGAGAGCCCAGCCCCGACGCCCTCCGGGGCGGCCTCTGCGCCTCCGGGTGGCCTGTCCCCGCGCGCTCTCATCGTGCCCGCGGTCCGCCCCAGATCATCCGCCAGCTGGAGAACAACATCGAAAAGACAATGATCAAGATCACCACGAGCCAGAACATCCACCTGCTGTACGTGGACCTACTGGATTACCTGAAGAAAGTGAGCCCTCCCCCGGGAGCCCCGCGGGCCAGGAGGGGCGGGGGTCTCAGGGCTGGGACCTGCTGCTCTCCTCTCGGCCGGCAGGAAGACCAAGTCCTGCTTTGGGTACCAGCTAAGCAGGACACCAAAGTATGTGGAAAGCATTCCTTTAAAAACTTGATCTTTTGCTAGTCCAAAAAAGCATATCGCGAACCCCTTGGACTTTCTTGCACGTATTAAATGGTTTAGGATCGTTTGTATTTTTTCATTGCCTGGGCCTCTGAGAGTCGGGGACAGACCCTGTACCCACAGAACCTCCCCTAATATGCTACAAGGCAGGCATCTCCTGCATCTTTAAGGGTCTGCCCACCACCCACGTAAGCCCCCCTGCTCCCTCCGCAGCAGATCCTGATCCCTGGGGCCATGAGTCCCACTGTGAGGCAACACTGAGCGCTGCCCCTAGGCCTCCCATGAAGCAGAGCACAGGCCAGTGGACAGTAGATGAGGAGGAGGAGGAGGACAGGAGGGCTGGGGGATGTGCTGAGAACAGCAGCTTGGTGGATGGGGCAGGGAGAGAGAGGGGCTGCAGGAGCAGAGAGCCTGGAAAGGGGGGTAGGGGCAGCCCCCCAAATTCCCTCACCCTAAGAGTGGGCAAAGGGGAGCCCCGGAGGGCAGTGTGTGGCAGAGTGACATGGTGGAAGTGCAGTTTAGGAGGAGGGGGTGATGGATGGGTGGGGCCCTGCAGCTGCTCCCTGCTGGGCTCACGCCCTTCCATCTGCTGCCCATGACGGTACTACTGCCTGTACCTCTTGCCTCAGCCCCTGGTCCTGGAGGCTCACCTGGAGGCCTTGCCCACCTTTCTTTCCTGGACTACCCCTCCCCACACACCCCCCACACCCCTTCTACACCTGGGTGCTCTATGTCCCCCTAGTAGCACCTTCTTCTTATTTTTTAAATTTATTTTTAATTTTATTTATTTTTTAGAGACAGGGTCTCCCTATCACCCAGGCTGGAGTGCAGTGGCGTCATCACAGCTCACTGCAGCCTCCAACTCCTGGGCTCAAGTGATCCTCCTGCCTCAGCCTCCCGAGTAGCTGGGACTACAGGCCACATCACCACACCAAGATTTTTTTTTATTTTTGTAGAGATGGGGTCTGGCTATGTTGCCCAGATTGGTCTCAAACTCCTGGCCTCACTCAACCTATCCTCCCGCCTCAGGCTCCCAAAGTGCTGGGATTAAAGCTGTGCGCCACCACACCAGGCCTCCTCTTCTTTTTAGAATATACACACTTTTTAAAAATTCCCATAGTCATCCATGTTTTTTAAAAACTGGCAAAGATTCTACATTTATAGTCATTAAAAACAAAATACTGATAGCAAAGCTATCTCAGACATTTATGCACCAGGTCCTGTGCTAAATACTTAATTTTACATTCCCAATTGATCCTGACAGCAACCTTCTGAAAGAGCCATTATCACCTTTTACAGATGGGGACACTTAGGGAGGTTAAGTAACTTTCCCAAGGTCACACAGCTGTCCTGGTCAGAAGCAGCCTTGGCCTGAACCCTGACTCTGACCCCAAGCCCCTCTGCTTCACTTCAGACCAAAGCTGTTCCCAAGCAGAGGACCTCGCTGGGTTTCATCAGCCTTTCCTGGGCAGAACATCTCACACCTCTTTTGCTGTGTCTCTGGGCTGAGGGAGAGAGTCCACCAGGCCGCACCATCTGCCCCTCCCGAAACACTTCCTTTCACCTGCTCTGTGCCGGGCTGGGGGCTGGAGCCACAGACCAGACCTCATCACTGCCCTCTGGGCTGGCACAGTGTGGGAGTGAGGGGTAGAGGGCAGGTGCGGGCCACTCTGTGTAGGGGCCACAAGAGAACTGGGGAGGGGTCATGAAAGCCAGCATGAAGGGGAAGCATTTGAGCTGCCTGTGGCCCCTGTGCCCACCACCCACCTGCCCTTGCCTTTGCAGGTGCTGGTGGGATACCCCACAGAGCTGGACAAGCTGCAGAATCTTGTGGTCAACTACTGCTCAGAGCTGTCGGATATGACAGTCATGTCCCAAGACGCCATGATGATCACAGATGAGGTCAAGGTGAGCTCGGGTCCTAGGGCTGAGGCCCTCCAGGACTGGCTCTCCCAGACCCATCTGGCCCCAGGCCCATCAGGAGACCCCTACGCCCACACTGCTTACAATCCCTGGAGGGACCCAATAGGCAGCTCCACCAGCCTCTGCTCATCACCCACAGGATAGAGGGTGTCCCACTGGGCACAGAAGCCATGAGGTAGGCAGGAGGGAGAGAATCGGCCTGGCCAGGCGGGGTCACCCATTCACCCAGTCTGTGTGAGGCCCCTGCAGGGCGCTGGGGATAGAGCCTGTCTTCCTGGAGCAGGCAGCACAAGAAGGCAGCTGCTCATCCAATAGTCCATGAGGAAATGTCGCACAGCTGCAGCACCAGCATGGCAGCAAGGTGTGGGGGCCCATCCTGGGGTACTGACCTGCACAGGGAAGTCTAGGATGGCTTTCCAAGGAGGCAGGGCTTGAGTTGGGCTCTGCAGAAATGCACGAGCAGGGGTCAGGTATGGCCAGAACTCGGGAGGAGAAGAGACAACCCAGGCAAAGGTGCTGGGGCTGGAAGGGGCATGACTCATGCAGTCGATGTGGCTGGGGACAGAGAAAGCCCCAGAGGTTCTGTCCCAGTGAGTCAGTGGAGGCAGTGGGGCCAGCGGGCCTGAACTCCTAACCTGGAGCCCTGGGAGGAGATGGAAGGGACACATGACCAGATTTGTGCTTCAGAAAGGGTGTGCTCTGCCTGCAGGGACTGGAAGGTGCCAGGGTAGAAATGCTGGTCACCTGGGCAGGCCAGAGGTGGAGTGGGGGTGGCCAGAAGTGGATGGAGCCAAGGAGAGGTAACCCCAGTGAGCTGTGACAATGTGAATGTGAGGGAAGCAGTGTTCAGGATGTGTAGGCAGGGGCAGATGGATGATGGCTTTAGCTACCAAAGCAGGATGCGCTAGGAGAGACCAGGTTTGGGGGGACAATGAACTTGTGTTTAGATGTGTCAAATCCACTTTCATGGGCTCAACATGGGGCTGGCCAGGAGGCAGCTGGAGGCCAGGGTCTAGAGGACAGTGGGGAGCCTCGGCTGGAGAGGGAACACTGGGCATGTGCGAGCCAGGGGTCCCTGAGCTGAGGAGGCAGAGGGCGTCCCAGAGGACAGTGGGAAGCAGGTGGGCTGGTGGAGCCAGTGGCACAGGCAGTTTGGGAAGAAGACATGGCCCACGACCTCAGGTGCTGTTCCAAAGTCTAGTAAGATGAGGACTGAGGACCATCCACTGGCTTTCGTGCCATGAGAGGCCTTGGTGAGACAGCCCCCCCGCCCTTGTCCCCAGAGGAACATGAGGCAAGGGGAGGCATCCTTCATTGAGGAGCGCAAGGCACGGGAAAATCGGCTCAACCAGCAGAAGAAGCTGATCGACAAGATCCGCACCAAGGAGACCAGCGAAAAGTACCGCCGGGTGAGCCCCAGGCCAGGGCCCGGCCCCTCCACTGCCCCTGCTGAGAGCTGGGTGGACGCTCCTCGCAGGGCCGCCTCTCGGGCCCAGTCCCTGCAGAGGACACTGCTCATCCTCCTCCTCGTCCTCCCCCTCCCATCAGGGCCAGACGGATTTGGACTTCCCTTCCAACCTGATGAGTATGGAAACGCTGAAAGGCAAGTGCTTGGTTCCCTGCCTGCCCCCAGCCAGGGTCTTGAGAGGCCCGCACTGGCTCGGGCCACCCACTCAGGCTACTGTGAGGCAGGTGTAGCGTGCAGTCACCAGGGTGAGGGAGACAGATGAGCCCCCGCCTCTCCCATGCAACCCCTGCAGAGGCTGAGAGCCTGTGGGCAATTGTGGCTCCTGTGATTCTGTCCCAGCACCCCAGGGCCCTGTCACTCAGTGACTTCTCAGAGAGAATGAGTCCCCTGGACCCCAAGCTGCCTCTGAGGAGCACCACTAAGCCCCACAGTGCCATGCCTTCCTCATCCTCCTCTGCACTGGGGCTGCCTGGGACGTCCCCCGTGGGCCAGGCCAAGGAGGGGGCAGGGGAAGGTGCAGGCACCCAGTTAAAGGGCACCAGCTGCCTGGATGGCCATCTCGATTCTGGGCATCTGATGGCCTCGCACAGAGCCCCCGGTCATCCTTGCACGCTGAGAGCCCCTTCCCCTCTGCCAGTGAGGAAAAAAGAGACCTCTGTGACTGACATTGAATACCAGACAAATGTGACTGCTTTGGTGGATAAAGTCAAGACTGCTGTGCGGTGCTCCCACCTCTGGGTAAGGTTCACTGCGCTCCCAGGGCATGGCAGGAGGGGGGCTGATCTGGGCTGGGGTCTGCAGGCCCCCTGGAATGGACACAGAAAGCTGTAGCTCTCTGGGAGGACCCCAAACCTGCAGGGCTGGCTCCCCTGCTCCCAGGCCTAGAAGGAGACTTGGGGCCTACAGAGCAGGCTCAGGGCAGAGGGCATTCTCAGGACTAAGCTGCATATCCCAGCCCCATTCCAGGGGCAGCAGGGAGCCTGACAGAATTTGAGGATCCAGATGCCAAGGATGTGGCTTCTGCTTCCAACCCCAGCCTCCTCCCAATCCAACAGAACCACAGCCAGCAGCTGCCTCCACCTCCCCCTTCATTTTAATCCCATCT
Organism: Daubentonia madagascariensis; assembly: GCA_023783475.1. Taxonomy (NCBI): domain Eukaryota; kingdom Metazoa; phylum Chordata; class Mammalia; order Primates; family Daubentoniidae; genus Daubentonia; species Daubentonia madagascariensis. The sequence continues at coordinate 83,923 of JAKFHU010000226.1, forward strand.
GGTTTATTATTAGGCCCTGACACAAGCCTGTCCACTGTCAGAGAAGTGACTCAAAGTGACGTAACGTCCCTCAGCGGTGGTCTCCTTATCTCTTGTGGGGTTATTTACCCTCTCTCCCACACAAAGTGCTTCACCCCCGCCAGGCACACCTGTAGTCCCAGCTACTCAGGAGGCTAATCCAGGAGAATCACTTGAGCCCTGGAGTTGGAGGCTGCAGGGAGCTGTGATGGAGCCACTGCACTCCAGCCTGGGCAACAGAGTGAGAATCCATCTCTAAAAAAGAAAAAAAAAAGTCACCCTCTGGCTGGCCCCTCACAAGCCCACAGGGCAGCGGTTCACATTATCACGGAACCCTGAGTGCAAAGAACCTGCACTGGCCACTGGGAGGGGCACAGAGGAAGCCAGTTCCGTGGAGCCCCCGCCTCCCTGGCCCACACCTGCTTCTCTCTCCCCTGGATTGGCCAGGACATCGCCGGCCGCTTCCTAGCGCAGAGGAACACGGAGGAGAACCTGGAGCTGCAGATGGAGGACTGTGAGGAGAGGCGGAGGCAGCTGGAGACCCTGGCGAAGAGGCTGGAGCTCGAGGAGGCTGTGCTCAAGTTCCACCAGACGCCCAGCTCCGTCAGGTGCCTGGGGGCTTCCGGGGCTGCTAGGCCACCCCCGGCGGCCTCACAAACAGTCCCCTGTGGGCTGGGGCTAGGCTTGGAGCATGCTCACCCCTGCAGATGAGTGGGGGACCCATGGCCAACATCTGAGCCCCTGACCCTGGCCCTAGCACAGCACCCAATTCAGGACCCGGCCTCCTGAGGGCCGCTCACGGCTGTGCTCCCGTCATCCCCCACAGCTTTAAGTCCCTCGAGAAGAAGATGAAGGACATGCTGAAAGAGGAAGAGGAAAGGCTCCAGCTGGCCCACACCAACATGACCAAGAGCCAGAAGCTGCTGCTGACCATCCAGATGGGCATAGACAACCTCTACATCCGGCTCGTCGGGGTGGCCCTGCCTTCTGCCCAGGTATGGGGCGGGGGAGCTGCCTGCACAGAGGTCCCCGGTGTGGCCAGAGGGGAGATGAGACCCTCCTCCCGGCCTGCAGAAAGAAGTGGTGCCCCCCGACACCCTCGATTTGTACAGCAAGCTGGCGTACTGCGAGGGAAAGCTGACGTGGCTGGCTGACCGAGTGCAGGCCATGTCCAGGACCGAGGAGGTAGGCTGGGCCTGGAGACACCCCCACGGCCCGTCCCCTCAGGGTCAGCTGCACAGCTGAAGGGAGCTCTGCCCTGCAGGTCAACACGAAGGTGAGGGACGCCCTGGAGTCCTCGACGCTGAAGGAGAAGCACAACACCAGGATCAGCTTTGAGGACTTGGAGGACGATATGATCGGTACAGGCCGCAGGCGGCGGGGGGTGGTGCTGGCTCCCCTCTGACCAGCACATCCTGGAGGGCAGCGGGGCTGCGGGTGTATGGTGCCTGCGGAATTTTCATGATGGAAGTGACTTAGTGATGTCGTGGAGAGGCGGAAGCCACTGAAAGAGAACCCGCTTAATTTCCCCGAGAGGGGGGCACCCACGCCTGGCAGGGCGGGCGGGTCACCGCGGGCGCTGGCTCGGGGACAGCGGCGGGCGGGGGGAGGCGGGCGCGGCGGGCGCTGGCGCTGGAGCAGCCGCTGCGGCCCGGCTGCCCGGGGCACGCCCGCGGCGACCCGGGACCCACGGCCCGCGCCCTTGCAGAGACCTTCCAGTTCGCCGACGTGGACCACAGCTACGTCCCTTCGCGGGCCGAGATCAAGAGGCAGGCGCAGCGGCTGATCGAGGGGAAGTTCAAGGTGGCCAAGAAGAAGAAGAAGTAGCCCCGCCCGCCCCGCTTTGTTACACAAATAAACATTTTTCCGGGACTGCTGGGCTCGCTGCGGCGGCCGGGGTCTCAGAGAGGCGGGCCCGGGCCCGCGGGGAGCGGGAGCCGCCGGCGCGTCGGGAGCCCACGGGCCCGCAGGGCTGCGCATGCGCGCGCCGCCCCGTGGCCCTCGCGCCGCCCCGTAGCCGCGCGCTGCTCGCGCCCCGCGCAGCCGGCGCCAAGATGGCGGCGCGGACAGGCGGAGAGCGGCTGCGCCGGGGCCCGCGGGGGCTGGAGCGGGGTCGCCGCGGCTGAAGTGCCCGAGCTGCCGCTGGAGGCCGCGCCCCGCCGCCGGGACCCGGGCCTGTGGCCGCGCCGGCTCCGGCCGCGGGGAGGCCCGGGCCGCCGGGACATGGTGCGAGTCACGCCGCGCCGCTGAGCTCCCCAGCCGCGCCGGGGCTCGGACGTCGGAGCAGAAAGATGTTTTCCGCCCTGAAGAAACTGGTGGGGTCGGAGCAGGCCCCGGGCCGGGACAAGAACATCCCCGCCGGGCTGCAGTCCATGAACCAGGCGCTGCAGAGGCGCTTCGCCAAGGGGGTGCAGTACAACAGTGAGTGCGGGCCGGGCCGCCCCTCCCGCGGGTCCCCGCGCCGTCTGGCGAGGCGCCCGGGAGCCGGAGAAAAGTGGAACGTGTCGTCGGGGAGGGGGCGGAGGAGCGGCGCTGTGCGCGTGCCGGGAGGCCCCGCCGGGCCTGCGGGGCGCGCGGCAGGCCCTGTCTGTCAGGGGTCGGCGTGTGCCGGGCCCCCGCGGGCGCCAGGCAGGAGCAGGCGCTCCGGGGGCAGGTTCTCCGGACCGGAAGGGTTGCCGGGCCGGGGCCAGGCCCTAGCGGGCCCGAGGGCGGGGTTCCTCCGAACGTGGGTCGTTTCTGAGGAGTGCTTGCCCGGTGGGAAGCCGTTCGTGTAGCCTTGGGCAGTAAACTTGGTCCGAGCGGTTACGCGTGCCTCCTGCGGTGCCCCAGTTCTCCCAGGCGGCCTCGCCTAGGACGAATTATTACATAACATGGTGAAGAGCTTTTTGGTCTGTGGCTTTGCTTCGCAGACTGTCTCACGATTACGGGGCGATGGGGCCCTCTGGCAGGGAGCTGTGCGCTCCTGGAAGAGGGGCGGTGAAATCCAGCGGGCTCTGGTGATTTCTGCCATGGGATTTTTCTTTGTTGACTTCTGCGGAGTTTGAAGACAGAATATCACCTACGCCACGCATTCTCGCCTTTTTAAAAAAGAGTTTGTGAGAGACATATTTAGAAAAGCTCCAGAAGGCACTTTCCCTGTGGGAAGGAGGAGTTATTTACAGACACGCGAGCGCGCGGAAGGGCTCCATTCCCTTGTTACAAGTTATGTAAATTGTCCTCTTGACCTCTTTTGAGTTTTTCCATTTTGAGTGTTCTTTCCCAGCAGTATTTAAAAGCTTTTATGTTGGTCCCTGCTTTCCCCCCACCCCTCCTGAGACAGAGTCTCACTCTGCCACCCGGGTAAAGTGCGGTGCCTTTATCACAGCTCACTGTAACCTCAAACTCCTGGGCTCAAGCCATCCTCCTGCCTCGGCCTCCCGAGTAGCTGGGACTACAGCTGTGCACCGGCACATCTGGCCAATTTTTCTGTTCTTTTTATAGAGACGGGGACTTGCACTTGTTCTTGCTCTTGCTCAGGCCGCTCTGGAATTCCTGGCCTCATTCAAGCAGTTCTCCTGCCTCGGCCTCCCAAAGTGCTAGGATTACAGGCTTCAGCCACTGCACCCGGCCCCCTGCTTTGACTTTGTTTCCCTTTCAGCTGTTTGCATATATTGCTACCAGATTTTAGACCCCCCCCTTTGGTCACTTTAAGGGGAGCCTTACAGGCTCCTTATTTTGATGATAATGTGGGATATCGGAAACTATTGATTAGGAAGACTTCTGTGCAGGTTTTAAAGTAAGCTCATTTTAGATATGTCATACTTGAAATTTTGTATGTATTTCTCTCACATTTACACAAGAGAATATTAAGTCAAAATACTCATTCACTCAAGTCTTTAGAATCTGCATTTGGATCCCTTATTTAATTTGATTTCTTACAGTACTATTTTAAACTTAATCCTAGTCCCTTGGAAATTAGGCCAGGAACCAGAAACTTTTCCCCTTCTGAAAAGGTTCCTAGTTGCCCACCTCTGGGTGTGACCAAAACGGGAGACCCAGTCCCCGGTAGCTGGAGACAAGGTGATTATCTCCTAGAACTGGGTGAAAGGCGGTGACATTGAGAGAAATTTGGGTCTAAATGACACTTGAGAGGGGTATTGTCTCTGTAATTGAATAATATGCACTTGTGAAATGTTTTGAGTTTCTGTGTTAGTAGAATAGAAAGTTTCTAGTATTTATTTTCCCAGATGCTTTACTTAGGGGAACAAACCAGCAATATGATAATGACAGATTCAGGATTTTTATAGATAACAGTTGCTGTTAACTATTGATCATTACCCAGTGTCTGAATTCTCTCCTATAGAACGTTATCCTCTTGGGCCAGGTAAGTTGTTTTCTTTTAGATTTGCTAGGATAATGAGAGGTGACTCATGTCACATGTGCACAGTGCATAGAGTCCCAGGACACCCATCAAATTCAAAATCAAAACTTGGATAAGACATTGGACCATATTCCCAATTTTGAAGTCATTTGCATATAAACTCGAAGAAAAAAACATTACCTGTGTTGGTCTCTTTCTACTGGGATTGGACAGTGTATTAGCTGTGTTTGGCGGACAAGTTTCAATGTGGGGCAGCCTCCTGAATGAGGAAAACCGTTGTTATGGACCTCTTACCATTGGCTTTGCTCAGGATATCGCGACAGCCAGAGTCATTTCCAAATAGATCTCACTGTGAGAATTTAAAAATGGGAAACACCCCCGCACTAAGAAACTTTTTGGAAGGTCGATTTCAGGGTAGAACAGTTTTTCCCTTAGGAAATAAATTGGTGCATTTAGCAAATTATTTGACCTGTCCCAGGAGGGCCTATTTGTAAATTCCTGAACCTTTGCTGACGGTGATATGCCATGTATTTTTTATAGGTTTTTCTTCTCCAGGATTCATTCTTTTAGCAAATAGTTATTGAGTATTCATCAGTGGGGAAAAAACAGACAAAAACCTCTGCCTTTGTGGAGCTTACATTCTAGCGTGAGGTAGAAGACGAACAATAAACACTAAGCATAAGTAAATTTATAATCTGTTCAATGATTAAGTGCTACAGAAAGCAAATAGATAGAGCCAGGTAAGCTGGTTGGAAGTGCCCCCACGTAGGGATGGGACTGCAGCTTCACTCAGAGGATCAGAGAGGAAGGTGGGGTACCTTCTGGGCAGAGGGAGTCCTTAGGCAAACACCTCCAGGAGAGTGTGCTCTGAAGGAAAGAGCAGGGTGGGAGGGGAGTGCAGTCCACTGAGGGGAGGGGAAAGTGGGGCCTCCAGGCCATGGGAGGGGCTTTGGCTTTTGCCCTTACTGGATGGGAAACTTGGAAGGGCTCTGAGCAGAAGAGCAACAAGACTTGACTGACACTGCCTGCTGGGCAGGGAAGCTAGCTGCTGTCTTACAGGGTACTTGTAAGAGGGGATGGTGGCAGAGAGGGCATAGGCAGGATTTAAACCATTGTGCATCTGGGAGAAATCATATGCTCTTTTTGGTGTGAAAATACAAGCAAATGATTCCATATTTTGCAGGAAATGTATGGGAATGTGAGTGAATTAAAGTTGAATCAGAGGGAAAGAGAGGTTCAGGGTCCTCTAATAGAGCCATGTTTTCTGCGTTGTGTCTTCTAAAAGAAAAAGCTTAGAACAGGAACAGTTAACAACCTGCTTAGTAACACAGCTACTTCACTACATGCTTCTTAAGTAAAGGGCTACTCTCACCCTTTCTTGGATGAATCTTAAAGGTTTTCCAGGTGAATCACTCATTCAGCTTATTCCAGCCAACATCTAGGGTTCTGAGATTGATATGACTTTTTAACTCAAAAGCAAAGGCTAATTATTTTTCTTGAAGGATGAAACCAGATTATTTATTTTATTTGTGATAATAGCTATTTTATTTTAAGATATTTTATTTCTTCTAGTTAACTTTTAAAAGGAGTAAATTTCAGTTCAAGGGAGCGAAAATAAGACTTTTCATCCTCAAAATCTGAAAATAGAAAACAAATGTATGTTAAAATTGATAAAGATGTAAAAGAAGGAAGTAGCCCTAAGACTATATCAAGACTCTATGCCCATAAATATGTACAATTATTGTATGTCAATTATAAATTAAAAATTAATACAAAAAAAGACTATGAACGGATAAGTTGTGTTTGAAAAAGAACCAAAGGGAATGACAACGTCTGGACATGAAAAGTACGGCCGTGAAGACTCGGACGCTAAACAGACAGAGAGGCAGCGTGACTCGCTAAAGAGAGAGTTGGTGTCTGGAGGAGACTGTGGCCCCAAGATTGAGCAGATTCTGGCATGTCTGATACAGCTCTTGGAAGGCAAGGTGGCAAGAGTGGCAGAGAGGCAGTATGTGAAGAAGTGAAGACTGAGCATTTTCCAGAATTCATGAAATACATGAAATTCCAAGAAGTCCAAGTCCAGAGTTTAAAAAACATTCACAGCTAGACACATTGTTGGAAATTTTCAGAACATCAAAAAGAAAAAAATCTTAGATGCAACCAGAACAAAAAGACTGGCTTCAAAGAAAGAGGCAGTAAACCAATGACACAGCTTATAGCAACATCAGTGGCTGCAGGAAAACCATGGTCAGCCTGGAAATCTCTGTCTAATTAAGCAGTTATTCCAGAGCCAGCATGATTAACCCTAATTTTTGTCTAAGATTGACGGTTTACTGTGCAAAGATTCTTGCAGAAATAAATACTGAAGCATATACTTTAGATGGGTAGAAATCAAGTTCAAAAGATAGAAGTAGGATTCAAAAAGCAAAAGTAGCCAAAGAAATTGGTAAGTGTGTAGTGAAATCTGAATAAGCATTGGTTATATTAATCATTGGTGATAAGTATATAAAGAATATAAAAGGCATTCAGAACTCTTTAAATTATTTTGAGGAAGGTAAATATGTTAACCTTAGGCCTTACTACAGCAAATGTGAATGTTAAAATTTTAAGGGTTACCATTCAAAGATTAAAAATAGATTGCATCACAGGACAGGTGCCTGTAGGGGGAAAAGAAAGAAACAGACTGCAAAGGTTCCCAATAAATACCAAACAAACAGCATAACTTTTAAAAAACCCTTGTGCAACTTAATAGAAGGCAGACAAGGCTGGGGGGAGGGCGAAGAAACCAGGGTAGGCACTAAAAATTATAATAAAATGAAGTGGTAGAAATAATTCCACTTGTGTCAGCAATCACAGTAAATGTAAACAAGCAAAATTCACCAGTTCAAAGAAAGAATGTGAGATTTGATTTTTTTCCCTTTATTTGGGTTATTTGGTGTATAGGAGACATATCACATAATGACGTAGAAAGGTTGAAAGTGAGGACTTGGAAGCAAGATGCTAGGTAAACATTAACCATAAGAAAGCTGCTCCAGCTGTAGCTATATCTGCTATAGCTATGGTAACATCACCCAAAGTGCACTTTAAGGTAAAAAAGAATGGTTAGGAATAAGAGGGGTTACTGCAGACTCATAAGAGAAACAAACCATCTGTACCTAACCCCTCTCAAAGCAGGAAACATTCATAAAAATTGGCAATCTCAGCAAACTTCCAAGAATATATATCATAAAGACCACAGTCTGTGACTACAGTGAGTAAAATTCAATTTTTTTCTTTCTTTCTTTTTTTTTTTTTTTTTTTAAGAAACCTTGCTTTGTCACCCAGGCTGGAATGCAATGGCTTTTCACAGGGGTGATCATAGCTCACAGCGGCCTTGAACTCCTCGGCTCAAGCAGTCCTTCCTCCACCTCCCAAAGTGCTGGGACTACAGATGCGCACCACCACACTTGCCTGATTTGTTTTTGTTTTTTTTTTTTGGCAAAAACGGGGTCTCACTATGGGGCCCAGCCTGGTGTTGAAGTCTTGGCCTCAAGTGATCCTCCTGCTTCGGCCTCCCAAAGTGTTGGGATTATAGGCGTGAGCCACTGCCCCCAACCAAAAGGAACTTCTTTTACCTGTCAAAGGGTATCTACCAAAACCTGTATGGAATAATGACCCGTGAGAAGCATTCCTTTTAAAACGTGGACCAAGACAAGGACTCCCCACTTCCACTGAGTTTTTTATTAGTGTACTGAAGTCTGGCACAAGATAAGGAAAATAAATATATGTGGGTACAGGAGAGATTATCCCCTTTTCAGGAATAAAGTTAAGATAAAATCAGAAATATAAGTTTTCTCATATGTAAGAAACTAGACTAAAACACTAGACTAAAAGTAGCTTTTACGTAGCACCCAGTCTGGTTTTGGCAGGATAAAGTTGATAACCTGAACAGCCCTGCCCCTGAAAACAACCACAAGGTTTAAATAAAACATTTAGGAAAACATTAATATATCATATAGTTCTTGAATTTGGGTGAAGGGTATCCAGCTGTCCAGTAAACTATTCGCAGAAGCCAAGTGGGAGTCGGATGCTGGGAGGGAAATGAGCACTGAAGCCGCTGCCTCCCCAAAGCCAGGTGAGCTTGTGCTCTGTTTTGATGGCTGTGGCGGTGGGAGGGAGGGGCACTCCAGAAGGAGATCTGGTGTGACAGCCTGGCATAAACCAGGTGCTGGGTGTGGGGGGGGCATTGTTCCTAGTATTTATAAGCACAAGTTGGCCTCCAAGTGGGTTTGCCCTCAAAGTCGTCTGTTGGGTCCCAGAAATATCAAATGTAGAATTTACTTAAGGAGTTCCCTGGTTGGTAATATTCTAGGCAACTGGCAGACACATCACAGATACTTCTGATGAATTCAACTTCAGCCCATGCCTCAGAGAGGTCCCACAGATAAAGTTCCAGGAAACAGGAGCAGCCAGTAAAAAATCTGAAAATGCAAGGGGGCAAAACACAGTGGGAGCCAGCAGACGCAACAAGGATCAGACTCTGGTCTGTAAAGACTTCAGATTTTGGAATTACCATTCACAGAATATAAAGTCAGAATGTATAAGAGGTTTGAATATAAACAGGGATCTAGATACTATACAAAAAGACCAAGAAGATTTGAAATAGAACTCCCTCCCAAAGCTAAGAAAAGAAACTACAACTATGAAATAAGAATATGATTCTTTTTTTTGAGACAGAGTCTCGCTCACTGTCACCCTGGATAGAGTGCAGTGGCATCATGATAACTCACTGCCTCACTGCAACCTCCAACTCCTGGGCTCAAGCAATCCTCCTGCCTCAGCCTCCTTAATAGCTGGGACTACAGGCTCTCGCCACCCACGCCTGGCCAGTTTTTTTCTATTTTTAGTAGAAATGGGATCTCACTCTTGCTCAGGCTGGTCTCAAACTCCTGACCTCAAGTAATCCTCCTGCCTAGGCCTCCCAGAGTGCTAGGATTACAAGAATATGATTCTATAAAGAGTAATATTCGGGAATAAAAAAAGAGTTCTTAAGAATTAAGGAAATAAGATAAAAAACCAAAAATGGAAAAAAAATTAAGGACATGAAAGCAAAAATAAATTTTAAAAAAGTTTGGAAGATACAATTAAGGGAAAATCTCAGAAAGTGCAAATGACAGGCAGTAAATGATAGGAAAAAAATTAGAGGGTCTGTGAAGAGGTCCAATATCCAAATAATAGAAATCACAAAAGGAGGCCTGGTGTGGTGGCTCAGGCCTGTAATCCCAGCACTTTGGGATGCCGAGGTGGGAGGATCACTTGAGCCCAGGAGTCTAAAACCAGCCTGGGTGACATAGCAAGACCCTGTCTCCACAAAAAATTTAAAAATTAGCTGGGCATGGTGGTGTGTGCCTGTAGTCCTAGCTATTAGGCAGGCTGAGCTGGGAGCATTGCTTGAGACCAGAGGTTATGGTGAGCTATGATTGCACCACTGCACTCCAGCCTGCGCGACAGAGTAAGACCTTGTCTCTAACAAAAAGAAAGAAATTACAAAAGGAGAGAGCAGAGAAAATAGAAAAGGGAAAAATGTCAATGAAAATTCAAGGGAAAAAAAGCAGCCAAGATGTCTTTCAGTAGGTGAATGGATAAATAAACTGGTACGTCTAGACAATGGAATGAATATGTGTATATATATATTTTTTTTCTTTTTTTTTTTAAGAGACAGGGTCTCTTTTGCCCAGGCTGGAGTACAGTAGTGTGATTGTAGCTCACTGTAACCTTGAATTCCTGGGCTCAAGTGATCCTCCTGCCTCAGCTTCTCAAGTAGCTGGGACTACAGGTGTGTGCCACCAGGCCCCACCAATCTTTTGTTTAATTTTTTGTAGAGATGGGGTCTTGCTGTGTTGTCCAGGCTGGTCCCGAACTTCTGGACTCAAGCAGTCCTCCTGCGTTGGCCTCCCAAAGTGCTGGGGTTACAGGTGTGAGCCACCGTGCCCAGCCCAGACAATGGAATATTAATTTTGTGCTGAAAAAAAGAGCTATCAAGCCATGAAAAAGCAAGAAGAAACCTTACGTGCATATTGCTGTGTGAAAGACACGGGTCTGAAAAGGACCTATTGGTTCCAACTTTATGACATTCTGGAAAAGGCAACACTGTGGAGATGGGAGATGGTTGAATAGATGAAACACGGGAATTTTAGGGCACTGAAACTATTCTGTGTGGTGCTGCAGTGGTGGGTACATGTCATTGTACATTTTTCCAAACCCATGGAATGTGTATCAAGAGGAACCCCTAATGCAGACTGTGGGCCCTGGGTGATTATCACCTGTCAGTGTAGGGTCATCGGTTGTAACAAATGGGCTGCTGGGGGCGGGGGTAAAGTCTGTTAAATAATTTAATTCAAGAATACCACTTGAGAACTAGAGGATGTGCATTTTTAGGTTCAAAGCCCTCCCTGCACAGTGGTAGGAAAAGCTCCCACCAGGTGACTTTGTGGTGATATTTCAGAATATCACAGGGTGACAGCGAGAGAAAGGGCACACGGAGGGCTAGCAAGCGGGAGGGCAGCGGGGCAGTGCCTCCACAGTTCTGAAGGGACGTGATTTCCAGCCCAGAATCCACATCCAACCAGATTCTCACTCAGGTGTGAGCATCACATAAAGACATTTTCAGGCGTACAAGGTTTCATAAATTTGACCTCAGTTTTCTGGAAGATACTGGAGGATTTGCTTAACTGAAATGATGGAACAAAATCAAGAAAGAGAAACCCACGGTGTAGATACAGCATTAGAGAAAGGCATAGAGACCCCTGGTCTGAGGGCCGAGAAGCTCCCAGGGCCAGGACTGCCTTCCAGGGCAGTCCCTGCGGGTCAGAGAGCTCAGGAGAGACCGCCTCAGGGAGATGACTGGACAAAGCAGCACACTTCTTAACAACTTCAGAGGAGATTTAGACAGCAGGCATGGAGTTGGGGTTGAGGTGATGATAAATACACAGAGAACTTAGCAAAGCAAAATATAAATGAAAAATTGTATAGGAAAATAAATACACTGGGGGAATAGGGCGGAGGGGCGTGTGTGGACAGGCACAAGAATGAGAGAGAACTAACTCCCTGCTCTTCCTCACAGGGAAGTCAATGGGTAATGCCCAAAACTGGAAAATGGAGAAGTAACAATAGAATTTTATTCAGAGACGTGGAAACAGGTACCAAAGGAGTTAATAAAAGAAGTGCCCAGCCTGAGCAACATAGTGAGACCCTGTCTCTACAGAAAAAATTTTTTTTAAATTAGCCGGGCACGGTGGTGCACCTGTGGTCCCAGCTACTTGGGAGGCTGAGGCAGGAGGATGGCTTGCGCCCAGGAGTGAGCTGTGATCACACACTAGCACTCTAGCCTGGGTGACAGAGCGAGACCCCATCTCTTCAGTAGCGGTCTCTGGGGAGGGTGAGAAAGGGAGGGCCGGGAAGGAGTGTTTTCCCAACAAACCTTGTAGATCCATTGGAGTAAAGTCCACATAGAGCTTTGAAAAACTGTTTGTCTAGAATTAGGGCTTTTGAGAAAGCAGATGTTTTCAGATAGAGAAGAACAGAGTATATAACTGACAGATCCCCAAAACAGAAAGGACTTCAGGAAGATAGTGATCCTTGAAGGCAGGCGTGAGATGCAAGAAGGAAGTGAGCAGATAGGGCACTAAGTCTAAACAGACGTGATCTAGACATGTTAGGGTGAAGTCTTAATTTGTGTGAATAAGAAATAAAAGGAAAACAGCTAAAATGCTCATAGAATTGAAAACATTCTAGAGAGTTTGTATTATCTGGGAGGAGGATATTAAGCCTGCCTGTTATACTGCCAGATGAATGTTAATCGTAGAAGGAAGAAACAGACCAGGGGAGAAACCAGTTGAGAGAAGACAAGGAAGGGCGTCTGGGCGGACACAGTGAGACAGACACAAAGTGAGGTGGCAGACACGCGGTCGTTGCACATATCGGGAATCTCAGTAAACCTAAATGGGTTCACTACTTCAGTTAAGACAGATTGTCAGGCTGTTTCCAAGAGACATAACTAAAACACAAGAATGTAGAAAGGTTAAAAACAAAATAATTAACATATGTCAGAAAAAGCTAAGTGAAATAAAGTTGATTTCATTATATTAAATGAAGATAAAATAGACAGTGAGGCAAAAAGCATTATGAGAAATTAAGGATCACCAAAAATGACTTTTTAAATGTGCAGTTTACTAGGCAGATAATTATAAACTTATTGCACCTAGTAATATATTCTGCTATATGCATAGGAAAAATAATGGGTCTACAAAAAGAAATTGCAGCTGTACCACTAAGGTGAAAAATTTCAACTCATTTCTTGCAGTAAGTGAAGGTAAAGCAGCCAAAGAATTGGCATAGAAGAAGAGAATTTGACTAGCACAATAACAAATGTGATCTAATCTATGAGGAAAGTTTGTATTAGATGGATCAAAAATACACGTTCTTTTCAACCCCATGTGAAAAATTAAGAAAACTGACCATAAAGCATGTTTCAATACATTTCAAAGAATTAGTATCCTACCAATTTCTCTAAAAGTCAATAACAGATGATAAGTAAAATTTTAAATCTTGCATTTGGAAATTTAATGACAGGCACAACTTTAAACAGAAGAAATAATGGACATAGGAAAGTACTTGGAAGTGAGTAACAGAAGTGCCACATATCAGAACATGTGGGGTGCACCGAGGCAGTGCTGGAAGGACGTCTGTAGCATTGTGGAATGCTCGCATCAGAAAAGGAAAGCTGGAAAGTAATAAGACCACTCCAGACGTTTTTTTAAAAAGAACAGTAGAAGAGACCCAAAGAAAGTAGACAGAAAGGTTGTAAGACTAGGCCAGAAATAGAACACAAATATGCAGTGAAGAGGATTGATAAAGTTGGTGGGATTTTTGAAAAGACTAATAAATTTGATGTACCTGGCAAGGGAGACCAATAAAAGACAGTATGTTCAAATAAAAACTTTTTAATACCACAATCCATACACACTCAAATTCTGCAGTCGGCCTACAGAACCACATGTGCAAAAAGTCAGCCCTCCATATACATAGATTTTGCATCCCTCAAATACTGTATTTTCAATCCACCTTTAGTTGAAAAAAATCCAAATGTAAGTGGACCCACACTGTTCAAACCGGTGTTGTTCAAGGGTCAACTGTAGTTGCTCCAGAAATCGAAAATAAGTTTGGAAAAATTGGATGTAACAGATAAATTCTTAGAAAAATGAAACTTGCCAAAACGGGCTCAGGAAAACCTGAAGTCCTATAATCTTGAAGTAAGTGGAATTAGTAGGTAAAAATCTCACCGAGGAAATACCAGATGGTTTCTCTGGAAGTTCCACCAAACATTCAAGGAACAAAAAAGCCTTAATAAACTCTTCTGGAAAATAAGCACAGAAGGAGGACTCACCCACTCATTTATGAGTCTGGCATCACCTTGGCACACGCCCAAACAGGAATGGTTCTGGAAGGAAAACCACACACCAGTCTCACCCACGAATCGGGAGGCAAAGTAACAAATTGAGCAGAGCGAGCCAGCAGCATTCCCAGCTCACCTGCCCCCAGGAACGCAGGATTGGCTTAGCCAGTCTATCAATAGCATTCGCTTTGAGAGGCTGAAGGGCGGAATCGTATAATTTTCTAATATCCATTTGCGGAAACAACAGCAACAAACTTTTGGCTCGTGAGTAGACAGGACTTCTTCATGCGGGAAAAGACTGAAAAGACTGGGGCGTTCGCGCCGTGCAGCGCGCGGTGCAAAGGTCAAAATGAGCAAGACTTGCGTGACATCCGCGGAGAGGACTGAGGAATGTGGTAAGTGCAGGAAAGTCTCTACAGGTTCACAAGCTTGGAAGTGAAATGATGTGTCCGTGCAGATGGGGATGAACTTAAAAAAAATAAAGACTCCACCCTGCTAATGTCTTTCATAATGTTCTTAGATTCCAAAAGAGTTTGCTTCAGTATCTTTTATGGTAAAGCAGTATTTGTTTATATTATCAAGTAAAATCACTTTTTATTGAAAAATAGCATTGGTATCAGAACCCGTCACAAGGTGCTGTCGGTGCACAGGTATCTGGAATGCTGAGCACTCGAGGTCATGAGGATGAGTTTTTGACTTTTGTTTTCAGAAGTTTTTACGTTAATTTTTGTACTTCTCTACCTTGTTTAAATCCTTTACAAAGAGCATGTGTCCTTTTTACAAAATCAAAGTGAATTTTCTTTAAAAATACAAAGATCAGAAGCAGATACATCAAGACATTAGAGTGGTTAATCCTGTGCCAGGGGAGGAAAGATGCCTGCTGTGAGGTCTCTCTGTGCACAGCACTGTGAAAGCCCACCCCCGAAGGAAGAACTGGGAAGACTATATAATTACATACTGTATAAGAAAACAAAACAAAAATTATGTGAAAATTACAGAAAATGGAAAGAATCGTGTAGGGGCAAGAAAGAGCCCAGTGGTCAGTGGGCAAGTAGGACAGGTAGACACCCCGCAGGCCAGGTCTGCTGACGGGCCCACTCGTGCCGTGGGGCTTGGCAGCTCCTTAAGGTCTGTGAGCTGCAGGATGGATATGGAGTGACAGCCCATTCGCTTTGAGGTTCCAATGAGATGTTTATGCAGCCCAGCTTGCTGTACTCCCTGGAAAACCCGTTAGCTGTGTGTCAGAGGAAACAGTGCTCTCACAACCCAGGTGAGCCCAGGACGGTGGGCATGTCCTTAGGTTCCTGCCTCTTGGCCGTGCCTGGCAGAGAGAGTGGCACCGCTGTCCCCATCTCTGATCCTCCACTGCCCCTCCACTCCAGGGGGCTGTTAGTCTCTCCCTGGAGTGATGGACACATCATTTCATTTTCCAAGCTTGTGAACCTGTAGAGACTTTCCCACACTTACCACATTCCTCAGTCCTCTCTGCTGATGTCACGCAAGTCTTGCTCATATCCTTGTGACCAAAAAAAGGAAAGTGCCTTCCATGTGGATGAGTCTGTGGAGGGTGTGTCTTCCTTCTCAAGCCTGGCCGGTGGTCTCCTGGGGACACTGGGAGCCTGCCACATGGGCAGGTTAGGCTGCAGCTGCCTCTCTGTCCACCTGGTCCTCAGAGGGAGAGGGGCCTTACTGGGGGCGTGGACATACACACTTGTGCGTGTGGGCTTGGGGTCGAGCCACAGACCCCAGCTCTGTGTTTACAGTATGCAGGCGTCCTGGCTCTTCTCCTAGGTGCATGTGGGGCCGGTCCACATCCTTGGTAGTGAGGGCCCCTGTGCTCCCTGGTGACATCCAGAGGCTAGAGGACAAGTTCTGAAATCTCATGAGAGACTTTCAGATGGCTGGAGCTGGGACTTTGGGGGAACATGGAATGGGGTGAGGAAATTAATTTAGCAAATAAACTTCATGGAGGAGGAGCTAAGGGTCTGTGGGAATAGAGGTGCCTCGAAAGAGGAGGGTGGGAGAGGAGCGGTGCACCACAGGTCAGGGCGCACCCCACCAGCTCTGACAGGTGCCCTCTGTGTCTGGTGCCCAGGGTCCTCGGTTACCACAGGATTTGGAGAGGGGAGGAACCTGGTGTCACCATAGTCAGGGAGACAACGTGGGGAAAAGAAGCCGGTGGAGGAGGCTTCCCCTGCTTCTGGCCTTGGCTCCCCACTGCTGTCTGCCCAGTTCCTTCCCTGACTCCCCTCCTGGGCCTCCGCTCTCCCCGGAGCCTCTGGTGGTCTCCCCAAGGCCCATGTGTGAAACACCATGCCGTCTACATGGCCTGTGGGGCTGTCCAGGGAGGTGTGGGCATCTGCCCAGGCTCGTGAGCACCACAGGCCCTCGAAGGGCTGCTGGCTGAGCACTGCTGCCTCCTTCCATGCGGATTCCAGAGCCTGAAACTTCAGTCATTCTCAATGGCGTCTTCCTTCCAGCCCCCACCAAGGGCCATCAGTTCTTCCTCCACACCAGGGGCCAGGCCCTCCCCTCACACCTGTTCCAGCCCTGCCTGTCCTTGCCCAGGTCCTTCATTTCCCCTAACTGCTCCCCGAGTCACCTTTCCAAAGTAAACCTCTAACCCCAGCTCCGCCCAGTCCCGGGGTGTGCCTGTCCCTCAAGCCCACCCACAGCAGCTCAGGCTGCACGGCAGGTGCTTATGGAGTGGGTGAAAGAGGGTACAGGCTTTCTCTGGTAACCCCACCTGTGTGGTCTTACAAAGCCTGGTATTCTACAAAATTGTGCACTAAAAACACCAGGGCCACAGAAAATCAGTTAAGAGCAAGCCGTGGAAACAGGCGGGTTGAGAGTCCACCACCGACCGCCCCGACCCCCTCAGCAGGGCGACCCCAACCCTGAGGGTCCAGGGGTCCCCAGGGTGTCTGGCTCTGGGAGAGACAGTTGTCCTCCAGGTAAAATCCTGACCCAGGGTGTGGCCTCTGGGGGGAGGACCACCTGCAGGCGCCCTCACGACCTGGGAGTTGTCCCCACCTGTGCAGTCCCCCACCCCCCCGCTTGTCAGTCACCTGGGCCTCATTCGAGTGAGAGAAATAAAAATAGGGTTGCAACAGAACAGACTCTATACATCTGTGAGTTTACTTTTGAAATTATGGCTTTGATTTGGTTTGTTTTACGTGATTGTCTTTCTTCTCCCCCCCAGTGAAGATAGTGATCCGTGGAGACAGGAACACGGGCAAGACTGCACTGTGGCACCGGCTGCAGGGCAAGAAGTTCGTGGAGGAGTACATCCCCACGCAGGAGATCCAGGTCACCAGCATCCACTGGAACTACAAGAGTGAGTGCCGGCAGGGGTGCCCCTCAGCAGAACACTCCCCACGCCACGCATTTGGGCTTTGATTTCCTCTCCCTCTGCTGCAGTTCCTGGGAGACGCTTTCCCCAGGTTTGGTGTCTCCCCACGGCACCCTGCACGTGGGAGCCCCCAGGTGAACCAGGCACTTCTGGGTCACCCTGCTTTCTGGAAGCTGAGCTGTCACGTTGGAGACTCAGGCCGGGGGGCAGTAGCTGCAAGTGATTTGGGCCCAGCACGCGGGGTAGAAGCTCACGAATCCCACCAAACGCCACATGGCGGAAGGAGCCTCCCACTCCTCTGTGCCTGGACTTCTCACGCCACAGCTCACAGTGACGTGGAGCTTGTACCACTGAGAGATTCGTAGGAGGTGGCTTGATGGATGGGACAGGCGCCTCCTCCCAGGTCTCAGCTGAGGGTGGCGCTGGGTGCTGGGGCCGCAGTGGATGGGGGAAGGCACGTGCAAGGAGCACCAAGGATGTGCACTTAGGCCCCTCAGGAAAAGGGGATGGCCATGGCGGCACCAAGGGCTTGTGGGTGGACTGCAGCTGCCACAGGAGGCAGAGCAGCTGCTTGACATGTCCAAGAATTCTGACAGCAAAAGGCCTCTGAGCCATTTTAAACATTTCTTCTTTTTATTGGAAAAAAAATCTAGTGGGTTAACAGTGGGACAGGACACATGGGAGCCTTTCAGGAGATGAGGTCTGACTCCTGAGAAGTGACAGTTGACACCCTGGACAGCCGAGGGCACTGCATGGGGTTGCTTAGCTGCTGCCCCCCTTGGGGGGTGCTTGCTTTCCAGGACCCAGAGCCCCTGGGGCCGGCAGAGAAGCCCTGCCTGCTGCGGCACCCCCTCCCAATTTGGGGTGAGGCTGGCATGCCTCTCCCCTTCAGTCATCCTCCCCTCCCCTCGGAATCCTGAGTTCCCTCTGCCGTCAGCACCTGGTCCCCAGTATGCCCCAGAGTGGAAGGTTGCTGCTGAGGACGGGGCGGGAGGGAGCGTGGGAAGAGGGGACTTGCTTCTCATGAGGCGGTGAAGAGGAGGACCTGGCCAGGCATGGGCATGGGGCCAGGGACTGATGGCGTTCCAGCCTCCCCGCAGAGCGGTTGTTCCTCGTATCCCACTTCCCTCAAAATGAGCTGGGAGCCGGTCACTGGATGAAGAAACAGGGTTGGCAGGAGGTGACCCAGGCAGGCAGTTACCTTGCAACCCATCCAGCAGGACAGCACCTGTGGGGGCTGGAGAGGTCTGGTCCAGGCACCAGGGTCTGAGGGTGAGAGGCCAGGCGTAGGCCTGCCCTGGTGGAGCTTACGGGTGGAAGACAAACCCAGTGAGGAGGGTCAGTGCCATGGGGGCAGGGCTGTGCATCCAGCTTGCCGCCGGCCCTCCTGAGAGGCAGCATTTGGGTGAAGCCTGGAGGTGACACTGTGCTGCCGTCCAGCATCCAGTGGGTCTGGCATCCGCCTCAGTGCAGAGGCCCCAGTGGGAGTTGATGCCCAGCAGGGACAAGCAGAAGCCCACCTATGTGAAACCAGAAGTTTGTACTGGGTACTAACCTTAGGATTTTTCCTCATTTCAGCCACGGATGACATCGTGAAAGTTGAAGTCTGGGACGTGGTTGACAAAGGTAAGGCACATCTTCCCATCTCAGATCTTCTCATAGAGCCTCACCCTGTGAACAGTCCTCCCTCCCCCTCCTGACACCACCCGTCACTCATGTGGCCTCGTGGCTGTTGCACTGACCATGGCTGCTAATTGGGCCCTGGTCAGACGTGGCTTCTGCTCTGCTCCACTCTGATGCACATCCAGTGTGTGCCCCGGAGATGTGTCATAGCTGTGTCCCAGGGGTCGGAGATTTGGGTTTGTTGCCAACTGCTTTCATTTAGGTCCGGGTCCTGGTCAGCTGCTGCCTGCGTCTGCGGTGGACCGGGACGGATGTGCAGCAGCGGGTCTGTCAGAACACCGTGTGCTTTGCTGCCTTGAGCATTTGTTTAATCACTGAGCCGCAGAGCGCATGGCAGTGCAGGGCAGGCGCAGGACGGGGGATATCTCGGGAGCCTCTCCTCCTGAACTGCTGCTGGCATGGCACCAAGGTGCCAGGTGGCAGCAGCCTGGGGGCCAGGTGGCTGATGCCATAGCTGAGGACCTGGCTCCTTCACTTCTGAAGCCACCGTCCCCCTAGGTGGATGTGTTCCTCTGGCTGTTGGCTCACCGAGCTTGGTCCCTGTCAGGGTCCCAGCCCACACACAGACCCCCACCCAAACTTCTGGGGGTCGTGGGAGGGCAGCATCAGGCCCCCATGGTGTCCTCATGGCAGCCTCTGGTCTCATTTCTGTCTTCTTACAGCAGGTCCCAGGTTCCTTTCTGTGGTCCTCTGAGTGCCAGCACACATCCCTCCCTGGTGCCAGCATCTGCATGTGTGTGTGGTGTGAGCAAGGCCTGAGCTCTCGAGCTGGGCCTCTGGGCTCGCAGGTGTGGCAGTAGCTGGGTGTCTTTACTGGAAAGGACGTGTCTCCATGGGCTGCGCCATGGCACAAAGTGCCTGCTCCTCTCCCCTGTGGTCGTTTGGGGGTGGGTTTCGGTTGAGGGGGACAGTCCGGCTGGCAAGGGGTGGTGAATTGGTGCCCTCAGTGGTTCCCGCAGCAGCTGTGCTGACCTGGTGCTCCCAGATGCCTCCTCTGCAGAGCTTGTGTGCACATGGCCACCAGGCTCAGTGGCCCTCAGCCCTCCACGCCCTGGCTGGGTCCTGGGCCACTTCAGAAGGGAGACCCTCGTGCCTCCCCTGTCGCGGCTGGGATGCCTTTCGGAATCAGGGATTTCCTGAGCCCTTCCGCTTTGCTCCTAGGTCTGCGCTGGGTTGAGTGGGGTGCAGGTTTCCTGTGGGCAGCATTGCCCAGGGTGGGGTCAGCACTGTGGCTAAGTGCCATGGGAGCTGTAACGTGGTGTGGTCTTAGCCTTTCAGGACAGGCCCCTCCTGGCAGCAGGGTGTGCCCTCAGCTGGTGTGAAGGGCCTGTGGGTGCAGAGGCCCAGGGAGCCCCGGAGCGCGCTTCTTCCCGCTTATGTTAGGCCTGTACCTCCCACACCCTGTCTGGTGATGGGCTGGGCGGGGTTCCCCAGGGGCCGGGGTCAGGCTTCGCTCCCTCACACCCCCCTGTTAGCTCCCACCTGGAGAGCCTCACTGGTCCAAAACCAGGCCAGCCCTGGGAGGGAGAGGTCCCTGGCTCTACTCGAGTGCCTGGCATCCTCACAGCCTGGTGTTACCCTGTTTAAGATCTTTTTGTGTGGGAAAGGAAGGCACCTTCTGCTTCCCACCCTCACTTTTTGCTCATTGTACTATGCCTGGGCACTGTCCAGCAGCACAGGGCAATCAGGTGTGAGTGGTTGTAGCCTTGTGGACAACGGGTGGGTTCTCAAGAGTGACAGGGCAAGGCTAGCAGGTCAGAGCTGTCCTGTTGGGGGTTGTGAAGGCAGAGCTCATGAACTGTGTGTTGAGAAGCTTCTGGATGGGAGGATGGCTTGGGGAGCAGCCTTGGGAGTTTCTGGCTTCCTCCCTGCCCATCCTCGGGCCAGGCCCAGGCTCCTCGCCAGCCCCGCCTGCCGTAGGAGCTGGTCCTGCAGTCTGGCTGGGCCACAGGCATCCTTCCTGGGCTCGGGGCTGCGCAGCAGTGTCCTAGGGGGCCGTATGGCCCCATCTGCCGAGCCCTGCATGGGTCGAGTCAGGCCAGGCCAGCTCCTGCTGAGCTGGGATCGTCCACTGCACCTTTCAAGGGAGGGGCCAACCCTCCCACGATGGGTCACAGGCTGGTGAGAAGTTCAGAAATGAGCTATGGGAAGAGGTAGAGGGAGAGTTTTAAATGATCCTGGTTTGTTCTCAGGAGTTCTGTTTGTCCCAGCTTGTTACTTAGACTGGGGGTCCCTGGAAGCCCAGGTGGCAGCGGTCCCTTCTCAGTGGAACATTCTGGAGATGAAGGCAGGGAAGGTTAATGGTGCTGAAGCTCTTTATTACTTAGGAGCTACCAGAGCCCTGCGTTAGCTCCATGGGTTGGGCCGGGGCATCACCTAGGGCTGCAGGTCCCGTGTGGCTGCTCTAAGTAAGGGTATGTTAAACAGAGCTGTCTCAGGAGCTCTGTACCCAGAGGGAGGCCCCCTGCCCTGGTCTCTGTGTGGGGGCTGGCAGGACTACCCCAACACCCCTGTCCAGCAGCCCAGCTCTGCCGGCCGGCTCCTCCGTGCACCCATCCAGCTGTCAGGCCGCTGGCCACTGCCCTTCTTCCTAAGCTGAGGGGGGCAGCTGGGGCTGCCCAGGGAGCCTCCTCAGGTCCTGGCTGCTCTGGTGGTGGCACTCTGGGGTCAGTCAGCCAAGCAGGGATGGGGAGCGTGGCAGCTGCTCGAGCAGGGGCGGAAGTGGGCACAGGGGAGCAGTCCTCCTTCAGCATCCTTGAGCCCAGTGATTCCACTGTGTAATATTTGTTTGTCTTTTAACAAGGAAAATGCAAAAAGCGAGGCGATGGCTTGAAGATGGAGAATGACCCCCAGGAGGTGAGTGGAGCTCCTGTGCTGCATCTGGCAGGGCCACGGGTGGCCCAGGGTCCCGGCGGGGGTCGGGGGGAGCCCTCCACCTGCCTGTCCCGGGCTCCCCTGAGCATCCCAGTTACGCCATGGATGTGGTGGTCGCTGACTGTCCCAGCTGCTCGGGGGACCCCGTGCTGCCCACAGTTGCGTTTTGGGGTGGCCAGCTCACCCAAGCCACCTGCCACAAGTTAATGGGGCTGCCTTTGCTTCACTCGGCAGACATCACCTTGGACTGACACTAGTTTGAGTTTGAATGACCTGAGAAGTATTTAAGTGAACTGGCCAAATGTGATATCCCCATCACAGTGGCCTCAGCCCTGAAAGCACAGGACATATCTTGGAGCTGTGGCCCTGTTACCCATGGGCGTGAGCGTGTCTCCCTCCTCGGAACCACCCTGGGGCCAACCAAAGCTGCTGACACCCTTTCCAGTCAGGAGAGGGTTCACTTGTTCCAAGGTGTCAGCTCTCTGTCTTCCCGTCCTGTGTGCAGAGAGCCACTTCCTGCTCCCTTTAGGGCAGGGGGGTTAAGTGACCCCCGTCCCGCCCCCTCCGCTGGCATAGGTCTCCTGACTTGGCCTGCAGCACTATAGCCACCCAAGTTCTGGGCTCTAGGAAATTCTGGAAGGCATGTCTAACCAAGGGTGGCTGACCCCCAGTGCCCACTTCTGTGTTCCGGAGGGTGGCTGGACAGGTCCATGAACCCTGGGAACGGTGCTGCTAGTGATTAGCGAGTCCGCAGGGCAGCGGCTTGTCCAGGGCGGCCAACAGCAGGGTGGTGTTTCCTGTCAGACCCTTTGAGACAAACTTCCGACCCCACGCGTTATAGTCTTGGGTTTACCTAGCAGTGTTGTCTCTTCAGCATATTTCTTTCCAAATGAAAACAGCTCTGTTATCTTTTCAGATTAGAAAAGTCCTGTTGGGCTGTTTCCAGATGACATGGTCCACGTGGGTGGGACCTGGCCCAGAATAGTCTCACACCTGTTCCCTCCTGTCCCCAGGCGGAGTCTGAAATGGCCCTGGATGCTGAGTTCCTGGACGTGTACAAGAACTGCAATGGGGTGGTCATGATGTTCGACATCACCAAGCAGTGGTAAGGCTGGGGGCTGGCTGGCCGTGGCCGCTCACAACTCTTGGCCCCTCATGACCTCTCGGACACGCTCTTTGTCCAGCAGATAACAGTTAGACCAGCGTCACTCTGCTGATGCCAAGTGCTTCTTGTAGGGCCAGCTGTGGGCAGTTCAGCCACACACAACACCTGGCCTAGATGTCTCTGGGGTGTTTGGGCCTGGGGGGAGAGGCACATGGTCATGTCTGTGCGAGGAGGGCAAGGTGGGTGGATAGGCTCAGGCCAGTTGCAAAGGGTGGTCTGGAGTGAGGCACACACCTTCTGCAGTTCTTCCTGAAACTTCCCAAGATTTGGCAGTCCAGTGGCCACTTGTGCTGGGGGCTTCCCAAGAGCCCAACCTTCAGTGACTCGCCAGGAGGACCCACAGCTAAGGCTCATTACAGCAAAATGGTGAGAGTAAAACAGCAAAGGGAAGAGGTGTGCCAGATGACGTCTGGGGAGACTGGGCATGAGCTCCCAGAGTCCTCTCTGCGTAGAGTCACAAAGGAGATGTCAGCAGGACATGCTAGAGCCTTAGCACCCACATGTTGCTGACACTTGCCTGAGCTCCAGGCTTCTGGAAGAAGGAGGTCCCCACGAAGACCAGCAGTCCAGGAGCAGGGCCTCTCCTACCAGGCAGCCGGTGCCTGGGAACACTAGGAGCAGCAAGTTCCCTGGCATGCAAGCGTCTGTCTTTCATGGCGTTGGGCTCTTGCTGCACATGGCTCTTGCTGTGCATGACTATGCAGCAAGCTTCTTTCACTTCAGAACACACCCATACTACCTTTAGGCACATCAGCCTGCCACGGGTCCATGTACTAACCCTGGGGCCAGAGCTCACACTTGGTACATGTCAGCCACTCATGCCTGAGGGATATAGGCCTACAGCTCCTTGCTGGCCATGGCCCAGCCAACACCACCTCTGCCAGCCTTTGCCCACATGTCTTGACCCACCTTCCCAGCCTGCAGCACCACCAAGGCTGACTGCTAGCACATGTGGAAGAGGCCTCTGGGTAGCTGTGAGCATATGCGCCAGAGAACCATGTGCAGGGCAGGCATCCTGCTCTGGGTGTGAGCTCCAGCCCAGCAGGGCACACAGGAGCCACACCTGGGTGACTAGCAGTGCTCCACCCCCTCAGGTACAGAACCGGAGGGCATTTTCTCCTGTCGAGACGTCAATGGTCCACTGTTGTGCTGCATGGGAAGTGGCTTTTCCCATGTTCAGTCAAGTCTGGACACTGAGTGTCTGTGACGGCTTCACTGAGGCATCCTATACTTAGCCTTTGCCAGATATGCTCAGTGATACCTCCCGCAGCTGTGAAGGGAGTAGAGTGCTGGGGGATAGCGACCATGTGGGTGCTTGGGACAGTTGCCTGCCGCCTGGGCTAAGGCGTGAAGAGTGGACAGGAGGGACAGGCGGACACGAGCCAGCCCAGGGAAGAAGTGATACAGACGCTCATCCAGGGGCTGTGAAACCCCGTTGGCAGGGAGTGCTCAGAGAGACCAGGACAGTCAGACTGCTGCGCCTCTAAAACCGGCGCGTTCAGGTCAGTTGATGCCTGGGCCCAACGCAAAGGACAGAAAACACCACCAGCTGGGACAGTGGCTCTCAGCGCCACGTGGGCTGGCGCACTCACTCCCACCGGCAGACCTCGAGGCATGTCCTGGGCCATGAGAGACGAGATGCCCGAGGACAGGCAGCTGCCAGCCACAGGAGGCTGCAGATAGTCACAGGCCTGGACTTTGTTAGTGGTTAGTTTAAGTTACTGTGTGCAAAATAAAATCAAGTTATGAAGATTAGTACATGTATTTTCCACTCATTTGCATGGGTTTTCTCTCATTTGGGGAGGTTTTATTACACTTGCATTATTGGTTATTCCTCTACAAACCATTTGGAAAACAGTTTGGGATGCCCTGTGAGGCCAGGCGACTGGCAACTCCACATTAGGCACAGATCCTGAAGAGGCTGGCCCAAGCAGGCCAGGAGGTGGCACTGAACCTTTCTGGAGGTGATCGCTGAAGAGCAAAGCCCTGAACACAACTCAGCCATCAGCAGCCACCACTGTGGGGCTGAGTGCAGGGACCAGGACATAGGGCAGTGCGGGATGAGGGCAGATGCAGGCAGACCAGAGGCCAGGTTGTAGGGACATGTCTGGGACAGGAGGCAGGCAGGGCTGCAGGCGGGGAGAGGGCTCAGCACTTGTTGCACTTTCTTCTCTCAGCTCTGCACACATGTGACACATGCTCTTGCAAGCAGGATCTTAGAAATGACAGGCAGCCACAGTCTTCACCCCAGCCACATACCAGCTTCCTTAGGGAGGACCAGGTGTCGCTGAGCTGAAACTGAGGCAAGTCTCCTCCTTGCTCTCCAAAGGACCTTCAACTACATCCTCCGGGAGCTGCCAAAAGTGCCGACCCACGTGCCGGTGTGCGTGCTGGGGAACTACCGGGACATGGGCGAGCACCGGGTCATTCTGCCGGACGATGTGCGTGACTTCATCGACAACCTGGACAGGTGGGTGCTGGCGGCCCTGCTGCCCCAAGGTGTGCTCGGGTAGTCCCAGGAAGGGACGCTGAGGCAGCCAAGGTACTCGCTCCCTCTCTGAGGCCAGTCCTGGCCTTGCGGAGTGGGGTCAAGCCTCTCAGGATGGGGGGGGGGGGGGCTGGGCCAGGATTGGGGGGAGGGGCCAGGATGGGGACGGGGAGGGATGGGGTGCCCAGACACTGGGCTAAGGGGGACTCACTGGAGCTTATAACACACTCAGGTCAAAGTAGGAGGGCAGTGCCATGGGAGGCATGAGCTAGGGTGAGGTGCTGGAACCGTGGCACCACCTGGCTCCTGTCCAGTTCCTCAGACCACTCTGGAGGGGTCACCTGTAGAAGGTGACTCAAGCTCAGTTGCTGAGCAGGGCTCGGCAAGGTCCCGCAGCCTCAGGAGCCTCCTGG
This sequence comes from Daubentonia madagascariensis, assembly GCA_023783475.1. Lineage (NCBI taxonomy): Eukaryota > Metazoa > Chordata > Mammalia > Primates > Daubentoniidae > Daubentonia > Daubentonia madagascariensis. The sequence continues at coordinate 109,709 of JAKFHU010000226.1, forward strand.
AGTTGGGAGGCTGGCGTAGACGGGCAGCCTCAGGCCCCGGTGTGTCCTTGGGAAAGGAGGGGCCAAGCCACACCACCCCCCAAGGGCCTGTCTCCTTTTTTGAAAACAGACCTCCAGGTTCCTCCTATTTCCGCTATGCTGAGTCTTCCATGAAGAACAGCTTTGGCCTCAAGTACCTTCATAAGTTCTTCAATATTCCATTTTTGCAGCTTCAGGTAAGTCCTCACCATGCAGGATGGAGTGGGCAACGCTCATTTCTTGCCTATTTCTCCAGGTGCCTCTTGCGTAGGATGTGGCCTCCTTCCCAGGCCCTGAGAAAGCTGTGTGCGGGTTTGCTTGGAGCCTGGAGGCCAGCCGGAGCAGAGCCCGCCTGCCTCAGCTGCATCCCCCTCTGCTGGGTGCCCTTTTCTACTCATGGACCCTGTGCTCCAGGCCCCTGTGGGGATGCTGGCTGGGTGCCAGCCCCTCCACCACCCTTACCTGCCCCTTGCACACCTGTGTGCCTCAGCATCCCGGCTGTCGCCCTGCATCGATAGATGCTCCCGCTTTTCTCTCACAGTTTATTTGCTCTGTTCTGTAAAACTTCCCCAGTATGGGTACAGGGCGGCAGCCCGTGGCTGTGTCCAGCCAGCAGAGCTTCTGTGGTGGTGGGAAGGCACAGGCCCGCTCTGTCCCATGGCACCACTCATGCTAGAGCATGGCTGCTGTGACTCAGGGTCTGGTATTTGTATTTGATTTAATTTGAGTCTGAATGTGAGTAGCCACACAGCCCAGAAGCCCCATAGATCAGTTTTGGTCTTCAGGCTGTGTTCCTGCCTGTGAGTGGGGATCGTGGTAGCTGAGGTGAGGGCCGGCCCTGCCCCAGGAGGCGTGCACTCAAGGGGCGAGGCAGGAAGGCCCTGGTTTCCAGAGGTGAATGTTGGGACTACTTAATCTGGGGGGACAGATCGTGTGAATAGGAGGGGTGCTTTCTGTCCTAGTCTGTTCCTGTGACTGACACCTGTCTCCCAAGCCACACTAGCAGCTGATGTGTTTTACTGACCACCGGGACAAGATTGTGCAGGCCTCCAAGATCTCTCTTCAGTGTCACACTTGGCAGCTGTCCCTGCCGCACCCCCAGTCCTGACAACTGCGTGTCACCACCACACTCAGCCATGTGGAACACTCAGAGGGTAGAGAGGAGGCGCTTGTCATGCTAGGGCACCTGCTCAGGGCTGGCTACTCCCCTTCCTGCAGAGGGAGACACTGTTGCGGCAGCTGGAGACCAACCAGCTGGACATGGATGCCACGCTGGAGGAGCTGTCAGTGCAGCAGGAAACCGAGGACCAGAACTATGGCATGTACGTGGCCCTCGGGGCCAGGGTCCCACCCCTGCTGCCTAACTGGGGGCTGTCTGCCAGCACCCCAGCCCCAGTCGCATCATGCTGTCAACGGTCCTGGTGTCTGCAGATGGCCGTGGTGTGCACTGGGGAGCAGTCAAGGGAGCGCCACATATCTGGGGTAAATGAGCTGTCTTCAGAGGTGTCGCAGCACAGATGTGGCAGTGCTCAGAAGGGAGCACGGTCCCAGTCCCAGGGCATGGCTCTGCGTCCCGTCAGCCCACAGCTGTTCCTGTTTCTGTATTTTGGGGTTTTATTATAAATGTGCAATAGTAAACTATTTAGAGTAAAGTAAGTGCTATCTAGAACAAATACATCGACATTCTAATTAGAGGTAGGCTTACCTTGGGAAGCAGGACCCCAGCTGCTCCAGCAGCTGCTGGTTCCTGGGGACAGCAGAGGCAGACACTCCCTGAGGGTGGGACGTCAGGACCCAGGCACACCCGGGGTGCTGCCCCCATCCCCTAAGCACTCTGGGGCCGGCTCTTTAAATGGCCTGGCAGGACTCCCCAGGTGCTCCACAGTTGGCCGGCACAGCGGTGTGTGGCCACGCGGCTGTTTGTGTGGAACTCCTTGACTCGACTTGCCTTGATGAGCCACTCCTGCTGGTCCCCAGGTGTGTAGCACCCAGTACTGCTGACACGGTGGCCAGACTGGCTGGCCCCAATGTATTCTGCCTGTGGCCACCTTCCCTGTTAGGGGGCTCAGTTCTGCAGATTGACACCAGTGTGGAGTAGGGTTTTTGAGAGCTCCTTGTGCTAAAGAGGCACATGGGGCAGGACACGGAACCTCCCTGTCCTAAGCAGAGGGTAATTCATACCATCTTCCTGAGTGTGCTTGGGCAGCACAGGAAGCCCTGAGGTTGTGGCTCAGGTGGCAGGCCCGTCCTCTGTCCTCAGGCTCTGGGCAGCCTGCGTTCCTGTCTGCCCTCCTGGCTCCTCAGAGAGGCACTTCCTTTTCCGGGGAGGCTGTAATACCTAACTGCCCACAAGAACTTAATTTCGGGGTTCTTGGGGAGGAGCCAGGAAGGCTGTGTACCCATGAGCTGGGGTGGTACCCAGGACCCAGACAGGACCATCACACCAGTGGCCAGGGTGGCCTTCCCAACATCTCCAGCAGGCTTGTCCCCAGAGGGAGACCCTCAAGGGGTCTCCTTGGAGCCAGCCCTGGCTGTTGGTTCTGGACACTGGAGTTGCAGCCAGGAAGGCAGCTGGGCGCTGCGAGAGTGGTCCGTGGCTCCCACTCACCTGGCTGCCCCAAAGAGAGCTGGTGCCCAGGTGCTGCACCAACCTGGCGTTTCCTCTGACAGAGAGATGGGCAAGCAGGATGCCGTGATGCATGAGTGGCCCGGAACAGGGCAGGGGCGAGCAGGGCCCACCTCTCAGGCCAGCAGTGCAGTGACCTGGGCATGTGTCCACCAAGCCCCACCCTCTCTCTCCTCTTCCCAGAAACCTCCCTTTGCTTGGCCAGCAGAGGCAGCAAGGTCCACTTGTTGCCACGTGGCAACATTCTGCTTGGAGTCCCTGATGGCTGTGCCTCAGGACAAGGAAGCCTAGGAGATAAGTCTGGATTGACTTTGCAGGCAGCAAAGGCCCAGGTGACAGCCCTCGCTGGTCACCTGCCTCCATCACACCTGTTGTCTGCTGCCCTTAGGATTCTTGTTCACTGTTGGAAATTACTGTGTGTCCCACCGGTGTGTGCTGGGAAATGCCCGGAAGAGGCGGGGAGCCCCACTTCTCACTCCCTACCTTCCCTCCCCAGCTTCCTCGAGATGATGGAGGCTCGCAGCCGAGGCCACGCATCCCCGCTGGCAGCCAACGGGCAGAGCCCGTCCTCAGGCTCTCAGTCACCAGTCGTGCCTCCGAGCGCCATGTCCACAGGGAGTTCCAGCCCCAGCACACCCCAGCCTGCCCCACAGCTGCCCCCCAACACCCCCTCAGCCTACCCCCAGCCACTGGCTCCTGCAGCCCCCTTGGAGGCCCCCGCCCCACCCCCACGGCGCAGCATCATCTCTCGGCTGTTTGGGGCCTCACCTGCTGCCCCCACGGCACCTTCCCCTGCAGGTAGGCCCCGGGGCAGCTCCTCAGGGTGGGTTCTTGCAGCAGCTCTGCACTGTGGGCCCCTGTGCCCTCAGACTGGGGTTTGGCCCCTTAGTCTCTGGAAAGCTCCCTTCCTCCTCCTGGGTGGGGCACATCCCCACCCCCACATCCATCCCAGTCCTACAGGCACAGCCCTAAGGTGGCCATGGCCTGGGGTTGGCAGCACCCTGAGGGGTTAGGTGCCAGCGCCTGCTGTTCACAGAGCCAGCCCCTGTGGCAGAAGCCCCCATGGAGGTCCAGAACGTGGAGGACTTTGTTCCTGATGACCGCCTTGACCGCAGCTTCCTGGAAGACACAGCCCCCTCGGAGGATGAGAAGGGAGCTGGTGCCAAGGCCCCTCGGCCGGACAGTGACAGGTCCAGGATGGGGCCGGTGGATCTCCTGGTGCAGGGCCTGGGCCCTTTCAATGCCCTGGGAGTGGCCTCGGGCCAACATGGGGGGCGTTGGCAAGGCTGCTCTGGGCCACCAGGAGGCCCAGGTACAGAGCACCAGGCCACAAAATGAGGTTTCCTGGTGGAGCAGGCCGAGCTGCACAGAGGAAAAGCCCTAGGCCTTGATTCCTGCCCCGGGTGCCAGGGCTGGGCCCTTCCCCTTGGGCTGCCAGCCCCTCCCGAGCGTGCTATCCGAGGAGCCCTGCGTTGAGGCCCAGGTGTCTACTCCCTTCAGGGCGGCCCTGGCACCCAGCCTCACTCTGTCTCTGTAGAGCAGGGTTTCCCTTCCCGAGCTGCACAAATGATAGAACACAGCCCACGCAGCCCCCACATCTCTCAGCAGGACACCACTGTCTGTCCAGCCTCATGCCTCCTGCCCCACCCATCTCCCCCTGCCCTGCTCAGAAGCCCCTTGAGGGCACAAGAAGAGGTGCCCAGAGATGGGGTAGGGGGTCTGGCTGCTGGGACCCCACCTGTGACCCCTGACTGCCTTGCCCCTCCTTTGCAGCGATGGGGAGGCCATGGGAGGGAACCCCATGGTGGCAGGCTTCCAGGATGACGTGGACCTTGAAGACCAGCTGCGTGGCCGACCCCTGCTGGCCTCGGGCCCTGTCCCCAGTAAAAATGTCACTCTCTCGAGCGAGGAGGAAGCAGAAGTGGCAGACCTCCCCAGAGTTGCTGCCCTGGCCCCCCAGCAGTGCTCAGAGCCAGAGACGAAATGGTATGGGCAGGGTCCTCAAGGGTGTGGCCAGGAGATGGCCTCGGCACCTGACCCTTCTGCTTGTTCCTGAAGGTCCTCCGCAAAGGCCTCGAGGCCACACAGGGGGGCAGCTCCCACGAAGGCCGAGGTGCCCTCCTGGCCAGGAGGCCCCTCTGTGCACACGAGTCCCCAGAAGCGCAGCAGCACCCGGCCCCCCACTGAGGGCTCCTCTCACAGGCCACAGGAAGACAAGGCCGAGCAGGTGTCCTCGTCAGAGAGTGACCCTGAGGGGCCCATCGCTGCACAGATGCTGTCCTTTGTCCTGGATGACCCTGACTTCGAGAGTGAAGAGTCAGACACACAGAGGAGGGGGGTGAGCATGCCACTGACCCGGGAGGGTGAGGGGCCCCCAGGTGGGGTCTGCAGGAGAGGCTAGGGGACAGCCCTGGGCTGGGCTGGGAAATGGGCAGGGAGTGGTGTCCTGTGTCACCACGCCCAGGCCTCGCTGGACACTGACTTTGGGTTGGGTTTGGGGGTCCCACGGCCTCAGGGCCCCATGGGGGTGGGAGAGATGGTGACCCAACCAGACACTCCCTCTCCAGGACGAGTTCCCTGTGCGAGACGACCTCTCTGATGTGACTGAGGAGGATGCGGGCCCTGCCCAGCCACCCCCACCCCCACCCCCCAAATTCCCTGCCCTCACCTTCAGGCTGAAGAACGAGGCGGATCTCTTCGGGCTGGCACTACAGGAGGCCATCCCCAAGGACAGCAGCGATGAGGGTGGGTAGGCGCCAGGGGCATGCTCTACCTCTTGGAGCCTGGGTGGGACTTTGGCCCATGGTCCTTGTCCTGTGGCAGCCCAGGCTCCACCTTTAGAAAAGAAAGCCCAGCCCAGAGACCTTTTCCCATCTGCTGACCGTGGGCATTTCTGGAGGCCAGAGGGGCTGTGCCAGGCTTCCTGGCTTTGCCCAGGACCTAGATGGCTCCGTGTCTAGCTCTGCCTGATGTCTGCAGCATGGCCCAAGGCCCTGTCTGGCCAGCAGGCCCTTCCTGGAGGGCCAGGGCTGACTGGTCTGTGGGTTTCTGGAGAAGTCCTATCACTGCTTGGGGGTCCCTTCTGGGCCCAAGAGTTTGAGCTACCAAACCCAAGGTGCCTGTGTCAACTGTTACAACAAATCCCAGGCTGGAGGGGTGGGCTGCTGAGCTAGTGTCCACACAGGAGGCATTTGATGGCCTGGGCAGTGCTACTGCCAGCTGACTGGGAGCTCGTGTTTACTCTAAATTCAGCCCTTCTTGTGTGGAAAGGCTGGCGTGGTCTGCAGCTGCAAGCACACGCTCTGTAGTGGCTCCATGGCCCCAGCCAGCCCAGCCCTGTCCAGCAGCTTAACCAGAGACTCATCCCAGACGTTCGTCATCCTCAAATGGAGAGGCTTGTGCAGGGTGGAAGTGCGTTTGTGCACGGTGCATCGTCACCAGCACTTGGAATGCCCCAGCTGCTCGTGCAGGGCGCAGCTGTGGGCACGGCTAGCTGAGCCCTGCCCTGGCCCCACCCAAGGCTAGGCAGGAGGGAGGGGACGGTGGCCTGTGGTAGGGCCCCTGCCCCGGGAGGGGGCAACATGCTGGCGGGCTCCACACCGCGTCCTGCCTCCCGTATCCGTGGGCGGGCAGGCCCGGGCGAGCCCCATGCTTCAGGCCCCGTGAGGCACTAAGGCGGTGTCGCCTGTGCAGGTAAGGAAGGCAGACCTCCCTCCAAGGACAAGAAGAAGAAGAAGAAGAAAGGCAAGGAGGTACGTGTCCCCCTTGGGCTGGCGGGGCTGGGAGAGGGCCCTGGTGTCTGGCTGACGCCCATCTCCTGCCCCAGGAGGAGGAAAAGGCCGTGAAGAAGAAGAGCAGACCCAAGAAGAGCAAGGACAGGGAGGACGAGGACAAGGAGGAGCGGCGGCGGAGGCGGAAGCCCCCGCGCAGCAGGGAGAGGAAGGCTGAGGATGCGCTGGAGGCCTTCCTGGGCAGCCGCCACCCCGGGGGCGGGGACTACGAGGCGCTCTAGGCCCGGCCCGGCCTGTGCTCGCTGCCACCTGGGAGGGCCTGTGCCGGGCCTTGTGGTCAGCAGCCCCTGGGCTGGCCACTGGCCCAGCGCGAGCCTGCCCTGCAGGGAGGGAGGGGACAGCTGGGCTCCGCCAGGCTTAGAGGATGACTGGCCCTCTTGGGGCAGAGCCACAGCCAGTCCCCAGCATTTCTCAGGGAATTGACTGAGGCGGAGGAGGGGCCCACCAGGGTCTGTTTACAGAGGCAGGGCATGGGGCCGCTTGGCTTCTCGGACATCCACCACCCTAGCACCCGCTCCTGCTTGCCCTCCCGCGCTCACCCAGGGCCTCAGCATGCCGACAGCCTGCTTCCAGCCACAAAGCTCAGGCTGAGGACAGCCCCTGGGCCCAGCCCTGAGCACAGGTGCACAGCCTTGCAAGAGGGCGAGGCAGGCTAGTTAAGGCAGGCAAGACAGTAGTGCTGGAGGCCTCTCCTAGGAAGAGTGCCTCCAGGGACGGTCTTCCCACTGTGGCCCCAGCTGTGCCCCTGCTCAGGTGAGCCCACAGGCAGGAGCTGGGAGGCTGTTCAGACGCTCCACCCAGACCATAAAGCTCTCCTGTTTTACTGCTGCGTGTGTGTGTTCATCTCCCTGCGCCTGCCCCAGAGCTACCTGAGGGGTGAGCCCACAGTCCCCTTTGCCCAGGTTGCAGTGGGTTGGCAGGAAAGCCCTGAGCACCCCCCATTCTTGCCAAAGCCCTTTTCCCCAAGGGGCAGTTGCCCTCTGGGACAGGAGGTGGCCCAGCAGCACCGGCCGGGTGGTGTGAGGAGGATGTTTACGCCAGGCTCCCCAGCTTGGCCAACAGCCAGCCTGGCTGTGCCTGTGTCAGGTGCTGTCCTGGGTGGACCAGTGTGGCCACACCCTGAGGGCCCTCAGCCCACCTAGGCCAGGGCCAGGCAGCTGCAGCCAGAACACCTGGGGCCCCCAGCCCACTGGGGCACGTGTCTGCGCTCTACAGGGCTTCCTGGGCAGCTGCCTGCAGCCCTGCATCCCCCTTGGGCCCCTGCCCCCTCCAGCTGCCAGCAGCGCCCAGCCTCCACCCCCACAGCCACTGTTACCATGAGAACCCTCGGGTGGGCGGGGGCAGGCAGAATGATGAGGGGCGGGGTGCTGCTGGGCCTCCCGCCCTGGGCAGTGGCCAAGGGCCAGGCCTAGCCCTCCCACCTGGGTCTCCCCCTGGGTTCCTGTTTATGGGGAGCTCTGTGCCTCTGGGCTGCGGGACAGGCATGGCTCTCTGAGCAGGTGCTGGGGGGCCAGACCATTTAATCCACAGCCTGTGCAGTCAGGGCTGTCTTTTGGGGTCCCCTGATGTGAGGATGGGTCAACATTAAGTGAACTTGCCCAGGACCACACGGGGAGCAGCAACATCAGGATTTCCCTGCATTGAACAGGATGCAGAACAGGGCAGGTCTCACCCTTCAGAGCAACGGCATCTGTGACAACCCACCCTCCAAGCGAGGCTGTGCCAAGGCTCAGCACCTTAGAGGGGGCTGGCAGGGTTGGAGGGAGGATGTCTCTGGGCAGGTTGTGAGTGGGCCATGTGACAGCCCATGCTGGCTTCACCCAGGAGGGGCTGGCTTCCTGGGCACACAGGAGTCTGCAGGCCCCACTCGGGCCATCTGGCCCCAGGTACCTGATGCGATTTTGGCATCTCTGGCACTGAAGTGAATAGGGCCGGGGAGAGGCCAGTGGGGCAGGGGGTAGCCCATCTGCTCCTGCCTAAGCCCAAGGGGAGATGTGAATTACAAGACACCATCCCATCCACAGCCCAGGCCAGGGCTCTGGGCTCCTTCAGGGCCCTGCTAGCGCACCAGCTGCTCAGGCAGGTGTCCTGGCAGTCTGCTCCTGGGGCACGAGTGCCCTGCTTAGGCCCCGAGACTTGTGCCAGGGGCTGCCACAGGGACCCCACACTCTGCACAGCACCAAACCGGAGCCAGTGCGGACCACGATCCTGGCCCCACTGCAGCCCCTGTCGGACGCGGCCCCTTTAAGTGTGGCTCCCCTGGCTGCCACTGGGGGCAGCACTGAGCGGCCAGGCCAGCGCAGCTGCCTCGAAGCTTCTGCCGGTGCCGGGGACGCAGCAGTGCCGGGGACACAGGAGCCGGCGTGGCGGTGGCACAGCCCAACTGGGCACAGTAAGCAGAGCAGCACCCAGGTAAGGGGTGGGGGCAGAGCTGCCCAGCGTGTTGCTCTCATGGGCGGGGGGCTGCCTTTGGGTCGCCCGAGAGGATGGGGAGTCCCCGCCCCCAGGCGGCACAGTGGGTCCCTGGGAGGGCCGCTCCAGGCCAGGCTGGGGGGGGTGGGCGCCCCCCAGGCCATCCACGTGGGCTCCGGGAGGCCTAGGACCCCAGAGGGGGCCGACCCCCCCATCCCCATGGGGAAGGGATGTCACTGATAGCAAGGCCGCTGTCACCTCCCTGGGGTGGAGCCTCACACCCTGTCATCCGGCCTTCTCCGGCCTGGCCTTGAGCTTAGGATGGAAGGAGCAGGAGGGTGGATGGTCCTGCCACCGGGGGAGAGGCTTGGGTGGGGCTGAGCCTGGGGTGGGAACAAGGACTAGGACTTAGTGGCCTGACCCAGAAAAGCAACCCTGCAGGAAGCCCCTCGTACACCTGGGACACAGAGGGTTAACCCATCCAGACCCCAAGAGGCCCATCCACCAGGGGTCCTGCCAGGTGAGGGGGCTCACCAGCCCCCTTCTTCCCTTGGGGCAGACTCCCCCACACCAGGTGCTGGGTGCAACAAGGCTGGGGCCTGTTGCCACTGCCGCCTCCCCAACAAGCTAGACCCGGGTGGACCACAGAGGTGCCAGTGGTCCACATCTGGACCCCAGCCCACCTTGCAGTGTGGGGGCAGAAGAACCATGGGTTTCCAAGGAGCCTTCCCAAGCCAGAGCCTGGAGGGCCCTCTCCTGTGAAGGGGGGGAGGTGCTCGCCCCCCCTCGCCTCCTGGCCTGGTTCGCAGCTCAGGGGAAGAGGGGCCGCCATGCGCTCATGGTTCACACGAGCCTGGCTTCCAGGCTGCGTGCACATGCTGGAGGGTGTCCTGTACATTTGTGCATAGCTGGGGGAAAATGTTCTCTGGGCCTTGTCTCAAGCACCCCAAGTTAGCTGGGGTCAGAGGAGGTATCTGGAAAGGAAAGGGAGCTTTAGGGCCCAGGTATGCCGTCTGGGGGCATTTTCCCGGCCTGGGCCACACAGGGAGTTGAGGACACTTGGGCTTGGGTGCAGCGGACTCTCCGAGTGCAAGGGCCCTCGCAGAGCTGGGGGAGGGGCTCTGTGCTCAGCCTGGCCAGTAGGTGGGATGGTTGGTGACAATCACTTTGTGCAGAGCTGACTAGGGCCCAGGAACTCGCTCTCGGACTATGCACTCTCGGAGGGGTCGCTCTGCAGTGGGCACCGGGACGGGGCCACAGTCATTGCCGCGATTGGTGGAGCCCGCACCTGTAAGCAGGTCTGTGAATGTGGCCCAAAGGAGCCCCCATCATCCCAGCCCCGGACAGCAGAGGGCGCAGTGCTAGGACCCCACCCCCACCCCCGCACCACTCGCCCGGGCTGCCCCGGAAAGGGGGTCTAACCGAGCCGGCCCCGCGGTCACTAGTGGGAGAGCGGAGGCCCGCGAGCCTCAGCGGGGCAGGAACGCGGGAACCCCAGCTATGGCTAAGTCTTCCTGGCCCACCGCCGCCTCCCCGGGGGAGGTTGGGGGAGGGGCAGGACCTGGGATGCTGGACGGCTGGGTTCCTCCTGCAGGTGATCCCGACGCCGGCATGGAGCAAGCGCCCGCGGCCTTGGCCCAGGCCGGCAGCCAGGGCTGCTCCGCCCGCTGCGCCCCAGGTAAGCCGGGCCAGCGCGCGGGAGTAGCGGGGTCTGGGCTGCGAGGGGGGCCGCCCTGACCCGCGTCTTCCTCCAGGGCAAAAGCCCCGCAAGGCCGAGTGAGCTGGAGTCGCCAGCCTGGGGACCTCTTTTAAGATGACCCGCACGGACCCGCCAGACCTGCTGGTGTCGACCGTGTACCAGGACATCAAGGTGGCGGCCCCGGGGCCCGCGTCCAGACGCCCGCCATGTGAGCGACCCGTGGCCCGGCCCGCTGTGCCCGCGCCTTTCAACAAGCGCCACTGCCGAAGCTTCGACTTCCTGGAGGCACTGGACGGGCCGGCCATGGAGGCGCGCCCGGAGCCGCTGCCCGCGGAGCCCGCCGCGCCGCGTGCCCGGCCCCGCGACGGCGAGCCCCGGCGCCGCGCCCGTTCCAAGAGCGCGCCCCGCGCGCCCCCGGGCCTGGCGCCCATGCCCGCCTCGTCGCCGGTGCTGCCGCGCCGAGGCCGAGAGGCCCAGCGCGAGACGCGCGCAGAGGCATCGCCGCGCCGGGAGCCCGCGTACCCCGCGCTGCGCGCGCTCGCCAACGAGCTGCACCCCATCAAGCTGCAGCCGCAACGCGGCGGCACCGGTCGAATCGCACCCCTGTGTGCTGCCGCCGGCCGCTGCGCGCCGTCTGAACCACCCCCCGGGCCCGCCCCCCACGTCCGTTGCCGCCTGGACATCAAGCCCGACGACGCTGTGCTGCAGCACGCCTCCCGGGCCTCGCGGCCCTGCGGGCCCAACGAGGCGGCGCCCTGGGTCCGCTCTGCCCCGCAGCTCCACGGCCTCACAGTGCCCGGGCCCCGCCACGTGGCGCTGTCCCGCACCCCGACCCCTAGCGACTCACTCTGTGCCGACCCCCGGGCGTTGTACTGCGACGGGCCTCTGCCTGGGCCCCGGGACTACGCGGAGCGCCGCACTCTGACCTTCACCGCCCCACCGGGCCCCACCCAATTCTTCTACACCGAGGATCCCGAGAACTATCCGGGCGGCTTTACAGCCACCGCAGGCCCTCCTTTCGACGGCTACTGCCCCAGGCCCTACCGGTCAGAGGAGCCCCTGGGGCCAAGCCCAAGACGTGGGGGCGGCTATTATGCAGAAGAAGTGTGCACCTTCCCGATCCAGGAACCCCCTTCCCGCTCCTACTACGGGGAGGCACCCCGAGCCTATGGCCTACCTTGCGGGCCCCGCTATGCCCCCGAGAAGCCCCAGGCCCACCCCACCGTCCGTCCCTTTTATACAGAGGGCCTGGGGTGGTACCGCGAGCGCGACGCCCTGGCTCGGACTTACCCGTACCCGCGCAGCAGCCCGTCCTGGGCTGACTGGGGCCCGAGGCCTTACCGCACCCTGCAGGTGGCTCCTCCCCACGACCCAGGCCCGTTGCTTGCCTCATGGCATGGTGGCACCGGTACCAGCCCTCCCCGGCTGGCCAGCGACAGCCGCCACTACTCGCGCTCTTGGGACAACATTCTGGCCTCCGGGCCGCGCCGCGAAGACCCCCTGGGCCGTGGCCGCAGCTATGAGAACCTGCTGGGGCGCGAGTTGCAGGAGCCGAGGGGCACGTCCCCCGAAGGCCGGCGCCCGCCCATCGTCGTGAACCTGTCCACCTCGCCCAGGCGCTACGCCGCGCTGTCCCTGTCTGAGACGTCGCTGTCGGAAAAAGGCCGCGGGGGCGAGGGCCTGAGCCGTAACTGGTACGTCACGCCCGAGATCACCATCACCGACAACGACTTGCGCGCCGCCGAGCGCCCCATGGCCAGGGGCTGGGAGCTGCCGGGCGGCCGCCTGCGGCCGCATCAGCCCGCAGCCCCCGACGGCCCCACCTCAGGCCGCCAGCGCAGCCTGGAGCAGCTGGACGAACTTATCACAGACCTGGTCATCGACTCTCGGGCCCCCGCCGGCCAGGCCCCGCAGCCCGCTGCCGACGGCCTCGGCCACCAGCTCCGCCGCCTGCTGGACTCGCGGCCCGCGGGGCCCGGGGCCTCCTCGCTGGCGCCGCCGCGCTCGCCCCCCGCCTCGGCCGGCAGCGCCGAGGAGGCTACTGGCGCGGGGGAGACGGCCGACGCTTCTCCGGAGCCCAGCGCAGACGAGGACGACCTGATGACGTGCTCCAACGCGCGCTGCCGGCGCACCGAGACCATGTTCAACGCCTGCCTCTACTTCAAGTCGTGCCACAGCTGCTACACCTACTACTGCTCGCGCCTCTGCCGCCGCGAGGACTGGGACGCGCACAAGGCGCGCTGCGTGTATGGCCGCGTGGGCAGTGTGTGCCGCCACGTGCTGCAGTTCTGCCGCGACAGCGGCCCGGTGCACCGCGCCTTCTCGCGCATCGCGCGCGTAGGCTTCCTGTCGCGCGGCCGAGGCGTGCTCTTCTTGGGCTTCCCGAGCCCGGGCTCGGCCGACAACTTCCTGCGCTTTGGCCTCGAGGGGCTGCTGCTGTCGCCCACCTACCTGTCGCTACGTGAGTTGGCCACACACGCGGCGCCCCTAGGCAGCTATGCGCGCGAGCTGGCGGCCGCTGGGCGCCTCTACGAGCCGGCCGAGTGCTTTCTACTCAGCGTGTCAGTGGCCGTGGGTCCCGGCGCTGCGTCCCCGGGGACCCCCGCCCGGCCTGCGCCCGCCCCGCGCAGTCCCGGGCCCACGGTGCGCAAGTTCGCCAAGGTGGCATTGGCGGCCGGCAGCCCGGCGCGCCCGCCCCCGGCGCGGGGCCGCGAGCCCGACATGGAGACGCTGATCCTGACGCCGCCGCCTGGCACGGCCGGCCTGGACCAGGAAGGCGAGGCGGGCCGGCGCGCACGCGAAGTGGCTTTCATCCACATCCAGCGCGAGCTGCGGATGCGTGGCGTCTTCCTGCGCCACGAGTTCCCGCGTGTCTATGAGCAGCTCTGCGAGTTCGTCGAGGCCAACCGGCGCTTCACGCCCACCACCATCTACCCCACGGACCGGCGCACCGGCCGCCCCTTCATGTGCATGATCATGGCCGCCTCCGAGCCGCGCGCGCTCGATTGGGTGGCCAGCGCCAACCTGCTGGACGACATCATGTGAGCCGCCGGCCCGACCAGGCTCGGCCTGGGTCCCGCCCAGCCCGCTCAGGGCCCCGCCCAGCCCGCTCAGGGCCCCGCCCCCGTTTCTCCTAAGCCCCGCCTCAAATACCTCCAGCGTCTCCCCCCCCAGCTCCGCCCAGTCCCCGCCTCCAGCTCCGTCCAGGTGCCCTTCTAGGCACTCCGTCCCTCTCCCGCACCCCAGGGTGTTCTCTACAGCCCTCTCCTCTGCCCCCAGGACCCCTCCCTCCTCCAGCTCCCCCTCGAGGACTCCCAGAGGCCGGTCCTTGCCCTCGGTGCTCCCCGCTGGGAGGCGGGGTGGGCCTGAGGACCGCCCAGCTCTGCCTTCGTGCGGAGGGGTCACTACTGCACAGACCCCACCCGCAGATCGGGTCCCCCGAAGCTCTCGCTGGAGCCTCCTCAACGCTGGTTCCCCTCCGTCCGGGAGCGGTGTTAACCAAAGCCTAGTGTCACTTTAAACACGCTCCCGACCCCGCCTCCCGTGGTGTGGGGTGCCTCCTGCTCTGGGGAACACCTCGTGCGTCTGTGTTCTGAGCGAGAAAGCCACGTCCCAGAGAGGCGGTGTGAGGGCCGGCGGTGCGCGGTCCAATCCCGCACACTGACAGTGCCACCCGCCCAGCCGTCCCCTCACCCCCGACCGCCCTGGTTTGGGCGCCGCAGGAAGGGCTGGGGATAGCAGCGGGAGGATTACTCGGAGGTCTTAAGGCCAAGGTGCAAGACACCCAGCCAGAGGGGCGGGAGACCTGGGCGGAGGAAGCAGAGCGCGAGTGGGGACGCTGGCCAGGCGGGGCTGCGCGAGAGGTGGGGTACCCGCCCATACCCCGCAGGGTGGCCCTAGGCAGCTGCCAGGGCGGGCCGGGGATGCAAACAGCCCTGCAGGCCCTAACGTCGCAGGGAGGCGGGAAACCCGTGCGGAGGATGGGCCAGCGGGGAGGAAGCCGCGGACACCTTACTGGAAGGGGCTCCTACGCGCGGGAGGAAGAGCCAAGGAACAGGGGGCTGGCAGCAGGTGCGGGAGCGAGCTAGTGGGTCAGCGCAAAAGCCCACCCGAGGGGGTCGGGATCTGGCCCGAGACGCCTATTCTTTGACTGCACCGAGGCTTCCGCACGCTCGCTCTGGCCGCGCCCTATACCCGCGGGCTTGGAGGTGCGCCCTGGTTCGCGCCCGGGACTCGCTGGAGGGGCGAGTGAAGGGGTGGTGTGGGGGCGAGGCCAGGCGCTGCGCAAAGGCCCTCCCCGAGTCCCCAGTCCCCCTTCGGAGCCGAGAGGGGGCGTCAAGGGAGAGAAATTGTGAACCCCGCCTCCGCCCCCTGCTCTCGCCCCCGGCACGCCTGCGCACCTCCCTCGGCCCCGTGTGTCTGCACCGGCTGCGTCCGCTTGTCCCACCCGCCTTCGCGGCCCTCCAAGTCTGGCCTCCGCATTCGGCCCCACGCCCAAAGGCGCCTGGAACGCCTCTGGACGGGAATTGTTTCCAGTGGGTGAGCGCTTCCGATCCAAGTAAAATGCAACTTGAATGTAGCCGCTGCTGCCTTCTTGCGCGGGGGGAGGAGCGGGAAGGAGGATTTGAGACGGCGGGGGGCGAGGAGGGGGCCAGGGACGGCGGGGGGCGGGGCGAGAGGGCCCTTGGGATGGCGGGGGGGGGATGGAGCGAGGGGGGCCCCTTGGGACACCGGGGGGACGGGGCGGGGGGGCCTTGGGACGGGGGGGGGCAGGGCGGGGGCCTTGGGACACCGGGGGGACGGGGCGGGGGGGCCTTGGGACACCGGGGGGACGGGGCGGGGGGGCCTTGGGACGGCGGGGGGCGAGAGGAGGAAGTCGGGGCCGCGAGAGTCCCTTGGGCCACCTAACGGCCCCGCTCCCAAGGTGCCGGCCAGCAGACCCCACTGAAGAGGAACTTCCGTCGGCTGGATTTAATAACCACCCATTCCCGGGTCTACATTCCCTTTAAGCGAGGCCGGCGTGTCCAAGGCTGCAAGGACCCGGGTTGCGATTGGCCAGTCCGTGCCTCGGGCGGCGGCACAATTGGCTGAAGCTCCGGGCCTCGGGCAGCATGCCCCCGCGGGATTGGCCGCGGCCCTCCCGAGCCCGCCTCCCGCGCTGTCCCAGTAGCCCCGGTAGGGCGAGGGGAAGGGGCCGGAGGGACCGCGGCACCGCGGGGCTCCGAGGAATATGGCGGCGGCGGGCCTCGCTCAGATTCCTGATGTAGACATCGACTCCGATGGCGTCTTCAAGTACGTGCTGATTCGGGTCCACTCAGCGCCGCCCTCCGGTACCCCGGCTGCGGAAAGCAAGGAGATCGTGCGCGGCTACAAGTGGGCCGAGTACCACGGTGAGGGCGGGGCCTGCTGGGGGCGGGGCCTGCTGGGGGCGGGGCCGCCGCGGGCTGCGTCCCGTTCCAGAGCCGGCCGCCTGGGGGAGGGGCGTGCCCTGCCTGACCGCTGTCTGGTCCCTGCCGGCGCGGCGCGTGCCCCCTCCCCGTTGCCCTGCCGCAGCCCGGGGGCCCTGGGCTCCACTGGGGAGGGGCTGCTGGGGCTGGGCCGCAGACCGCTTCCCGGAGGGGTCCTGAGGCCGCCCTCCCACGCCAGCGGACATCTACGACAGAGTGTCGGGCGAGATGCAGAAGCGGGGCTACGACTGCGAGTGTCTGGGCGGCGGGCGCATCTCCCACCAGAGCCGGGACAAGAAGATCCACGTGTACGGCTACTCCATGGTGAGCCTGCAGCCGCTATCGGGCCTCGCCGGAGGCCCCAGTCCAGCAGGCCGCACCACGTCCTGCACCGAGACCCTGGGGTTCCGGGGTTCTCCCGTTCCCGGCGGCCGAACCTTCCCTCAGGGGCCTGATGCTGTCCCGCATACCACGTGCCACGGAGGGCAGGAAGCACACGCCGGACCCCAGGGGCAAGGGGAGGCCCCAGACCCTGGCTGGGCTTTCCTGTCCTCAGGGTCAGGTTCGGAGTCCCCGCTCACTCTCTTCCCAAAAGCCACCAGTGGATACACACTGGCCCCAGACAGCCCCCTACCTTCAGCCAGAGGACCCACCACACAGGTCTGCTCACCTGCGCAGGCCACCTCTCCTCAGGGGAGCTCCCCCAGTGGTCAGGACAGTGGGTTTGGCTCCGCCCTGCGGTGCCCAGGCTCTGCCTGTCCCCTCCCACACCTACTCCTGGTGTCACTGCTGACCTGATGACCAGTGCCAGGGCAGAGGTTGAAGGGCCCAGGCAATGCTAGTAACCGTCTTCTTTCTCCAGGGCTACGGCCGTGCCCAGCACTCTGTCTCGACGGAGAAGATCAAAGCCAAGTACCCTGACTATGAGGTCACCTGGGCCGATGATGGCTACTGAGGCCACCCAGCCTGAGGCCTGCCACCTTCCGCAGCCAAGTTGGACCTCTGCCCTTGCCAGAGTCCCTCCTGAGGAGAGGCCTTGCCCTTTCCTTCTGTACCCCCTGGTGATGTGTTATCCCACCAGGTCTCTGAGACAGACCAACCTGGCCTGCGGGAATTAAAAGCTTTGCTGTGCCTGCCCGTCCTCAGAGTCTCTGTCTTAGCTTTCCTGCCCCAGGGCCCCATCTGGGCAGGGCTGTCCCTGACTGAAGCAGGTGCGTGGGAGAGCACAGGAGCAGCAGGTCCCCTCCCGGGGCCCCCACCCAACTCCACCCTGGCGGCCCCCAGGAGTGGCAGTGCACACTCAGCCCTTTGGGGTCTGATAAAGGGGCCGCTGCCCCCCCGTTTATGGCCTGATGGCCCCTGCTCTCAGCTGCTATCCCCAAGGACATCTGGGAGGATGCCTGACAAGCCCTTGTGCAAGGAGTCAGTGCTTGGTCTCTTGGGCCAGCCGAGGCCTGGGGTGTCCAGGAGTGCCCCCTTCCTTGAGCCCATCCCAGGGTTCCCTGCAGGGAAGGGCACCAGCAACCACTGTCCAGGCTGGGCTGTGGGTAGGGTGCAAGCTTGGCCCCTGCCCTGGGGAGTGCCCCGACAGTGACACTTGGTGGATGGTGGTGGCAGGGTGGGGCGCTGCAGGACAGTGGGGGGCTAGGCACATTTGTCCACATGGGAACCCCTCACTGGCAGTTGTGCAGGCCTTTTTCAGCCCACTAGGTCCTCCAGGCAGCCTCTGTTGGCAGGCACTATTGTGACCACGTCTACAGACCAGGAAACGGGCTCAGGTGAGATGGGCAAATCACAGGCAGAGCCTGGCTCCCAGTGCCACACTCCTCCTCGAAGCCCTCAGGTGCCCCACCCCAACCCTGGGCCTGTTCCGTGAGGACTGGAAGTTTCTGGGTTCACAGGGACCCTCTGCCTGGCACCACTCAGCACCTGGCTGCTCAGGACAGTTGTAGAACGGCAAATACGTGATGGGAGGATACCCCTGGCCTGCGTGACAGGCAGGGCACGCTGGACTCCTGCTTGCTGCTGCTGGGATGAGTCGAGTCTCCACCTCCTGGGCCAGCACCGGGGTGGGGGAGGCCAGAGACACAGTGAGAGAAGCCGTGGCAGCCCCTGCCACCCCTACACTGCCGCACAGAGTCCTGCTGGTGGGGTGCCTGGGCCCCTCCCCATTCCAGTGGGAGCCTCCACCAGGCAGGGCAGGGCGGGTGGGTGTGATGGCCAGGGTCTGCCCTTCAGTCTATAGGAGCCAAGCAGGTAGGACCTGACCCTGGACCAGGGGCCCCCTTCTGGGGCGCATTTACAGCCAGATTCGCGGCACCGTCAGCACTGGGTGGGGCCGGGCCAAGGGTCACAGGTTCAGAAGGGGCTGAGCCCCTCTAGTTAAAGCAGAGCCAGCCTGTAGGGCCACTGCAGGCTGATAACTGGACAAAGTCCCCACCAGCCTGCCCAGCTTCGCAGCCCCTGGCCTCACTCCCTCCAGCCTGACCATGAGTCTGCCAGGCCACCTTCTGCCCATCCTGGTCCTGCTCGTGGGTGAGTCATCTGGTCCCGCTCCTGTGGCAGGATAGAGGCTCTGGGTTCTGAGCCTACTATCTGGGTGGTGGTGACAGACACGGGCTGACGCCTGAAAGAGGGATACAAGGCACTGCCCTGGGTGGCCTGCAAAGGGGGCCTGGGGGGACCTAGGATGAGCCATGGGGTCCTGGGGATGGCCCAGCTAGGGAGAGGCAAGACTTCTTGCCCTGGCCTAAGATGAGCTGGCCCAGCTCCCTGGGGCCCATCTGCCATCCTTGGACTGGGTGGAGCCTGGGGAAGCCCTGGGCCCCCTTCAATGCATCCCTTTGGGGGCACTGTTCTGGCAGTCCCTCCAGTTCCTTGCGGGCATTGTGGGCTCCTGTTCCCTTCCCCAGGGGTGCCCCATCAGGGTCCCTGTTCCCTTGCATGCCACACCCTTCCCCCCAATCCTGGCATGCAGCCTCTGCGAGGTGGAACCCTGGGGATGAGCCTCCTCGGTCCCAATGCGGAGCCTGGATGGCAGCTCTCTGTGGGTCCCAAGGCGCTCCCTGTCCCATCTTCTGGGCCTGGGCCCCAAAGTAGGGTGCCCAGTGTCCTGGGTTGGACATGGAACTTCCAGGGCTAAAACTGGACAGTCCTGGCAAAGGGGGTGGCTGGTCACCTGCCCCCAGGCCACCTGGCTGTCACTCTGCCAGCAGCAGGGTCTCCGGGCTGGGCCTGGGTCCCCAACCACTGCAGGAGCCCCAGCGAGGCTGTGTGCAACTTCGTGTGTGACTGCAGCGACTGCTCGGACGAGACCCAGTGTGGTAAGCTGGGGCCAGACAGGAGTGGGCAGGGGCGGCCCTTGGGGCAGCACACCTGACAACCCACTCTCCCAGGTCACCACGGGGCCTTGCCCACCCTGGGCACCCCCTTCTCGTGCGACTTTGAGCAGGACCCCTGCGGCTGGCGGGACATCAGCACCTCGGGCTACAGCTGGCTGCGAGACCGGGCAGGGGCCGCCCTGGAGGGTCCTGGGCCTCACTCAGACCACACGCTGGGCACTGACCTGGGTGAGGCTAGGGAGAGTCTCCACGCAAACCCACTTCCCCACCTTCCATCTCCCTGCTTCCTGCCCCATCTCCTGACCTCTCACCCCGGGCCAGGGTGGTATTTGGCTGTCGGGACACACCGAGGGAAGGAGGCATCCACTGCGGTCCTGCGCTCCCCTGCCCTGCGCGAGGCGGCCCCCACCTGTGAGCTGAGGCTCTGGTACCACGTGGCCTCTGGAGGTGTGGCCTGGACCCCCAGGACCTGTGGGTGGGGTGCCCCAAGGGGAGGGAGTGGGTGGTTGGGCACGGCAGGAGGGGCAGGGCTGAAGCTGCCCAGGGCCCCCCATGCCACAGATGTGGCCGAGCTGCGGCTGCAGGTGACCCACGGCACAGAGACGCTGACGCTGTGGCAGAGCTCAGGACCCTGGGGCCCTGGCTGGCAGGAGCTGGCAGTGACCACCGGCCGCATCCGGGGTGACTTCCGAGTGAGCTGGGGATCTGGATGGGCGAGGGAGGGGAGCGGGGGGTTGGGCCCTGACATAGGTCCTAAGGACCCCTGCTCTCTTCAGGTGACCTTCTCTGCTACCCGAAATGCTACCCACAGGGGCGCTGTGGGCTTGGACGACCTGGAGTTCTGGGGCTGTGGGCTGCCCAGTAAGGCCCCGTGCTACCGACCCACCCAGGAGGGCCATGGGCTCACAGGGGCCCTTCCCACCCATGCTTGCCCAGACCAGCTTGGGCCTCGCCCCCAACACCAGGGGTCTTGGGGCCAGGCTGAAGGGCTAACCCTCCCACACCCTAGCCCCCCAGGCCAGCTGCCCCCCAGGGCACCACCACTGCCAGAACAAGGCCTGCATAGAGCCCCACCAGCTGTGCGATGGAGAAGACAACTGTGGGGACCTGTCTGATGAGGACCCACTCACCTGCAGTGAGATGGGGACCTCCTGGGGCTGGGCGGGGGCTGCAGAATGAGACTAGGAGACCTCACCTCTCGGCAGGGGCTCGTCCCATAGAGTGTACTGTGTGTACTCATTTTGGGGTGTGGCAGCCAGTGTCCCCCTGATCTGGGCCGTCAACTGTGGAGGCGCTGCTGGGTGGCCTGGACAGCCCTGCCTCCCACTCTAGGCCACCACATGGCCACCAACTTTGAGACAGGCCTGGGCCCTTGGAACCACTCAGAGGGCTGGGTCAGGAACCACAGCGCTGGCACTCCTGAGCGCCCTGCCTGGCCACGCCGAGACCACAGCCAGAACAGCGCAAAGGGTGAGGCCACAGAGGACCCGGCCCCGCCCATCCACCTGGCCACCCTCCGTTGGCCCTGGCCCACACCTGCCCTCTCCCCAGGCTCCTTCCTGGTCTCCCTGGCTGAGCCCAGCACCCCCGCTGTCCTCTCCAGCCCCCAGTTCCAGGCTTCAGGCCCCCACAACTGCTCGGTGAGACAGGTGGGGCGTGCCGGGTCTCCCGGCCTGGCTGCCGGGTGTGTGGGCCCCTGACCAGCAATTGATCCCTCCCCAGCTGGTCTTCTATCACTACTTGCACGGGTCAGAGGCCGGCTGCCTCCAGCTGTTTCTACAGACTTTCCAGCCCAGTGTCCTCCCAGCCCCTGTCCTGCTGCGGAGACGCCACGGGGAGCTGGGGGCTGCCTGGGTCCGAGACCGGGTTGACATCCAGAGTGCCCACCCCTTCCAGGTGAGTCCAACCAGGCGTGGTGGGGACAGGAGGAGGGTGGGGTCCAGGGAGCTGACGAAACACCAGCTGTGTGTGGATGGGAGAGTGTTTGGGGCAGCAGGCCTGGGGAGGACAGATGGGTGCTGGGGTACCCCCTGAGCCCCCTCTGCCCTCAGATCCTCCTGGCTGGGCAGACGGGCCCAGGAGGCGTGGTGGGCCTGGACGACCTCATCCTGTCTGGCCACTGCAAATCGGTCGCGGGTGAGCCTGCCTGAGCCCCCGGCCCATTCTGCCCAGGAAAAGCACAGCCACCATGCCACCTGACCCTGCTTCTGCTCTGCAGAGCCAGCCGCCCTGCAGATGCCACCTCCTGCAGCCTGGGCCCCAGCCCCTGAGACCCCACCATCCAGCCTGTGGCCCCAGGATTTCTGCGATCCAGGACATCTCTCCTGTGGGGACCTGTGTGTGCCACCAGAGCAGCTGTGTGACTTCCAGCAGCAATGTGCGGGGGCTGAGGACGAGCAGGATTGTGGTAAAGGGGCCATCGGGTCCTCCTGCAGACCCTCCGCACTGCGGGGCCTGGGAAGGCGGGGTGCTGGGGCAGGCTGGGGTCCTGGCCATTCAGCACCAGCTGCTGTTCCAGGAACCACAGACTTCGAGTCCCCCACGGCCGGGGGCTGGGAGGATGCCAGCGTGGGGCGGCTGCAGTGGCGGCTCTCTGCCCAGGAGGCTGCTGCAGGTGAGGCCCAAGCCCCCGCTAGGGAGCTGGAGCCCACCCGCAAGTGGCAGACCTGGAGGGAGGGGTCTCTGCTCTGCCGCTTCACGAGGGAGGGCCTCTGGATTGGGGGCCCTGAGGGACAGAGGGGGGCCCTGGGAAGAATCAGGGCTCTGAGGGCCCTGCTCTACCCCTAGGGCGCTTCCTGTCTCTGCAGAGGGCCTGGGGGCAGCTGAGGCCTGAGGCTCGGGTCCTCAGCCCCGCCCTGGGCCCCTCTGGTCCCAGCTGTGAACTCCACCTGGCTTACTACTTCCAGAGCCAGCCTCAAGGTATGGCCCCCTGGCTCCCTGCCCAGCCCCTGGGGCTCCCTGAGCTGGGCGGGGCCCAAGGCCACCCACCCACGGTGACCCCCTCGACCAGGCTTCCTAGCACTGGTCGTAGTGGACGGCGGCTCCCGGGAGCTTGTGTGGCAGGCCCCAAGCAGCAGCGCCAGGGGCTGGAACGTGGACAAGACCCTTCTGGGGGCGCGCCGCCGGCCATTTCGGGTGAGGAGGGTAGCCCCAGATGGGGGCCTGCTGAGCCGGCCCTGGCCTGAGTCTCCTCCCTCTTTTCCCCACCCCCACAGCTGGAGTTTGTTGGCCTGGTGGACTTGGATGGCCCTGGCCAGCAGGGGGCCGGGGTGGACAACGTGACCTTGACGAACTGCAGCCCCACGGCCACCACCGAGAGAGACACAGGTCCCTCCCGCCCCACTAGGGGGCCCCCAGACCACCTCAAGGGACCCCTGGAGCCCGCACCTTCTTGGGGCTGGGGGTGGGGGAGGGGAGGGGCGGGGTGGGGGAGGGGAGGGGCGGGGCGGGGGGTGCTGACGCCACCTCCACCCCCGGCAGAGGTGTCCTGTAACTTTGAGCGGGACACGTGCAGCTGGTACACAGGCCACCTCACGGACACGCACTGGCGCCGGGTCCAGAGCCGTGGCCCTGGGTACGACCACACCACCGGCCAAGGTAGGGTGGGGGCCCCCAGGCCAAGGGGTGCTCTCAGAGCTGGGGCATCTCTGCCGTCAGCCCCATGTCCCCCTACAGGCTACTTCATGCTCCTGGACCCCACAGACCCCCCAGCCCGGGGCCGTGGCGCCCACCTGCTCTCTAGGCCTCAGGTGCCGGCAGCCCCCGTGGAATGCCTCAGCTTCTGGTACCACCTCCACGGGCCCCAGATCGGTGAGTGGGCAGGGGGTTTGGGGTCCCCTGTCTGCTGCCTGGGGAGGGTCAGGAGTTGGGGCTGGTCCCCTCAAACCCTGCCTGCCTCTAGGGACCCTGCGTCTGGCCATGAGACGGGAAGGAGAGGAGGACATGCCCCTGTGGTCACGGTCCGGCACCCATGGCAACCGCTGGCACGAGGCCTGGGCCACCCTCGATCACCAGCCTAGCTCCCGAACGCACTACCAAGTGAGGCCTGGAGCCCCTGGGGAGGGGGCGTGGGGCCGTGGGGGCAGGGCCCCTTGCCAGCTGACACCTTCCATCCCCAGCTGCTGTTCGAGGGCCTCCGGGACGGATACCATGGTGCCATGGCCCTGGATGATGTGGCCTTGCGGCCTGGCCCCTGCTGGGCACCCAAGCACTGCTCCTTCGAGGATGCGGCCTGTGGCTTCTCCACGGGAGGCCAGGGCCTATGGAAGCGCCAGACCAATGCCTCGGGCCATGCCGCTTGGGGCCCCCGGATAGACCACACCACGGAAACGGCTCAAGGTACTGGGGCCCAGTGGGGACAGGGGGCAGGGGCCAGCCAGGGGCTGGCAGGCTGACACTGGCACCCACAGGACACTACATGGTGGTGGACACAAGCCCAAATGCACTGCCCCAGGGCCACATGGCCTCCCTGACCTCAGAGGAGTACAGGCCTCTGGCCCAGCCTGCCTGCCTGACCTTTTGGTACCACCTGAGCCCCCACAATCCAGGTGAGGTTGTCCACCATTCCTGGGACTCGGGGGGGCTCAGCCTGGCGTCCCCACAGGCCCCTTGCCCACTGCCGGGCTGAGGAGCCGAGGGGCATCCCTGCCCCGCTGCTCCTGACCTGGGCTGGCCCCTGGCGCGGCAGGCACCCTGCGGGTCCATGTGGAGGAGGGTGGGAGGCACCAAGTGCTCAGCATCAGTGCCCGTGGCGGGGCTGCCTGGCGCCTGGGCAGCGTGGACGTGCAGGCCAGGCGGGCCTGGAGGGTGAGTGCCTGGGCCCTGGGGGGCGCCCCTTCCTCCTCACCCCCTGAAGGCTGCCCAGACCAGGCTGAGGCTGCCCTGCCTTGCCCCACCAGGTGGTGGTTGAGGCTGTGGCCGCAGGTGTGGAGCCCTCCTACATGGCCCTGGATGACCTGTTCCTCCAGGATGGGCCCTGCCCTCAGCCAGGTGGGAGCCCTGCCGTGGCCTGCAGGCTGCAGCAGAACTTGCCTTGGCCCCACCCTGGGGCGCCCGCCTGTGTCCTCCCCGGCAGTGCTGCTCAGGGGTTGGGCAGCACCAATCACCAGCCGGTTCCTTGCAGGTTCCTGTGACTTTGAATCTGGCCTGTGTGGCTGGAGCCACCTGGCCTGGCCTGGCCTACGCGGGTACAGCTGGGACTGGAGCGGTGGTGCTATACCTTCCCGATACCCCCAGCCCCCTGTGGACCACACCCTGGGCACGGAGGCAGGTGCGCACCTGCTGGAGCTGGGGGCTGAGCTGGGGAAGGTGGGCCCCGAGGCCACCCACAGCCAGTCTGCCTCCCACTGCCCACCCACAGGGCCCTCCCACCTGGTGGGGCCCCCCCAACCCAGGCTTCCCTCGGGGGAAGGGGCCTGGCCCCACCTTGCCCGCTGGGCACCTCACTCTCTCTTGTTCCCAGGCCACTTTGCCTTCTTTGAAACCGGTGTGCTGGGCGTGGGGGGCCAGGCAGCCTGGCTGCGCAGTGAGCCTCTGCCAGCCACCCAGGCATCCTGCCTCTGCTTCTGGTACCACATGGGCTTTCCCGAGCACTTCTGTAAGTCCAGATGGCCAGCGGGTGCCTGGGTGGTGGGTGGAGCAGGGGTCTGGGAATGTGGTTGGGGGATAGCCCCCTTACACCTGGTCAGGCGTGCAGGTGCCCTCTGGGCACCCGAGGCCTGACCTGCTTGGCCCTGCTCTCAGACAAGGGGGCGCTGAGGGTGCTGCTGGCCAGCGCCCAGGGCCAGCTGGCTGTGTGGGGCCAGGGCGGGCACCGGCGGCATCAGTGGCTGCAGGTCCAGGTCGAGGTGGCCAGTGCCGAGGAATTCCAGGTGAGGCTGGCTACTGTGGCCAAGGGACCTCAGGGCCATCCTCTTCCTCTGGCCCTCATGGCCTCTTTCCTTTCCTTGTCAGATCGTGTTTGAAGCCACTCTGAGTGGCCAGCCTGCCCTGGGGCCCATTGCACTGGATGACGTTGAGTACCGGGCTGGGCAGCGTTGCCAGCAGCCTGTGCCCAGCCAGGGTGAGCACTGGGCTGCCGGAGGCACTTGGGAGGGCCCAGGTCAGACAGCCCTCCTCTGGGTCTGCTGGGCTCGTGGCCCTGTAGCTGCCAGTGCCCTGACCCAGCCCAGGAGGCCAGGGGAGCCTCCCCCTCTGCCCCCTCAGGCACCTCCTCTTGGGCCTACGCGGCCTGGCTGTAGCCTCTGCACTCCCTGTGCCCATGCCCAGGGCAGGGCCCGACCCAGAGGAGCTGCCAGGTCAGAGCAGTCAGTGGTCGCTGTTGCTCTGAGGAAGAGGGGATCCTGGCTGGGCCGTGACCCCACAGTCTGCAGACAGCAGCCTCCCAGCCTCATCCTGCAGCCTGGCGTTGGCATGCCCAACACTTGCTCCCTTTTAAAGGGGTGAACCTCAGGGGCCAGCAGGCTCCAAGGGGACCAGGCAGCCCAAGGCTTCCCCCTCGGCCAAGGACGTGGGGGGCCACTGTGGAAGGCTCACGTCCCAGGATTGATGTGTCCCCACTGCCCACAGGGCACATGGCCATGCCCATGTCCGTGCCAGCCGCGGTAGGCGGCACCCTCCTCCTCCTCATGCTCCTGGTGCTGCTGGGACTCGGGGGCCGGCGCTGGCTTCGGAAGAGGGGAGGCTGCCCCTTCTGGAGCAACAGGGAGGCTACAACCCCCAGCTTTGACAACGTCCTCTTCAATGCAGTAGGAGCCCCTTGGGTGGGGATGGGTGGGCAGGAGCCCACAGGGAGGAGCCCAGCACTCTGCCTCCCAGCCCCCGCCTCCCACGGCACCACAGCACAAGTCCTCTCTCCTAGGATCGTGTCACCCTCCCAGCATCCGTCACCAGTGACCCATAGACCACTGGACGAGGCC
This sequence comes from Daubentonia madagascariensis, assembly GCA_023783475.1. Classification (NCBI taxonomy): domain Eukaryota; kingdom Metazoa; phylum Chordata; class Mammalia; order Primates; family Daubentoniidae; genus Daubentonia; species Daubentonia madagascariensis. The sequence goes on from JAKFHU010000226.1 coordinate 135,960, forward strand.
CTGGCTCCTCACATGAGCACCCACCACTTGGTCAGACCCCACTGGGGACTGGACACCTGCCCCCCTGCTGGCCAGGCTGCAGGTCTCAGGACATGCTGAGCCTCTAAGACCCTTGCCCTGGCTCTTGATCCTGTTGCCCCCAAATAAACACCCCAGCCTGTGAGGGCAGCCTGAGCATTCAGGATGAGGTCAGTGCACCCACACACTGCCAGCCAATGGGAAGGCAGGCCTCCAAGGACTCCCACACCCGACCCAGGAGAGCTTGTGTGGGGCACCCCCTTGCTTCTTGATGCAGCTCAGGAAGTGGAGACGAGGGACACTCTCCCACGGGACAAGACACAGGCAGGCACAGCTAGCAACCGAGAAGCCAGTGCCCCCGGCTGCAGGGGCCCCACCTTGCGGGGGGTCTGCACTGAGGATGAGAATGAAACAGACCACGGTCAGGGACACATGAGAACAAAACCTTACTGGAGTGTGGCCAGCACAGAGCTGGCCTGGTGGGAGGAGGAATGTCCCACTGTGTCCCCGTCCCCAGCAGAGGACCCTGTGGCCACCGTCCCCGGTCCCTGGCAGAGGACCCTGTGGCCACTGTCCCTGATAAGAGACCCCGTGTCTGTTGTCTGCCCTCAAGGTGCTAGCCCCGCTTGCCCACTGTCCATGTAAAGGTCTCAGCAATCCTGGCTGCTGGTCATTGTGCCAAGGTTCCTTTGTGCCCCGAGGCCCCCTGAGCCCTGGCTTTGCTTGGTCTCCAGGCCTGGGAGGGAAGGTGACTCTCTGAAAGTGTGTGAACTAGTCTGGGGCACTGACAGAGGATCGCTGTCCTAATACAGTGGGCCAACATCTCTGACCCCAGGGTAGTGCCCGAAGGCCTGGCCTGCTCCTCCATGTGAGCAACTCTGATACTGCTCTGCTGCAAGGACTTGGGTGTTGAGGCCTGAGAGGCCTTGCTTTGGATGGCTGTCCTCAGGGAAGGAGGTGACACACCTGTGCAGTCAGATGCTCCCTGCCCACCCACAGGAAGGCTCTGCCCAGCCTCACAGACACCCATCTGTCCCAAGGAGGCATCACTGTCCTCGTGGACACAGCACATTCACCAGCCACTGGGCTCTTGCCTGTCCTGGGGACTCAGCCCCAGGGGAGGGCGGCAGTTGGGTGCAGCCAGATGCTGTCCTGCATGTTCAGAAAACAAGAGGCTGACCACTGTCCCAGCAGATGGGTGCAAAGGAAACAACCCTGCAGAGAGAGACCGATTTGCAGAGCCCCCGGGGGACTCCTACGGGGCCTGTCATGAGACTCACCCTCTTTCTCCACAGCTGTGGTCCAGCATGCTAGGTGCAGGCTACAGGCCTAGGCACTGGGAGAGATGAAGTGCACGTGGTATCATTTGCCACCAGCAGGAAGGGCACAAACTTTACCAACTTCTCTTTAAAAGGTGCATTAGAGAAGCAGCATCTGGTGACAACCTCGGTCCCCATCCTGTATGCGAGGTGGTCCACAGCACCCCCAGCCCCGCCCCCGGCTGACAATGGCTACTGGGAGACGCCCCTGGGAGAGGAAGGCATGCTCTGCGCCTCGATCCAAGAGATGGGAGGGAGGAAGAAAAAAAGAAAAATCAGGAGAAGCAAATACTTTGCAAGGTTTTGTTTTGTTTGACAGCAGGTGTGGGTTGGGGAGGGGCCCCACAAGCCTGACCCCATGTTCCGCTCAGCCACGCGAGGAGGCGCACATCGGTACTGCTGGTCGAGGGGAACCAGCCAGATAAGATCAGCCGGAACGTACTGATTTCGAGGCTTTGTGTTCATTTTGCCCTGGGCCCCTTCTCGATGGGCTTTCCAATGTCCTTCCCTCGGAGCTTGAGGCCTGAAATGAGCCGTTGGCCCACTGACCACCGCTGCTCCCCCCCCCCCGCTGCAATGTCGAGGGACAGGGCAACACCAGGGTATCCCCACCCAGCTGCCTTCGAGGGACAGCAGGAGTCCACTCTACCCTGAGCACCAGCTCCCTCTGGTGTCAAGCTGCCCCCAACATCTTCCCAGGGAGGGAGGCAGGGGTGGGGGACACAACTCTCATCCCCCCTGGGCTTCCAGCACCCCAACACGCCCAGTTCATCATCTAATTCTGAAGAGAGGGTGAGTCTGACACTCTCAGGTGGCAGGGAATGAACATCTCTTCCCAGGAGGACCAGAGCAAGAGTCCTCTGTGGACACTGCCCACGCTGACACTAAGGGGCATGAGGGAGCACGGAGGGCCACTGGCCAACAGCATGGGGCACAGGGAAGGGACTGAGATACAATTCTGGAGTCCCCACCATCCTCCAAACAGCCCACGCTGCCCGGAGCAGCACGGCTCTCGAGCAGGATCCCAGCAGCTTCAGAGAACAGGGCACCCCCAGGCCCACCTCAGCCCTCCTGAGCCCCGTTCTCACCAACCCCACCCAAGAGAGGGGCGGCCACCCTGCCAACACCCAACAAAGGGCAGACGGACACTCACCAATGGCTCGCTCAATCTTGCCCAGAACCTGGTTATTAGGAATGGCCCGTCCACTCTCATAGTCTGCAATCACCTGTGGCTTTTCATTGATTTTCTAAAGAGAAGATATGCTTTATACACATCAGTTCAGTAAGGACATGCTGTAAAACCAAAGTGGGACACCCCACAGGGCAAGCACCTTCCAGGACAGCGTGGGCCACAGCCACTGCTCCATCAGCCCGGACAGAGAGCAGCTGTCAGAGGCTCTGGGGCCCACACCCACACGCAGCAGTGTCACCCACGAGAGGAAGTTACAGCTGGTCTGACCTGGCTTCCCAAGGCCTTGGGGTCCCTGGGGGCAAGGGCAAACCAAAGGCCCCAAAGTCACCAGGTGGTGGAGGCCACCCTCCGGGTGTTGGCTGAACACCAGCCACCACTGCCCACACCCATAGTCCTGGGAAAGTGAGAGCTGTGGCGCCTCACCGTGGCCAGGTCCTTCTGTGTGAGCCCCTTGCTCTGCCGACCCTGCTGGATCACTTTGCCCACTTCCAGGGTCACCCTGTCATGGTGCAGCTCCTCTGTCTCCCGGTCCAGCTTGGCTGTGTTCTTGGTGATCGAATGCTGTTTGTTCTGGCCAGCAGCCCCTGGAGTGAGGCAAGAGCAGAGGAAAGGGTTTGGAATTAACCCAAGGAAGAATGATTTCAGCATGGTAACCAGACCCAGAGGGTGGGCTCCACCACCTGGTGACTTTGGGGGCTTCAGTTTGCCCTTGCCCCCAGGGACCCCAATTCTGCCCAAAATTCAGCCCTACAAGCATGGAGTTCCAGAGTTTTCTCTCAGTTATGGGAAGTGGGCAGAAGGCAACAGTCCCTGCTGCCCTCTCGCCAACCAGAGCTGCTCTGAGAAAATCCCAGACGCTTCCTGGCTGGCATCAGCAGTGCACAGTCAGAGTCCTGACGTGTGTCCCCTGTGGAAACATGGGTACCTACATTTCTTGGAAGTCTCCACATCTTCTCCTCGTCTCTGAGCTGCTAAGATGGCCTAGAAAATTAGAAAATGTTTTTTGATCAAAAGTAGCTTTGGCAGTGTCTAGCACACACCAATTAAGGCTGCTGTTAGCCAATTAGCATGTTACTAATGAGTAGTGGTTCTGGAGCACTGACATGCAATGCTGGGTTTAATAATCCAAGCTCGTTATAGAAAACCCTCTACAATCAAATATCCCAGAACTCACAATAAACTGCTGCTAAAAATAAAAAAACAGATCCCTTCATTTGCTGTTGAGAAACACAGGCTAATGGAGTCTTTTTTTTTTTTTTTTTTTTTTTTTAGAGATAGGGTCTCACTATGTTGCCCAGACTGGTCTTTAACTCCTGGCCTCAAGCGATCCTCCCGAGTAACTGGGATTACTGGCAAGCACTAACGGATTCTTTTCAGAAAGTCATATTTAAAATAGATTTACTTTTCTGCTAGACTCTCCTGCAAAAGCAGGAAGGAACACCAAGTGTTCACCTAGTGTGGTTTTCTCCCTGAATCTGGCTCCTAATAAAATAGAGATGACGCATCTCATGTAAACCTGCATTCTCCTTGGAAATATTACCAATAATAGTGATGCTGTTTGACCTACAGTCACTGAATATTAATATAATGTATTTCTTGATGCTTCTAACAATTCAGAGAAGTGACTTGTGGGACATTCTAAGTGTAATATGTTCAAAGATTCTTTCTACAAAATTGTTCACATGACTCCTAGCCTGTGCTATTAAGTTTCCTTTAAAAGGAAAGTGAATTTGGTTTTGACCATGCAACTGATAAGCCCGGGGCAGGTCAATACATGCCTGACACCAGGATCCCCAGGACCCCAGCTGACCCTGGCCTGACCACCACATTGTGCCATCCTGTGGGTACAAACCAGGCAGGGGCAGTGACTGAACGGCCATCCCCACATTACATCTGAGTCACAACTGACCTGAGGTGGGGTCAGCCACACTGGCAACTCCCTCCATGTAAACAGTGCTCAGAGCAAACCCTTCTACCCTTGCAACTGGGGGAAGCAGGATGCATCTGCACACGCAGTCTCTAGGCCACCCCGACCAGGCACTCCCTGTCCCCAACCCCCCTCTGGTCACCCAACTCTGTCCCCTCCCCCTGTCTCCCACCCTGTCTCTTAACTGCTGTCCATCCACTGGCCTCCCTCCAACCCAGTCCCCGCCCCCTGTCCCCGACCCCGCCTCTGGGCCACACCTCCTGCCCCATCCTGGCACCTGACCCCACCAACCATCCCCGCACCACCCAGTCCCTTTCCCTGACCCCATCCTCCCTGGTCCCAGCCCCGGCCTCGCCCTGCTCCCTGCCCCATCTCCCCGTCCCGTCCTTTGGCCATCGTCCTCACACTGGTCCCCAAGCCCTAACCCCATCACAGTCCCCTGACCCTTGTCGCCATCCGTCACCCCGTCCCCCGAGCCCGCCCGTTCCCTGCCCCCCCCGACTCCCGCCCCCAGCCCTGGCCCCACTTCGATCCCCCGCACCCTAACTCCAGTCTCCCGGCCTTGCCTCCGCCCCTGACGGGGCCCCAACCCCCGCCCCGGGCCGCCCCAGCCCCTCGACCGCTGTCCTCCCGCCAGCCCCCCAGCCCTGCCCCCGCCGCGGGCCAGCGACCGCCCGGCCCGGCCGCTCCTCGGTGGGCGAGGCACCTGCTTGGACTTGGCCTGGGCGGCCGTGGGGCCCTTCTTGCGCAGCACCGTCACGGTGTCCCAGTCGCTCTCGGCCATGGCGCGGCGAGCGGGGGCGGCGGTCCGTCCGGCGGCTCCGCGGCAGCAGCTCAAGACCCGGCGCGGTGACGCGACGTCCCCTCGTCGCCTCCCCGCTTCCGGCGCCTGCGCCGCGGCCCCGCCCCCGGCTCCCATTGGCCGGTAGTCCGGGAGGCGGGCACTTCCCGCGGCCCGGGGCCAATCCGCGCCCAGCTCGTCTGAGGAGCGCCGGGGCCGCCCGCGGGCGTCATGCGGTGGGCGGTGTCAGGGCCCAGGCCGCGGGCTAGTCACGGCCGCTGGGGGGCGCATGGCGGGGGCGCCCTGGGGCGCAGGGCGGACAGGGGGCCGCGGAGAAGACGGGGTGCGGGGGAGGGGCGCCCTGGGGCGCAGGGCGGACAGGGGGCCGCGGAGAAGACGGGGTGCACGGGGAGCAGGGGCGCCCTGGGGCGAGCGACAGGGGCCGCGAGAGACGGTGCCGGGGCAGGGGCCTGGCAGGGCGCTGGGCCGCGGAGAAGACGGGGTGCACGGGGAGCAGGGGCGCCCTGGGGCGCAGGGCGGACTGGGGAGCCGCGGAGAAGACGGGGAGCAGGGGCCCGGCGTCCAGGCCCGCGCGGGTCTGTGCGCCCACGCGGTGGTCTCCCGGCGGACCCGGGGGCCGCAGCCGCACCCCCACTGGCGGCGGCCCGGCCACGTGGGCGGAGCGTGCCGCGCGGGCCGGGCCGCGGCTGGAGGCAGCCTGTTCGGTTTTGTGTGTGTATTTTGCCGCCCTGCGCACAATTTGAAGTTTTGTTTCTCAGGAGCTGTGCTCGTGTGATGCAAAAATGTTGGGGCCAGAGGCAGGTGCAGGTTTTGTGGGGCCTGAAACACAGACAACTGGGGGGGGGGGCTCTAAGAAAACCAATTGAAAACAAAATTGGTTACAGAAATGTCTTTGCATAATATATATTTTGTATAACGTATAGAACATACATTATTTTACAATAATTCTGTAATACTGTAGTTTACAGTTATTTTACAATAATTTTTTATATTGACAAAAGTAATAAGTTGTAACTTTTTATTTTTAAAAAAGTTTTTCTTTTTTCTTTAGAGACAGGGTCTCACTATGTTGCTCGGGCTGGACTCCTTCGTGGGCTCAAGGGAGCCTCCCGCCTCAGCCTCCCGAGTAGTGACTACAGGCATGCGCCTGGCTTAGTTACAGATTTTTAAAAAACATAGTTTCTGACGGACTTAGCATGAAACACAGGATAAAGAAAAAAATTTTAAACATCAATGCCACAAGTATCACAAGATTCAGAAAAATAACGTATGAATCAACTGATGCAGCTCTTCAGTGTTTTTGCTTACCATTTCTGGCTGCCTTCTCTTTGCCTCATCACAATTTTGCGGAATTGTTTTATAGAAAGAAGAGAAAGATTCAGACATTTCTCTGGTGTGTTTGATCAAATCTGTATGTAATACTATTGACATTGGCTTGGGTAAAACGAGGTTTCCAGGCTTCAAATGGATGAGCTCACTGTAGCACTGCTACAAGTTCAGGCACCCTATAGGTAAGTATTCGGCAGCCTTAGGAGTCATTCCTGCCCCAGGACAGCCCGCAGGAACGCGATTGGGCTGCATGAAGGTATCCCATAAACCCTGACTAAATGCACCTCAACTTAAGTTCCCCTTAGTCAAGGGCCAAAAATGCCTGCAGCCACTGCAATGGCGCTGGACCCCAGGGAGAGTGTGTTGAAGGTGGATCTGCCTGGAAAGAGGTAGTGGTCTTAACAGATTGCAGTTCAAGTATCCTACTCCGAGAATGTAACCAACACCCACCCTCGTGAACCCACTGGGAGGCCCCTCCCAGAGCTGTGGTGGGGACAACCTACAAATGAAGCTGAGCCAGCTTTGTAGCTCACCTGCTCTGGTTGGCATCAGCTGGGACAGGGGACATCTGGACCTAACTGTCCTCTGTAGGTGTCCACCAGGACAGCCAGTCATCTGTCTGGCCCTCAGGAGTCCACGCCTGATGCCGCAAAGATGCCCACTGCCCTGTCCTTGGCACTCCCTACCACCGAGGCACGGATGGGTACAAGTGTCTCTGTGAGGCTGCCTTCACCACACGCTCATTCCCTCTCTGGTGTCACCTGTGCACACTCCCTCCTGGCTCTGGGATTCTTCCAATTTATTCTGGGCCCAGAGGAGAGCAGCCTTGGAGATGAAGCCACAGCAGCTGGTGTGGAGAACTGGCTTTGGGAGGTCCAGCAAGCACTGCGTATCTCACCAGAGATGCCACACCAGGGTTGTACTAATGACTCCTCTGTCTGCGTCGTTTAAGATATCTACCAGAGTTGCTCGTTTATCTTCACGCATGGAGAAAAGGAAAGACAATTCCAAAGCTTTCTGGACAACCACAACAACAAATGCCTATGCGCTTCCGTCTGTAAATCTTTCTCCCTGGCCTCATTTCCTTTCGGCCTTAATAATTTTCCTTAGTATTTTATAGTACTACCTGCTGTAAATAAATGGTTTCATCTTTCATTTAACTGAAAATGTCTCTATTTCTTCTGTTTTTGAAGGATATACTGTTTATAAATGTTATCCAGTTGTCTTCTGACTCCCATTGTTCCCAATGAGAAGTAAGTTGTCATTTGTATTCATTTGTATCCTTGTTCCCCTGCAGGTAATGTGACATGTCCCCTGGCTACTTTCATGATCTTCCTACGATCTCCAGTTTTGCTACTGTGTGCCCAAGTATACTTTCTTCTGTCTTTATCCCGCTTGGGTCCAGTGCTCTTAGACCTGCACATTGAGGTTTTCAACACATTGGCAACATTTTAGTAGTAGTTGAATATTTTACTTCCCTGTCCTACTCTTTTTCCTTCTGGGACTCCATGTGCGTGTGGCCCCTGGGCGTGCCCATGGCTCTTTCTCGTCAGTCGCCAGCTGTGTCCTTCCTGCAGCTGATCCTTTTTTCCGCCATCTCCAATATATTAAGCCCAAACAGTTTTCATTTCAGATATTGTATTTTTTATACTTTTCGGTAATATGCTTTCCATTTTATTCTTTTCAATAGTTTCCACTTCTCTGCTGAGATTCCCCATTTGTTTATAAATTAAACCATGTTTTAAGTCTTTGAACATATTTATAACCAGTGCATTAAAGTCTTCATCTTCTACCTCCAACATCTGGGTCAACTCAGAGTCCTTTCTATTCATTGCTGTGTTCCTTGATTGTAGGACACATTTTCCTGCTTCTTTGCATGTCCAGTAAATTTGTGCTGGACACTGTGGAAGTCACATTGTATGGAGTCTGGATTACAATGTCTTTCTTTGTGGAGTTTTGAGTTTATTGTGGCAGGCAGTGCATTTGCTGACGGCTCTCCTTGATCCTGCTGAGACTTGGTTTAAAGCCTTGTTTGGGCAGGTCCAGAGTAGATCTTAATCTAGGTCTTGGCCCTTATTCTCAACTTGAGACTCAACTGAATACCTGGAGTGTTAACAAGGACGCTGTTATGGATAGGGAAGGATTCCAACCTCTCACTACCGTCAGCTTCCAGTATATTCATTCCTCTCTCAGTTCTGCAGCAGCTGCTCCTCACGTGCAAATGCTCAGCTGAGGACCCATAAGAGACTTCTGGACCCTACTGTGCAGCTCCCTCCTCTCTGCTGTTCTGCCAGTTGCAGCTACTCACACCGCCCTGAACTCTGGGTTTCATGTCCTCACTCCGGCAGGACTGCCGTGCTTGCTTGGTGTCCACCTCTTGTGCCGAGGTTGGGAAATTGTTCCCAAGCAGAAAGCCGGAGAGAATGTGGGTCAATCTCACGTGTTCCCTTCTCTCAGCTTCTAGTCCTACGAATACCTATTGCCCAGTGGCTGAAAACAGTCACTTCCTGTATTTTGTCCATTTTGTAGTTGTTTATGGTGAGAGGCAACACCAGTGCTGGTTACTTTGTCATGAGTAAAAGTGGATTTTCCAGAATTTCATCTTCTCAAATGTTTCTTGGTCTCCAACTTCATCTAAAATGGTTCTTGCAGAGGACTTACTGCTGAGAATTCTGACTCTGAGTGCCCCCACCATTCTGAGTCCCTCTTTGTCTGGAACTGACCACTGAGAAGCCTGCACTTCCAAGGACTCAAGCAGGATGCCATTTGATGAGCTGACGCAGAAAGTGTTTGCCAAAACACAACACTTTACAAAATAGAAAACAGTAGATTTGTGCACAGAGTGGATAGGGGCCGTGTAGTATTCTTCTGCATGCCTCTTCATGCTTCTCCAACTGATTATTAATCTGATATAACGCTTTCTCAGGTTTTTATTTACCTTTGATGCTTAGTTGGGTGTTACACTGAAAGGACGGGACCCCTAATGTTCCATAATCAACATCCAAAGACATCCTCATGTCAGTCTGAATGCTAGGAACAGGAAAGTAAAATTAGGAGAATACTACATTGCTACAAAAATAGCTGCACATCCTGCATCATAATGCATTACCAGAGTGGACCATACTATCCTTCCTTCCATCCATCCACCCCTCTGCCCGTCCTTTGATGGAGCCCGTGTTTTTTTCAGGCAGTGTGCAGGCACTGGGGATGTGAAGACGGGTCACACCATCCCCATGGAGCTCAAATGGGGGGACAATAAGAGGGCCATATAAACACACAATCTCAATCCAGTGTGCTGGTGGGCAGAGGGGCAAGAATGGGCATTTAGGGGGCACAAGAGGCCCAGGAGGATAACGCTAGAAGGGGACGTCTGGACCCAGTCTCCAGTGAGGGAGGTGTCAGGAGAGCTGCCACCTCCTGACAGGCACATTCTGAAAAGAAGGACCCTCTGAGTGATTCAATCATGAGGTGACCCACTCAGGTGTGCATTTGAGCAGGAGCCCTTCGGGCATAGTGTGGGGGATGGGGTGGCACACGGGGCCGAAGCAGTACTTGGGGAGGGGACAGGATAGGAACTGGCCAGCACGAGCAGAGTGGAGAGGGAGCCAGAAGGGGCTGAGCCCCCAAGGAGGCCAACAATGTCAGCTAGGATCAACAGACTAACATGCAGCTGTTGTTGAATTTTTTGCTTAAAATTTATTAAACAATGCAATCAACATACTTTAAAAGTCAAACAGGATGGCCTGGATTAAAATAAAAATCAGTGGTCAGCTCTCATTTCCCCTCCCACTGTATTCCCAGTCCCCAGAGGTTGCTGCTTCCAACTCCTGCAGCTGCTCTGTAATTCTCTGGGAACTATCTCCGCACATTTAGATGACATGCCTACTCTGCTCGCACCGGGTGCTTCTATTTTGAACGTTGCTGTTTCTTTGAGAGTGAGAACTGAGTGCTCACACACCCCCTCACCTCCTCCCGTCATCTCAATATGATCACGTCATGATTACTGGTTTGTGAAAGTTGTCAGAATCAACATGGAATCACTACTGCTAAGAACACCCTGACAGACGGCCACAGAAGGCCATGAAGAGAGAATTATCACTCTTGTGTGCATGATAAAAAAGACTACAAACACCACAACCTCGCACAAAAGTCACTGCAACCTTACACAAAAGATACTTCTGCAGGGACATCTGCCCACCAACTGCTTGTCCAGCCTCAGACTGGCGTCATCCTTGTTATTGATCTTTGTAGCCAAGAATAATCATTATGAAACAATTATATCATCCTCATAAAAATCTTTGTCTTCCTTTACCTCTTTGAATATGCACGTGGTTTACTATGGCATACACATTCCCATTGTAATGCTCTATTCCCAAGTATCTTTTCTTTTGGAGGGTCTTGTTCTCTTTGTCATTTAGTTGGACATATATGGTGTCAGAAGTGGGATCTGAAAGACTATCACTCTCAGAAGGAATCTGGGGTTCCTGGAACTGGTGTGCAGCCTTTGAGCTCTCCACTCCACAGCTCGCCTTTCCTGCCCTGGTGGGTCTTCTCTCAGGCTGAGCTCCACTCCTTTTGGTAGAGACTTTTTTTTTTGAGACAGAGTCTTGCTCTGTCTTCTGGGCTGGAGTGCAGTGGCATCATCACAGCTCACTGCAACCTCCAACTCCTGGGCTCAAGCCATCCTCCTGCCTCAGCCTCCCCGGTAACTGGGACTACAAGCACACACCATCACACCCAGCTAATTTTTCTTTTCTTTTTTTTTTTTTTGTAGAGATAGGGTCTCGCTCTTGCTCAGGTTGGTTTCAAACTCCTGGCCTCAAGCAATCCTCCCGACTCAGCCTCCCAAAGTGCTAGGATTACAAGCATGAGCCACTGCGCCCAGCCTCAAGGTTGTTTTTTTTTTAATATTATTTGAGATCTGGTTTGGATAAGGCCCCTTAATAAAGGGCTATACATCTCTCTTGGGATAATAAAAGACTTTTTATCTTTTCTGGTAAATCCTTTCTGTTAAAAAGACAAGTGTCGTTCTGGATTGAGTACTCTTGGTTTCCATAGAATTTACATCCTGTCTGTGAGGCATTATCTTTTCTGGTTTGTGTGCCTAGTTTAATATTTTGTTTGATCTGCATGTTTAGGTTAAAAAAAAAATTTTTTTTTTTTGAGACCGAGTCTCACTCTGTCACCCAGGCTAGAGTACAGTGGTGTCATCATAACTCACTGCAGCCTCCAACTCCTGGGCTCAAGTGATCCTCCTGCCTCAGCCTCCTGGGTAGCTGGGACTATAGGCATGCACCACCACGCCTAGCTAATTTTTAAATTTCCTATAGATATGGGGTCTCGCTATTGCCCAGGCTGGTCTCGAACTCATGGGCTCAAGGGATCCTCCCACTTTGGCCTCCTAAAGTGCTAGGATTACAGGTGTGAGCCACCACACCCAGCCTGCCTAGATTAAAATTTTTGTGAACACTCTTATCTTGGTCTCTTTTGATTTGTTTTAACTCTTCTCCCTTGCTTATTTCTGAACATTTTCCAAGAGCAAAAATGAACATTCTAAATGGTGGGTGCAGGATGGCCAAGTAAAAGCCACTAGGGTGATCACCACCATCTAAAACACTGGTTTAAACTCTTGACATTCCCTGACAGGATTTATAGGATTTTCTTTGCTTTTGGGAGATTCATAAGGAACAGAATGGAATTCTCAAACATTAAGGCATGCCAGGTTTTCTGGGATTCCAGCTGGCTACATATTATGGCCCATTGTTATGTACATTTTTAAACTGATGAGCAAAATTATATCAAGGAAAATTGACATGCCCAATGAGCTTAAGTGGTCATTAATTGAGAAAACTGCAACTACAGAGTTAAGATGTGGAGTCTTCTAAGTTCTCTGTTTCTCTATTTTTTTCTGCCTACTTTGAATCTACTGACTTTTCTACTAGTGTTGAGATAGACCTCACTGCTTATGGCATTCTATCCAGGATTTTTAAAAAAGAAGTCTTGGTCAGTTGTGGTGGCTCACACCTGTAATTCCAGCACTTTGGGAGGCCAAGGAGGAGGGTTGCTGAGGCCAGGAGTTCAAGACCAGCCTGGGCAATGCATTGAGACCCTGTCTCTACAAAAAATAAAAATTAGCTGGGCATAATGGTGCACACCTGTAGTTTCAGCTACTTGGGAGACTGAGACAGGAGGATCGCTTGAGCCCAGGAGTTTGAGGCTGCAGTGAGCTATGATTGCGCCACTGCACACCAGCCTGGTGACACAGCGAGACCCTGTCTCTTAAAAAAAAGTTGTCTCAAACGGATTTCAACTTTCAAATAAATTAGTACCTTTACAAACTACAACAGCTTTATGGTAAACAACAACCTACACACCTTTTAGAAATATAAATTTAAGTTTGCCTAACAATTGTATACAATGATGGAACACTTAATTGATAAATAATTTAAAAGAAAAAACTAAGTATGTATAAAATTTAGGCTCTCAGATCAAACAGGACAAAATCTTGAGCTCAGACTAATAATATAAGGTATCTCTACCTAGAAGAAAAGTTTTGCTTTTTCTGCTAGAGAGGCCAAACAAAAAGCTAAAAAGGAATTTAAAAACCTGCAAAAATTCTTCCCTGCCCACATTGACGATCAAGCAGACCAGACTGGCGAACAAAAGAAAGATTTGCTAATTCAGGGCCACTTAGAGATCTTGTTTTTCTTATACAATTCAGCCAGCCCTAGCAAAAATGTAAACATTAAAAATTTAACCCTAAGCTCGTTTGCAACCGAAAAAAGTGTTAGTTAAAAAAAAAAAAAAGGCCCGGCACAGCTGCTGCAATGGCTCACACCTGGAATCCCAGCACTTTGGGAGACTGAGGCCGGAGGGTTGCTTGCGCTGGAGTCTGAGCTGACAGTGAGCTGTGTCACTGCACAGCAGCCTGGGCAACAGAGTAAGACCCTGTCTCTAAAAAAAAAAAAAAAAAGAATATTTACAAGTAGTTTCTGATTTTGGAGGAATCAAGAAGGGAGAAAAAGCAAATGCTTCCACCTCTGTCCACAAAAGTACACTCGATCAAACTGTTGTGAACTATAGAGAGCTTATGAGAGAAAGTTTTCTTAAATCTAGAAAACAAAACATTTAAGTTAAGGGCCAATGTTTTAAACAAAAGTCATAAAAACATTATCTTCATCATCAACTACTTAATTTCATGTAGTTAATTTTGTTTTGCTTGATCTTGATTAGCAATTTTATGAACCCACCAGTTTATTAGATTTCTGGAAATTTTTATTTAGTCCACTGATCTTAAAGTTATCAGAAATCTGTGTTCAAGAGTACTTGCAGGTTGGAAATTGTTCTCTCTTATAATTTCAAGGGCACATCCCATTGTGTTCTAGTTTCTATATTACCGTGGAAAATCTCAAGTCTTTGTGGCTCTCCATCCTTTCCGCGTGACCTGCTTCGTGGGACCACCTCCTCCCCTCCCCCCGCAATCTGGACATTTTCAAGACCTGCTGTTTATGCTCACTTTTCTCCAGTTTCATAGTGGGAGACTCGGTGTGGCTTTGTCCCACCCACTGCTTAGCATTCTCGGCCCTCCAAATTTGGAAAATAATGCCCTTCAATTTAGGGGATATTTTCTTGTGCTATTTACTTCTTCCCCCCTGTGCTATCGTTTGAAGGTGTCCCCCAAAAGCGTGTGTTGGAAACTTAATCCCCAAAGCAGCAGTGCTGTGAGGTGGGGCCTCGTGAGAAGCAATTAGGCCATGAGGACAGAGTGAAGGGGTCAATGCCATTATCTCGGGAGTGGGTTGGTTATAAAAGAGGGAGTTCAGGTCCTCTCTCTCCCCTCTCCCCTCTTCTGCCATGTGAGGACGGGGTCCCTCCCCTTCAGAGGATGCAGAGGCGCCGCCTCAGAAACAAAGGTCAGGCCCCTCACCAGACTGCAAACCTGCAGTGAGAAATAAACCTCTGTTCTTTATAAACTACCCAGTCTCAGGTATTCTGCGATAGCAGCACAAAGTAAAGACACCCTTTACTATTTATTCCCACTTACTAAAATCTTAGTAAGAGGAATTCCAGGATGAAACTCTAATTTTTCTGGAGACAGCGTCTTGCTCTGTCCCCCAGGCTGGAGTGCAGGCGTCATCACAGCTCACTGCAGCCTCAACTCCTGGGCTCGAGGGATCCTCCTGCCTCTGCCCCCCAGAGTGCTGGGACTACACGTGTGCGCTGCCCACTCGGCCTCTTTTCTATTCTTAAACTCCTTTTCTTTCTGTCCTAATTTTGGGAGATTTCCTCAACATATAACCCTTTTACCTACATTTTAATATCACATTTTTAATTCCTAAGCGCTCCCTCTTATAGTCTATATATTCCTTTTATAGCACTGAATTTTATAGCATTGTTTCACAAATTCTTTTTCCTCTGAGGTGACTTGGTTCTTTTCACATGTTCTTTTGGTGCCTGCACCCTCGCTCCTCCCTCAATGTGGGGCTCTGTCTTTTCCTCCAGTGTCTGAGGGTCCTTGGCTGGCTGTCCCCTTGCAGAGGGCAGCCCAGTGGAGCAGCTGGCAGCCTTCTGTGCCTGGCAGGATTTTCCAATGTTAGTTCCACTGCAGGGTGATCGAGTGGGACAGGGCCATTTCTTCTGGTGTCCCAAAGAGCAACATGGTGTCTCCCCACTGTGTCCTGCTTAGCCTGGCTGCTGGCCTCATGGCAGCCACAGGGGAAGGACTGAGCCCAGTGTCCCTGAGGCCAGAAAGCCCCAAGATTTGTCACCTCCTGCCTGCTGTAGGAGTGAGAACGGAAAAGTCACCTTGCTGTACTGGCTGGGGAGTGGCTCTGGGGACCCAGCTGCTCCTCACACAGACTCCTGGCCAGTCCTGAGTGTTCAGCCCCTCTGGGCAGCCCAGCTGGCACAGGTGCCCAGGCCTCTCCACACATGCAGCGCCCATGAAGCTCTTCTCTCTGACCTCACCTCCTCCTGCAAACTGGAGAGCAAACCTCAAGGGTAGATTTTAAGTAACAAAATTCACTAGAAGTTCATTTGCCTTCTAATGTTACTCTGTGCCAGCAATCCTAAATAATTTTGTTGGCTTAAGTGATGAACAGTTGCTGCAGTGACTGTTGAGTTTTGATGCAGAGGTAAGCTCTGCACTATACACTTTAAATACTTGTCTTTTAATAAGCAGTATATTCTACACGGAAACCAGCTGCACGCTTTGTCTCTAGAGGAAGTTCCTGAAATTCGGGTGCAGTGTGTATTTCCAACCCTGGGGGAACTCTGTGCTCCTTCATTTCAACAGCAAAACAGGACATTAGCCATACCTGAGTAATTTCCATCATCAGTCAGTGTGGCCACGTGCACTTTTCATTTGAATTTACAATTTTTTCGACTGCATAGACCTCCGAAGGCCACTAGAATCAGCGTCAAAGAAACAAAGACACAGAAAGTTTCCAGAGTGTACCACGAAGCAGGTTATGAGTTTCTGACGTTGATCTTGTGTTCCAGGTTCTTCCTAACTGTGGGTCTGTGGTTTCAAGTGAAAGAAAATTTTCAAAATTCAGGTTAATAAAAAGTGCTCTTTGATCAACCCTGAGGAAAAACAGATGAGCAAACATGGCTGGAGTGTCTATTAAACAGGACGAGAAAAAGACCAACTTGACAAAGTCATCAAATTTGCAGACATTAAAACTCAAAAACAGAAACTGGAGTATAATGTCATTATTCATTAATGTCAAAATCCAATATATCGGTTAATTACCCCTCTCCTTTTGTTTTTGGAAAAGCACATTAATGTAATGGCAGTTTTATTTATGTATTTTTTCAGATCTTGCTCTGTCGCCCAGGCTAGAGCACAGTGGCGCTATCACAGCTCAGTGCAGCCTCAAACTCCCGGGCTCACGTGATCCTCCTGCCTCAGCCTCCCCAGTGTCTAGGATTACAGGCATGAGCCACCACGCCCAGCTAGTTTTTTCTTATTTTCTGCAGAGACAGAGTCTTGCTATGTTGTCCAGGCTGGTCTGAAACTCCTGCCCTCAAGCGATCCTCCTGCCTCGGCCTCCCAAAGTGCTGGGATTATAGGTGCGAGCCCTGCACCCATCCTAATACAATGTAAGTTTTCATCCATGAGTTTCTTTCCTTTTTTGTAAAATTTATTTAATGTATCTGCCTGCCCGTCGTGGCCGAGCGGGTGGGCTGCCGGCGCCCACTGCAGCACCTGCTGTGATCCAGGCTCAGGCCTGCACCTCCCCTGAGGGCACCCACTCCCTCGGGTCAGGGCACTGAGGCGGCCTCTGTCCCCATGCCCAGGCCTGAACCGTGGTGCTCTTTGCAGCCCCTGAGACCCCAGCCCCGGGGAGGAGAGGGTGCTGGGGCCCTCCCTGAGCCCGCCCAGGGGACAAGCCCCCACCCCTGCCCTCGGTGGCTGCCTCGGCGGGGTGACTTTTGCTTTCCTTTTGGCAGGAAGGAACCCATGTGGGAATCCCCTGAGCAGTCCCACGGCCAGGGTGAGTCACCCCGTCCCGAGCCAGCGAGAGGCGTTCCCGGGACGCTGCTGTCACCCGCCCCGCGGCGGCGGGCGGAGGGGGCAGGCCACCTCCCCGCCAGGGCGGCCTCCGAGCCCTCTGCGCCGCAGGCTTGTCGCCGGCATCCGTTCTAGAAGCCATTTTGCAAACAGTGGCGTCTAAACACACACAGGCATTTTCGCGACAGGAGCACTGGGCAAGAGTTGAGACCGGCCCGCGCGGTGCTGTCGGTCGCGGCCGTGCGGGCCACCAAGGGCGGGCTGCGGCGGGCTTGAGCCCAGCCTCCCGCACCGCCCCCGTCCCGGGCCGCCCGAAGCAGGAGGGCGCCGCGCCGAGGAGCCCTCTGCACGCCGGCGGGCTCGGGGCGCCCGGAGCGGCAGGTCCGACTCCAAGCCCGGCAGCGCGCCTGGACCCGCACCGGCCCGCGGCAGCGAGAAGTCCCCTCAGGCCGCCGCACCTAGCACCTTCGCCCCGCGCGGGGGCCCCCGCTCTGCGCCGGCACGGGGGCGTCCGTGGACCCGGTCCCGGGCAGCGTCCCCGCGCGGGGCTCGCGGCGGGAGGCCTCGCAGCCGCGCAGGCGCCACAGACCACGCTCTGCTCGCGAGAGGCGGGAGGGCGCCTTAGGTACACGCGCGCGGAAGCGCCGACCAATCGGCGCCCGCTGCGGCTCCTCGCGCGCTCCTGGTAGGCTTTCGCGTCAGTCCGTCAGGGGGCCGGGACAGCTGCGGGGGCACCTGGCCAACCGACGTCCGCTGAGGCGCCCTGCGGGCTCGCCGGTAGGTTCCCGCGTCCGTCCGTCGGGGGCCTGGGGGCGGGCCGGCGGCGGCGGCGGCGGCGGCGGCGGCGGCGCGGCTGCGGGCGGGAGCTCAGTTGCCGGCGTGCGGCGGCCGTTGGGTGAGGCGAGCGCGCGCTAGCGCTGGGGCCGGGTGCGGGGTCGGTGTCGGGTTCCGGCGGGGCCGGGGCCGGGGCCGCGGCGGGGTCTGGCCGCGGCCGGAGCCGGGCCGCTGCCGGCTTGAGGGGATTTCTCGGAGCGGCCTGGCCGGAAACGAAGTCGGAGCGCGCCGGCGCAGGAAAGTTCGCGAACGCGCGCGGACTTCCACGGGGCGGCTCGGGGCCTGGGCTCCCGCGTGGGGGTCTCGCCGTGGACCCCGCTCCCAGGGGCCTGCTCGGCCTCGGGCGGCCTTTCTGACCCCTGTGCGCCCCTCGAGGCGTCGTCGTCCCCGCGCGGCGCTTCCGGTGCAGGGTCGGGGTCGCGGGGCGCCGCCCGCCGCCCGCCGGAGGCCGCCCGCTCGGGGCGGGCCGGGGCGCCTCGTGTTGGCGTCTGTCGGAGCCCGGGTCTCAGCCGTGGGTGGGTGGCGAGGACGTGGAGACCGGCCGGAGCCCCGGGGCGGGCACGGGGGCTGCAGAGCTGGGCACCCGGAGAGGAGGCAGCCGCCGGGGGAGCCTGGGGCTGGGCCGCTGGGCACGGGGCGGGCGGCGGGCGGCGTGCGGGGCCTGCGGGCGGAGGCCGCACCTGGCCCCGCCGCGTTGCTGCTGTCGGCCTCGGGCGGGGGCTGCGTCTCACCTGCGAGGAAGGTGGTATTTAGTGACGCAAAGTTACTGTTTGTAGGTGGAGGCCCCAAACAACCCAAAATTATTGTTTGAATTTTATTTGCCTTTTAAAAACACCTTCATTGCAGTATAATTTGCATGTCACAAAATTCACTGTTGTTTCAATTTTAAACAAAAGCTTAAGGGTTGCTTTTCTGAAGGCCTGTGTGAGCCGTGGAAAGGGTGAGTGGCTTTCGGCAGTAGAGGCCAGCAGCGAGAGCACAGGGGCCTGGCTCCGTCCCTCCGAGCCGCCTGGCCCTGGCCTGGACTCCGGAATGAGCTGAAACAGGCCACGTACGCGCTGGAGGGTGACAAGTGCCGTGTGTGGGCAGGGGGCTCAGGAAGGGCCTTGCTGGGAGCAGTGCCCCCAGCAGCCAGGGGCGGGGGAGGCTGGGGGCTGCTGTGAGGCTGGCAAGCTGGGGAGCCAGTGGGGGCTCTGAGCAGAGGGGAGACCCAGTCTGAGTCCTGTGTTGAAGGTCCCTCTGGCTGCTGGGAGGAGAGTGGGGGACCGGGATGGCTAGGGTGGCAGCAGGGAGGCTGGTGCAGTGACTTGGGCCACAGTGGGTGGTGGCCTGCGCTCGGTAGCAGCAGTGTGGTCAGATTCTGGATGTTTGTAAAAGGTAGAGCCGGCTGGATTTCCTAATGCATTAGAGGTGGGTGTGTGAGAGGAAGAGGAGTTGCAGTGTCTGCAGGAATCTGCCTTGAGCTGCTGAAGGGTGGCTCTTCGTGGGCGCAGCTCCCGTGGAGCTCCCAGGGGCTGCTGGAGGTGCAAGTCTGGGGTCAGGGGAACAGTCAGGTCCAAAGTTGTGCATTTGGAGTTGCCACATTGCGGTCCTGAGAGGCTGAGGGTCAGTGGGGAAGAGCACCGGGCCTACTCTTGGAGCAGTGAAGATGGGGCTGGCGGGTTGGTCATCTGGGTCATGGGAGACAAGGACTTAGAACAGACCCTGCTGTGTAGCCACATGATCTTGAAGGGACAGAATTACAGCATCGTTATTTGTCAATAGCCCTAGTTTTTAATAAATGCAACTAAATGTATTGATTGCATGAATAATTATCAACCAACACTTGTAAGATCAGAGATGTCCTGTCCTGCAACATTTGCTTTTGATAATTTTGTGTAAACAATTATTAGGAGTTTAAGTTGTTACCAGGCTTCTATTTGGTATTATGTTGAGTCTGAAAAAGATAGGTTTCCATATAAAATTAAAATTTCGAAGTGGATTTCTAGTACTTGGGGGAGAGGTCTCATACTGATGGCTGTGTACAGATCGAAGCTCTTGAATATTACTTCAGTGGGTTTGTTAAATAAGTGGGTAACAACTGGGTGCAACCAAGTGAGCTCTTACGTGGATCCCAGTATTGTATAAAACAGTAGTGGGCTGTTGGTGGAGACGGGAATTTGAGGAGTTTGAATTTCCAGCATTTGGGGCATCCTGGAGTATGCCTGTGAGAAGAGTGAGGCCCCGGGTTGAACCCAAGCATTTGCTCGTGGCAAGGCAACCCCTATGGTGGCCAGGTCACACCCCTATCTGATTTGGTGTCATGGTTTGGGCAGTGTTTGACTTTCGTCACAATTTGCCCTTTTGAGAGTTCACCGATGCCACTGAACCATGTTCACACTCTGGAATCCCGACGTTGGATCTCAGCTGCCAGGTGACTCCACCTCGTTCAGGGTCTCCGTGATTTCTTTAAGGAATGTCCCCTTCTCCCCTTGGTCCTGCTCTTTCCCCAGGACAGTGGTACCCATGCTGGAGCTGGGCATGTGAAGGGAGCATGCAGCCCAGCTCCACCTGTAGCAAAGGGGGCTGGATGCCTCCCACTCTCCCGTGGGAGGGTACTGGGGGGTCTTTTATGTTAAAACCTCATGTTGAACTTTCTTTTTGCCATTTTCAATATTATGAGACTGGATTATTTTTGAGAAATGTGCATGGGTGTACCATAATCAGGAGTTCACCATCTTTTTTAGCTCTTTGGGAATAGAAACTCCTTTTTGTTTTTGTGTGCAAGTGCTAAGTGTACATCCAGATGTATTTTTTGTCTGCGTGTGGTTTCTAGCACCCCAGAATGCCTCATCATGCCCCTTGTAGGCAACACTGACCCCCAAAGTTAACTGGTATTCTGACTTCTATTGTCATAGATTTGTTTGCCTGTCCTTGAAGTCTGTATAACTGGAATTATTCCATAAATAATGTTTTGTATCTGGTACAAATGCCCTTTTAACAAAATGTAAGTGTATTGTATGAAGTTAGTATGTTTACATCTGGAACATATTTTTGGGAAAGAATTAAGTATGAAATCAGGACTGTCTGCGTGAAGGTAATCACTCACATGCTCAGATAAGTCGCTGCAACTGGGTATTGGTTTTGGTTTTAACCGACTAACCTGATAGAGTCGGGATTTTTAGAGTAAAACTGATCGGGAAGCTTGAAAGGACCAGCAGTGCATTTTATTTCCAGGTTGAATTGCTGATAAAATCTGACCTGTCATGGGAGCACCCCAAGCCGTCTGGCCCGTGCACCAGGTCTCAGTGTGTGTATTTGGTGCAGGTGACCATGGTGGCCAGTTGAGGGAGTCCCTCCTGCCTCCGCTGTGCCTTGTGTGATTTCAGATGAGTGGCCCTGTGCAGGCCACTGAGAGCTCCCACGCCTAAGCCAGAGGAGGTTTGGATAGATGCAGGCACTGCAGAAGTTTTTTTCCAGAGTTTGAGCAAATTGGGGTACTGTGTGAGAGGGCTTGACGAGTTGGCGGGTTCCAGTGTGTTGAAAGCACTTTTGAGTCTTCATGATGGTTTCCATTACAGTTCTTGGAACATATTTTTGGATGAGACTCAAACCAAACGTTTAAGGAACCCCCTTAAGCACCAAGAACCCCAGAGTGCAGCATGGACATGGATGGGACCTGGAGGCCTTTGACTGGCTGCCTGCTGTGGGCTGGTGGCCCCCTCGTTCCAGTGTGTCAGGACATTGTGGTGGCCAAGGGAAGCAGGCCCTGCTGGGTTGTGGCTTCTTCCCTCTTTTATCACTGGAGGGGGAAAAAAGCCCATTTTTTGTGGTTCTTTTATGTCTGACAGGAGTAAAAAATTGATGGGTTAATAAAATGGACTTATTCTACCACAGAAGCTGTGGCCATTCAGTCCAAAAAGTGTTTCTCCATCAGTCCCCTGCGGTGTTTAGGAGGAATGTCCATGTGAAGAGAATAAAGCCTCATCTGAGCGGTTTCACAGGACACCACTCAGTGACAGTTTGAAAAAAGAGAACAATCAGCCTACAGCCCTACCCCACACAGCCGTCTTCATTGCTTGTTTCCTTGCCCCGTCTGTGTACAGACGTGACCACAGTGATGGAGGTCTGTATGTTTTATGTTCTTTTTCATCACATATCTTATAACAAATATAAAATAGGGTGCAGACCTAAAGAATGTGGCTTTTTTTAACTAGCGATATTTAAAAGTAGAAAATACCTCTGTCCAAAGTGGCTTAGAACAGTGTCTTTTAAACCATTAATCATTCATGAAATCAGTTTAGTAGGTTCTGACCAGAGAAAAGAAATCAAATAGAAATCTCAGAATGCCTCTCATGAAGAATATAGTTTCATGAACCTTTTAAGTTACGTACATGTATGCAGCAAATCACCACATAAGATGAAAATCCTGTGTTGAGGCAGTGAGGAAAACAGCGCCACTGCATGGCCGTGACAGCGACGTGGGTCACCTGGTCCTCACAGTCTTGCTTGAAGGGGACAGCAAGGCCCCGTCTTGGGGCTGTTGTCCAGGCATGGAGCAGTCAGCAGCCTCTGTCCTTACTGGAGAAAGAAAGGAAAATGCATTTGTCATTTAAATGTTGGAATGGTTTTGAGAGGACATTCCTTAATTTAAAAAAATGCGGCCTTGAGGTTGTGCTCTGGAGAGAGGACTCTTGGGAGGCCGTGCATTCCCTGGAGAATAATCTCCTGCCTCGTGTCTGTCAGTCCCCACCTCCCTAGGCTTCCTCCAGGGGATCTTACCAGGCACCATGCCCCTGTCCTTCCTGCTCTGTATTCCCAGAGCATGCTCCGCCTGGAGCCCATCTGGCAGGAGCAAGCCCCCCTCAGGGGTGGGCGGCACGGGGAGTCCTTCCTACCTGGACAAGCCTGCTTTCCTGCTCAAGAGACAGCTGCAATTCCTACCTCTTTTCAGGCAGGAGCCCTGACTGGGGACAGTGTGCCTCAAGCTAGCCATGGCCTTCAGGCTGCTTTTGGAAGGGGGAGTATGACAGGTGAGCATCAGGTGACAGGTGCCACTGTGGGCACAGCAAGAAAGCACTGCGTGTTCCAGGTGCTCAGGCCACCCCGGTACCAGGCATGGGGCTGCTGAGAAACACAGGTCTACTTGTCTCATCCAAGACTTCCTCTTGCCCCTTGCGGAAGCCTAGGCCTCCCCACTCCGTGGGTGACCATCCAGCCGTGTTCTGGTTCCTGTCTGTTTTCATGGGCATCTGTGACATGGACGTTCCCTGTGCCTGAGTGGGGCTAGCACACACAGACTAACTTCACTTCAGCCAGAAGCTTTGGGAGCTTCGTACTCAAGCTTTACCCACACTATTCTCAGGGATTGGGCGGCCGGAGTGCCCTTCTCCTCTTGCAAAGGTTGGCAGGAGAAGGAGATTTAAGGCCATGATTTGGAGATTGGTGGTGGTTCCTTCCCAGCCCTTCCCCTGTGAAGGGCTCCTGGCATTCCTGAGACCTCACGTTGGTGGTGATGCTGGGAGCTGAGGTAGAGTTGGCTGCTTGCGGTGCCAGGCGACTGCTCGCTTTCCTTTTCTGCCCACTCTGCCGGGTTAGTGGGCCTTAGCATCCTCCTTGTTCCTCCCTTCTGTCCTCAGCGTCAGCCCCAGCTTCGTGGGGTTCTTGCACAGTGGGTGCTCCATGATGGGCAAGAGAGAAGCCTGCCTTGAATGTGCTCTATAAGGAGCTGATGGTGTGGGGGGGGTGAGGGAGGAAGCTTCTGGGCTGCAGGTTGGGGAAGAGCTGCAGTTAATTGGAAAGGGAGGGAGGGGTGAGGGGTGGGCAGGAGGCGTCTCTGCAGGTGTGGCTGGGTAAGGCTGGGGAGAGGCAGGAGAAGTGGGCACCAGGCACGAGGTGTCGTGGATGGCAGAGGCCAGGGTGGGGCTGGCATATGGTGGGGGGCTCTGAAGGCCACGTGCTCAGTCTGAAGCCAGTGGGAAACATGATAACAAACAGGGAGTGGAGTAGCCATCGCCAGGTGGGCTACACTTCTGGTCTAGGGGCTGGTCTGATGGTGTGGCTGCCTCCTGGGCACCGTCTAAGGCCTGAGTGCTAGCAGATGGGCATTTCCTGCCCAGTGGGTTTGTTAGGATATATTTTAAAAGCTGTCCACCGTTCTAAAACATACTTATTGTAGGAACCTTAGGGGAGGAGGGCACAGAGGATTGAGGACCACTGACCATTAGTGTTAGCAGGAAGGTGGCCTATTCCCTGAGTGGGGGGGTGGGAGGGTGGGGATCTGTGCACCAGGAAGCCGATGGGTCTGTGCCTCTTGGGAGTTGCGGGTCGTGTGTGTGCGTGCGCGCGCGTGCCGGCCGCATGGTCATCACCCTTGCTGAGCCTTAGTTTCTGTGTCAGTAGCAGGAGATTGGACCAGATTGTCTCCAGGGCTCCCCAAAGCTCTAGAATTCTGCTTCCCAGATTCGTGACCACAGATTAGCTGATGGACTGGCCCCTCACCACTGCCTGCTGCCGATTGCTGTGGACTTCATTTCTCTTGAGAGGATTGTTCTGGAATTGAGACGTGACACTCTGTGTTCTTCCTTAGGGCTTGGCAGTTCGTGGGGGTCACAGCTCTCATGGCTGCAGCTAGCGTGACCCCTCCCAGCTCCCTGGACTTGCTGCAGCCTGGCTTCTCCAAGAGCCTCCTGGGGACCAAGCTGGAGGCCAAGTACCTGTGTTCTGCCTGCAGGAACGTCCTGCGGAGGCCCTTCCAGGCCCAGTGCGGCCACCGGTACTGCTCCTTCTGCCTGACCACCATCCTCAGGTTTGTGTGGCCAGCAGTCCCTAGGGGCAGGGAACAGGTGGGCAGTGCTGGCTTGAGAGCTGCACTGCCTAGCATGGAGGCCCCTGGCAGCCTTGGCCCAGGTTAGATTTGCTCCAGGTATACATAATTCCCTGGATTTCAGACCTTAAAATTAATAATTTAAAAATACTGATTTGAGATACTATTTTGGATATATGTGGTTTTAAATACAATGTATCATTAAAGTTAACTTCACTGTTTGTTTGTTTTTTTCATTGTTTTTAATGTGGGTACTAAAAAGTTTAAAGTGAGGCTGTAGCTCACTTCCTGGTTGCTCTAGATAGTTAAAGATGAGCCTTGTCCCATGAGGTGACTGGCTGGTGAGTATCCGTCAGAGACTCTGCATGTCACAGTGGGCTGGTCCTGTGGGAGAACCAGCAGACGCCTGTGTCTCTGGAGATTTGTCTTTGGGGGGGAGCGCTTGAGAGAGTCTCAGAGATACCCCCTTTCAGGATTCAGCTCTTCTCATCTGTGTTATTCATAAATCTTCACACAATTGTACAATAAGTATGTGCTTGTTGTTTTCATTAAAGATGAGAAAGCTTAAAGAAATTGTGGTGTGGAGCTATGTTGTTATGTTTTTGGACTGAGGCAAATGGTGTTCATTTATTCTTTGTAGTAGGTTTCACAGTGGAATTTTTTTTCCCCCTTTTTCCACCACTAGCTCTGGGCCTCAGAGTTGTGCCGCCTGTGTTCACGAGGGCATATATGAAGAAGGCATTTCTATTTTAGAAAGCAGTTCGGTAAGTAAAATGTCTTGAAGCTGAAAATGTCAAAATGAACAGAAAATGTTCTGTAATTTCATTACACAACACTGATGACAGAATGAAACTTTAGAAGCTAGAAATTGCTCCTTAGCAGACTTGGTGATGTTTAGGGTTTGGAAAGGTTGGCATCAAGAGGTGAGTTAGTCCTCAGGGAGCCTCTGCTTGTAGAGTGGGCCAGGAAGGTGACCTGGTGTTGGTTTGGATAAGTGCACTGCATCCGTTGATCGGGCTTTATAAGCAGCGGGTGGCTGGGAGGAGGTTTAACCTGAGGGCTGTTCCTCTCCCCAGGCTTTCCCAGATAATGCTGCCCGCAGGGAGGTGGAGAGCTTGCCGGCCGTCTGTCCCAGTGATGGGTGCACCTGGAAGGGGACCCTGAAAGAGTATGAGGTAAAGATGGGTGTCCTTGCACTGGCACAGCAGCTCCTTGGGGCCTGCGTGTGGCATGTGGCATGGTGGCTGAAGCTCAGCAGTCAGGATCATTCTCCCAAAGCAGTTCTAACCTTGGCCTGCACTTTGCTTTTACTGGATTGAAGCCTGTCTGGAGGAAGAGCTGCAGCTGCTCCTTAGAGTATGTCCATTTAGAAACTCAAGTTGTGCAGAGCACAGACCCACACTGTGTGCCTCAGTTTCTTTTTCTGTCAGTGGGGTGCAGTCCTCTGCCATCTTGGGGTGGAGGTGAAGGCTAGAGGTTTCTGTGCTAGCGCTGAGAGTGCTGTAGCCGTCTAAGCAGCAGCATTTCCTGGAAATGGAGGAGCGATTGATTCAGTACTGGAGACTGCAGCTCTCAAGCTTGGTGGGATTTTTTGTTGTGTCTCTTGTGTCCTTAAGGGATTCTTACTTTAAATTGTGTTCACACTAGAAATTGCACAAATAATGGGCACATTCATTCTGTGGTCACAGAAAGGCTTCTGGCTAGTGACAAAGGCAGTGGCCTTTGCCTAACTTCATGGTGGTTTGACTGTCTGTGCCAGGTGGAGTGGGCTGGCACTCCCGTGTTGGCATGTTGGGGATTGCAGTGTGATCCTCGTGTCACCTGTTAGGCATTTGGCAACTAAACCTGCAGTGTAGAGGCCAGGAGGCGCTGAGAGCTGGTCTGGGCTGCCACAGCTGTCCAGGTCATGCAGAGTCGTCTTTCTCGTCTTAACACATGCCCTTTGTCCAGGAACGCTCATTATTCCAGCCCCATCATTCACAGTAGCTAAGAGGTGGAAACAGCCCACATGTGCATCGGCGCATGAGTGGGTAAATAAAATGTGGTGTATCCACACGGTGGAGTATTTTTCAACCTTAAAAAGGAAGGACGTTCTACGTGCTACAATAGAGATGAACCTTGAGGACACCATCCTCAGTGAAATAAGCCAGGCACAAAAGCGCAAACCCTGCAGAATTCCACTAGTATGAGATCCCTAGAGTCGTCAGATCCATAGTGGCAGGAACTAGAACGGTGGGTGCCCGGGGCTGGGGGAGTGTACAGGATCATTGTTCAGCCGGTAGAGTAACGGATTGGAGTGGGGAGGTGCCTTGATGCCATCCAGTCCGGCCTGAGGCTGGTGAGGCTTTGAAGGGCTATTTGCTGGGAATTCTGGCTTTCCTATGCTTAGGGGAGAGGGGCCGAGGCCCACAGAGAAGCCTTGCTGCCCAGGCAGTGGGTTGGGGATCTCCTGCTGAGCCAGACCCTGGGCACTGCCTGCTGGGTTTGGGATCAGGATCCTGAATTACTCATCGGTTTCTCCTTTCCTACTTCCTGCCTGTGTGCCTGGCCACGCTTCCCTCGTTCTTTTGACCAACTCTGCTTTGTGGTCTTTGGGCCCTAAGTTTTGTTTTGTCAGAAGAGCAGCTTTGGCCACATCTGGGGTGAGCAAGGAGATACGCTCTCCTTCCTAGCATGGTGACCCGTGACCTGGACATAGAGCCACAACTCTGGGGAACTTCCCCAAGTGGAAGACTTCTACCTCCTTGGGCAGAGGTGCCCAGTGGCCCAAGGCCACAATGTGCAGTGTAAAACCTTCTAGGCTCCCGAGAGGCCGTGGGGCACATGCAGCTTTTGTGGGTGACATTGTACGCCCCATACCCTGCTCAGGCAAAGAGGCCTGCAACTTGGTCGTTGCCTGGTGTTGCCTGCAAGGGAGATGGCCGCCCGGGGAGGTCACCAGGGTCAGGGTCTCTCCTGGGAGGGGGAGGGTTCCGGGAGTGGGGGTGATGTACACCGTGCTGCCCTTTGAGGGGACTGGTGGAATAACGGTCCCCAGCCCTGGGCCGGGCTCCTGGTCTCTGGGGTCTCAGCTGCCTCCAGGCCCCCGTAGTATACAAGGTTGGCGGCTGTGTGGGCCTCTGGCTGAGGGCCAGGGACTACTGCCAGCCCGTGGGCTTGGGCACCACGCGGCCAGCAGGCATGCAGGCTGGAAAGTCCCCGGCTGCGCCTTTGAGAGCTCCGGAAAGTCCCCGAGAGGAGTTGGGTTTGGTCATGTGGGGGCGGGCCCTGCTCTGGTACAGCTCTGCGGTGGCCTTTGATTTTATTGATAAAACCTCTTGCTGGCTGTAAATGTCACAAGCAGGGCCTGAGATCCAGTCCCCTGTGTGGTTGGGTTCCCCTCTGCAGAGCGGCCCTGCCCCTCACCTCACCAGGCTGTGTCTGCCGTTCCTGGGCTGCCCTGTGTGCCGCGTGCTGGGGTGTTCTGTGAAACTGACACTGAGGCTAAGCTTTTTGTTCCTTGGTAGTCTGAGTTGTTGGAAAAAGGGGGGAAAATCCTCTTAAGGTTTTTTATGTTTTTCCTTTGCAATGATGAACTGAATAATTTTAAAACTAAAAAATGTTTATGGCGTGCCTGTTAAGTGCTGGTAGTAAAACTGAATTTCACAGCTGACCCTGGAACTGCGGGTGCTTAGAGGAGGGGCCCTGGGTGGTGGGGGTGCGGGAACACTTTCCAGAGAGGATGAAGGTTAGCCCACACAGGCAAGTAGAAGGCCAGGTCAGGTGTGCGTGGCCTCATTGCGTGTTCTAGTGAAACTCAGGGTACAACAACTATTTGCTTAAAACATTTGGTTTGAATCCTGGTTGAATAAATACTGATGTTTTTGAGACATGTCTGCTGGGGGTAGGGAGAAGACAGCTTTGTTCTTATTACATGAGTAAGGGTGGTGGCACAGAGGCATCTGCTGCTGGATGACCCTGGGATCAACTGGAATTTCAAGTACAGTGCCAGGAGAAAGATTTTATTATTGAAATTTCAAACATACAACACGTTTGAACGGTGTGAGCTGAGAGTAGAGGTTGACTGCTGGCCTGGGGGCCCTTGCATACCGTCCCTCCAGCACTGACCAGCCTTCTCCAGTCTTTCAGCCACCCTCTGCCCCGTATTTTTCTTTTCTAGATATCATGTCCTTTCATCTATGAGCACTTTATTATGCTTTAAAGAACAGTCTGTTAATTAAATCTGAGTACCTTAACTATTTGTGCTTTAGCTTATGTTTCATAAACCGTAGTCGTTTCTGAGGCTCCTCTTTGATTCAGTTTGATAATTGCTATTACGTGCTCAGGTGGCTGAGGGCAGCAGTGGGGTCCCAGGTGTCAGGGGGTCCCAAGTGTTGTCGGATTAGGGAGTTGGTTCCTTCAGCAGGTGATGGTCAGGCCAGTGCTGCTGGAGGTCCTGGGGGCTGGGCCCATGTGCTCTGCTGGGTTGCTTTTAAGGATTGTCTACCGAGTAGCTGCTGTGGCTGTGTGAAGGTTCAGAGGGAATGTTCCCCAGGGAGGTTGAACGGAAGCTGGCCCGGGTGCCTGTGCCGCCTCGTGCGGTGTCAAGGGGCTTCATGCAGCTTCTGCACGTCCTGGTCCTGTACCCAGGGCTGGTTTGGGATGCTGCCCTCTGGGGCCAGGAATGTGCAGGATGCTCCTGTGGGGTCACACCTGTTGGGAACCCCAGCATCGGGCCTGGTAGGCACTACCATGTCAGCCACTCGGCAGGGTTCTCTTTGGGCTCAGGCATGAGATTAGGTGACAGGTGGGGCCTGCTCTGGGAGGCATGTGGCATAGGGTGCTCTGAGGAGATGTGGACACCACCTCTGTGTCTCTATCCAGTCACTCTCTGGAGTTCATCTGTCGCTTCCTGCCTACTCCCAGAACGGACAGACCCCAGGAATGTGTGGGTGCGCATCCACAAAGCCATCAGGCCACTCAGAGACACAGTATGTTGTGCTGACCAGAGAAACCCCGAAGGCCCAGCCCCTTTGACCTGAGGCGGCTTTGGTGTGTTTGTCATGGACCCTGTGCTGTTTCAGCTTGCAGGACTCAGTGCTCAGGCCACAGCCCACCTGCCTGCAGATCACTGTCCTGGGAAAGCAGCATCTCCTGGGAGTCCCATAGCTGCTGCCCCACAGGCAAGGGCGTTCCCTTATCTAGAAACCCACTCACTTCCTAGAACTTGAAAGAGGGTCCCTCACCTCCCCTAGCAACCTTTCCTGAGTCATCTGGGGGACCCCGAGCTGCAGCCCCACAGGGAAGGGCCCTGTAGTCGGGTCCTCCTCCTGCTCTCGCAGCTGTCAGTGTGTCTTCCTCCTTCCCCGTCAGCCTCTCCTGTCGCCGGGCTGTGCCCATCAGCACAGAAAACATGCTCTAGTGTCTCCTGTCTCAAACTTAACCCTGTGCTCAGTGAGATAAGCCAGGCTAATGTGATTCCACTCATAGGAGGTCCCCACAGTCATCAAACCATAGAGACAGCAAGTGGGATGGAGAGTTGCCAGGGCTGGGGTTGGGGGGACGGGGAGTCAGTGTTTCATAGGGACAGAGTGTCAGGAAGATGGAAAGTTCTGTGGGTGGAGGGTGGTGATGGCTGCACAACAGTGGGAATGTGCTTGGTGCCATGAGCTGTGTACTTAGAAATGGTGAAGATGGTAAATTTTATGCTTATTTTATCACAAAAGAAACTTAGCCAACAAATCTCCTCCTTCAACTCCATGTTCCTCTGACTACAGCTCCCTTTCTCTGTTCCCCTTCACGGCTAACTTCTCTTGAAAGACTTGCTTCAGTTCTGGTTTTACACCTCATTGGCTCCCTGCAGAGGCTGGTCAGGACCCAGGGGCCGACCTCATCCCTCCTGTGGCTTGGACCAGAGGCGTGGGGGTCATCCTTGACTTCTCTCTGTTCTTGTAAACAGCACGCTCAGTCTGTCAACAGGCCCACCTGGCTCCCCGAACGTATCCAGGATCCAGCCTTCTCTCCCCCTTCCCTGTGCCTGCCACCTTGTTCTTCCTGCTGTTACTGCAGTGGCTTCCCGACCTTCCCTTGAAGTCCTTGAAGGGTTCAGTCAGGCCTTGTCACCTTGTCACAGACCCCGCACTGTTGGGCATTGTCCTCAAGATGGTCTGCGAGGCCATCCCCAGGCGGCAGCAGGCCTGAGAGGTGGCTGGGTTCCGCATACTGGGTCCTGGGTTCCTGACCCAGTGTGGTGAGGAGGCAGCAGCGCCTTTCCTTCTGAGTCCTCCTCCTCCGCTGCCCTGGCTTTCCCTAGGATGCTCCATAGGCCCTTCCTTGCAGCGCCAGGTTCTTGCCTTCCCTAGACCATGCCTTGTGGCACCTTCCCTGGCCTTGCCTTCACCGCTGTCTCCCCCTTCTCACTGGCTGAGGCGTTCCTGCATCGGTGGCCACTAGGTCATCAGTTCCAGGAGGTCGGTGGCTCTCAGCACGGGGATGAGTGGGCTGCTGAGGGGCCTTGCTGCTTCTCCCTGGCCCCACAGCCCATCTTCCTCATGGCATAGGGCCTTTCTAATGTACGGCCTGTGCTCAGGCCTCAGCCGGGCGGCCAGGCCCACAGTCCTTTCTTGTTGTCTCCTTGTCTCCTGTTTGCACCTCTGCCTCGTCACACCTCCCCCCTGTAATGACAGCAGGTCTGGGTTGGCAAGATCACGCCCCAGCACAGACCACATTTTGCTTTTGGTCTAAAGAGGTGCCTTTTCAATGAGGAGCTGGTGTGTGTGGTGGGTACACACCGGCACCACGCAGGGTTCATGCACTTGGCTGTTTCATGGGTGGAGGGAGCTGGGGAACCCTGGGGGTGGCGACTCACCCACTC
This sequence comes from Daubentonia madagascariensis, assembly GCA_023783475.1. Classification (NCBI taxonomy): domain Eukaryota; kingdom Metazoa; phylum Chordata; class Mammalia; order Primates; family Daubentoniidae; genus Daubentonia; species Daubentonia madagascariensis. The sequence continues at coordinate 167,555 of JAKFHU010000226.1, forward strand.
AGAGACCAGTTGCAAGGGATCGTTTCCTTGGCTCAGTCTAGAGCAAGGAGGGGGAGAGGAGAACGTGCCAACCTTTCCCTTCTGCTGTCTGACCTGTGGGAGCCCTGAGAGCTGTTGGCAGAGGGCAGGCTGGGGGAAGGGGTGGACACGGAGCCATCTCTACGCACATGGTGCTCGTACAGTCCTGTAAGCTCTGTTGATGCCTTCCCCTTTTGTTGCCAGAGCTGCCATGAAGGCCGCTGCCCACTCATGCTGACCGAGTGCCCCGCGTGCAAAGGCCTGGTCCGCCTTGGTGAGAAGGAGCACCACTCGGAGCACGAGTGCCCGGAGAGGAGCCTGAGCTGCCGGCACTGCCGGGCACCCTGCCTTGGGACAGATATGAAGGTGCGTGGGGCGGGGAACAGCCTGTGTGGCCACAGCCACACTGGGATGGGGCTGACTTGGCTTCTTTGCGATCATCTCTGAGGGCCTTGGTCCTTTCCCTGAAGCTGAGAGGGTGAAAGGTTTGTGGAGGAACTAGGTGTGGGTGTGAAGTCAACACCAAGTACTTTGAAGAGTGTTTTTATTGTAGAAAAGCTCAAACACTCTCAGGTAGAGAGTGGCAGCAGATGCTGCATCACCTCTCTCCGTGTCAGCCTCACAGCTTGAAAGGCCTGGGCATCACACCCCCTGACTGTTACTAAACAAGTCTGACTTTGTGTTGTTTTATCCAGAAATTACTCAGAATGTATCTCTAAAGTGCACAGAACTGTGTTGCATTGTTACCACTGTAATAGCCCTCTGTCACTTGCTGGCTGTGTCCACGTTCCCTGTGTCTGTGTCTTTCCTGTTGATTTACTTGAGTCACAATCCAGACAGGTTCCCTCTCTGTGTTTCATCAAAATGTCTCTGGGGTCTCTCAGTCTTGGACAGTTCCTTGTGGGTGTCTTTTCTTCCTGAGATGTTTGTCCTTCGCGATTCCTGCTTGCTGTGTTTTGCTGACGGTGTCCCCAGGTATCAGTAAGGTGTTCCTCTGTCTCTGCTTCCTGTGGACTGTCAGGTGGACAGGCCTGACCAGAGTTGTCTGGGGCGCCGGGCAGCTCACTGCAGCATATCAGGCCCCTCTTGGAGGTGTCCTGTGCAAGGCCAGCCCAGTCCGTCTGTCAGTACCACTAATTTCGCACCTCTGGCTGGAGCGGCTGTTCTCCACCCTCGTGCAGGCCCGTTACTTCGGTTAGGGTTGCACAATGGGATGCTCTCCTTTCAGACCACCTGTAGTGACTCTGTCTTCCTCATGCTGCCCTGGAGGCTGGCAGAATGCAGGAGAGAGTTTTAAAATCTCTGAAGCTCCTGGGTGCTGCCTGCAGGATCCTGCCCAGGGTGGAGGGTGACCAGAGCATTCCAGCAGCCCCTTGGGCACTGGCCACAGCCTGAGCATCATGCATATCCCCTGCCCTGCCTCCCTCACCGCCCTGGGCTATTGTCCATACTAACGCTCCTGACTGCTTCTTTTTAAGTCTCACCACGAAGTCTGCCCCAAGTTCCCCTTGACTTGTGATGGCTGTGGGAAGAAGAAGATCTCTCGGGATAAGGTGAGTTGTCCCCACGCCCTCTGAGGGCCACAAGGTCAGGGCCTGCGTGTGGGCAGTGAGGGTCCCGAGCTGCGTGGTGTGGGGCAGGATTAGGACCTTGTGTCCAAAGGGTCTGGGTGATGTGAAGTGTCAGGGTCACAGGATGCTAAACGTGCTCAGGTGTGACAGCCACTCTCCTGAGTGTGCCAGTGGCTAAGTTTAGGACCCCTTTCTTTATCCTCCAGTATATGTTGTTACTTAGTTTGGGGCAGGTCACTTCCTAATTATTCTGAAAGTTAAATATTAAAGTTACCATTACTCTCCACATTTTGTTTATGAGAAATGTTGGTATTGACCTTGAAGCTTGGTATTTGCAGCAAGCATTTTGGGTGTAGAGATAGGGTACCTCATATGTGGTCTGTAATAGCAACAAAACATCAGTGCCTTGGAACTGGCAGAACTTCACTTCCTCACATCCTTAGTCCTATAAGGAAAATGACTTTCTTGCACAGGGGTGAAGTGGCTGCTCTGGATGACACCTTTAAGAAAGGAAGTTGGGGCCAGGCATGGTGGCTCACACCTGTAATCCTAATACTCCGGGAGGCTGAGGCAGGAGGATCACTTGAGCTCAGGATTTCAAGACCAGCTTGAGCAAGAGTGAGACCCCGTCTCTACTAAAAACAGAACAATTAGCCGGGTGTGGTGGCATCTGTAGTCCCAGCTACTCAGGAGGCTGAGGCAGGAGGATGGCTTGAGCCCAGGAGTTTGAGGTTGCAGACTATGCAGCTATGATGACGCCACTGCACTCTAGCTGGGGTGACAGAGTGAGACCCTGTCTCAAAAAAAAAAAAAGTAAGGTGGGAAATGCACATGGACATATTTTCCCAGGCTTTACACCTTGTTGGGCTGGGGGAGGTGAGGGTAGGTTGCCCAGGGAGGCTGAAGCTACAGAAAGGGATGTGGTGCCTGCTCTGGTGGCAGAGGTCAGGTGGGGAGGTCTCGAAGGAGGCGGCCTGTGTCTGGGTAGCAGCACACAGGGCCTCAGGCTGGCCAAGCCCCTCTGCTTGCTCAGCCCTTTGGGTATGTGCCCGTTTGTCTGCCTATCTGGTTTACTTCCATTTAAATACAGGTCACAGCCCAAGTTCTGAAACAGGGGTGGGACTGGGGGACGGGAGAGCCTCTTTTCTCTCCTAATTCCAGTTGCCGTATCGAGTGTCCTGCACTGTGGGTTGGGCCCAGTGCCGTTTGACCTTCACCTGGGGGCTGGAGCTCATTCTAGAAGCTTGAGTGAGATTCAGGCTCTGTTGCTTGCCAGGAACATTGTAGAGGGCTGTGGCTGATGGGATGCCACCTTCGGAGGCCAGAATGCCTGCCTGGTGACCTGTGTCTGCGAGGGCAAGCTTGATCGCAGTGACAGGTGCTGGGTCTACTGGGCGTGGCCTGGAAATTTCTCACAGGGGCAGCCCCTGCCTGTGCCCTCATCTCCATCGGCTCTTTGGTTGTCCTGGGATGGTTTGTACTGAACAGTCAGGAGTTTATTCTTTACTTGTGATTTTCTTTTTTCAGAGTAAAAGACAGATGTCCAGTCAACCCAGCAGTGTCAGTGTCTTTGTTCCTCCTCCCAACAAACCCTGTGTGTCCCATGTGTGTGTCTCTCTTTCTCCCTCTCTATCTCCCTCCCTTCCCCTCTTCCTCTCTTGTCCTGAACGTTTGGCTCTCCATAATTTCAATGCGTTTCAATCCGTGGTATCTTTATTTGCATGCCCACAGGGCGTCATCTCCAGCCTGAGGGCCTTTCAGATGGCCCTGGGTCTGTTTCTTCCAGGCCCCTCACTGTTGGTGCTGCCAGGGCTGGTGCCACCTGGCCTGTCTGAATGCCCGGAGCTCTGGCCCCTCCGTGGAGTGTGGCCTGTAGGGATTATGGTCTTGGTGCCAGGTTCCTGTGGGGGTTGGTGCCCCTAGGCCTCTCCAGAGGAAGGTGCTGAGCATGCTTTCACACTGATGTTTCTGATTTCTATGTAATATGGTAGGGTTTTCTCTATCTTTTTAACTTTTATATTTGTACTTTCATGCTGAAAATCTTGGTTCCTAGCAGTGTGAACATAACTTACTTGCTTTATCCTTTACATACAGTACGTTTAAAATAAAAATAGCCACCTTATTCTGATAAGACCACTGAGTAAATTTTACTATTTAGTTGAAGTTCTTTGGTCCTTGGCAGTACGTCTTACAGAGATATGTAGTCCAAATTCTGTGTTCTGAAGTCGATTGGAATACATTTTTTCTTTGCATTTATGTCAGACTTGGTATACAGTTAGTTCATTTGCTTCAGTTTCTTTTTAAAGTTTAGGGATTTTTAAAATTTTTACTTTTGTTCTTTGATTATGTAAAACCTGTGCATAATTGGCCAGTCGAGGCCATGACTAGGTCCACCTGGAGCAGCTCCCTCCTGGTTCCATTCCCTCCCCCCACCCTGCTTCTGTGAGGTTTGCTGGAGCCCTCCTCACTGACCCTGGCGTGCCTGGGGGGACTTGGGTTGGGCTTCTCCCTCCTGTTTCCTGGAACACATGCAGGACTGAGCTGAGTGTGGGATGTGGCATGTTGGGAGCTAGTTCTTTGGACACTGGTCTGTGGGCCTTGCTGGACAGGAAGAAGGGGCATTTGGGGGACTCAGTGGGTGGCTGCTGTGCCCTTGTGTCTGATGGGGCATCTGCCCATTCGTGATGTCACTGACAGTAACGGCAGGCAGAGGTTGTTTGCATTTTGGGGGGGGGCTCTGGGAGCTGTCCTCCTCTAGCCCTCACAGGAACCCCAAGGGGGGTCATTTGTCAGGGGAGGAAACTGAGGCTCAAGGAGGCCAGACAGTTACCTGGCCTTACATCTCCATGGGCCTTGCTGTGGGCAGCACGGTGGGATTCTGGTCTCCCCTCATTTTCAGCAATGCCTTCTCCCCACACCTGCCCTCCCCAGGCACTAGTGCCCTGGAGCTGCATGTCACAGGCATTCCAGGTTCCCGTCACTTCTTGCTCAGCTTTCTGTGATGGAAATTTCCAGGCCGGGATAGAGCGAGAGAGGATGCCATAAGAACTTGGGGCCCTCCTGAGGCTCAAGATGAGGGTGCCTGGTGCTGGCTTAGCTCATTCCTGCCTCTACTTCCCCCAGCCCAGTGTTTCATCTGAAGATATTTTGGCAACAGTGGAGGAATCCTTGCTTTATTTTTGTAAGAAATATGTCGTGGATTCATACTGATGTTTCCATTTCAGATTCTTACCTGACTTCTGTATTTATATCTTTTCTTTCTGCAGAAAATCTTAGTTCCTAATGACATTAATATGTTTGTCTTATCCTGTTGTACATAGTAACAGTACTAATGTTAGTACTATGATCAGTAACTGCTTACATGACGATGAAGTTTTCTCTCTAGTTCTCTTTGCTTCTAGAGTCTATACAGTTGAATTGCTGCATTGTGGACACTTGAAGCAGCCCTTCTGAGCGGGCAGTTGGCTGTTTCAGTGTACTGTTGAGGCATTTGTTTAATTTTGTTTTGACTTTTAAAGATTGTTGTTTAAAAAAAAAATGTTTTGTAGTCTTATAAAATGGTTACGTGGCACCAAAGAGAAAACTAAAAAAAAAGGTGCATTCCAGGACATCAGAGAGAAGTGTGTGGCAGGTTCCTCTTCCGCAGCTCTCATCCAGCAGTGTAGAAATTTGCATCCCCATCCGCAGTGTGGGAGAGCCATTTCAAATCCCAGACTTGCTGGCAGAGTGTAGTGTTGAACTTGGATTTTCACCTGTGAAATGGATTTTCACATGGGTGAAAAATACAGTCAGCCCTCTGAGTCTGTGGGTTCCACAACGGGGGATTCAACCAACTGCAGGTCAAAAATATTCAGAAAGAAAAATTGCATCTGTACTGAACATGTACAGATTCTTTTTTCTTGTCATTAGTCCCTAAACAATACAGGACGACAACTATTGACCTAGAATTTAAATTGTATTAGGTATTATAATATAAGTGATGTAGAGATGCCTTAAACCATACAAGAGGATGTGCACGTGTTACATGCAGATACTTCACCACTTCACATAAGGGACGAGCATCCCGTAGGTGAGGATTTGGGTATCTGCAGGAGGTCCTGGAACCAACCCCAGGGATACTGAGGCTCGTTTTAATTTGCATCTCTCAAATTGTGAATGTGATTGAATGCTTTGTTGCTTAAGGTTCATCAGCATTTCTCTTGCGGGGAAGCATCTGTTCATGACTCTTGCCCAGATGGTGTTTTTGGGGTTTTGTTTGTCTGGAGGAGCACTGTTCAAGGTTTTTCTGGTGTTGTTTCTGGAAATAGATTCATAGTTAAGACCTTTTCCCCATTCCCAGGTGTAGGGGAAATCCTGTGCTTCCTTCTGATATTTGTAGGTTTGATTCTCTCACATTTAAAGCTCTGATACACTTGCCACACCACCTGGAAGAGGGAGGAGAGACTTGCGTTTAATTTTGTTCCTCTGGCTGTTCTCTCATCCTTACACAGGTTATTAAAATGTTAGTCTTTTTTTCTTTCACTGATTTGAGATGCTGCCTTTATCATATACAAATATCTGTGTGCAGCCGGCCCTTTTCTGGATTTTGTGTTCTGATTTGCGGTCTGTGTCCTGCACCACCACACACGGAGCAAGCAGTGGGCGTTTGACTCTGGGACAGGCCAGCCTCTGCTCGTGTCAGGCGACACCAAGGCCCTGGGGCCTCCACCCCACACGCCCTGGAGATGGTGATAGAGACAACAGGTGCCGCTTCCTGCGCGCTGCAGGTGCCCTGAGACACTCACCCCCATTATGGGCAGAGCGTGCGGCAGGTGCTGGTGCACTCTGTGTGTGCAGGTATGTGTGAGCGTGTGGCTTTGGAAATAGGCTCTTAGGTTTCATTCAGCGTGACAGTGAGGAGGCCGATAGCATGGGTCTAGCAGCCCTGTGTGTGAAGTCTGCTTTGGTCAGCGCAAAAGTGGGGAGTGTGTCAGAACAGGGAAGCGTGGCTTGTGACATTGTCCTCTTGTAGTTCCAGGACCACATCAAGACCTGTGGCAAGTGTCGAGTCCCTTGCAGGTTCCTTGGCGTTGGCTGCCTGGAGACGGTGAGTCAAGGGTTGGCAGTGGGGTTGCTGGGGCTGGCAGGCCGCCCGCGTCCCGAACACGGTCTTCACTCGGCCCCCAGCCCAGCTCCTCGTGGTTTCCTCCCAGCATCCCTGGCAGCCTCTCCTTGGCCCCTACTTGGCAGCCCCTCCTCCCACCCCGGGTGTCTGAGTGTCCCTGGCACAGTTCCAGGCCATCACCCAATCCCATCCTTTCGGTGGTCTCATAGTGCCCCTGGTTTTGACCCCCACCCGTCCCCGAGAACACCCAGACGTGAGTATCCACCTCTTGCCTTGAGCCTCCCCAGCTGTCAGGTGGACATCTCAGACTTACCGCAGCCTTGACCGCTCCTCAGCTGCTGTCCTGTGCCTCCCCCGCCTTGTCCTCCCACCTCCCCCAAAAGAGAGCAGTGCCCTAACCAGAGGCTCTAGCCAAAGCCCCCAGCACTGGGCAGTCATCCCGGACCCCTCCCTTTGTCTCACACACTCATCCAGTCTGACAGGGACCCTTGACTGCCTTCAAGTGGATCCCAGACCTGCCCCCACCTCCCATCTCTGCCCTGGACACAGGCCTCCAGTGCTCACCTGACTCCTTGTCCACTCCTGCCTGCTCTGTTTTGTTTACAAATGGAAATCAGACTACAGCACTTCCTGGCTTAGAACCCTTTTCTGGCTACTCGGTGATTGAAGAGTCGTGTCCCCCGCCCCCTACAACCTCCGCTGCCTCCTCTCTGCCCCGGTCACTGGCCTGGCCGTCCTTGAGCTCGCTACCGTTCCCAGCCCAGGCACGTCACACACCGGTCAGGTGTCCAGGCCTCTGTCCGTGTGGACCCCGTCCCACCCACACAGACAACCCGCCCCAAGTCAGCACTCACGCTCTTGTTCCTTCTCCATCTTGCCCCGCACAGCGGGTGCCCCTTAAGGTCAGGACCCTTTTGTGTCCCCTTGAGGGACACTGGGCCTGGAGGCAGCCCCCAGCTGAGGTGTGTGCCTGACGGATGAGAGGGAGGCAGGCCACGGGGGTGGACCCTCCCCAGGCCTGGGCACAGGGCAGGCACCTCCCCTGCTGTGAAGACAGGGACCCTTCACAGCATCTGTAGTGGAGGAGGTTGAGGTGGTGGTTTTATTTGGTGACTTGATTATATGTAACTTATAGGTGTTTTATTTTTGTTTTTTTCTAATAACGGTAAAAAGGACCATAGCTGCCTTCATTTCCCTTATCTGTGTTGGGTAGTCTCCTGCTTTCTGTGTGGCATGGTTCTTGTCTGTTTCCTGCTCAGACCTGGCATCTGCCACCTCTAAGGAGCCAGGGTTCCCTATGCAGGATGAAGTTTTAGAGACCACCGTCTGGGCCCGTTGGTGCTCACTGCTGCCACCTTGGTCTTGTTTCTGGGCCTTTTTAGGGGTCAGAGAGAAGATAAAATGCACCGTGAGTCTGTGGTGATACTTCCCATTCAAGCTGAGGACAAGCGTTTGCATTGACCTTGTTGCTCTCCCCTGTCCTGGCAAACCTGGCCCCAAGCTCAGCTGCAGTTTGCTTTTTTCCACGTCGCACACGTCATAGTCCCAACAGCATAGCTCCTTGGAGAGGATGCAGGGTGTTCTCTCGTCTAGTTCTTGTCTTTTGAGTGCTCCTCTGCTCTCTGGGTGGTTGTACCTCTAACTGGGCACACATATATTAATAGACTCATTTGTTTCTTTTAACTTTAATTTTTTGAGTGTCTTTAATATTTTTTAATTTTGTTGCGGGAGTTTGAAAATTATTTAGCAGTGAACTGAGATCTATAAAATATGGTATATTTAAGGGAGCCTAGCTCCTACCCCTGTGTTTCATTTCCACTTTCCCCTGTGATCAACTTATTAAAAATGGTGTTTTCTTTTTATTTTGAATAAAAGCAAGTTAAGTTATATATGAAGGTGAATATTGTTAAAACACACTTGACTTTCAGACAGTGACAAATGACGTCATATAAACAAGAAGGATAAAAGTAGGGCCAAGCCATGGCCAGGTCCTGGACATTCCTATGCTCTGACCTCTGTCCTGGGTCAGAGCTGACCAGTGCCAGCAGCCTCCCTGCCCTGTGTCTACAGGTGGAGAGAGAAAAGCAGCAGGAGCATGAGGCACAGTGGCTGCAGGGGCACCTGGCCATGCTGCTGAGCTCCGTCCTGGAGGCAAAGCCCTTCTTGGGAGACCAGAGCCAGGTGGGGTCGGAGCTCCTGCAGAGGTGTGAGACGCTGGAGAGGAAGACAGCCACCTTTGAGAACATCGTCTGTGTCCTGAACCGGGAGGTGGAGAGGGTGGCCATGACTGCCGAGGCCTGCAGCAGGCAGCACCGGCTGGACCAAGACAAGATCGAAGCCCTGAGTAACAAGGTCTGTGCCTGGGAGGAGGGGGGGTGTTGTCCCTGCCCCGGCAGGTTCTAGCAGGTCAGGAGCTCCAGGGCCTAGACAGCAGAACTCCATTCGCAAACCCCTGTCCAGCACAGTTTCTCCAGGAGGCTTTGGCCTCCTTGGTTTCTGAGCCCCATTCTCTGAGGGACCCAACTCCGGGGGGTCATGGAGGCCACGGGCTGGAGCCTCGTCTCTCTAGCCTGGGAGGGCAGAGTTAGTGATGGCGTGTGCCTGGCAAGGTTTGGCTTCTGAGTGTGCTTTCTGGCCAGGAGCCTTCTGTGTGGACTTGGAGCCTCCACCTCACATCAGGCAGGTGTGGGGTCCTGTGGGGAGGGACAGACTCGACAGAAGCCTTGCCCAGGGGCACCCCAGGAACACTGGGGATGGCCGTCCTGCCGGAGACTGGTGGCTGTGAAAGGCGGGGCTCAGTGCCCACTGCTCTTCCTGTGAGAGGGGAGGTGGTCTCGCCACCCGGCAGGTGCAGCAGCTAGAGAGGAGCATCGGCCTCAAGGACTTGGCAATGGCCGACCTGGAGCAGAAGGTCCTTGAGATGGAGGCATCCACCTACGACGGGGTCTTTATCTGGAAGATCTCAGACTTCACCAGGAAGCGTCAAGAAGCCGTGGCTGGGCGCACGCCGGCCATCTTCTCCCCAGGTGTGGTTCTAGAACTCTTGCTCCCCACCACTGCTGCTTTCCTGGGCACCCTGGGTCCCCTCGCTCCGGCAGCCACGTGGAATGGCTCCCAAAGGCAGGGCTGGACGTCCTCAGCTGACCCCAGGAGTGTCTGCACCTCCCTGAGGGGCGAGTCAGGTGGCTGAGGTGTGGGGCAGGTGGCGTGCTCCTCGTCACCCATAGCCTTGTCCTCGGGCACACAGAGCCTCGGAGGGCAATTGGGGGTGGCCGTGGGGTTGGGGAGGGCATCAGGAGGCAGACGGTGGTGCTCTCAGGTGTCGGGGCTGAGCTAGTCTGACTCCCCCCGCCCCACCCCGCCGCAGGCAGCCCTGTGAGGGTGTCTCCACACTCCCTTTTCTTCACCCCCAACTGCGGGGTCTCTCCAGGGGTCCTCCTGGGGTCTCCTCTGGAAAGCAATGCTGGAGGGGGCAGAGTGGGGCTGCTGAGCTACAGGCTTCTGCAGGGACCTCGCCTCTCAGCACTCCAGGGGCAGCCCCTTGTCACCCTTCGAGGCCCTCTGCACCTCCTGATGCTTCATAGACTTGCGCCACCGGGGGTCAGAACGTGCCTTGAGTGTACGCTGCTTCCGTGTTTACCTGCTGCTAAGATCTTAGGTTCTTAGCTGAATCGAGGCTGAGAAGTGGGCTCCTGTCCTGTTTGAATTTAACTTGGCACTACTGGTTAAGTCCCCGAGTGCCAGGGACTGCCTGCCTTGCTGTGCTCCTGCGCCGCTCCAGGCAAGGGAGACCCGGGTGGCTTCTGGAGGGGGCACCTCCTGTGGGGAGGCCACCACCCTCCTCTGTGTGGCATGTCCTGACAGCGTCTTCAGCATGGGCCAGATAGGAACAAAAATCACACATGCATGCTTTTGTGAGTTGAGATGGGAAAAACAACAGTTTGTTTTAGTGAAAAACTTAAGGGCACGCTCTTTCTGATAGCATCCTTCCCTGTGCAGATGGGCTAGTCCAGCAGAATTGTGCCTGCTGTGATTCAGGTTCCCGGGAGCTCTGCAGTGAGAGTGAGGTGAAGGGTCAGTGGTGCAGAGGCCTGGCCACAGCAAGTCTTTGCAGGAGCCGTGCTTGGGCAAGAGGGCCCATTTGTGCGCAGCGTCTGCCTTAGGTGATGGTGGTGACCTAGCCTTGCACATTGGGTGAGAATGCAGGAGGCTCGTGGACGAGGTGCCTGGGCCTGCTAGCGAGGCTCCCCCGCTGGGGCCACCTGGCAGGACGGAGCTGTCAGGATCACTGTCTGCAGATTTTCTTTGCACATAATACTATATGACAGGACTTAAAAACACAGCCTCAACCACATTATGCTGTTCTCATTTTCTGTGCATCCTGTTGGGGATGAGGGACGTCTGTTGACTCTGCTGTTCTGGGTTTTCACCCCAGCTGGGGCCTTTTCCAAGGCGGACATGGCTCCATCCCACAGCCCCAGGCCAGCCTGGGCTCCCTCTGCGGCTTTGCAGCGGCCTGGCCACTGGGTCGTGTAGTTCTTGCCTTGTGCGCCACCTGCCCCCACGTTCATGGTTATTTCATGCATTGCCGGTTTGGGGGCTACATTTGGGGTTCTTAAAAATGCTATTTCTAATTACTGTGCTTTTAAAGAAAGAAATTTGTTTTCATTAGCAACAAACTCTGCACAGTTTGAGGGAAAAAAATGCTGTCTTTGCATCCCCGGAAGCTGGATGTTTTTGTGTGTGTGTGTGTGTGTGTGTGTGTGTGTGTGTTTTTCTCTGGGGAGGGCAACCAGGTGGGGAGAGCCACGCCCTGCCCTGCCTTCAAGGGGTGTTGGCTCACTGGCGCCTCTCCTGCCTCCCCAGCCTTCTATACCAGCAGGTATGGCTACAAGATGTGTCTGCGCATCTACCTGAACGGTGATGGCACCGGGCGAGGAACACATCTATCTCTCTTCTTTGTGGTGATGAAAGGCCCGAACGACGCCCTCCTGCGGTGGCCCTTCAACCAGAAGGTGCGAGAGGCCTGCAGGCTTCCCTGAGGGCTGCGCTTGGGAGGCTCCTGGGGCAGTGCAGCTTCTGTGTGGCAAGGTGGTCCAGGACTGGGTCACTCAGACTCGCTGGACCCTGGTGTCTGTAGTAGGCACATCCTCCTGTGGCACTGTCACTGCCAGGACCAGCAGTTTGAAAACACTACCTTGGAGAATATGTTTCAAAGAAAGGGGTACAACTAGTGAGCCCTCTTTATCTGAGGTATAATTCAATATTTTGAAAACTAGAATCTATTTTTGGTGGAGGAATTGAAGACCCAGAGACCAGGTTGGAATGAGGTCCCTTCCTTTCCGCACACTGGGTCCTGGCCCTGCCACAGCTCCTCCCTCCCTGGTAGCCAGCGGAGGAGGCAGAGCAGAGTGGGCAGGGCAGGCGGGGGGACCCACATCTGTCCTGGGGCTCCGGGTTCCCAGGCCTGACAGGCAGTCTCAGGTTCTCCCTGAAAAGTGCTTTTCCTCTAGGGTGGGTGGTGCTTCATGATCTCTTTGGCAAGAAAATGTCTTGGTCAGGTGGTCAGATGAATATTATTAAGAAAAAGCACAAAATAACACAAGTTCAGAAGTACTGAGCTTCAGCCTAAGATTCCAGATGTCAGTGGACAGAAAATGCCAGAATGGGCACAGATTCCTTAGGCGAGGTGCTCAGTGCCCCATGGCTGATGTGCCCGGGCACTCCCGCCTTGCGGCCTGGGGTGGGCACACATAGGCGCTCACGGACCCGTGTCCCTCCCTGGGGCTCTCCCTCCAGGTGACCCTGATGCTGCTGGACCAGAACAACCGGGAGCACGTCATTGACGCCTTCAGGCCGGACGTGACCTCGTCGTCTTTTCAGAGGCCGGTGAACGACATGAACATCGCCAGTGGCTGCCCTCTCTTCTGCCCCGTCTCCAAGATGGAGGCCAAGAACCCCTATGTGCGGGATGATGCCATCTTCATCAAGGCCATTGTGGACCTGACGGGGCTCTAGCCACTACCCCCAGGGGTCGGAGCAGCCGGGCACAGCCGGCTCAGTGAGGGGCCGCCATGCTGGGTCAGGGCCCCACCGCACAAGGGTGGGTGGGGGCCAGCCTTGGGCGCTTAGGAGGGTGTCGGCTGAAGCCCAGGTCAGTGTCACACAACGGAAGGAGCCACTGGCCAGTCCTCAGATTTCAGAGACTGCGTCGGGGGACTTGGGAGATGGGCGCAGCCCAAGGCCCTGCTGGGATTGGTCGAAGATCTTGAAGGGCTCCTGGCGGAAACCGCGCTCGCTGTCTGTTCTGTACGGGAGGGAGAGGCCCCCGGGTGGGGACACTTGGAGGGGAGCACACTCTAACAAGGGGCTTCAGAGTGGTGCACATGTAGCAGGAGTGTGGTGGGCTCCTTCGCGTTCAGGAGGTGGGGCAGTCCCAGTCCGTCCACAGAGCGAGGAGCGCTGTGCTGCTGAGTTCTGCCCTCTGGCCCCTGAAGAGAAGGGAGCATTGTTAGACCCCTGGGTGCTTGTCTGGATAGAGCTCCTGCCTGTGCTGGCTTGGCCGGGCCAGCAGGCAGGAAAGGGTGCTGGTCCTGCGCACAGTCCAGCCCCGCTGGGTGACGTGTGTTAGCTGCACCATCCAGCTGAGAAGTCATTATTAAACCATTCAAACCTCTGTGGTGAGTGGTGTCCATCTGGCTCTAGGTTGCCTGCAGCTTCCAGCCTTGGCAGTGGTGACCCTCTCTGGGGGCCCTATGGCTTCCTCCTCTCCTGTGGATCCCTCGCCGCAGGGTGCCTGGCCCTGCCCACTTCTCCAGCCAGCCATGGGCCTCCCAGGGGCTCCCGTGAGAGCAAGGCCACACATGTGCCACCCCATCCTGGGCCCAGCCCACTGCAGGAGCTCAGAGCTTACAGGTGGGGTGAGCACGAGCTACGCTCAGGATCCCCAGCCGCACTGCCAACCACGGTGCGTGTGCTCTTGGGACTGAGCACACGCAGGGGGTGGGGGATGGGTTGCTGCACTGCCTGGGCCGGGGGGGGGGGGTGTCTGTATTAGGGGATCCATGAAAAGCTTGACTTTCCCTTGACATCCTCACTCACTTCCATAGCGTGCGAAGTTAACACAATGGAAAAGTACAGCGCGCAACGGCCCAAGCAGCGGGACTACCCATGTACACGTTTGTACCCTGCATGTGTGCGCTGTAATGAAAAAGGGAGCGTGGCAGGGCCTCCCCTTTGTTCCCTCTGCAGCCCACCACCTTAGCTCTCCAGGGCAGCTTGTCATGAGTCACGAGTCATAAGTCATGTTGCTGTTCTACCTGGGTTTTCAAATGTTTCTGTACATTTGTGTATGCACAGATAAGAATATTGCATTTTAAAAACATACAGAAACCATGTACTGAATTGTCCTCAGGTACTTGTTTTCTACTCAGCCCTCCAGGGTTGTGGCTGCTGTGTTGTGTCTAGTTCTGTGCTCTGAGAGCTGTCTCCAGGTTGCTGGTGGTGCTAAACGGTGGTGCAGACCTGCCCTCCTGTGTCTCTGGCTGGCCTGGACGGGGTGCTGAGGAGTCGAAGGCAAAGGGCCCTGCCTTTCTCAGCGGTTGCTGGCTTGCTGTGCAGGGGGGCCCAGCCCCTCCACCAGCACTAGGGGCGGTTCCCGTCGCCTCCCGTCCCTGTCCCTGTTGGCATGTCACATTGGTGGCTCTGCCTAATGTTTGCAGCCTGCTGTATGTGAGATGGCGTCATTGTAATCTGATCTCTCTGGCGACTCGATGGAGTCGTTCATCTTTATCAGGGTTATTGCTCATTTGGAATCTCATGCGAATTGCCCATTTGTGTCTTTTTTGAGATGGGATCTCACTCTTGGCCCAGGCTGGACTGCAGTGTCACTATTGTAGCTCGCTGTCACTTCCAACTCCTGGGCTAAAGCGATCCTCCCGCCTCAGCCTCCCAAAGTGCTGGGATTACAGGTGTGAGCCACCACACTCAGCCCTATTTATGTCTTTGTCTGTTTTTCTACTGGGTCATTGGTCTTGTTTTCCTACTGGCTGGTAAGAGTTCCTAATATTCCTGGATACTAGTCCTTGGTTGTGTTGTTGAGCTGTTTTGTTGTTGACGTACAGAAATTTAAAATTTAGATACGATCAGTTGAATAATTTTATCTCTTATGAATGGTGCTCTTTCTGACTTAAGAAATCCTAACCTTCCCCAAGGTTGAAAGATACCGTATTGATTTCTTCTAATGGTTTTAGTTTTCTTCTTAACATAGTGGGTTTCTACATTTGGGAATTTGTTTATATATGACATTTTTTTATTAGGTCAGTGCAGGTTAAAGAGAGAGATCATTGAGGTCCTTTCCTTTCCCTTACAATGAAAGAGAACCGTGAAGTGAGAGGGGTAGAAAAGTATCCTCCCGCAGGGACAAAGACAGGGACGAAGGCAGCAGCAGACGAAGGCTTTGGGCCCATTTTGGAAGGTGGGGAGTAGGTTAAGGCGTGTGGTACGTGAGCAGAAGGGGCTGAGGGTGGGGAGCTGCCCGCCATTTGAGATGCTGGGGGAGGGGGAGAGTCAGAGCAAGGGGGGTCTGCTCGGGGACTGGGCAGAGCAGCTGCCTGGCAGGTCCTTCTTTGCTGTCCCTTGCCCCCCCAGGGCAAGGAGGTCTCCGCCCCTCCCCACCCCAGAGCAGAGAGCAGGGTTGGGCTTCAGGCTGTACAAGGGGTCGAGGTCTGCATGAAACTGCTTCCTGAGCGCTGGCCTCCGGGTGAAGACACTCCTGGGGCACCGAGGCCTCTGGGGAGACAGAACGCTCCCGGCAGACCTGTGGCAGGTCTGGTCCAGCTGCCTTGGTGCCTCTGCTCACACCGCTGACTGCCCGGTTGTTAGGCAGTCACCATCATCACTGCCAACTTGTAGGACACCTCATCACCCCAGAAAGAAACCTTCCACCCGCAGTCTCTCCAGCCCCTCCCCCAGCCCCTGACGACAGCAGCCCACTTCTGTGGATTTGCCTATTCTGGACATTCTTATAAACAGAATCCTATAACATGTGGCCTTTTGTGTCTGGCTTTTACACAGCATATTTTCAGGGTTCATCCGTGTTGTAGCGTGTGTCAGAATTTCATTTCTTTTTTGTGGCTGAATATTATTCTGTGGTGTGGACAGACCAGATTTTACTTAACCGTTCATCTGTTGATAGATAATTGGGTTGTTTCTACTTTTTGGCTACTATGGAAATGCTGCTATGAACACGTGTACAAGTTTTTGTGTGGACACTTTTCCATTTCTGAGTATTCCTCGGGGGAGAAACTCCAGGCCATGTGTTCAGCTCTCTGGGGAGCTGCCAAACTGCTTCCCACAGTGGCTGTACCATTTTGCATATCCACCAGGAAGCAGTTTTTAATTTATGGTTTTATTTGGCCTCTTCCTCCTATATCTTTCATGTTATCTAAAATTTTAATTTTGTCATGTTTTTTAACACACTAATAATTTTTTAAAATCCCATAGTGATTATCTGCATTTTGTATATTTATTTGCTCACAGTTGTTCTGTGTCCTGCCCCCTTTGTTCTCCATGACTCGAGAAAGAACGTCACTTAACATTCTTTGAGCATTGTGGGGTGCTGAACTCATGGGCTCTACGTGTCTGCAGACATCTCTCTTTTACCCTTATTTTTGATGTTGGTTATCTGGGTTAGAATTCTGGGCGGATGTCAGCTTTTCTCAGCACTTTGAAGCTGCGACTCCACTGTTGCGAGGGTCTATGGCCAGTGTCTGCTGCTCGCCTGTCTTTTTTTCTTTTTTTTTTTTTTGAGATGGAGTCTCTGTCACTCAAGTACAGTGACAACATCACAGCTCCCTGCAGCCTCCAACTCCTGGGCTCCAGCAATCCTCCCTCCACGGCCTCCCAAAGTGCTGGGATTACAGGTGTGAGCCACTGCGCCCGGCTTCCTTTTACGGGTAAAATGCATTTTCCTCCCTAATAACTTTAAAATTTTTTGTATAGAAAAATTGATTTTTTCTTTTGATGTGCAGTTCTACGAATCTTATTACCTGTGCAGATTTATGCTCCACCGTAGTCAGGATACAAGGGAGCTCCATCACCTCCAAAGACCCCCTGCACTCTCTGGTCGGCCAGCCCTCCCCCACCCACACCCCCAGGCAGCCACTTCTCTTTTCTCTGTCACTGTAGTTTTGTCACATGGGTGGAGTCATGCAGTGTGTAACTTTCTGAGACTGGCCTTCACTCAGCAGAATGCCTTTGAGATTCATCAAGATGTGTGTCAAAATTTGTTACTTTGTTTTCCTTGCTGAGTAGTATTCCATTATATGGATGGATCACAGTTTGTTCACCTGTTGAAGGGTATTTGAGTTGTTTCCAGTGTTTTTGCAGTTATCAACAGAGCTGCTATAAACATTTGTGTACAGGTGGTTAAATGAGTTTTCATTTCACTAGGGTAGTTAGTTAGGAGTGGGGTTGCTATGTACACACAGCAGTGTATTTTAAATTCGTAAGATAGTGCCAGACCGCTTTCCAGAACACCTGCACCCCTTTGTGGAACATCAGCGCAAGTCCCAGTTCCTGTTGCTCCACATCCTCCAAGCACTTAGTATTGTCCGTGTGTTTTTATCGTAACTGTTGTAATAGCTGTGTAGTGGTGTCTTGTCATGGTTGTACTTTGCATTTGTCTCATATCTGATGAATAATGTTGAATATCTTCTTTGGTGAAGTGTCTGTGCCTTACCTGTTTTTAAATTGGGTTGTATGTTTTCTTGTTGAGTTTTAGGGTTATTTATATAATCTAGATACAAGTCCCTAGTCGGATATATAATTTGCAAATATTTTCTCCTAGTCTGTAGCTTATCTGTTCATCCTCTTAACAGTGTCTTTTTCAGAACAAAAAAGTTTTAAATTTTGATGAATCCTGTTTATCAACTTTTTCTTCCATGGATTGTGCCTTTGATGTCATGTCTAAGAATTCTTTGCATAACACCAGCTCATGATGGTTTTCTCCTATAATTTATTCTAGAAGTTCTAATTGTTTTACATTTTATATTTAGATCTGTGATCTGTTTTCACTTAATTTTTGCATGAGGCGTGAGGTTTAGGTTTAGATTCTTTTTTTTTGCATATAGATGGCCAATTGTTCCTGCATCATTTCTTCAAACAACTAACTCACGGCTATACATAGAATTAAAACCTCTCCTTTCGCCATTAACTTGCTTTTGCACTTTTGAAGAAAGATCCTTTCTCCATTGATTTTTTTTTTACTTTTGTAAACGTTAGTATGTCATATTTGTAAGATCTCTTATGTTCTGTCGATCTGTGTATCTGCTTCTTCACCAGCACCACTTTGTCTTATTCCTTATGCTTTAATAGTATTAATTTAGGTGGTGTAATTCCTCTAACTTTATTGTTTTTCAAATTGTTTTAGCTATTTTTGTTCCTTTGCTGGTATATAAAAATTTTAGAATCAGCTTATTGGTATCTAGCAAAAATCCTGCTGAGATTTTGATTGGAATTTCATTAAATCTATAGATCACTTTGGGGAGAATTGACATCTGTGTTGAATCCTCCAATCCATGAACATAGTCTGTCTCTATTTAGGTCTTTGATCTCTTCCATCAGCATTTTATAGTATTCAGGGTACATAACTTGTGCATATTCTAATAGGTTTATACCTCAGTGTTTCTTTCTGTTTTGAGCTGTTGTAAGAGGTGTTGTGTTTTAAATTTTGGTTTCTGATTGTGTATTTCCAGGGTTTGGAAACATGATTGATTTTTGTGTGTTGCCCTTATATCCCATAACCTTGATAAATTCACTTACTGGTTCTAGGAGGTTGGGATTTTGTTTGTTTTTGTCGGTTTGGGGGGATTTTATGCATAAACTATCACATCATCTATTAATAGGGACAGTTGTGTTTCTTCTTTTCCAGTCTGTGTGCCTTTTGTTTCTTTTGCTTGCCTTGTTCCACTGGCTAAGACTTACAGCGCGAGGCTGCGCAGTAGTGGTGGGAGTGTGTGTCCTTGCCTCATTGCCCGTGTTGGAGAAAGCGCTTTCCCTTTTCCCATTACGTATAATGTTACCTGTAGGTGTTTTGGTTGATGTCTTTTATCAGGTTGAGCAGGTTTCCTTCTACTTCTAGTTTGCTGAGAGTTTTTATCATGACTAGACATTTTATCAAAATGCTTTTTCTATACACGTGATGTGCCCTCATGGGGTTTTTTCCTATACAGTTAATATGGTGGCTTATGTTGATTACTCTCCAAATATTGAACCAGCCTTGCACTTCTGGAATAAACCCCACTTGGTCATGCTGTGCTTTTATTTTTATATATTGCTGGATTTGATTTAATAATATTTTATGAGGATTTTTGTACCTACCTTCACGGGGGGTGTATAGTTGTCTTTTTGTATTATATTTGTTTGGTTTTGGTATCAGGGTACCATAGACAAAAAATTGGTACCAGGAATGGGGTTGTTGTCATAACAAATACCTGAAAATGTGGAAGCAGCTTTGGAACTGGGTAATGGGCAGAGGCTGGAAGAGTTTGGCGGAATGGGCTAGGAAAAGCCTAGACTGCTGTAAATGGAACGCTGGGGCAATTCTGGTGAGGGCTCAGAAGAAGGGAACTGTGGGGGAATCTGAAACTTCTTAGGAATGACTTTAGTGGTCATGATCAGAATGTTGGTAGAAGGAGATGAGAGGCCCAGGGTGCCCTCAGGACCACAGGCTTGCCACCCAGGGCCACCTCCCGTCTCTGTGCCCTCTGTTCCGGTACAGTGCCCCTTGGCAGCCATGTCTCAAGTGGGCCTGGGGAAGGCATAAGCCATAAACCTTGGCAGAGTCCACGCAGGCAATGCAGAATGCAAGAGCTGTGGGGTATGGCTTCTTCCTCTTAGATTTTAAAGGATGTTGCAGACATCCTGGGGCCCGGGAATAGACTTGTCACAGGGGCAGAGCCCCTTCTAGGACAGGGCCCATGAAACCATGGGGTCAGAGCCACTGCAGAGTCTCCACCAGGGCAATGCCTAGTGGGGCCACCCCTGACACCCCAGCACTATAGAGATACCAGCGACCAACACCAGCCTGGGAGAGAGCTGCTCACGGGTTGTGCCCAGCAAAGCCGTAGAGGTGGGGCGTCCCAGACCCGTGGGGGCCCAACCCCTGCACCAGTGTGTCTAGAAGGCAGGACGCGGGGTCAAAGATTATTCTCAAGCCTTAGGATTTAGTGTTGTTTGTCCTGTTGGGTTTTGGACTTGCTTGGGACCTGTTTTTCCTTTCCTCTTTCCGATTTCTGCCTTTTGGAATGGAAATGTCTGTTCTATACTTGCCTCACCATTGTATTTCGGATGCATGTAACTTGTTTAATTTCACAGGCTCACAGCTGGAGGGAAATCTGCTTCTGCCTGTGAGCCTGTGATGAGGAATCCTGCCTTGAGTCTTGTCCATATCTGACTTAGATGAGATTTGGGACTTTGGACTTTTGAGTCGATGCTGGAACAAGTTAAGACTTTTGGGATTATTGGGATGGAATGAATGTATTTTGTATGTGGGAAGAACATGCATTTGGAGGGGGCCGGGGCAGAATGCTAGGGTTTCAATGTTTGTCCCCTCCAAAATTCATGTTAATATTTAACTGCCATTGTAACAGTCTTAAGAGGTGATTTAGGCCATGAGGGCTCCACCCTCCTCGGTGGGGTTGGCACCATAATAAAAGGGCAAGTTTGGTGCCTCTCTTGCCCTCCCACCTTCCACGATGATGTGGCACGGAGGCCCTCGCCAGGTGTCGGCACCGTGCTCTTGGACTTCCCAGCCTCCAGAACTGTGAGCCAATAAATTTTTGTTAATTACAAATTATCCAGTCTCAGGTATTCTGTTATAACAGCGAAAATGGATTAAGATAAGGCTGAATATTTGTGTCCCCCCCAAGATTCATATGTTGAAGCATAATTCCCAATGTGATGGCATTTGGAGGTGGAGCCTGTGGGAGGTGACTGGGTCATGTGGGTGCAGCCCTCGTGAATGGGATTGTCAAGAGGAAAGGACCCAAACTCCATAAAATAATCTGTAGGTTTGTTCTGAACTGAATATGTGTAACCATGGCCCGGAGAGCCACACCCAAGAAGCCTTGAGCAAGTGGTCTTGCTGTGGTTGGGTTACAGTTTGGTTTTATACACTTCAGGGAGACAGGGGTTACACGTAAAGTTATGAATCAATATGTGGGAGGCGTACATTGATTTGGCCCGAAAAGGTGAGACATCTCAAAGCCAGGGGATTACAGGTTATAGATGGGTTTAAAGATTCTTTGATTTGTAATTGGTTGAAGAAATGAAGCTTTGTTTAAAGGCTTGGAATGTTTTAAGTTAAGATAAGGAAGTCTGCTAATCAGAGACAAGCCACCAGACATATACCCAGACTCAAGTGATCTGTTAAGTAAATTGAGGACCTGCAGGTGTGGTTCAAGCTTTGCCTTATGTGACTTTAGGCCTGTTGATGAGTCACAAAGGACATCTCCAAGAAGGGAAGGGGCATGACCAGGCCTGTCTGACCTCCCTTCTCATGGCCAACAACTCAGCTTTAGGATATTTCTGGTGTCCCCTTGGCCAAGAGGGGGTCCCTTCAGTCAGCTGGGGGGAGGGGCTTAAGATTTCATTTCGTTCACGGGATTAACGCTCTTATAGAAGAGGCCCAGAGTTCCCTCACCTTTCCACCATGTGAGGTCACAGCAAAAAAGATGGCCACTTGTGAACCAGGAGGCAAGCGACACCAAATCTGCAGCACTTTGATAGTGGACCTGCCAGCCTCCAGATTGTGGGAAATACAGGCCACCGAGCCTCGGTACTCTGTTACAGCAGCCTGAGCAGCCTGAGTGAGACACAGGGTTACGCTGCTGCTGCACAAAAGGGTATTGAAGGGCTGAGGCTTGTTTCATGACTTTCGCTGTGGTCTGCAGTCGAGGGGACAGTCCACACATCAATTGAATTCTCAGTTCGTTGTTGTTTTGGGTTGAATTGTATCCCCCCAAAGAAGAGATGTTGAAGTCCCAACCTCCCAGTAACTCAGAATATGACCTTTTTGGAAATAGAGTCTTCGCAAAGGTAATCAAGTTAAAATGTGGTCATTACGGTGGGTCCTAATCTAGGATCACTGGTGTTTTATAAAAAGGGCACATTTGTACACAGACAGACATGAAGACGATTGGCAGACCACCAGGGCTGGGAAGGAGTGAGGGCCCTGGAGGGCCACGGCCCTGCCAGCACCGGGACCTGTGACTTCTGGCCTCCAGAACTGTGAGACGATGCATTGCTATTGCCACCTGCTTTGTGGAGCTTTGTTACAGCAGCCTCAGGCAGCTGACACAGGGTGGTGGTCAGTTCTCGGTGCTTGCTGACTTTTGTTAGTTTTACCTAGTTCTGAGAGAGGAAGTGCTGACGTCTCCCCTGCAGTTGTTGGTTTGTTTCTTCTCTCCGTCCTGTGACTTTTTGCTTCATATATTTGCAGGCCCTGTTGTCAGGTGTGTGCACATTTAGGACTGTTATGTCTTCTTGGTGAACTTACCCTTTTATCATTGTGTAATGTCCCTCTTTATTGCCAGGAATACCCCTTTTTCTGAAGTGCACTTTGCTTTGTCTAACACTGACATAGCCAGTCCTGTTTCCTGTGATTAGTGCTTTTGTGGTGTGTGTGTTTTCCATCCTTTTACTTTTAACCTACGTATATCATAGTTGAAGTGAATTTCTTCTAGATGGCATAGTTGTGTAACTTTTTTTTTTGGTATACGATTCATTTTGATATAATGACATTATTGATAGATTTCAGTTTACCATTTGTTTCCTATTGGTTCTGTTTTTGTTCCTCAGTTTTCTCTTTCCTGTGTATAATGATACAGTTACTTGAACGTTTTTTAGTATTGTGTTTTAGTTTATTATTAGTATTAGTATTGTTTGAGACATGGTCTCACTCTGTTGCCCAGGCTGGAGTACAATGGTGCGATCGTAGCTCACTGCAGCCTCAAATGCCTGGGCTCAAGCGATCCTTCTGTCTCGTCCTGTCAAGTTGCTGGGACTACAGGCATGAGCCACCATGCCTGGCTAATTTATATTTTTTTGAAGAGATGGGGCTGTTGCCCAGGCTGGTCTCAAACTCCTGGGTTCAAGCAGTCCTCCTGCCTCAGCCTCCCAAAGTGCTGGCATTACAGGCGAGAGCTTCCACACCCAGCACCACCCCCCTCCCCTGGACTTTAAAAATGTGCCACTTCCTATGGCCTCTGGATTCTGATGAGAAATGTGCATTCATTCAATCAGAGTTCCCCTGGACGTAGTGTGTTGGTTTTCTCACTACTTTCAAGAATTTTTTTTGTCTTTAGTTCTCAGCAGTTTTACATGTCCTGGTATAGGTTTATTGCTTTGGGCTTATCCTGTTTTGAGTTTGCTTTGGCTTCTTGAATCTTTAGATTTATACTTTCACCATATTTGGGAAGTTTCCAGTCATTATTTTTGCAAATCACTGTTTCTCTTCTCCTTTTGAGCTTCCCACGACACAGATAACAGACCTTCAGTTACTGTCCTGCAGGTCCTCTGAGGCTCTGGTTTGATTTTCTTTTTTCCCCCAATTTTTTTCTTTCTGTTCAGATTGGAGCATTTCAGCGGATCTGTCTTCAGTCAGGTTCACTGATCTTTCCTGTCATCTGCTTCTGCTGCTGAGTCTGAACAGACTCTGCATTTTTGTTATGTTGCTTTTCACCTCTAATGTTTCCATTTGGTTCTTTTTGTATCTTCTATTTTTTTCTGAGGCTATTTTTACATCCATTGCAAAATGTTTGTGATTGCTTGTTAAACCTTTTTATAGTAGCTACTTTAAAGTCTTGGTCGGATAATTTCAGCATCTGTGTCTTCTCATCCTTGGGCTCTGTCTTTTCCTTTGCAAGTCGACGTTTTCACGGCTCTTTATGTGTCAAGTAATTTTGGATTATATTTTAAACATTTTGAATGTCACTTTATGAGGCCTGGATCTTGTTTAAATCCTATGGGAAAAGATGTCTTTGTTAGCAGACACTTGGTCTTGTTAGGGCCACACCCACATTCCCACTGCCTTGTGTGGGCTTTAGTCTCCACGGCCACTGCTCTTCAGGCTGGTCCCTTAGTCTGGGATGTGGGGGGCTGGTCTGCAAGTTCTCAAAGTCTTGGGTGTGATAATTGGAATCCGATCCACGTATCTGCAGTTTGAGCGGGAGCTTTGCATTCATAAACCACTTTACAGGGCAGCTTTCCTAAGCTCCTCCCTCTGGTTTTGGTTGCTGTGGCCCCCCATGGGTTCTTCAGCCAAACAGTTGGGGCTCTGGTCACCCTGCTCTGAAGTGCCCTTCCTTGACTGGGCCTTGTCAGGGTCCACATGGCAGGAGGGCAGAGAGAAAAGTAACAGGCCGGCCCCACCCTCCTGGAAGCCCAGTGGCCCCACAGTTTGGCTCGCGGTTCCTGGAGCCACCACTCCCACTGACACCAGGGGCTGCCTGGGCACAAAAGAACAGGCAGGAGAGGAAACCCAGGGCATCCCACACTCACTGGGGCAGCAGGAGCTCTTGTCCCTGTCTGCAGGGTGGCTCCTGGGGCTCTTTCTGCCTGGGCCCTGCTCTCACTTCCAGTGTCATGGCTGGGTCGAGTTTAGATGCTGAGGGAGAACGGCAAAAAGTGCCAGTCCTGTGGTGCTCTGGGCCCCACTGTGCTCCCTGCCCACCGTGTGGGGTGCACTCGAGTTCTCAGGTCTTACAGCTGCAGCCATGGGGGGCAGGGCCACGTGGCTCCATCTGCCCTGGAACCAGAACCTCTCCCGGAACTTGTAAGGTTTCTCTGTACCCTGGCTGAGCCACAGTTTCACAGCGACACATCTAGATGTGTGTGGTTATTTTTCTTGTTCGGACTTCAGCCTGTATTTTCTGTGGATTTTTGTCTTTTTGTAATTTTCTCTTTAAACACCAAGTCTCTACCAGAGCCTCTGTAGGTGGGGATTCGGTCCATGCCTCTTCCTTCCCTCCCGCAGCTGTGACTTTCTCTGTACGACGCTCCATATTGTGCTTCCTGATCTTCACACCAGGTGTATCTGGCCCAGCATTTTTCATGTATTGAAACTTGCTGCAGTTTACAGTCTACTCCCTGTTTAAATTTCTACGTGTTTTTGATTTGTCTCCCTGCTTTTGCTTTGTAGCTCAGTGTTTTGGTTTACTGTTATTATCACTAGCTTCCTTGATTTTAATTAGACACATCTTAAGTCCTTTTCAGGAAATCGCTCAATTTTTCCAACGTCTCAAAAACATGCATTTGTTGAATTTGTTGGCTACTTTCTATGGTAAGCGGTTTCCTTGCGGGCTTTGGATTTTCAGTTTCAGCTCATCTGCAGCGTGTGTCTGGGATGTCCTTGTTGCTGAGTTGTCACCCTTCCTTCCTTCCTCATTCTCCCTGTGTCTGGTGGTTTTGTGATTAACGCAGCGGCCCTGGGGCTTCCCAGTTGAGAAGCAGGAGTTAGTGGGACAGGGGCTCCTGTCCCTCTGGGTGGCGCATCCCACACAGGTGGACGCTCGGCACGGCTCCTCTGGGCCCTGGGCCCTCCAGCAGCATCTCCTCACAGGCCCCAGTTCCCTGCAGGGCACCATTTCCCCACCTCCTCTGCTCAGGGCCCCGTCCTAGCCCTGTGCCTGCCCCTGCTGCCAGCGTGGCTCTGGAGGGACATTTACCTTGTTACTCACTCAGGTCTCCTCGGTGTCTTATTTCTCAACATGTTGATTGTTGCCATTAGTGGAGCAAGAGCAGTTTGACACAAGCCCGCTGCCTACACTGGTGTTGCCACTGGACAGCTGACACCCCACCAGCTCCAACCCCCCATCTTCCTCGGCAGCATCACCACCCTGGGAACCCCTGAGGTGAACGAGGTGGGTCAGGCAAGCGCCCAGCACAGCCCAGGCAAAGCCTGTGAGGGCCCAGCCAGAGCCAGCCCTCTGCTGCCACCTCTGCGCCCCAGGTCCTGTCCTCACATGCCTGAACCCCACAGAGCTCTGCCCATCCCCTGCCCCCACCCCCGCAGCCAGGGAACCCTCTAGGATGTGACTAACTGCTGAAGCCCCTCTGGGCTCTCCTGGCACCGGGAGCTGGATGCAGCCTCAGCCCTGGACATTGCTGTCCCACTGCAGACGTGCTCAGGCCTCTCCTCGAGGTCATGGAGGATGGACAGGGCAGTGTGACAGTGGCTGGGCACATACACTTGTGCCAGTGCCTCCATCTTGTTCTCCCCTCCTGGCACCTGTCAGGGGGTGACCACAAGGTCCACGCCACTGGGGCCATCACAGCCATCTGTGCTTTGGGTCCCCCTCCCTGCAGACAGAGGCTGGACAACACTATACTGTTGCCAACTATTTATTCAGAGCCCCAAACAGGTGGCGAGTGGACATGCAGCACACTAAGGCCCATGGCAGACGACCTGCACGTCCTGAGCACTGCAGTGCACAAACCAAGATACCAGAGGCAGGAGCCCTCTGCTGTCCAGGGCCCCGCAGGACCGACCGAGTGCGTGTTGTGCTGACTATCCCAAGTGTCCTGGGCAGAGGCCAGCTCAGGGCTGTATGAACCAACCTCTAGCCCAGGGGGAAGGGGGTGGGTGAGGAGCAGGGCCTCCAGTGTTCTGTGCACCCCGAGCTGGCCCGGAGGCCAGTGCAAGGTCTTCGGCACTACCCACACCGGCCACCCTGGTGCTGAGCATCACGGCTGAGTGAGTGGGCTTGCTTGCACGAGCGTGTTGGGATCAGGCCATCCCCTTTCTAAGGCATTACTGCTATGAGCTGAGCTTCTCTGCCCCCAATGTGAGACAGAACCACAGGGCCTTGATGGTGTCCTCTGGGTCCCAGCGGCTCCAGTACACCTAGGGCCCCTCAGCGCCTCTGGCTGGCAAACCAGGAGAAGAAAGGGCGGGGGCGCGGGCGTGGGGCCTGGAGTATGCGCACGGTGCGTGGTGAGCGCCAGGCTTTGATGGTGGCATCGTCACTGGCTGTCAGCAGGAGCTCCTGCTCCTGGGGACTGAAGGCCACTGAGTTGACCACGTCCTCATGCTGCAGCTTGGCCAGGCAGATGTTATAGTGGCGGTCCCAGATGTAGCCATGCCGGTCCTCAGCCCCACTGCAGGACAGCGCCAAGTGAACCCGCTGCCCACCTGCTGGTGCCCACACCTGCCCAGAGCCCTGGCCCACCCCAGCCCGCACCTGGCCACAAAGTCCCTGCTGACGTCAAGGAAGATGAAGAAGCACTCGTCATTGGGTGTGTAGGCGCGGTGTGCTCGCAGGGCTCGCCTCACCTCCCGCATAGTCTTGAGGTCGAACACCAGCAGGTCAATCTCCTCTGCAATAGGCGGTGGCTGCATGGGGTCAGCCACCACCGCACCGCTGGGCCAGGCGCGGCTGTTCACGTACAGGTACCTGGGCAAGGGGCACACCGCTAGGTACGGGCCACCTGCAGGCAGCCCACCCAGGACACTGTCAGGAGGCCTACCTGTTGTCGGGTGACAGGCCCATGCCAATGATGTGACCATGCACGTCAATGACATGGTCCAGTGCATCAAAGAAGGCATCAGAGCCCCGACCCTCGCCCAACACAGGTCCGGCCGTGGTCATCTGGTGCGGCAGGATCTGTTTGATGCCTGCATGGAGGGCCAGGGTGAGGGCTCCCACCTGACGCCCTGGGGGACATCACCTCCAGGACAGCCTCCACCCTGAGGGCACCTTGGCGCCTGAGCACCCCAGAGGCCCGTGGGTCTGCCTGCTTGGGTGCCCCAGATCTGAACCAGAGAGGCCCATCCAGTCACTCGTTTGCCAGAGCCCAGCCTGCATCTGCGCTGCCATTGATCACTTGGCCCCCACAGGACCAAGGCCAGGCCTGGGCCTGCACCCCCAGAAGCAAAGGATGATCCAAACTGCCTGTGGACTCACGTGCTGTCTGGCCCCTGGGACCCTGCCTGGCCCTCCCCACAAGCTCTTGGGACTGAGGAAGGGCCTGGGCAGCACCCCAGCAGTGGGTTGCTGGTTCCCCCAGGCCAGCCAGCTCTGCCTTGCCCGTTACCGATCTGATGTGGTGAGTAGGTGAGGCAGCCCGTGGTGAAGATGAGGTATTTGTTCCTGGTGCTGGCAGCGCCGCGCTCAGGGGGCTTGGTGTGGCCCTGGGCCAGCAGCTTAGCCACTCTTGTCTCCAGCGCGCGCTCTGACAGCTGTGGCTGCGTGTGCCCGTCCAACATACGGTCCAGGAATCGCCGCAAGCCCTCCTTGGTGTGGGCAGGGGCCGGGCCAGCCACCTCATCGTCACTGTCACTGCCCAGGTCAAAGACACGGCAGGGGGGTGCAGCTGGGTCTCCAGCGTCCAACAGGAGGTCTGGGTTGTCGAATCTGCTGCAGTCGGCCACCATCACTGTGCGGATGGTGCTGGCATTGAGGTTCTGGATCTTGAAGAGCCGCTTCACCACGTTGACATTCTCCGACTCCACATCCTGCAGGCAGGGGTACAGCTGGGTGGGCACCAGGCCTGGGGGAGGGCAGCCCACTGCCACAAGCCCTGCCTCACCCAGCCCCATGCCGCCCACACCTGGAAGGCGTGGTTGAGCCACAGCACTGAGCAGGAGGTGATGTCCCCGATGCGGTGCAGGTTCCCAGAGATGAGGCTGGTTTCCGTGAGCCAGCAGCCAAACACGTCGTAGGGCTTGTTGCGCACTCGGGACAGCAGCGCGAAGGAGTCTGGGGGGAGGCCATGGCTGGGCAAGCTGCCAGCAGGGGGCGGGAGGTGGCCCCTCCCGGGACCCGTGCTCACCTAGGCTGATGACAGCAATCTCACCCGATGACGAGTTGTGTGGCCCCAGGAACACCCCAGAGGCCAGCAGCAGCGAGTCGTCCTGGTTGAACTGGGAGAATTGGGTGTAGCTCCAGTTGTAGGGCCGCATGTCTGCACTGTGCAGCAGCGAGATGGTCAGGTCATTGTTCCAGATCTGCACAGCCAGGGTAGCAGTGGGTGACCACCCAGCCAGGTCCCAGCGAGAGGGGTGCTATCACGGTGCCATCAGGCCCCTGGCTCTACCAGCTCAGCCCAGAAACCGCCACGGGGCAGGGATGCCTTCTAGCCAGCTGTCACCCACCCACCCCGAGGCACATGGGTACAGAGAGCTGGGGGCCTGCCTCTGGAGCAGGAGTCTTCCTGGGGGCCCTCTCCTCTCTGCTGGCAGTTAGGGTCACCCTCTCCTGCTCCCAGTCCTGCGTGGTGTTGGCTGAAGTGGTTCTTCTGACCTGGTTCTCTCCACTGGATGCAGAGAGAATGGCCTTTCTCACCTCTGGCCTGACCCTCCCTTAGCACCGGGTTGGGAGGCCTGGGCCCCAGGCCCTCAATGCCGGGGTGGGGTGGGCCGGGGTGTGCGCCAGGCACCTGGGCGTCCTCACCTTCACGGTGCAGTCTTTGGAGCAAGAAGCAAACTGGTAGCCTGAGTGGGAGAAGCTGAGGTGCAGGACCTGGTCAGAATGCTCCCTCAGTGTCTGCACCTCCACACAGGGCACCATGTCATAGAGCCGCCGGAACTCCTCATACCAGGACGTGGCCGCTGTAGGAGGAGCAGTGTCACCCCTGGGCCCAAGCCCCCTTTCCTGCAGTCAGGGCCAAGTGCCCAGAGCATGGCTGCAGCACACCTGGCAAGCTTGGTGGTGGCCTGGGGGCCAGGGGCTGCCATGCCCACTAGTCCTGGCTTAGGCCTCAGCACGAGGGTGCACCTTGTAGCTCATGGAGACCCCTGTGTGTGGACCTCCCTGAGTGACCTGGCCCACCCGTTGACCTCCACACCAGACGCTGTGCTCCAAGAGGTGACCTGTGCGGAGTCCAACAGTCCTCGGTCGGCTGGGGTGGATGCTCAGGGACATGCAGAGCTGGGCCAGGGCCTGGCGCTGTGGCTGCAGAACAGAGGCTGGCCCCAGCCTCCCACCCAGCCTGCCCGGGTGGACCTGGGGGCATGCCGTCACTGACCTGGGTGTCGGGGCACATCGCGGGCCACCTGGTAGTAGCGGTAGAACTGCTCCCTCCACAGGAACTCATCGCGGGACACAGCCTGCCACTGGCGGCACACCAGGCCGGCAGCCAGCACATCAGCGGGGCCCAAGTGCAGGAAGATCTGGTAGACGAGGCAGTCGGGGAGCAGGGGCGTGCCCCCCTCGTCCATCGTGACATTCTGCCCCGGCGGCCCTGAAACCCACGCATGGCTGCCCTCAGCCCGGCGGGACCAGGGAGGATGTTGCCCCGGCCCCAGCGCCAAGGACGGGCGCGTGCGCTGCTCCCCCAGCCCCGCCAACCGCCCCTGCTGGGCCCGCCACCGGCCCGAGCGTGCGCGGAGGGGCGCTGGCACCGCCGCAACCAGGGACCCCGCAACGGAGCGCCCGCCGCCCCCCGCCCCCCGCCGGGCAAGGGCGACCCCGGGTGCCCCCGGCTCTCCCGTCTCCGGCCTGGCCGCCCCGGGGCTTCCGAGCTGCGGGCCCCGCAGACGTCCTTCCCGGGAGCGGCTCGGCGCGCCTGGCCCTCGGCCCCCGCCCCGGGGCCCTAGCGAAGCCCTGCCGGCCGCGCGGAGGGGCGGCCGAGGCCGGCCGGGGCCGCCGAGGCGCGGGAGGGCCGCGGGCGCACTCACCGCGGCCGCCTCCGCCCGCCGCGCCGCCCTCCGCCCCGGCCGCCGCGCCCGCGTCCGCGTCCGCACGGCGCAGCCCGCCAGGCCCGACGCCACGATCCCCGGAGCATCGAGCGCCGCCGAAGGCCGAGCGCCCGGGCCGTCCCCGCCGCCCTCTCGTGCGCCTGCGCCTCGGGCCCGGCAGCCCGGAAGGCGCTTTTCTGTGCGCCTGCGCGTGCTCGGCTCTTTGCGCGCAGCGCCCCTGGCGGCCGGGAGGGACGGCGGCCGCGCAGTGGGGCCCGTGGCCGTGGGTTCGAGACCCGCCTCCGGCGCTCCCTGCGGTCGGGCCCTGAGCGAGAGGTTTCACGAGCCCGGTGATATTGGCCGTGGGGCTAAAACCAGCTGGTGGCGGTTTAAGGGAGATAAACGTGTAAAGGGGTGCCGGGGACATGGACAGACAGCTGAGGTCAACTCGGACTTTGTACATAGGACGTGGTGCCAGGGCCCTGCCGGGAAGAGCAGGTCGGGCTGGGCTTGTGAGGAGGCCAGGGGGACTCTGGCCCAGGGCAGGGGCAGGGGAAGCAGGGACGGATGTGGACTTCCTGGGCTGGGCTCCTGGCGGCTCTGGACAGTGGACTCTGACCCAGTACCCGGCCCCAGCCTCCCCCAGCCCTGTCACTATTGCCACTGCCACTGCCGCCATGCTGCCCTCTGGGACTGCGCTCCTCTCGGCTCTGCTCCTGGCGGCCAGCTCGCTGGGCCAGGGGGCTCGGAGGCCACCCCGGCCCCCTTCCCTCATCAGCACCATCCAGCCCAAGGCCAATTTTGATGCTCAGCAGGTAGAAGCGGGGGGTGGGTGGAGGTGGGGGCAGGAAGCTGCCCCACTCTGCGGGGGTGGGCACGGGCTGCCCCTTCCCTCAGTGCCCTTGAGCCCCCCCACCGTGGGCGGTCGCCAGTTTGCAGGGACGTGGTTCCTCGTGGCCGTAGGCTCTGCCTGCCGCGCCCTGCAGGAGCAGGGCCACCGGGCCGAGGCCACCACACTGCACGTGGCTCCCCAGGGCACAGCCATGGCTGTGAGCACCTTCCGAAAGCTGTGAGTCCCAGAACAACCCCTGGACCCAGCCCCCACTCTTACCCTGGCCCCCAACCCCACCCCTGCTGCGGCCTGGACCCATGTCCTGGGGTGGGGTCCCCCGTGCCTGCTGTGCCTCCTTCTACCCCCGCCCCCAGGGATGGGATCTGCTGGCAGGTTCGCCAGCTCTACAGAGACACAGGCGTCCCCGGCCGCTTCCTGCTCCAAGGTGAGGCAAGGGTGGCAGGGTGTGAGGGTGCAGGGCTGAAGGCCGGGGGCAGGGGACTGACATGGCTGCCGTGGCTCTGCCCCAGCCAGAGGCGCCCGAGGGGCCGTGCACGTGGTCGTGGCTGAGACCGACTACCAGGGTTTCGCCATCCTGTATCTGGAGCGGGCAGGGCGGCTGTCGGTGAAGCTGTACGGTGTGTGGTGGCCGGCGCTCTGCATCCCTGCCGGAGCTCGGGCTCTGCATGTTCGCTGGGCCATGGGGGGGTGGCTGGGCAAGCCCAGATGGACACACAGACCCGCTTCCCCCATCCTGACCCTCCTGCTGGGAGGGTCCCTGGAGGTCCTGGCCCAGGCCTGCCCACCTTGCCACTGGCCCAGTCAAGACAAGGATGGGCCCAGTGTAGGGGTCGGGGGGGAAGGGGCCACTGATGGGCTGAGTCCCAGGCACACACAGACCTTGTCCCCAGGGCGCCCCCCTGCCTGGTGCCCGACCCCAGGAGCCCTGTCCTCCCCACAGCCCGCTCCCTCCCTGTGAGCGACTCGGTCCTGAGTGGGTTTGAGCGGCGGGTCCAAGAGGCCCACCTGACCGAGGACCAGGTCCTATTCTTCCCCAAGTACGGTGAGTGACTCCAGTGGATTTAGGTGCCTGCTCAGCCTCCCCTCGCTCCAGGCTGAGGCCCCTATCAGCCCTGACCCCTGCCTGTGCCCCCAGGCTTCTGCGAGGCTGCAGACCAGTTCCACGTCCTGGACGGTGAGTGGGCAGCGGGGCCGGGCCGGGGGCACTGCATCGAGGGCTGCGAGCTGCGTGCTGAGTCCCTGTCTGCCGCAGAAGCGAGGAGGTGAGGCCGATGCCCAAGAGAAGACCCTGCTGGAGGGGGACCCCGCTGGAGGAAGTGCCTGCTGCCCCTCCTCACGGAGCCCCGGGCACTGACAAGTGGTCAGGGCCACGGGTCAGGGCCACGGGTCAGGGCCTGCCCCCCCACGGGCTCTCCTCTCATCTGTCCTGGGATGCTGTACCTCCAGCCCAAGCTCCATGGGTGTGCGGGGGGACGTGCGTTTTCATTAAATGTCCCAGACTGGGCCCCTGAGTCCTTTTTGTCCCCTGGACCTGCCCCTCCAGACCGTCCCTGCCCCCAGCCCCCAGGCTCTCTGCTTGCTGGAGGCCTTCCTAACCGCCAATGCCAGCCACTCGGGTGATCTGGGGGGAGTGCTCCTCCTGGCACACACCCACCCTGTGCCCTGACGGGGTCCTGGGAGTCCAGCCTGTCTCCAAGGCTGCCCCTCCCTGGCCATTGTCCTGCAAACCCCAGGCTGCTCTTCCTCCACCGTCTGGGGCAGCCTCCTCCCGGCCAAGCTGTTTGGAGCTGGTCCATGAGGGTCAGTGGTTGGCGCTGCCCACCCAGGCTCTGCAGGCCCTGCCCAGGCATTCCCTTCAAGTCCCGTCCACCTTCACTGTCCCCTCGGGAACCTTTTGGGAGAACTTGGGGAAGGGTGTGCTCTGTCCTAAGGGCAAGCAGCAGCTCTGGGCTGGGGCTGGGTGTCAGCTCAGCCCAGCTGGGCCTGGAACTGGCCTTGGAGCCGCTCCTGTCTCGGGCGGGCCTGGCCCCAGGCGTCCACCTGATAAGCACTTCTGAAGTGCCCACAGCAAGCCGAGCCCTGGGGCCACAGGGAGGGCGGGCAGTCGGCCGGGGCAGGGGCGGGCCCGGCTCCCAGCACCTGGGAGAAGGCACAGGGGGTTGGGCCCTCCCACGGCTCCACGCCCCAGAGACCACAAAACAGAGATCGCAGGGGCACCCGCATCACATGGGCTTCAGGACCCAGAGCTGGCAACCCCTAAAGACCCTCGGCCTTGTGGCCTGAGCCCTGGGAGAGCCCCACGCCCTCCCAAGAGTGAGGGTCTTGCTCTGGAGGCTCCGCCCTCTTCTCAGGGAAGGAACGCGCTGTCCTCTCTCAGGGAGGGCCGAGCGTCCGCGGGGTGGCGCCAGAGACCATGGGTGCCACGGCTGGTGGCGGCGTGGCCCAGGCCTAGCCCTCCAAATCTCAGGCTTGCAGGCCTGGACAGGTCACGTGAACCCTGTGGCCACAGACTTCACACCCACCAAAGGACACAGAGTGCTAAAATAGCAACGCATTTTATTTTCACAAAAGTGTTTAGTAAGCTCTAGTTAAATTTTCAAAAATTAGATAAAATTATGATAGCCCTATGTGAATCATTTTTATTTAAAAGTATTCTTGGCCAGGCATGGTGGCTCACGCCTGTAATCCCAACACTCTGGGAGGCCGAGGCGGGAGGATCCCTTGAGGTCAGGAGTTCGAGACCAGCCTGGGCAAGAGCGAGACCCCATCTCTACAAAAATAGAAAACTTAGCCGGGCGTGGTGGCGCCTGTAGTCCCAGCTAGTTGGGAGGCTGAGGCAGGAGGGTCCCTTGAGCCCAGGAGTTTGAGGTTGCAGGGAGCTATGATGATACCACTGAACTCTACCCGGGGTGACAGAGAGAGAATCTGTCTCAAAAAAATAAAATAAAATAAAAGTATTTCTTATAATTTGTATTTTGCCCTTTAATTCTAATAGGTGATTTTCAATATCTTAGAAGAAAAATAGATTTAAAAATCTATGGAAACTAACATTTAATTGTTAGCCATCTTGCCCAAGACCTGCAGGCATCAGGGGACCTGGGAGGCCTCATGAGCCTGGGGGCCCCGCCTGCCTAATCTGGACATGAGGGGGCCGTGTCCAGGCCCCCAGAGCCTGGGTCACGCAGGCAGCACCAGACAGTCAGGTGCTCCCTGCTCCTCCTTCTCGTGGGCACCCGCCGTCCCTGCCCCCACCCCCAGGGGACTCCCAGTGCGCAGGACAGCGTCCCTGGGCAGAGCTCTAGGGGGCGGGAGGAGAGAGGAGCGCCAGCGAGCACAGGTAGGAAAGAAGCAGAACAGGTGCAGGTTTGTCTTTGTCGTCCTGTTTCAGGAGGATGAGGGGTGGGGAGGGAAGCAGAAGAGACAGCAGCAGGTGGGAGGGGCACAGGTCCGGCCCCGCTGTGGGCCGGGGGTCCAGGATGCTGAGAGGGGGCGGCTGTCGTCTTGCTCTGCCACTGGCCCTGTGCCTCTGCAGGGCTCACTGTGGGGAGGCGCGGCTGCTCCTCCACTGCAGCCCCCCGGAAGGCAAGCTCCTGGGGGCACGGCGGATGTCACTTTGGCTCCCGACAACCCAGGCCTCATGGAAGGCCCTTGTCAGCTCTGGGACACCCCCCCCAGGAGTCCAGGGCCCTGCTCTTGTCCCGGAATGGCCAGGCCCCTCGCAGCGGCTGTCCGCACACTGGCTGGGTGCTGCCCAGGGAGGGAAGTACCTGCAGGACCTGGCGGGGGTGGCAGTGGTGGTGGTCCTCACATGCCTACCCCCACCATCACATCAAATAGGGGAGGAACAACACCTGCAGCTGCCAGAGGTGGGAGAGGCACCCCAATCCATTGCCCAGCCCAGGAGCTCCTGAAGGAGAAGCAGGGCGCAACAAGGTGAATAGCAGTCCCCAATGGCTACCCGGAGACGTGACCAGACCCCTGGGGTACAAGGGGTGGGTGCAGGTGGGGGCTCGGGACCTAGTCCTGTGCAGGGCCCAGGGACCTTCTATGTCAAGGACACAGCCCTGCAGCCTCTGCTGCTCAGGACAGGGTGCAGCCCGAGCTGGCTGGGAACGGCCAGGTCCCCCACATGGCCGTGCATGGGCAGGGGCCCATGGGGGGCTGTCTCCTACTTGGGACATGCTGTCAACTGTGATCCCAAATCTCCCCAGAGTGCCCTGCAGACAGGACAGGTGTGGGAAGGGGTGCACCTGCCCGGGCTGAGTGCAGGGCTGAAGGCTGCTGCCCTGAGCCCCTGGGTGGCTGGCAGGGGATGGAGGAAGGTGAAGGCTCAGGAGAAGCTCGTGAAGACCAATTGTGTTATTTGCAACTTTTCTATTCCTGGGCCAGTCCCTGAAATAGTAGAGTGTGCTGACCAGAGGGGGCACAGCAAACTGCCCTTCCATGGGGACACTAAGGCCCAGGTGGGCCCAAGTCCCCTGTGAGCAGGGCTGGGTGAGGGGAGGAGGGGCCCAGGCCAGCAGCTCTCAGACACATTGTGAGCCAGAGGTGCTGGGCACAACCTGGTGACCCTGCAACATGGAGTGCAGGCCCCAGGCTCAGCTGGCACTGAGGATGGGGGAGGAGGGCTACGGGAGTGGCCTTTCCTGCTCAGCCCTGTCGTCTGTGGGGCACCAGGGTGACAGGAGCCCCAGCTACCCTTGCTGTCCCCTCTGGGCAGAAGGTCTTTGGAAGCACCCCCAGCCATCCTCCTGGGGTGCCCACATCTTCCTCAGGGCCCCACCTGTCCTCACGCCCGTCTGACTGTCCTGCAC
Source organism: Daubentonia madagascariensis (assembly GCA_023783475.1). Classification (NCBI taxonomy): domain Eukaryota; kingdom Metazoa; phylum Chordata; class Mammalia; order Primates; family Daubentoniidae; genus Daubentonia; species Daubentonia madagascariensis. Next base: position 203,595 of record JAKFHU010000226.1, read on the forward strand.
CCCTGGGCACGTAGCTGTGGCCCGCCCTGTCCTCATTCCCTGTACAGCCAGCCAGCCCACGCAGTGGTTCAGGGAGGTGGGGGGCGACTGGGGCTGGAGGCCAGGGCTCCGCAGGGGGCACACCCAGGCTTGGCCACAGTTGGGCCCTGTCCCGTGGGACTGTGCCAGGTCACGCTCTCTGCCTGGGAGGAGACATTCTGTGGTGGGGAGGCTGGGACTTGGAAGGGAGCCAAGGGGGTGCAGAGCCAGGTGCTTGGGGATCCAAAGGTGAGGCCTGGGGGCACACAGGGGGCCCCTGCCCCTCCTGGTGGGGACCTGGGAGACCCCAGGGGATGGGCAGATTTGGGGAGGCCTTGACCCCCCAGCCCCGCCTGCACCTGCCCCTGCCCCTCCTCCTGCCAGTGCTGAGGAGGGGCCCCTGCATGTGGCTCTAAGGAGGCAAGTCTTGAGCCCGCCTGCCAATGACCACTCCCTCCCCCATCGCTCGGGCCAGGTGGTGGCCAGGATGAGGCCTTGGTGCACATTATGGCTGCTGCTCACACTGCTGTATGTCCTGTGGGGCCAGACCCTGAGCCCCCAGCCGGTACAGTCCCGGCTGCAGAGCTTCCAAGGAGACCAGGTACATGGCTTTCCTGGAAGGGGGCAGCTGGCCAGGGTCCAAGTGTGGGGAGGGAGGAGGCCATGCAAGCCAGGGGACACTGCCCAGGGAGTGCAGGTAGGTCAGCCCATGCTACCAGGGGCCCAGGCCCTGCTCTCAGGACCCCCGTGGATGAGCCCCCAACCTCCAACAGAAGAGGACCCTGGACAGACCTTCCTGGGTCTCCCCTTCCCTCCTGCAAGCGCTGCCACTCTCTCCTTCTGCGTATGTGGGGAAGCTGTGGCTCAGGAAGGCTGCCCAGATCAGGGCGGCTCTGGCTTCTGCCAGCGTCACTGGCACAGGCCCAGCCATGGGGCCACTTGAGGGGCCCTGGCTCAGGGCTGCCCAGAGCAGGTGGGAGGGGGCTCCCGGCCCTGCCACCACCAGCCCCTGCAGTTCCAGGGAGAGTGGTTCGTCCTCGGCCTGGCGAGCAACACCTTCAGGAAGAAGCACAGGGCGCTGCTGAGCCCTTTCACTGCAACTTTCGAGCTAACTGCCGATGGCCGCTTTAAGGTGTCGAACGCTATGACCCGGTGAGTGGCTGTCCTTGCCGTTCCGAGCAGGTGAGGACCCCAGGCCTGTGTCCCAGGAGCCAACAGCTCCATGGCTCAGGTACCCCCTGGGCTGCGTGGCCATGTCCTGAGGCCCCCTCCTAATGCTGACTGCAGCACTGGCGGCTTCATGCCTGGCTGCCCAAGATCAAACCCAGCTCCGAGGGTATGTACAAAAAGGGAAGCACTTCCTGGATCACAGACCCGGACATGGAGAGCTGATGGATTTCAAGTACAGCTGGATCCAGGAGCTCAAACACTGTGCTCAGGCCCCACCGCTCCCTCTGGGGTCCGCGCACAGTGGCAGGCAGCACGGCGGTCTCAGGACCCCTGCCCCAGCAAAGCGCCGAGCACACAGGCCAGGCTGGGAACAGCCTCTGATTGGCTCTTCTTGAGTCATGTGCTCTTCCTGAACCAATCACTGCACCCAGGGTGGCAGGTGCTCTGATTGGCCCGCCTGGGTGAAGCACCCACCCCCGGCTGGGGAGAAGTAGGTCCTCGGTGGGCAGCCTGCGGGAATTTTGCAGAGGGTGGCACAGCCCCTCTGGGGGACACTGACACTCCTGCTGGCTTCTTCACCCCTGCCACCCCTCCCACAGGCCCAGCAGGCTTCCTCGATCTCCTGCCCAGCCTGCAGGGGGAGGGCAGGGCCAGGTGACCTCTTTGGTTAGAGATTTTGGTTTCATGTAACATAAAGTGTCTGCAACACACTTAAGCAAGAAGGCTTTGCCACAGGGACCAGGGGTGGCTCCTAGAAGCCAAGGGCAGGGGACAGTCCCGCCTCCAGGGGACTGGGAGCTACACTCAGCCCCCTGCCCCAAGCCCACGGCAAGCATGGTCACCCGCCAGCCTGGAAGTCGCCCGAGCCCCTCACCAAGGAGTCTCAAATTCCTGGGGAATCTCACTCGCCGGGCTTGGGGCCTGTGGTTGATTAACTGGGAGGGAGGGCAGGGAACCCCGTACAAATGCAGCTCAACCACGACGCACCGGGGCAGCCTCCCCCTGCCCCCACCTGCAGGCCAGACTGCACTTTGTCACTTCTCAAAAAATCACGTTCACCTCGAGAAGCCCCTGCAATGGTGGATGTTTGCTAAGGACTGAGTGAGCTGCAGGGCGGGGCTCCCAGGCCAGCCCACGACAGCCGGCGGCCCCCAGACGGCCGCCGCCACCCTGCGCCTCTGCCCTCACTTCTCCTGAAGCTCCTGCCGCTCCTGCCGCACTCAGCAAAGTCCAGGGCTTGCTGGCCGTGATGCCCACGGACGCACCCAGCACTCCCAGAGGGGGGCATTACCCAGAAGACGTCTTTTCTTCATACATCTGCGTGGGTTTGGGGTTCTGTTTTAGACTGAAGACGAGCCACCAGTGTGAGGGTGGTCAGAGGCCGCTAAGGGGTCCGCTGTGCTCCTGGGGAGAGAAATCACACCCTGCTCTTCCAGGAGGGTTACAGGGTGGCCTGAAGGGCCCCAGGGCTGAGACCCCCAGGCTGGGGAGGAGAGAAGGGCTCCAGTCCTCTGTGTTCACTGGGAAGGGGCAGGGCCCACTCATGGCTCCTGGCCGCTCCTGCCGCAGTCCCTTCTGAATGAACAGCTGCATTCTCCTCGGGGTGGCACCTCTGGGTGGGCCTGGTCAGCTTCCTGAGCCTCCCGCCTCTGCCCATTCCCTCCCACAGGGGCCGGCGCTGCAACGCTTGGTCTTATGTGCTGATACCGGAGGCCCAGCCTGGGCAGTTCACTGTGGACCACGGTGGGGGTGAGACAGCCACAGGCGGGAGGGACAGGGGGATGGCTGGAGGGACCTGACATCTGTGCCCCCCACAGGGCCAGGGGCCAACAGAGAGGAGATCCAGGTGGTCGACAGCGACTACACCCGTTTTGCCCTGACACTCTCCCGAAGATACACAGGCAGCCTGACTGTCGTCAGAGTCAGCCTGCTGGGTGAGCCCCGCCTCGCCCACGGCCCTGCACACAACCCGGGGGGCACCTGGTGCTTCTGGGACATGGGGCCAGACCCTGCCTCTCCACCCGACCAGGAGTGACCTGGGGCGGGTTGCGTGCTCACTCCCCCACCACCAAGCATTGAGAGCCACGCTGTGCTCACTCGGCCACAGGCAGAAACTGGATGCTGCCTCCCGGGACGATTGACAAATTCATCTGCCTGGGCAGAACTCAGGGCCTCTCGGAGAACAACATCGCCTTCCCAGACTTGGCTGGTAAGAGGGCGCACCAGCGGCGGATAGCGGGAATCAGGATGGAGCCTGGAGGGCCTGACGCAGGATGGGGGTCCCCTGCCCTGGGGCTCGCAAGCCCTAGGGTCCCCCTGTGGGTTGATGTGGGGTCTGGCTGGCCCCAAATGCCTGTTCTTAGAGCCCAGCCTGGGCCAGGACTGGGGGGGTGGTCTCATGGCTCCTTGGTCTCTGCCATCCTTGCCTTTGGGCCACCTCCTTCCCCCACCACCAGGTACCTCTCCTGGACCACCTCCTCCCCACCCCGAGTCCCGGTCCTGGGCCACCTCCTCCCTGCACACTGCCCTGCTCACAAGGAACTTGGGCTCACCCCCAGAGATGCATTATGCCTTGGGCAGCCTCAGAGAGCCCTGGCCCCCAAGGCCTCACTCTCCTCATGGAGGGGTGAGGACACCCCCAGAGGCCCTTCCTCCTCCTGGAGCGTTTCCCACCATGCCCCTGGGTTCCTGGCTCTGGTCCCTTACATGTGCATAACCACATGCACATTTACGTGTGTGCATACAAACGTGTACTGGACAAGCATATGGTTGCACACACACCCACTTACACACATATATACTCACGTGCACACACACTGTATGTTCATGCACACTTGCACACACCTGCACACTCACTACATGGGGTCTGCAGTGAGTCTGGGGCCCATGGGGCCGGGCAGGGGCTTCCTGAGCACCAGGGCTGGCGGCGCAGGCAGCACCCTGGAGGGCATGTCCCTCAGCCCCTGCCCGGCCTCCCCTCCCTGGCCTCCTCCTGGGCGCCGTCCCCATCTCTCCCTTCACCTGTCCCCCTCTGTCTCCCCACCAGAATTGCTGCCCCAGGTAGGCACCTGTTGAAGGACAAAGTGGCCCCTGCCCCGCCCGGCCTGCCTCACAGCCTGCAGCCCACTGGCAGAATGAATAAACACTCAGCGCCCGCAGTGTGGCCACCCTGACTTCGGGGTGGGCAAGGGGCAAGAACAAGGGCTACTGACCCTGCAGGGCTGTGGAGGCTCCTCCTCTGGGGACCCCCAGGCCATGCCCAGCCCTCAGGTGGCGGCGCACCCTGGCTGGGTCTGTGGTGAGCGTGTCTGTGTCAGGGAGACAGCGTGTGTGAGTGTGCACGAGTGTGTCTTTGCACGTCGTGGCCCCTCCGTCCCTCCCCCTTGGCTCCTCACCTGTGCGAGTTTGCAGCCCCCTCCCACAGCTGGTCAGAGCTCGGGGCTGCAGGAGGGGTGCAGCTGGACCCAGGCAGCCCCAGCACACTCAGCCATGAGCTGTCCAGGGGACGGCGGTCAGCCGAGCTTGACTGGAGCAGCCAGGGCCCCTGAACAGGAGGAGGCCCCGACGCAGGTGCCCCAGGCCTGGGGATGGGGTGTGGGAGAAGCAGCTCCAGGCCTGACCCCACTGGGTGTCAGGAGACTGTTCAGAAACGGAGAGCCACAGCCCCACAGCCCCCGCCCAGCCTGAGCACCCCAGCCCCGGCTGTGCACTCCTGCGAGATGGCTGCGCCTCACGGTCACGCTGCCTGGCCAGCAAGAGCAGCTCCCTCCTCAGCCCCGCTCAGCCTGCGCCCATCCCAGCTCCTACCACAGTGCAGGCAGGGGAGCAGGTCTCGGCCCAGGGCAGCCATGGAGCTGGCCCGACAGTCTCCAACCTTGCTAGAGAGCAAAGAGCACCTGGAGAGACCCCCCACTGGGCACCTAACCTCCCCTCTCTGGAACACCCTATGGCTCAGGAGGGTGGCTGTGGGTGGGGCTGTCTAGAGTCCCTCTGAAGGGAGGCCTTCCCCGCAGGCCTGGGTGGAGGAGCGTGGTCTCACGCATGCTCCCTGCTGGGTGGTTGTGCAGGACCAAGCAGATTCTGGAGAGGGCAGCTGGGCAGGGACAGCAGATTGGAAGCCCTCCCTGAAGACCCCAAACAAGATCCGCACCCATGATGGACACAAATGACACCACAGGTGGTGCTCACTGCAGCACCACTTAACCATCTGTTGCGTGTCTGACACCCTGACACACAAGCTGCACGAGGGTAGGTGCAGGCCTGGCCTTCTCCACCACTCTCCCAGGGTCCAGGATGGCACCTGCCACAGAGGAGGCTGAACACCACTGACTGGGAAGATGGGTGGCCAGATGGACGGACAGATGGATGGATGCATGGGTGGACAGAAGGCTGGATGGACAGATGGGTGGATGGATGGACAGATGGACGGACGGATGGATGGATGGATGGACAGGTGGATGGATGGATGGATGGATGGACAGGTGGACAGATGGATAGATTGATGAATGGGTTGGACGGATGGGTGGATGGGTGGATGGGTGGACAGAAGGGGGGATGGACAGATGGGTGGATGGATGGACAGATGGACGGACAGATGGGTGGATGGGTGGACAGAAGGGTGAATGAACAGATGGATGTATAGATGGACAGATGGATGGACGGACAGGTGGACAGATGGATAGATTGATGAATGGGTTGGATGGATGGGTGCATGGGTGGATGGGTGGACAGATGGACAGATGAGTGGATGAATAGATGGATGGACGGATGGACAGAGGGGTGGTTGGGTGGGTGGACAGTTAGATGGGTGGGTGGTGCTTTATTGCTTTGTGTCCTGGATGAGGAGGCTCAGGTCAAAGGCAGTGAGCTTGCGCGTGTCCTGATTGAGGGAAGTGCTGTACGACATGGTGAGGAGGGCATGAGTCGGGTCAGAAACCTTAGGCGTGGCCTGGCATCTTGCTTGGATTGGGCGTGAAGATGGCTGTCTCCTCGCAGAAGGGGCTCATGGTTGGGTGGTCCTTCCTAAACGTGCCTCACCCCTCTGCCTCACCTTGCCCCTTCCCCTCCTCCTGCTTGCCCACGGGGTTCCCCACAGGTGGGGCTCACCCTGCAGAGCCAGCTCCTAAGTCCTCGCCAGCTAGGGCCCGGGCTGTGCCCTCACCTGATGCCTGGCAGACACGGGCATGGCGCTGCGTGGGGTCCAGGCACAGGACCCTGCGAGAAGGGAGTGGCCTGGAGAGACGCGGCTCGAGCAGGGCCGTCCTACCCCTACAATGTGACAGGGACTTCCCAGGCCGCCTTCTCCTCTGAACCCTGCACAGCCCTGCCGGGGGAGATTCTTCAGTCCCTCTGCACAGATGGGGAAACTGAGGTTGGGGAAGGCTGTCCGGCCACTTGGCAGCCTCAGGCCCCCCAGTCCCTCCCCCGGGGTCTGGCCGGCCATCTCCTGCCCTCACCATGGTGGCGGCCTGTGGCTCACCTCCCCCTGGACAAGGAACCCCAAACCCAGCTGTGGGATTACAGCCTGCGTGTGCAGGTGGGAGTTACCTCCTTCTTGGCACCCAGTGCACCTTTGGGTGGTGGCCAGCTCCTTGGGTACAGGCACAAGCCCCATGTGGTGCTGGGGCCACAGGCCTGGGCTGTACACCCCAGTGGGGTCTCTGTGAAGCCCCGCAGAGTCCCCCCGTAGCAGCCACGGCTGTGGGGCCAGCACCTGCCTCCTGGCTGGGGAGACACGAGATGCTGGCTGTGTTCCTTCCGGGCTCCCACGGGAAGGTGGACTTCAGGCCAGGCTGGATCCAGGGCCCCGGCTGCCCTCTGTCTGCTTCTCCAGCCATGGCAGGAGCAGCCGTGCATTCCCATGGGCCCACTTGGTCCCCAAATGGGCCACAGGAGCATCTTCCTCAGTAGTTCTCCATCCCTGGCAGAGGCTGTGTGTCCCCCACAGTGGGCAGGTGGCCCCTCCATGCAGCCCCCTCTGTCTTGGCTCCAGCTTGTGCAGTCTCCCCTCACCCCCTCTTTCCTGGGTGATACGCCCTCTCCTGCCACGAGCTCTGGGGCCTGCCCTGCCTGGCCTGGTGGCAGCCCCTATTTTAATCTCCTCTCTCCTCAGCCTCGTCCGAGGGGGCCATCACATCCTACCTGAAGAGCCCTCCGCTCGTGTGCACCTGGGGAGGGGCTGGGGTATGTGCAGAGCTGAGACCAGGCAGGGCCAGTCCAGCAGTGTTGGCTCAGCACAGAGGCCCTAGGCTAGACACAGACCAGAGAGGGCAGCCTGCCTACCTGCACATCTGCTTGCTAGGGTTCAGCCAGCCTGGCCCCTGTCCCCTGCCTGAGCACAGCCGGCCCTCCAACCCCTCCCACAGAGCAGGGCAGCAGAGGGGGCACAGGTGGGCTCTGGTGGGCGGAGGGTTGGCCCCGAGAGGCCTGTCCATGGACACTAGGCCAGCCTTGTCCCTCCAGCATGTCCCCACCTCCAGAACTAGCCCCTGAGGAGGTGAGGGCCCCCCTGACAGTTGGCCGTGGTCTGGGACATGTCCCCCACTCAGCATGGTGCAGTGCCCGCCAAGGCCATGTGGAGCCTGTGCACTTGAGGGTGAGAACAGACAGGCCACCGAGGGTTTTTGCTGTGCATGATGGGGTCAGATGGGGAGCTGCCTCTGCGCTGGGCAGTGGGTAAGGGCCCCATTGGCGCCCATCCAGAGATGCCCCTTCCCCAGGCCCGTGTTCCCTGGCGCCTCTACTCAGGGGACTCCTTCCCTGGACTGCCCACAGGGCAGACACTCCAGCTGTGCCCACCTGTACACTGGGGCCCTCTGGCATGTGGAGCTGGAGTGTGGCCAGGCCGTCCACAGGCCCTGCGGGCCAGGCAGGGCTGCTGGCCAGGGGAGCAAAGACCCCCACATGAGAGGACAGATGGAGGGGCTCATTTACGCACAGTCCCCCAGGGGAAGGGGCTGCATCCCCAGCAGAGCGGTGTGAGGGTGCGGTCACTGGCCCAGCAGGCCAGGTGACTGGACTCAGGCCAAAGCCAAGAGACAGCACGCAGTCAGCCAGCAGGGGCCCGGCCTGGTGTTGCCACAGCTGCCCTACTGGCCGCTGCCCAGCTGCCCCACCTGCAGCGTTTCTCTGGACACCAGCCTGAGCACACCCCTGCTCCTTGAAGACTGTGAGGCCACGTGCACTGAGCCACCAAGGCCCTTCCATCTGGCCAGCCTCACTGGCTCCAGGACCCCCAGCAGCTCACATGGCAGCCGGCACCAACACAGCACCCTTGTGGGTGGGGTCCCCTTGTTCTTACAGCATCCCAGAGCCGGCACTGAGTCCCCCGAACCCCCGGCCTGGGGCCCAGAGGCCTAGGGAGAGTGGGCCTGGGTCGTGCCGCCTGCCTGGACACCCCAGCCCTGCACTGTTCCTGGGATGGGTCAGTGGACACCGGAAAGCCCCTGTGTCCTTTGGTAACCAGCAAACCGAGGGCCACAGACATGGTAGGTCCAGCCAAGCCTGGGACACAGAGGCTGCACGGGGTCCCCCGCTCCCCACAGCAGCCACACCTGAGCCTGCTAGGCACAAAGATGCCCAAAGACCACCGTAACGTGGCACCCTGCTCGGGCCCTGACCTCACCGGAGTAGGCTCAGCCCCCGTTTCTCTCAACCAAGCCATCCCTGCAGTCAGGGAGGGTGGCCACTACACAGCAGGCAGGGACAGATGCGGGGAAGGGCCATGGGCCGGGCCCCCCCCAGTGGGGCACTAAGTCTAGGCATCTCAGAGCTGGTGCGGCCTCTGTCCTCATCCCAGGACTGCATCCCAGGGCACACAGCCGCCAGGACCCCAAGGGCGCTGAGATGACAGGGCAGGACTGTGTCCAGGTGGTGGAGCCAACCAGCCTGTGACAGGGAAGCCCTCGGTGGCCCTGGGTGGACAGCTCAAGGGAGATCACAGCCCCATGCCCACTGGGGGCACAGCCTCCCGAGGGCTAGGGCCCGGGTCACAGGGTCTCGGACCCCTGGGACCCCAAGTCTGTATCTGAGCCTGCTGGACGCCTGACCACAGATGGTGGGCAGGAGCAGGGGGCCAGAGGCAGCAGCGGCAGGAGGGGCTGAAGGAGAGGGCTGGGCACCCACAGGGCCGCAGGCAGAGGCTGGGCCATGGGAGGAGGCTGCAGTTTCCCAGGCCCTACCCTGGGTGTGAGCGCACGCACGCGTGCACAGGCAGGCACACACACGCACCCGGGTGCACCCACAGCCTTTGTTCTCAGATACACTGTTTTTTTTTTTTAACTTTGAAATATCTCTACTGTGAGTGTGTGGGTCTGGGGGGCTGGGAAGTGTCCTCAGTGTCTGGTGGGCTCTGGGGGCCACCAGTGTGGGATAAAGAAAGGCCAAGCATTGCACACCCATGTTCACAGCAGCGTCATCACAGCCAGAAAGTGGAAACAGCCCAAGCGTCCATCAGCTGATGAAGGGATAAACAAGGTGTGTCCACGGTACAGTGGCGTGTCATTCAGCCACAAAAGTGACACACTTCTACTGTGTGCTACAGTGTGGAGGAGCCTCGAAAACATTACGCTCAGTTAGAGAAGCCGCACATCGTGTGACTGCATTCACACGGAGTCTCCAGAGAGGGAAGCCCAGAGACAGAAGTGGGTTTGTGGGGCTGGGGACTGGGGGGCAGGTGGGACGTGACTGTGAATGGGGACAGGTTTCTTTTCGGGTTGATGAAAATGTTCTTCAATGGATCGCGGTCATGGTTGCACAACTCTGTGAATGTACTAAAATGCAATGAAGGGTACCTTTTAAAATCATGACTTTTATAAATTTTATCTCAATTAAATACAAGGTGGGGCAGGTCCCCGGAGTCCTGGTACAGCTGTACCCCAAATTGGTGCCTTGTTTCCCCTGGACTGTGGGGAGTGGGCACCTACCAGGGGCACATTTCTGAGCGGCTGATCTAGGAATGCTGCCCTGGCCTGGGGCAAGAGGGAAGAGGGTGCCCGCCCCTGAGAAAGGTGTCCAAAGGCGTCCGAGGGGAGGTGGCTGAAGGAGTCGCATCGGGAAAATCCTCAGCCTTCACCAGGGCCAGTGGGGCCCCCAGCACTGCCTGGGCACCCAGACCCCAGCCCCAGATTGGGACAAGGGTGGGAGCCTCTCACCTTGAGGATGCCAGAGTGAAGGTGACCTGGTGAGAAAAACTCTGTTATGCACAGGCTGGGGAGAGGAGGTGGCCCAGGACAGGGGACCCAGGATAGGGAGGAGGCGGCCCAGGACAGGGACCTGGGGGTGGGGAGGAGATTGTCTAGGACAGGGGACTCAGGGGTGGGCTGAGACAATGGATCTATGAGGTCCTGGACCAAGAGGGAATTGGGCCCAGCCCCTATGGGCCTGCTCAGACCTGGGGGCCAGGGTCCTCTTGAGCCCAAAGTGGTTCCCAAGGGAGATCCTGGGCATTCACCCCAGAGCACTAGACCTGGAAACTGAGGCACAGGTCGGGGAGGACCCATCACAGCTGCCTGGCCACCTGAGCCCACTGCGTGGACCATGAGAGTCCTGTCAGAGCTGACCTGTCCTTTTTGGGCCCTGAGCCCAGTCCGCGTGCATCTGAGGTGGGCAGCTTGGGGTAGGGGGGGACCCAGCTGTGCCTTGACCTCATAGCAGCCAGATGTGGGGGGCACTGGGTCCATGTAAGAAAACAGACACCAAAGGCTATACTCAGTGGGATTCCATTTACAAAGTTCCAAAACAGGCCACACTCCTCTGTAGTGAGAGAAATCAGACCTGCAGCTGCGGGTGGGCCGGAGGCAGCTGACTGCCTGGCAGGAGGGAGACAGCACCGGGCCTGGAGCGGCCCCTGCACTATCAGAGCTCCCAGAGCAAGTGACTGGCGCATGCCCATTTTATTCCACGTCAAATATGCCTCACTAGAGTTCACATTTTATAAATGAAGACTGACCAAGGACTGTCTCTGATAAATAAAACCTGAAGAAATTCATGACCAACAGACTTGCAATAAAAGAAAAACACTGAAGGCTGTTCTTCAGTCAGAAGGGAGATGACTTCGGAGGGAGACTCCAGAGCCCAGGTGGGGTGAAGAGCGAAGGAAAGGCCGGACATGGGGGCCCAGGGGACCTCTGCTGTGTGGAACACCGCCAGCACGTCCTGCAGCAAGTGAAATGTGTTTAGAGTTAAAAGACACAACAAAAATAGAATAAAATCCCAGAGGGTATAAATGGAACTAAAGTGTTATAAATAATTGCATTGCCCAGAAAATGACAAAAATGCTAATTTATATTAGACATTAACAAGTCAAGAATGACGTAATAATCTCCAGGTTAACTGCTAAAAGAACAGTGAAAAAGTTAATCAACAAAGCAGAGTCTCCAAGACATATTTGCACACCATTCACGGCAGCGTTGTTCACAATTGCCCAGGAGTGGGACAACCCAAGTGTCCATCAAAACAATGGATAAGCAAAATGTGGTCTATCCACACGGCAGAGTATTTGTCAGCCTTAAAAAGGAAGGACATCCCGACACAGGCTACCACACAGATGAACCTTGAGGACACGACGCTCAGTGAAACAAACCAGCCGCCAAAGGACAAACCCTGCAGGATCCACTGATCTGAGGTCCCTGGAGTCCTCAGACCCAGAGACAGGAGGTGGGATGGTGGGGCCGGGGCTGGGGGACGGGGAGTCAGTGTCTCATGGGGACAGAGCGTCAGGTTGGGAAGATGGAAAGTTCTGTGGGTGGAGGGTGGTGATGGCTGCACAACAGTGGGAATGCACTTGGTGCCATGAGCTGTGCACTTAGAAATGGTTAAAATGGTGAAAAAAGAAAAGTTAATTAGTAAGCTAAGGGGGAAAATGACTCAATAAAGAAATGACTTAATCCAAAAGGAGGCAGAAAGGAGAGGACAGGGAGCAACAAGGGGTGGACAGACAGACAGCTGCTGCCCAAGCCGGCTGTGCTTCCATCCCAAGTGTGCCTCTGGCCACTGCCACTGAAACTCCCCCCACCGAGTGGGGAGCTCACAGGAAGAGCTGTGGGGAGACCACCCCATGTCCATGTCCATGTTCGTGTTCTCGGAACACCCGCACATCTGTCACACACAGCCCACCCTGCCGTCCCGTCTTCCACTTCCTGGCAGAGTGGGGCTGGCCCCGGCTCCTGGGCCCTGAGCTGTGGGCTGCCCAGCCCTCAGGGCCCCGCAGGGTGGCCTGGTTGGTGTCTTTACCCTGGCATGTCCCTCCCATCACCACCTGGGCCTGCTGGGCCAGAACCAGCCGCTTGCGGGTTTCCAGAGCTGACTCTGCTTGTTTTCCGCAGGAGGAGAGAGGAGGGACAGCTGGGCCACGTCGCCGGGGTAGGGGCCTGAGTGGTCAGCCCAGGAGACTGACCTGTGGGCGCAGAGCCGCCTGGAGACCCTCCTCAGACCCCGTCCCTGCCACCCTCCCCGGGTCCTGGGGCCTCAAGTCCTGGGGCTGCTCCTCTCCTTGGGATGCCTCCAGCCTCTGGGGAAGCTCTTTTCCCAATAGCCCCCCATGGGAAACCCGGGCCTGGTCCCCGACTCCAACTCCCCCAAAATGGGAGGTCGTCCACTGGGCAGGACCACGCGTGCTCTGGGCCTGACCCAAGTGTGACAGGTGGGGCAGGGAGTCCCTCTGTTTACCCCTGGGGCTGGGAAGCAACGGAAGATCTAGCCCCCCCCAGGGCTTCCAGTGTGTCTGAGACCCCTCTGCTGGGAAAGGGGGTGATGGAGACTTAATCCCCAAATTCGTACGTCGATTGGAGGTGGGGCTTTTAGGGGGTGCTTAGGATTAGATAAGGTCATGGGATGGGGCCTTTCGCTTCGCAGGAAAAGAGAGCCCCGAGCTGGCAAGTTACAACTCACACGGCGCTTGCCAGGCACGGCCCCTCGACCTTGGACCTCTCGGCCTCCGGACAGTGAGAAATAAGTTTCTTTTCTTTACAAATTACCAGTCTCAGGTACCCTGTTATAAGACTGGAGGTGGGGTGAAGTTGGGGGCCCCATGGAAGAGCCCCGGGGCAGGGCCTGGCTTAGGCTTCGCTGGCCAGACCTGTGGGGACAGTGGCTGGGTGAGGCGACCCACCAGCTGTGACCTCTATGAGACCCTCTCAGCAGAGGGTCCTTCCCCAGCCCCCAGCCCCACACAGCCTGCAGGACCCTTCCTTTGTCATGGGGGGCTCTCAGCCCTGCCCACACAGGCTCAGAGGTGGGGGTGCCCAGAGGCCAGGATTTCAGGGTGGTCCGAGCTGACCCTGGCAGCTCCACCCACCCGGGCCTTTTGAGGGAAGCGGGAAGGGGCACTGCCAAGGACAACCACAGGCACAGCCCGACATCTGACCACCTCCCAACCCCTCCAGCCCCCTTAGAGCCCTGGGCCCCAGGCCCCTCCCGCTGGGTGCCCCACCCTCTCCACAGTGGCCTGCACCACCTGTGGCTGGAGGGCAGGTCCCCCCTGAGGGGGGCAGGTGCGCCCACAGCTGACACAGAGACAAGGGGCGCGGGCAGGGGCTCCTCCCCAGGCAGGCCATACTGGAGACCACCTCTCGGTGTCCTCTTGGCAAACTGGAAATGGGAGTTGGCTGGGGCCACAGAAGCTCAGAACAGGAGGGGACGTGGGCTCAGCCACATAGGTGAGGAAGCTACAGTCACCCAGGCTTGGTTGAAACGTAGTCTCCACGTCTATGTGCACAGCATGCACACATGCCCACATGCACGCACAGAGGTGCACACATGCACACAGGCACATGAGCACACACGTACACACAGGCGCACACATACACACAGGCACACACAGGCGCACATGCACACATGTGCATGCAGATGCACACAGACATGCACACATGCACACACAGATGCATGTGTGCACACAGGCACACATAGGCACATGTACACACAGGTGTACACAGACACACATGCACACAGGCACACACAAAGAGATGCATGCGTGCACACAGGCACACATGTACACACAGATGCGTGCACACACAGGCACAAACACACACACTGGGCCTTTGTTCTGCAATACACTGTCTCTATTGTTCCTCCTGAAAGCTCTCCCCAAGGGGATGCGTGGCCTGCATCAGAGAGGAATGCTGGTGGAAAGCTATTTTGTTTTGCAGGAAATTGTCTTATTTCTTAGGTTTGTGCAGATTAACTGGGAGTCCGGTGTTTTCCATCCCAACAGCAACTGTGCACTGGAGCGGTGACCGGAGTGGGCCCCCGGCTCCTTCCCCATCAGAGGCATCTGCCCTGGGAAGGGGCTGGGGGCTACAGGAATGTCCAGGCTGGGATCTCGGGAGGTTGCTGGCTGCACGTTTGCTAGGAGGATGTTTAACGAGGGTCTTCCACGGCAGACAGAAGCCAACAAGCTGCCCCACCCCTCCCCCCGCCCTGAGGGCAGGGCACCAAGCCCAGTGCTGTGCGGAGACCCAAGGATGAGAAAGGCCCAGCCAGAGGGCAGGAGAGCAGGCGACCCCGGCTCTGGCCTGACTGCGTAGTCCATGACACAAGCTGAGCAAGCAGCCTGCACAAACCGCCCCTCCATGGGTCTGAGTCCTTGTGGGATGAGAAAAGCCCAAACAGGATGGTGTCGCTGTCCCACTGTGGGGTTATGAAGGCCTCTGGACCCCGTGTGCCAGGCTGAGATATGGCCTTGGCTGGAAGCCACCACCTTGGACCCAAGTCACCAAGTGATGCCTGGTCCCAGGTGGCCTCAGACCTCACACTCAGGGGGTAGGACTGACTGACCTAGGGACCGCCACACCCCCACTGCCTGGACCTCTCTGAGGCCCCCTCCTCCCAGAGCCTTCTGGGGACAGCCTCTGGCTGGCCGGATCTCTGCCAGGCCACCTGTGCTTCCCTGAGAGCAGGACCTTGTTCAGGGACCAGCTCAGGCCTGAGGAGGGTGTGAGGGTCTGAGGGGGTGCTCACAGGGGTGCACAATGAAGGCTCACTCGGGCGGCCTCGACCCGGTGCCACTCACCGCCTGTGCTTGAGCCGGAGGTTGGGCGCTGAGGGCCGTGGCAGGTCCAGGCTGCTATGAACTGAATGTTCACGCCCCCAGGTCCCTGTGCTGAAGCCCCAACCCCAGGGGAACAGCACTGGGAGGTGGGGCCTTGGGAGATGGTCAGGGTTACAGGTCACGGGGGTGGGCTGTGCCATTAGAAGACAGATGCCGGAGCCCCCAACATGAGGACACAGTGGGAAGGCACCGCCTGCAAGCCAGGAAGGGGCCCTCACCAGAACCCAAGTCTGCAGCCCCCCACCTTGGACTTCAGGCCTCCAGTATTGTGCGAAGCAGATTTCTGCTGTTGAAGCTGCCCGGTCTGCAGAGCCCAGCCGACAGCCATTTCCTCCTCACCCCAGAGCCAGCTCTGCAGATAGGATGGCCAGGGCCCCTATCCCTGGCAGACTGGTCATTCTGGGGGCCCACAGCCTCGGGGTAGACAAGGAAACCCCATGTACCTCCCTGGGTTCTCTCGACTCCCCCAGGGTGGCTACAGGAAAAAGACTTGTCTTGAAAGTACTGGAGAACAGTTCGGCAATACTTTAAAAAATTGAGCTAATCTATCCTGTGATATGGCCATTGCACTCCTAGGTATTTGCTAGTAAGGAACGCAAGCACGTGTCCACACAAAGATGTGTAAGCCAATGCTCCCAGTGGCTTTCTTTGTAACGGCCCCAAACCGGAAACAATCCAAATGTCCATCGACAGGTGAAGGACAAGCAAGTTATGACACATACATGCAATGCAACACGACTTAGCAATAAAAAGAATGAACTATTGGTGCTTCCAACAACCTAGATAACTCTCACAATAATTGTGCTGAGTGAGGGGAGCCAGGCAGTGACAGTACACATGGTCAGTTCCACTTCTGAGACATCCTGGAGAGTGCAGACTTTCTGTGGAGGAGGAGGGGGAGGGAGGCAGGAGGGAAGAACTTTTTTGGGGTGACAGACCCTGATTGTGGTGATGGCTTTGTGAGTGCTCACATGGGTCAAAAACGTACCAAATTAATGGAAAACATCAAGCCCACAGAGATGATCTATGTCAGAGGGACACAGGAGCCACCTGCAAAAGCCACTGGTGGCCAACACTGGACCAATGTGAGCACAAGGTAAGTGACGTAAGACGGCCATGGGGCCACACTGGCTAAATAAATGACGGGATAAACAGATGAGAGAGCAGGGACATGTCTCCCGTGTAGGAAAGTTGCAAATAATGAGCAGATCCTCTGTCCCTGTGAGGTCGCAGCACAGTGACATCCTTGCAGAGAGGACAACGTGCTGGGGGGCAGCTTCCGGTGGCAGCCCAGGTCAGCATCAGCACTGAGAGGCCAGGCTGGCCGTGTGTGCCCCTGGCATGCTGTGGTGAGGGGCCTGCACCCGGGGGCTTCCTCGCGAGCAGCCCACCAGCAGAGCGCAGCACAGGGACCTCCACAAGCGCCGGCCAGCCCTCCCCAGACCATCAAGGTCTTCAAAGACAAGGAAAGTCTGAGAAGCTGTCACAGCCCAGAGGAGCCCACGGAGGCGTGACGATAAGATGCAGCGTGGTGACCTGGAGGGGTCCTGGGACGGGAAAAGGGCATTGGGGAAAACTAAGAAAATCTGAGTAAAGTGTTGACTTTAGCTGATTTAATGTCCCAACACGGGCTCTTCAATTGTGACAAATGCACCAATGCAACACATTAATAAGAGGGGAGCTGAGTGTGGTGTAGGTGGGCACTCTCTGAACTGTCTTCACTTTTTTCCTGTAAATCTAAAACCATTCTAAAATTAAACGTTTATTTTTAAAAACATTATCCAATCGTGCACTTTGAATATGTGCATCATACCCCAACAAGCCTGTTGGCATCGTGGTCTCTCTGTGGGGAGACGGTTAACACTTGATTCTACTTTGCAACGGCTGTAGCATGACAAGGACGCTCTTCTTGAATCCATTTGGTACGTCACAGTTTGTCGGGAAATTTCCCATTTCTTTACATACGTACCCTCCCCTTAGCCTTTGAACGGCTGTAGACATTTTAAAATCCATGCCATTGTTGACCTGTGCCTTGTATCTTTTTGTCTTGAGAAGTCTTTCCAAATTTCTCTCTCTGCTATCCGATTTTGTTCCCCAGAGTCAGCTTTTGGCTCCGATGTTCCTATTCTGTCTTTGTTCCCATTGCGTTCATTCCCGGTCTGGGAGGACAGCCCCACAGCGAGCCCGGGCCTGGCAGGCTGGAGGCAGAGGGAGGGACCCCTAAGCCCCCTTGCCAGGCGGGGCCCTGCCTGTGGCCTCCCCTCTGCCTCGGCTCCCTGTGCAGCTCCTCGGGAGGGTGCCCGTGGGTGCACCTGGGAGCCTGTGCAAAGCCGCAGCCACACAGGAGGGGCCTGGGCGAGGCCGGAAGAGGAGGAGACAGGGGAGAAAGTAAGGTCCCCATAGCCACTCCCACCCTCCGGCCGTGTCACCAGCCGGCACCAAGTTCCTGCCTGGGGCAGAGCCAAGCCCTGAAGCTCCCCAACAGGCCACCAAGCCCTGAACCCAGAAACTCACATAAACCCACAGACCCCTGAGAATTGGGCTGCAGGGGGCAGTGGTCAGGCCAAGGCCAAGGTCTCTCTGGGG
Organism: Daubentonia madagascariensis; assembly: GCA_023783475.1. Taxonomy (NCBI): domain Eukaryota; kingdom Metazoa; phylum Chordata; class Mammalia; order Primates; family Daubentoniidae; genus Daubentonia; species Daubentonia madagascariensis. The sequence continues at coordinate 221,416 of JAKFHU010000226.1, forward strand.
AAGGTCCCAGCCTCTGTCAGCAGGACCCAGGGTCAGCACCCCCCAGGAGACACTTTTCCAGGACCAGGGTGGTGGGACGCGCCAACAGCCCCCCACCAGCAGTGGTGTGGGTGCAGCGCATGCGGCCACGACCTGCCAAACCCAGGAAGGAGGGGGGGTGCTTGCAGAGGAGGTGGCCCCAGCTAGACTGGACCTGCAGGCAGAGCCTCAGCACAGACACACTCTGTACCCCCCACACCCCGAGACCGTTCCCTCTCTACTGCCCACCTGCCCGGGGCCAGGGAACAGCTCACACAGAGGCTTTGCTCTCAGACCAGGCCAGGGGCCAGTGCCAGGGCAGCCAACCATGTTGGGCACATGCTGGCCCCTTGAGCAGGTGCCTGCTGTCATCCCACCCAGACCCAGGGCCAAGCCCTCAGTGTCCGCATCCCCAGCCCAGCGTGGGTGCAGACAATTCTGAAGGTGGACACAGTGGCGGGCAGAGCCAGGGCATGTGGGTGAGGAACCCAACTTTGGGAGTCAGAGGCAAGGCCTTGGCCTCCCCAGGAGCAGGCAGTCTCCCGAGCACCCACCCATCCCTGCATGCCCTTCTCGGGCCAAGGGACAGCAGGCGGGAAGCCCATTCCCTGACTTTTCCTGAGCCCTGCCCCACCCCCACCCTCCCCCTGCACCCAGGAGGCGAAGGGGCCAAATCTTCCCCTCTTGGGTTTGGAGAAAGATAAGTTGCTTATTTGGGGGGGTGGCAGGGACCTCACTGACAGCTTCCCAGTCCAGCCACTCACCCTCCCCTCCTCCTCCCTCCCGCCAGGCCAGCTGCAGCCCAGGAGCCCCACCTCCTCCTCTCCAGGACGGAGCCCCTGTGGCCCCTGTGGCTGGGCCTCACTCTGCTGGGGACAGTGGGGGCCCAGAACCAGGGCCCCAGGAGGCTCTGGGGGCTACAGCCACCCCTGGGCCCCAACTCGCCTTTCCATGAGATCTGCCACCAGCCCAGCCTCAAGAAGGAGTGGTGAGTGGGCATGGGAGCTGGGGGCCCAGATCTGGCTGGGCAGGAGCCACAGTGAGCACCTGCAGCCCCCAGGAGCCCTGCCAAGTGGGAACAGCTCACTCCCTCTGTGTGTGTGGGGAAACTGAGGCTTGGCCAGGGTCATCTCTCCCTGCCAGATCAGGGTGTGCTCTGGCTCCTGCCAGCATCATTGTCACAGGCCCAGCCCGGTGAGGGGTCCTGGCTCCAGGCTGCCCAGGGCAAGTGGGAGGGGGCTCTGGCCCTGCCCACCACCAGCCCCTGCAGCTCCAGGGGAAGTGATTCGTCCTTGGGCTGGCAGGCGACATCTTCAGGAAAGGGGACAGGGCCCAATTCAGGATGTTGGTGACAACCTTCAAGCTCAAGGAGCACCACCAGTTTGCCATCTCAGGTGAGGCCAGGCACCCAGGACCCATGCCCAGTGACAGGGCTGCCTGGGGCGGAGAGACAGGTGGGCAGGCAGACCCTGGCAGGGAGGGAGTTCATCAGCTCCCTCAGAAGATCTGGGGCTTCTCCAGGGGCCTATCCTGAGGCCCAGGGGCCTGGGGGAGCCAGGGGAGGGAGAAAGGCCAGGTGACATGGGGACTTCAGTTGTGATGGCCCAGCTCTGAGCATCCAGCAGGAACTTCGTGGGCAGTCGCTGCCCCCAGGGGACATGCTGCTTTGGGAAGTGTGGGGAGCAGGACCCTTCCAGAAGGACCCTGAAGGACTCCCTGCGCAGCTCACCCCACCTGCTCCTCCTCTAAGACCCCAACCTCCTTCCACAGGGGCCCACCCTGCAAACACTGGGCCAGGACCCCTGTCCCCGAGAGGCAGCCAGGCCAGGACCCCCTCAGAGGCTGGGAAGTTGAGTCCTCCCTGCCTGTCGCCCCATAAAGGGCCCAGAGCTGCCCCAGGTCAAAGGACATTCAGGCAAGGTCTGGATGTGGCACCCAGAGGGGTGTGATTGGCAGCCCCTGCCCCCTGGAAGGGTCCTGACCCCTCCCTGCTCCCCCCAGAGTTGGGGTTGGAAAGTCAGGAGATGGAGGTGGGATGGACAGACTGTGAGCACTTTGCCCTGGTGCTCCACACGGAGGCCAAGGACCCGGAGAAGAGCCCCAGGGCTGCCCTGCTTGGTGAGGCCCACAGACGACAGGCCTGGGCTCACCAGGGTGGGGGGTGTGAACTAAAATTAAATAAAAATCTTCCCCCCCACCGGCTGACTGAATGGACCCCCTCCTCACCAAGAGGATGTCCTAAAACTAAATTGTCTGCCAGGAGGAGGAGGTCAGACATGCCTCACCGTGCCCCCCTCCCTTCTTGGAGGTGTCCTCTGTAACTCATCAACAGGCCTAAGGCTGTGCAGGACAAACCTGCAGGTCCCCAATTTACACAACAAATATGTCCGGTGACTTGTCTCTTATCTAAAACATTCCAAGCCTTTAGAACCAATTACAAGTCAAGGAGTCTTTAAACCCACCTACAACCTGTAAGCCCCCCCCCCAACTTCAAGATGGCCCGCTTTTTCGGGCCAAGCCAATGTAAGCCTCCCATGTATTGATTTATGACCTTACCTGTAACCCCTATTTCCCTAAAATGTATAAAACCAAACTGTGGCCCAACCAGAGTGAGTCCACTTGCTCAAGGCTTCTTGGGTGTGGCTCCGGGTCATGGGCCTCAAATTTGGCTCAGAATAAACCCCTTTAAAATTATTTTACAGAGTTCGACTTCTTTTCTGTCAACAAGATTGGCACCCAGACGTGGGGCTCAGAGAAGACTCAGGACCCCAAAGGAGTAGCCTGAACTCGGCGCCAGGTACTGGCATGGCCCTTTTGGGCCCCCCGACTCCGAGTTTCTCCTCTGGCGGAACTGGTAGGTCCTTCCTGAGCTCCGGACCACGCATTTTTGGTTGATGGTCCTGGGTTTACTCTGAGCTGGTTCTTTGCCTAGGAATTTCCTGTTTGGGATCCTAATTTGATTTGGAAGTGTGCTCTAAAGGGCTTTCTCCGTTGCCTTTTTCCTCTCAAAATTAACCTCCATTGGCTTGTCCGCATATTAGCACAAGGAGCTGAACTGTCTTTGGCACAGAGAAATGACAGCCTGAGTTTCTCAGCTCCGAAGACAAGGGGCGATCTACTCCCCCCAACTGGGAGGCGTCCCTGCGTGACCTGGTCCTGAGTGGGAGCTGCCTGGGGCGTTCCCCGAAGACAAGGGGCGATCTACTCCCCACAACTGGGAGGCGTCCCTGCGTGACCTGGTGCTGAGTGGGAGCTGCCTGGGGCGTTCCCCGAGGACAAGGGGCGATCTACTCCCCCCAACTGGGAGGCGTCCCTGCGTGACCTGGTCCTGAGTGGGAGCTGCCTGGGGCAGTTCCCCGAGGCGCGAGTGGCCCTGTAGGGAACCCCCAACAAATCAATTAAAAAGAAGGCTCGTTCAGGAAACGCACATAAGAGCTGATCACTCGGCGTTTTGAGTCCTCTCGGAGGTACTAGGCCCGGAAGAGAGAAACTGAGACAGGTAAGAGGGAGAGACCGACTCAGTGGTGAGACACTGAGGACCCGGACCCACAATCGGCACACCCTGATCCACGACACTAAACCCCAGACTACAGTTCGGTTCCTTCTTCTAAAAAGAGAAGAAAAATGGGAAATAAATCCTTTAACAATGAGTAAAGACAAGGAGAACAACCCCTTTCAGACACCCCAGCTGGTTCATGGCGCCTCTACTTGCACGTCTGTGTGAATGGAAAGGTCCAGAGGCCTGCGGGGTTCCAGGGCTCCAGCTGGTCACGGCCAATTCTCGTGCCCAGGTTTTTCTAGAGGGCGAATTACATCAAGGAAAATTCAGAGCTCAAATGGTCGACCATAGAGTTAAAATGTTTCTCAAGCTATTTCTCTTATTTTCTGGCTAACCTGCTAACTTTTTTCTGTTGATGTTGAGATTACTGATTGTTTGTGATATTTGCAGTTGAAAGGCTACCTCGAGATCCTGCGGCCAGTGCTAGCTAAGATGTCAACTTTGAAAAGTCATTTTGAACTGAAAAAAAAAAAAAGGGGGGTAAAAAGGTTTTTAAAAAAAAAATAAAAAGGCCTTGGAAACTACTTTACCCAAATCTTTGATTCACAGGCGTAATTAGGTTCCCTGTCAGGGCCACTGAAGTTTGCCCTGTGAACAAGCTCCAGTTCTGTCAGAAGAAATTTGGATCCAGTTTTCTTTTACAGACTGGTGAGTTTGTGTTGCCATCTCATGGCTCGAGTTCTAGGGTAAAATCTGTTAGAACTGTGTGTGTGTGTGTGTGTGTGTGTGTGTGTGTGAGTGTACATATTCAGGTATGTTTTGTGTATGTCCATGTGTCCATGTATTACATGTTTGTGCTTACATGGTTCTGGACTGGCTTAAAAATAAGGAAGCGCTCATAAATTAAACAAACCCAAATGGTGCATGTAAATTTAGTAATCTTTGGTTAATAAACTGGGTTATTATTTTAAAAAAAAAGCAGTATTATTAGTAAAGTAATAGTAAAAGTGTTTTCAAATTGTCAGCATATATTTATTTTTGCCTGGGTTTTAACGGACATTTTTATGTTCTTAAGGAGTCAGGGTTTTGACACAAAGGTTGTAAAACTATAAACTCATCCAAAGACAAAATGATCTGTGTTTGTATGATTTTTGATAAGTAGGGTAAATTTAATATTTGGTCTAATGATAATAGCTAAATCTCCTGAGTTATCAACAAAAATACCTCTGTGTTTAAGGTTCTTAATAAGGTAAAAATGTAGATCTGCCTAAATGAAAAGGTGTCTGCAAATTAGGATAAATAAAACACCAAGCAGATAGAGCACAAAACCAGAAACTTAGGGCCAAAGGTTTATGAAGATATTTGGTTTTGGTCTTGTAAGTCTAACTGTAGATGCAGATTTCTCCAACTGCAGGTGTAGATTTCTCCACCGATTTCCATGTCTGTGGAAAGATACACATAAAATGTGTTTCTAACTCACTCTTTGTATCATCTGATATTAACAGCACTGTTAGGGATTCTAAGCTGTCCTAGAAGTTGTAGTCACAAGAGCTTAAATTGGAAGCTTTAGTTTTCCCTTGGTCTTGTCCATTTTTGATTTGCTGGCTGGTTATGTGTGCGTGATGTTGCTATACGATGTTTTTGCCTAGGAAGAAAAATCTTAAAGTGTTAATTTTTGTACAGTAATTTTATAAAAATTTAAATGATTCTTAAAATCCAAAGAAAATCTCAAAAGTCTTAAACTCTTTAGAAATATTACATGTACTCAAATTTACACCCAAGTTGAAAAAAAAAGTTTTGAGACTATTTAGATTGTTTTCAAACAGCTTAATCTTGATCCTCATGTAAAAAAGAATGTCACAACTTTGTGTCATTGTTTGAGGTGTTAAGGATTGGTGCTGAAGTTTTTTTCAGTCTCAAGTAATATCATGCTGATGGGGTTCAGAAAACTACCCTAAAATGAAGGCCTCAGAGGCAAAAGTTCTCTGACCTTGCCTTGTTCCTGCCTCTTAGTTCCATTTTTCCCTGAAGCTAGCCAGAAAAATCAAAATCCCTTTTCCCCAAGGCGGGTCGTAAAGGCCAGAAACACTTTTTCTGAAAGATAGCCATAAAAACTAAAATTATTCTGTGTAAAAAGTGGCCATAAAGTAATTATCTAACCTACTTTGTTTACCTGTAAAACCCCATTCCAGCAGGGCTTTGCCCTAAACCCAGAAGGAAGGAATGCACACTCAGAGGCCAGACAGAATCTAGACAGAGAGGCCTCGCTGGGCTCCACTCAGCCTTTTTGTCCAATCATATTTCTACATGGCTGTCCATACTTTAAACATAAAAATGGGCAGTTTCCCTTGCATCTTTGAGTGTTCATTCTGAAGGCATCCATGTATTAGTTTTTAATTTTTTCTCCTATTAATCTTCATGTCAGTAAGTTTTCAGCAAATCTTTATGGGAACAGTGGCCTTAGGTCCCTGCAGTTTGACTAAATTTTGGGGGCCAGGGACACTTTGGTCCCTCTAATGTCAATAGATTTTGTTTTAGGATATGGTGTTTTAGAAGGATCTAATTAATTAATACTTTTAAACAGGATATATTCTAAAATGTCTACTATATTTATAAAATTTAGAAATGATATATTGCTTAAAATAACGACTCTTATTAAAATATTCTTTTTTGTTTCTTTTTTGGTTAAGACTTACGAGTTTAAAAACAATAATTAAAACTTTATCTTGATCCCCGTTCTGTGTTATGTCTAATTTACAGAGTATAATAATGGTTAACAGAAAAATAACTTTAATGATATTTGGAATCTAAGTGAACTACTAAGATAAATAAATTAGATAAGTTAGGGAAATATAAATGGGACAAACACAAATGAAATTTTCATATGATTTAGAACCTTGAGTCATGTTGTGTCAGGAAAATGATCATGAACTGACTGAGTCATTTATGAAATGCTAAACATTCTGAGCATAAGTTTAAGTTTACACACCTTTATCTTATATTTTTGTATTTAAGAATTGTAACAAAATTGGGGACTGATAACAGTTCAAAGTTACCTTAACTTTCTAGATTTGGTTTTTATAAGAGTTGACGCTATGATTAGTGTATGTATTGCGATTGCTGGATGGGGAGACAATTCTATAAGAAAAATAAGATTAAATAGTTTTGTTGGAAGGGATGGTGTCATCTACTTTGTTGGTTTTAAAACTATCTTAGATTAGATGGGTAAGCGATGATTAAAATTACATGGGTATTAAAGGTTTATAAAAGTAAATAAAAGATGTATAAAGGTTATAAATCTCACAGTCAAATTGGTTAAAATTAGATGTATCTGTTTATAAGATTTTATTAAAATTAACTTTATCAGTAATACATTAATACAATGAAAAAAAATTTGGGTGATTCTTCTGAACTAGATTTTCACATGACATTAATAGGAAAAGCAAGGATTTTTGTTCACTTTTTGAATGAACTGCAAAAAAGTGGGGGAAGGAGCGAAAAAGACAGATTCGACTGGCCGCCTAATTTGCATTTCAGTTTGTCTATATTAGGTCTTATGATTGTTTGGGAAACTGAGTCTCCTCTATCAAAGGTTAATAAGATTACAAAAAGCATAAGATGTGTTCTTATTAAATATATATGTAATCTTGTCTAATTCCGAGGTTATTTAAAGGCTGAATCAAAATATAGATTTAAGGAAATAAAAACAAAATAGAAAGTTGTGAGTAAGAAAAGAGAAAGAGATATAAAAAGGCAGTGAGTGTAGAAATGTATTTTTGGGAAGAAAGGTTAAACAGAAAGGAGATTAATATTATAAAGAAAGGATCTTGTCTGGAATTTTTGTCCTAAAATGATTGGTTATTTAGGAAATGGGAAAGTTAGGACAAAACAAAGTTTTTAGACATGTTTTGTAGATGGTCGGTGAAAGTTGGGATAACGTTTATAAAGAATTTATGAAGGAATTTTGTATATAATCCTTGCTATAATTTAAAAGGACAAATTTTAGTTAAAACAAAGTTTTCTTGAGACATTAATTTGCTCTTAATGAAATTACATAATGTACTCATTTGGAGTCTATAACCTGTTTATTAGGTTTTGACTAACTAAAAAAAATCTAAACTTTTAAGGATTAAGGTTTACACCCATATCTTCCTTTATTGCCTTTAGAATCTTTTGGTGACTATCACTCTTGGTTAAATAAATGACCATTATTTTACAGTGGCATGTGATTCTATTTGAAGAAATGCTTCAAGCCTTTGATATTTGACAAACTTTCCAAAACCCAAATTCTAAATCCAACCTTTTTGACCTCAAACTAACTTTTATGTATTAGGGCCATTGAAAGTCTCAGAGACATATTTAGGCTTATTTGGCATGTTAACTGTACAGGAAGTATGGTCAAATATGAAATGTGCTTAACCTTTGTCGGATTATATTTGTATAAACATGTTATATATAAAATATGAAATGTTCAAATATTATAAAATACTGATATGTCTTAGTGTATGTTATGTTAAATTGCCATATATCACAAAAATAACCAACCTTAATTTTCAGTTGTCTCTTTAACCGTAACTAGTCTAAGTTTTTATTTTTACTCATCTCAGAAAGTGTTTTTTGTTTTGTCTTGTTTTACTTTAAACTGGCTAAGTCCAAAGTTTACTTCTTCAAGGAAAGTCATGGAAAGGACTAAGTTCTCTTAAATATAGGTTTCTGATAACCTTGGAGATTATATACCCCTGGACTAAAACAAAACAAACTTCCAGGACTTTAATTGGAAAACTGATAAGTCCATGAATATCACTAACTGAACCTCATGAGACCAAAACTAAATTTTATGACTTTATTTAAAATGTTACTGATTTCTCTTGCCTTGTTTTCCAGAGTCATGGCAAGTTGTAAAGAAATAACAAGTTTACCTGCTATCTCCAGGATTTAAAACTATGGAATCCCACCTGGCTCAGCCTGTTATTCATTGCCAACGCCCTGTTATTGCAAACCTCCTTCCCCTAGGCCCAGGGACTTATTGCGGAAGAGGGGGCGTGTGTGAGATTGTTCGGGCTGATTCCCAGGGATGGAATTCGTTTAGACCCTCCAGACCAAGCAGCGGCACACAGAAGCCTAAACAAACACTAGCTGAAAAACTTTGTCTTTTCAGACCACATGGTACATATATCCATCCCAATCAAAGAAATTTTCCTACTTCTCATAGACTTAGAACTTCCTGAGTTAAGGGGTTTGTGCAAAAGGAGATATGACAAGTGGCTAATTTATCAGCCACCTCAGGACAAATTACTAAAGAGACTAAAATATTGTGACATAACAAAAGTCTCCAAATTCCTTAGCTTGAATGGTTAACAATGCTTATGTTTACTACAAGTCTGCAACTAAACCAAAAATGTAATAACTCAACACTTATAAGATGAATTAATTTTATAGCCTTGCCTTTAACATTATGGTTTTTACTTTGTGTTTCCCAGAAGGCTTTAAAGGGTTGATGAGTGCCTGTCCACCTCCAGTCCTGTCTGGCCTAAAACAGTTAATTGGCTGTAAGCCCCTTTGGCTATTCAGTCCTCTTGGCCACCAGGGTCCCACCGCGGGCCTTGGATGGACCTGGGGCAGGTAGCCACACCACCCCAGCAACAGATGGGACAAAATAAGAGTTTGGCCATGGTTGCTGCCCCTGGCAGATCTTGGCCAAAAGGGGGGAATTGTGAACTAAAATTAAACAAAAATCTTCCCCCCCACTGGCTGACTGAATGGACCCCCTCCTGGCCAAGAGGATATCCTAAAACTAAATTGTCTGCCAGGAGGAGGAGGTCAGACATGCCTCACCATGCCCCCCTCCCTTCTTGGAGGTGTCCTCTGTAACTCATCAACAGGCCTAAGGCTGTGCAAGACAAACCTGCAGGTCCCCAATTTACACAACAAATATGTCCAGTGACTTGTCTCTTATCTAAAACATTCCAAGCCTTTAGAACCAATTACAAGTCAAGGAGTCTTTAAACCCACCTATAACCTATAAGCTCCCCCCCCACTTCAAGATGGCCCGCTTTTTCGGGCCAAGCCAATGTAAGCCTCCCATGTAATGATTTATGACCTTACCTGTAACCCCTATTTCCCTAAAATGTATAAAACCAAACTGTGGCCCAACCACAGCGAGTCCACTTGCTCAAGCCTTCTTGGGTGTGGCTCCGGGTCATGGTCCTCAAATTTGGCTCAGAATAAACCCCTTTAAAATTATTTTACAGAGTTTGGCTTCTTTTCCATCGACAGGGGTATCCCCTGCAGGGAGCCCCAGGGCCAGGGCTGGGCACAGAGGGTCCTTCTGCACTCAACCTCCTTGGCACAGGGTGGGGGAAGGAGTTGGACTTTGACCTCCGGGAGAAATTTATCAAGTTTGCCCAGACCCTGGGCATCACCCCTGACCACGTTGTCTTCCTGCCCGTCTGCCGCCATTCTGAGCCAGAGACCAGGGAGGGCTCGGGGCTGGGAGAGGCCAGACCCTGGCAGGGACTGGGAAGCCAGGGAGCACAAGGATCCAGCCTCCCGAGACAGCAGAGGAGGTGGTGCATTGTGTGTGAAAGAACAAGTTCAGACTTGAAATTTGGCAGGGACACTGCAGAGAGGGAGCGCCCTGAGCCTGGGCCACATTCAACCGACCAGGATCTGGAGGCTGCCACGGGGCCAGGCCAGTATGCACCTGTTCCCCAAAATGCCCCTTCCCACCCAACCAAGGGCCTCTGTGTCCTGGACCACCTCCTCCCCCACACCCCAGGTCACCCCGTCCTGGGCCACTTCCTCCACAGCTCACTCTAGGGCCTGCTCCCCACTGGGAGGTGCCCTTATCTGGGGCAGCCTGGCCTGGGCAGAAACCTCCAGCCAGGCCACTCAGAGAGCCACAGACACCCCCAGAGCCAAAGGATTTCCAGGGCTCAGCTGGTAAACAGGCAGGGACGCCCCCAGGTCCATACTCCTCTCCTGCCTGGCTCCCTCCTCACCTGCTACTGCCCCCTCCTGCAGGGAACCTCCAGATCTGCTACCAGGCCAGGCTGGGACCCGGGGCAGCCCAAAGGCAGTGTGGGGTCCCAGGGCCAGGGCCCCCCTACACCCCATCTGTTCTGACAGACTCCCTCTCAGCCCAGGGCATGGACGGTGCCTGAGCAGGCAGCATACCCTGTTCTGGGCTAGGGCTGGTGGGAGGCCGGGGGCAGGGTCTCAGGCCTGCCTCAGCCCCTCCCTGCACTGCTGCCCTCCACACCCCACCTTGGAGGACCCAGACCAGGCCACACCTCGGCTGCCTGCCACAGCCCCACAGCAAGGCCCCAGCCAGGGCCAGGGAGCTGGAGGGGCCCGGGGAGGCTGAGATGCAGTGTTGGCCTCAGCCCTCCAGGTAACAGGACAGGCCTGAGTCCCACAGGCTGCTGCCACCGTCTCTGAGGTCTGCGCCAGCCTTGGGATGGGGGGACCAGCTTGGAGCAGCCAGGGCCTCCAGTGAGGGATGGGGTTGTACCCAAGCCCAAAGGGGCCCCAGGCTGAGACAGGCATCCAGGGGCCACCATCAGAGCCCCAACAGCTGGCCATAGGGGAAGTTGTGCCCAGTGCACCTGGCCCTTGGGCCCTTTCAGGGTAGATCGAGTCTCTTTACCTTGGTTCAAGTTTCTCATCACTACCTGGCCTTTCAGGGCAAAACTCTCAGAGTGCAAATGGGGCTTTGTGTCCCCTCCCAGGCTCACGGGGCTTGGGAAAGGAATGACAGTAGGGCTTGTGAGATGTGGTTCTAGACCAAGTGGGAAGTGACCAGAGGGCCCCCGAGGCAGGGAATATACCCCCTACCCCATTTGGCTGGGTGGGTAGGCCTTCTGGTAGGAGTGGGGTAACCCAGGTGCAGGCCAGCTCTACCTCTGGGACTGGACTCCACCTCACCCTCACTCAGCCTGGGGCAGCAGGGCTAGGCCTGTCTCAGTTGGAGCCTCTTGCATAAGCAGCCCGTGGGGCACGAGGCTGCAGCTGGGCCCAGCCACCCACACCCCCCCTCCAGCATCACGAGTCTCCAGTGGGCCGTCCTTAGGCCCTGGGTGGAGGCCAAGCCTGGCCCATAAATAGGGGTCTCCTCAGTGCCCTCCATGCCTCCTGCACACCTCCCTTGCTCTGCCCACACCACTGGCTCCAGGCCCCGGACACCTGCTCCACTCAAGGAAAATGGCCACTCCACGCCTGCTGTGGATGGGGCTGGTCCTGTTGGGGGTCCTGGGGGTCCTGCAAACCCAGGCCCAGGTCTCTGTGCAGCCTGACTTCCAACAGGACAAGGTGAGAGGCTTGCCTACCCCATCCCCAAGGCAGTATAGGGCCCTGTCAAGAGAGGGAAGCACTTTCAGGCGGGTCTTCTCCCAGGGAAGAGGGAGCTAAGTTCCACAGTGCCAGGCACTGCCAGGCAGAGGCCTGAGCAGTCGACTGGAAGGAGGGCTGGCAGCCCGAGGAGGCTGACAGTGGGAGGCCCTCCCTGGAGCTTCGGCATTTCACCAACCCAGAGGGCACAGCCCTGTCTCCACTGGGCACATGCAGACATGCAGGCCACATCCGTGCCCACACCATCCAAACACGGTCGCTCCCTCCTATGACCACACGATGCCCAGAGGACCCACAGGCACACGTTCCACACCTGGGCCCCAGGACATGGTTCTGTGCCGAGCGCACGCATGGGGAACGCGAACCACAGCCAGCCGGCCATGCATGCTCACGCCTGAGAGCTGTGCGGGGACGCGCCGGGTGCAGGTCCTGCCCCTGCATCCTCCCTGGGTTGAGGAGACCCCTGCGGTTCAGCGCGGAAGACTGGCCTGACCCCCGTGGAAATGGGGCGCCCTCCGCCACCGCTCCACCCACAGGCACCTCGCCAGGGGGCTGGGAGGGGGACAGGGTCGGCCTCGGGAGGGGCGTGAGGGTGGGGCGCCCACGCGGCACTGCCCCGGAGGGTCTGGAGGGTCCGGAGGGTCCTGGCCAACGCGGGCGGGAACGTTCGCCACAGTTCCTGGGGCGCTGGTTCAGCGTGGGCCTCGCCTCCAACTCGAGCTGGTTCCGGGAGAAGAAGGCGGCGCTGTCCATGTGCAAGTCGGTGGTGGCCCCGACCGCGGACGGCAGCCTCAACCTCACCTCTACCTTCCTCAGGTGGGACAGTGGGCAGGGTGGGCTTCTGGCAACAGGAGGACCTCGCCCTGTGGTCATGGCCTGGGGGCACCCTCGGGCCTGACGCCTGACCTCAAGGGTAACCTGCCCACAGGAAAAACCAGTGTGAGACCCGGACTATGCTGCTGCAGCCCACGGGGTCTCCTGGCTCCTACAGCTACAAGAGTCCCCGTGAGTAGGGCCCCCGCCCCGCCCCCTGGGTCTGGCCTGGGAGTGACACTTGCTGGCAGTGACCCTGGGTGAGCCCCCTGCCCTGGCAACTGGGGTGGGGGGTGATGGCCGCTCCACCAGGGTCAGTGCGTCCAAGGCCAGGCCTGGGCCTGACTCCATCTCTAGGAGACTGGACCCCCCCCAAGCCACCCATGCCCTGCCAGGCCCCTCCCTTGCCCCATGGGATTTCCCCAGAGCTGCTGCCCAGGTGGGGCACACACAAGCAGCCCCCCAAGTCCCCTGCACACACCTCGCAGCTCTCCTCCCGAGGACCAGGGGGCTTCCTCACTCCCACCTGGGGAGATAGCGCCCTACCTGCAAACCTTTTTCCTCTAGTTCTGGCCAAGAGTTCTGTGGCTGCTCCATGAACCTCTAATTTTTTAAGCCCGTGTGTTTCCTGGCTCCCCAGGACTTCTGGCCTGGGGACACAGAGCTCTCAGACTGTGCAGGCAGGAAGCGGGGAGCAGGCTGCTGGAACTGGGGAGGGGCAAGGAAAGCAGCCAGAGGAGGGGGCATCCCGGCAGGTGAGTGCACCCCTTCCTGAAGCAGAGGGGGGCTGAGTCCCTCAGCCAGGGCCATCTCTTGGGTTCCCAGACTGGGGCAGCACCTACTACATCTCGGTGGTGGAGACCAACTACGGAGAGTATGCCCTGCTGTACAGCGAGGGCAGCAAGGGCCCCGGCCAGGACTTCCGCATGGCCACGCTCTACAGTACGTGCCCCCCAGCACAGGGACTGCAGGACTGAGGACCAACATAGGGGGGAGGGGGCTCGGCAGACGGGGGATGGGGGGTAGAACAGGGACCTTCCTCTACTAAGGCCATCTCCCTCTCCACCTGCCCCAGGCCGCACCCAGACCCCCAGGGCTGAGTTAAAGGAGAAATTCACCACCTTTTGCAAGGCCCAGGGCTTCACAGAGGATATCATTGTCTTCATGCCCCAAACTGGTGAGGGGGTGCTAATCTGATGGGGAGAGGATTAGGTGAGATTAGAGGCAGACAGTCTCCTGATTGGGCTAGGGTGGGAGCGCTGAGGGGAGGGGCTGTCCTGGAGCCAATGACCTCTGTCTGCAGCCCCCTCTGCTAGGAAACCCCTCCCTGATGGATACCAAGCACCACTCTGGCCAGCCCCTGGGGAACAGGGGCCCCCAGTCTGGTGTAGGTGGGGGAAGGGGTACGGGCGGCGGGGCGGGGGACACAGGGGCACTCACCAGATTGGGCTCAGGCTCCCTGGGTGCACCATCTGCTCAGCTGGGGTAGAGAAAGGCCACCGTCTGCTTTGAGGAGCAGGGGGCTGGGGAGGGGTGGGAGGTGAGGGGCTCTGTGCAGCTTGGGGGCTCACTCAGACCAGCTGTCCTTTAGAGGAGGGACAGGAAGCCCAGGCGGGGGAACTGGCCCTAGCCGGGTATCTGACCACAGCCCCTGGGCTTCTTTCTTGGCAGATAAGTGCATGACGGAGCCAGAATAGGTGAGCCGGGTCGGGCTGTGGGCCAACTCCAACGCAGCATGAGCTGCTCATTCATGCGTCCCTGCATGCATGCATTCACTCAGCACACATCCACTGCCCACCCTTCGATGGAGCAGGGTCGTTGGACAGCCTGGTCCTAAGACCCACCCTTCAGGGTTGGGCGGGAGACACAGGCACTCCCTGTACAGACCAGACATCCAGGTGTGCGAGTCAGAAAGAATGCCTCGTCCCAGCTGCTGGGATAGGGCCGACCCCCAAAGACTCAGGGGGGTGGAAGGCAGGCAAGGGACCAGGTTCCAGGTCTCAGGCAGACAAGGGGGAGGGACTCCACCTGCAGGGACCATCCTGCTGCAAGGGTCTCTGGCCCCTGGGTGGGGCAGACCAGGGTGGGACAGACAGGATTGGAGGGGATGGGGGGTGGAGAGGGCAGGGCACTGGACTCAGCCTCAGGGACCAGGCTCTGGAGGGGTTCACCCCCCGCCCCCAGGAGGGAACCCTGGGCTGGAAGTCAAGTCTGTGGCCTGGGGGCAGGGAGGAGCAAAGAATTGCCTGCACTGAGCGGTCCTGCTCTCCTGGCCAGGTGACCCCAGCCCTCAGGACAGCTCTGCTCTGCTCTTACCTCCAAGACCAAGCCCTGGCTCTCCCCAAATCGCCTCTGTCCCCCTGGCTCTGAGAAATAAACTCCCAAAGCAAGTCAGCAGCCTGGCTCCTGCCTGTCTGTCCTGTCCTCACTGGCTCCGGCCACTGGACCACCCCTCAGCAAGACGTCAACAAAGGGGCAGGCTCTGCCCTCCAGCTAAGGGGGGGAGCCGTTGCTGTCCCCAGCCACCCACACAGGGCTGCAACCTTGGCACAGTCTCACCCCCTCCAGCTGCCAGCCATAGCCAGGCCTGTTTTGGGCTGGTGGGGGTGAGCCACTCAGCTCCTAATCCCTTACGCAGGTGCCCCCTCTTGCAGGGGTGGGGACCTGTGGCCTTGGGGCCTCATGTGGCCTCAGGGCCTCATGTGGCCTCTGGATCCTTGAATGCGGCCTTTTGACTGAATCCAAATTTTACAGAACAAATCCTTTTAATAAGGGATTTGTTCTGCGAAGTTTGGATTCAGCTGAGGGGCCGCACTTGGGGATCTGGAGGGGAGCCTTGGATCCGGTGGGTTTGTCAAGGTATGGGATTATCGTGCTCAGATTGGGCAGAGATAAGGGTTTCAGGGACTAAAAGGAATATCTGTTTGGAAGATGCTAGAGTGTCTATGGCCTGCACCAGGACAGACTGACACAGTGGGCAGGGGACAGGCCTCCCTGAGCACCCCCAGCCCCCTGGCCTCTGGCCTGGGCCTCCAGAGCACAGCCCCGCCCACTTGCCGAGCCCTGGCACCAAGGCCGCACACAGAGGGTAAGCTTCTGGGTGGCCTTCCTGGACCAAGAGGCCTGGGAGCTGTGCCTAAGCTGAGGGCTGGGGGCCAACATCCCAGAGGAGCTTCGGGAGGCCAGAGAGGCAAGGTGGGTGAGCTGTCAGGCAGTCCCCTGGCCCAGAGGCCTGCCAGACTACATGCCTCCTGGCTGCTGGGCATCCGGCCCCTCCTGGAGGAAATGCAAGGGATGGGTGGGGCTGGGTGTAGGAAGCTGGGCCAGGGTGCTGCAGGGTGCAACTCGATCAGAGCCTATCGCAGTGGGCTCTGTCCCAGGTGGGCAGGCCAGCCCCCCAGTGCATCCCAGGGGCATAAATGCTGCATGAGAGGGCCGCCCCAGCACTGCCCTGCTCCAGTGCCTGCGGAGTCGCCGTCCTCCACGATGCTGCAGGTTCTGCTGATCAGTTTCTTCCTCATCCTGTTTGGACTGTCCCCAGGCCAGGCCCAGGTCCCCCTCCAGGCCAACTTTGATGCCAGCCAGGTGCGCCCGGCCTCATCCCCTCCTCGTGGATGAGCCTTCCCCACTATGGCTCTCCACCCCAGGTCCCTGCCCACATCCTCTTTGATCCAGGCTCAGAAAAGACCCCCACCCACCTGCCCCATCCAACTGGGAGTGGGGTGGGCTGGGGAAGTCAGCAAGCCCCAAGCTCAGCCTTTAGATTGTGCCCACCACCACTCCCTAGGGCCTGAAATTGGGATGAGGTTCACCTCGACCCCCCAGTTCTGGGTCAGGGTTGTCTCAGGTGCCAGGTTCTTGGCACTGGGCCCCAGCTGGGAGGCAGCTGTGGTGGACAGGCTGTGGCGGGCTCAGGCCAGGATTCAGGCCAGGGCTTGGGGGTGCCTCCCAGCCCTCCCTGCACCCACCCTGCAGTTCCAGGGCACCTGGTATGTGGTCGGGGTGGTGTCAGATGACCAGGGCTTCCTGGACTCCAAGGACAACATGAAGATGCCTGTGGTCTTAGTGACCCCCTTGGCCAATGGTGACCTGGACCTCAAGTTTGGGTATCCCACGTAAGTGACCCCACATGCCCCACACCTCGGATCTGGCCTCAGACAAAGGCTAGTGTGAGGCCAGATGAAGGCCAGCATAACCAGAGGTGTCCCTGACTTGTCAGGGGGTCAGACCACGGGCTGCAGGGACCCAAACAGCAGCAGCAGCAGCAGCTAGCCTGCTCCACAGAGGGACCCAGGCCACGGTGAAATCCTCTGCCGAGGCTTGGGTGTTGAGAAGACAGTGTCCGCATGTCTGTGCCTGTGTGTCAGTGTGTGTGTGTATCACTGTGTGTCTTTGTGTATGTGTTTCTGTGTATCTATGTATGTGTGTATCTGTGTGTGTGTGTCTGGCAGGGAGACCTGAAGACCCTATACCCCCTGGCCATTTGCCCTAGAGCAAGTCCTTAACACCTGCCCCCACCCCCAGCAGGCATTTCCCCACCTGTAAGATAATCGTACAGTACCTGTGTAGTCTAAGAATTGTTGTGAGGGCAGGTAAGGGGCCCTTATTCAGCACTGTGGCTGCAGTGTCCTCAGGACACCAGGCAGGGCTGGGCTGCAGAGAGAGCAAGGCAGGCCTTGGGCCTGAGTGCTGGATGGCTGCTCAGAGGGCTGGGCTCCTTTCCCCAGGCCGGACGGTGGGTGCCAGAAGATGGACATGACCTTCACCAAGGGGGCCGCAGAGGGGCAGTTCAGCAACCCAGGTGAAGCTGGACAAGGCAGCCAACAGGGCAGGGGGGTGGGGGGCCTTGGGGACTGTGCAGGCTGTTGGATCCACACCCTGGGCCGGGGAGTGTGGGGGGTAAGCGTCCTGGGGGCAGGGTATCCAGGGGTGAGTAGGGGGGCCTCCTGCACCAGGGGTCACCAGCTTTCCCTCCCTCAGCCATGGCCCAGACTGACATCCGAGTGGCTTTCACGGACTACCAGCACTTCGCCTTGCTATACTTCGAGACTCAGAAGGCGGGTGTGCGGAACGTCTGGCTGCAGCTCTATGGTGGGCAGGTTGAGGGTGGTCGAGGTCCTGACACATCCCTTCCTCGAAAGGCACAGGCCTTTCCCCAGGGAGGTCTGGTCTGGAGTGTTTCCCATGTGTGGAACCCTGGGACCCAAGTTTGTGGCCATGGGGTCTGGACCCCTCCCCACCTTTATTTCCCCTCCCCACCCAGTCCTCGTCGGGCCTGCCCCTTCACACTCACAGGCCCTCCCTGCCCTCAGCCCGAGCCCCTGAGCTGTTTCCCGAAGGTGCCCAGATGCAGCTGCTGGCACCGCAAGTGGGCCTGAACCCTAGCCAGGGCGCCCTACTGCCCAAGTCAGGTGAATGCTGCCCCTACTCCTGCTGGGAGGGCCAGGCCCTGAGGGTCACTCCACTGACCCCAGACATGGGACAGAAATGCCAGGGGCAGCCTGGCTTGTCTGAGCCAGGGGATGGCAAGATGTTGCCCAGGGAGGTTCCCCCAGGAGGGGATCGCAGTTTGGGAGGGTCAGGGGCTCCGCCCAAGGGAAAGGGGGCACTGGGGGACCCCTCAGGCCCACTCTCTCCCGCAGACCAGTGCACCGGCGCCCTCTCGCAGGTAAGTGGACTGCACGGTGCCCGGCACCCACTGACCAACGGAGGACTCTCCCGGTGGGGGCAGGGCCACACTGGGGGGTCATCCCTCGTGGGGGCAGGAAAGGGGTGGTGACCACAGCATCAAGGCCGAGCTACCGGCCGGGGAGGGCGTAGGAGACGCCCCCACCCCCGCACCTTGTTTTGCAGTGAGGGACTCAGGCCGGAGTGCGGCTGGGGGCGTCTAGCTGCCGTGCTGCTCCGTGTACCGAGCCCTCCCCACAGAGCCCCTTTCTCTCCACACCCCGCCCAAGCTCAATAAACGGTCTCTGAAAGCCTGGCCTGTGCTGTGCGCCCTGGACGGTGGGGGCGGGGCGGCGGAGGGGGCGGCCTGGGAGAGGGGTGGCCCCACCCCCTAAGGCCCGGACTCGCCCCGAGCCGCGCACCGTGGGGCTCGTCATGGACCACGCAGGGCGGCCCCTCCTCCACGTGGTGCGGGGCGCAGCCCGGCCCTGCCCAGCGTGGGCGGGCGTTTAGCCGGCACCGACTGAGGCTCGGCTCTGCGGGAGGGGCGCCCATCCAGACACCGAGGCGGCCGAAGGGGCTTCCCTGGCTCCCCGAGGACCCCGGACACCCGGACTAGGATGTGGCCCTAGCTCAGCGGCCGGCGCGCGGTGCGGTCAGTGCACGGACCCCACGCCACGTGCGTCCGGGGCTCCGGCAGACGCTTGGCCTTCCGGAACCTCCCAAACGGCAGCCCGAGCCTGTGTCTGGGCAGCTTCCATCCCAGGCGCCCCTCCCCACGGCCTAACTTCCCCCGACTCGGGCTCCAGGTGCCCCACCCTCTTCCCAACCCATTACCTGCGCCCACCCCGCCGGCCTGGCTGCTGCAGAGACCAAGTGTGGGGCCACCTCTGACCTCTCTCCCCTCTCTCCCTGCCGGGGGTGGGTGGAGAGGACGTGAGGGGCGTTAATAAAAGTGTCGTGCCTTCGTGTTCACCTGGGAGAATATAGTTTTTAAAGATGTCCTGAAGAATTCGAGGGTAAATGGCATACTGTCTGTAATGTACATGGTTCAGCAAAAGAACAACAGCAATACTGGTTGTACATTTGTCAAAATGTTAACTGATGCATCTGGGTGATGGGTCTATGAAGCTCATTGTGCTATTTTTCTGCTTTTCATTTGGTTAGAAAGTTTTCATTAAAAAACACAACCCTATCTTGCCAGACTTGCTTTCTTTGCTTGGGACCCCTGAGGCTGGGAGGTCACAGAGATAAGGAGCCCCCCCATGCCAGGAACCCCAGACAGCCCCTCCACACCTGCACCAACACCTGGGTGCCCAGCGACCTTTGATGCCCTGGTACCTGCTGGCCTTTGGCAGGGCTGTGAACAGTACAAGGGCAGGGTCCTGCCCCTGCACGCAGCCTGAAGGCCTGGGGAGGGGGTGGTGTGGAAAGGCCCAGAGAGCCAACCCCACCCTGTGTCTGTGGCCTGTGTAGCTCACCCTCTGGGGCAGGGCACAGACTCCCACCTTAGAGAGGCCTCTGCTGAGAGATACTGTCTGAGCTCCAGCTATCACTAGATCGATCTGTCAATTGTCATTCAGCTTCCACATGGACCAAGAGAAGAAGGGGTAGAAGGTGCCACCATGGTAGCAGCAGGATTTCAGCCAGAAAGGTGGGGGAGGCTCACTTTCCTGCAGACTGGTACAGGTGCCCCTGTGTTCCCTTGGGAAGGGTCTAGAGTGGGGAAGGGTCCTCCTCCATGGCCTCAGGGATACCCTCCCCTTCTTTTTGGGGTGGGGCAGTTCCTGGGGGCCTCTGTGGGTCCAATAGTGGTCATTCCCCCACTCCCTATAGTTCAGCCCTGGACTGTCATGTCCTGCACCACCCTCCTGGGGCCACACAGGCACAGCCCTCAGCCTGTTCTCCACCCAGAAGCCCAGGGGATGCACGTATGAGATATGTCAGATCAGGCCCTCACTGCTGCGAACCGCCCCCAGTAGATCCCATCTCATTGAGAGTAAAGGCCAGAGTCCGTATGGTGGTCCACAGGCCCTCCCTGCAGGCTCTCTCTGACCCCACCTTCTGTTTCCCCTCCCTCCAGTCCTGCTGCTGCCTCGTGTCCCCTGAACATGCCAGCCCCACACCTGCCTTAGGGCCTTTGCACAGGCTGCCCCTGCCTGGAGTGCCCTTCTCCAGCTGTCCACTCAGCTCACTCACTCCCCTCCTCTGAAGTCTTTTGCTTGATTCTTCCTTTGGCCTCCGAGACCCTGAGCCTTGGCTGCCCCCACCCCCCTGAAGCTCTTCTTTCTACCTTTTGCTCTGCTTCACTGTTCGGCTCCCAAGTGCCCCATGCCCTGGGGTGCTGGGCCAGCCCTTTCTCTTCCCTGCGTGCTGCTTGAGGCCTGGGTGCATGAGGGCCTTGCTGGACCCTCCCCTTCTCTGTGTTCAAGGCTCTACTCACCTTGCAGCCCGTATACTGTATTAATGTGCACCCGTATCCCACATCACGTAAAGTTGCTCACTAAGGAAGAGATGAGTTGCTGTAGACTGGTTGACAGGTTACTTTTCTAGACATTCATGTAATTATTTAAATCAAGGTTTTACAGTTTTCTTATCACATTTTGGAACTAATCTTTTTTTGGGGGTCCTGTATTAGTTTCCTATGACTGCTGTAGCAAATTATCACAAACATGTAGCTTAAAACATACATTTCTTCTCTTACAGATCTTGAGACCAGATGTCCAAAATCAGTTTCACTGGGCTGAGGTGTGAGCCGGGCTCTCTCCCCCTGAAAGCTCTAGGGGAGGACCTCTTCTGGCTCCTGCTGGCAGCGGCAGCCCTTGGCCTGTGGCTGCGTCACTCCAACCCTCCCTCTGTGCCATGCTGCCTTCTTCCCTGTGTCAAAGCTTCCTCTGCCTCTCTTATGGGGATGATGGAGAGGGCGTTTGGGGCCCACCCGGATAACCCAGGATAATCTCCCTGTCTCAAGATCACACCTGTAGCCCAGGAGGCTGAGGCAGGAGGGTCGCTTGAGCCCAAGAATTCGAGGCTGCAATGCAGGCACCGTGGCTCACGCCTGTAATCCCAGCACTCTGGGAGGCTGAGGCAGGAGGATCGCTTGAGCTCAGGAGTTCAAGACCAGCCTGAGCAATAGCGAGACCCCGTCTCTACTAAAAATAGAAAAAATGAGCCAGGTGTGATGGCGCCTGCCCATAGTCCCAGCTACTTGGGAGGCTGAGGCAGGAGGATGGCTTGAGCCGAGGAGTGTGAGGTTGCTGTGAGCTAGGCTGATGCCCCTGCACTCCAGCAAAAAATGACTGTGTCTGTAAAGACCCCTTTTCCATGTTTCCATACAAGATAAAATTGACAGGCAGGTTCCAGGGATTAGGACATGACATCTTTGGGGCCTTTGTTCAGCCTCTCACATTCTACCTGGAAACGTTTTCCTGGGCCCTGGGCATTGTGCCTGGACGGACTAGTGTTCAAGGCAGCCCCGTGTCCTGGCAATTCCACATTCACGTCTCCAGCTCACACCTTCCCCAGACTGGAGCCTCCTGGACACGGCCTCATCCTCGTGGACATCCAGCTGGCATCTCAGAGCTCACATGACAAAGGAGAGGCCCCACATCCTCTCCAAACCTGCCCACCCTGGTCACCTTGGGGACAACTTTCCCCATTTCCACTCTCCCCAGATGCAGGGTCATCCTTGATCCTCCCTCAGCCCTTCTCTCTCCATCCCCATCCCAAGGCTGCGCCCTGAGACCAGCAGCCTGCGGTACCATGCCTGCCCCCACCCCACCCCGGCAGCCCCTCCCCCTCTCCTCACAGCACAAAGCGTGGGCTTTACACACATAAATCAGATGTGCCACTCCCCATCTGATGCTCACTGAGCATCTCTGCGTGCCAGGCATTGTTTAAGCACTGAAGAGATAGATGTGGTGGCAAATAAAACAGACAGAAACCCCTGTCCTCATGGACCTCATGCGGGAGATGGACAATGAGCAGGATAAATAAGTGTATCGTGTACTTACTGCTGAGTAACAAATTACCCCAAAATTTAGCAGCTTTAAACAAGTATGTATTGTCCCCCAGTTTTTTTTCTTTTTCTTTTTTTTTAAGAGACAAGGTCTCACTCTGTCACCTGGGCTGGAGTGCAGTGGCGTCATCATAGCTCACTGCAGCCTCAAACTCCTGGGCTCAAGAGATCCTCCTGCCTCAGCCTCCTGAGCAGCTGGGACTATAGGCGTGTGCCACCATGCCTGCCTGATTTTTAAGTTTTTGGTAGAGATGGGGTCTTGCTTATTGCCCAGGCTGGTCTTGAACTCTTGGGCTCAAGCAATCCTTCTGCTTTGGCCTCCCAAAGTGCTAGGATTACAGGTACGAGCCATCACACCTGGCTTATTTCTCAGTTTCTGAGGGTCAGAAATCTAGCCTCAGTTACAAGATCAAGCTGTCAGCTGAGGCTGTGGTCTCATGGGAAGGCTCAGCTGGGGAGGGGGGTGTCTGCTTCTCAGCTCCCTCACTGGTTGTTGGCAGGCTTTGGTCCTTTGCCACACAGACATCTCCACAGGGCTGCCTCGTGTCATGCTGGGCAATTCAGGAGGGAAGAAGTAATGGCCTATCACTTCTGCCACATTCTAGTGGCTAGAGGAAAGTCATTAAGTCCACCTCAAGGGGAGGGGATTACACAAAGGTGGAATCTTCCAGGAGGCTGGAATGGTTGGGGCCATCTTAGAGGCTGCTACCACAATAAGTAAACTAGAATGTCCTTTATATAGTGACAAGTATGGAAAATAAGTAAATGAAACAGGAGAGAGGAATATGAGAGCTGGGAAGGATGTTGAAATGTTATATACAGTGACCAGAGAAGGGGACTTTTGAGTAAAGACCTGAAAGAAAGTGTGTAAGACAGAGGAAGTGTGCAAGCCTGGGGAAAGGATGTGCCAGGCAGACACAACAGCATGTGCAAAGGCCCAGAGGCAGGAGCCTCAGCAGGACTGAAAGGGAGTGAACCAGAAGAAAGCAGGAGATGAGGCATGCTGGGCTGAGGGCACACTTGGGATACATAAGCACAGCCTGCAAACTCACTGGCCCTCCCCCCAGCTGCCCTGCAGTCACCCCAACCTTCTTGCAAAGCCTTGAGCAGAGCCATTCTGCTCAAGGTCTCTGCCTGGGACCCGCTATTCTGGCACACTCCATCCTTATCTTACTCAAAGTCGCAGCTCAAACAGCACCTGCTCCCATCCAAAGTGCTGGCATCCTGCGGCACTAGCTGCAGTTTCTGCCTATCGCTTGGCCCTGCCTGAGAGAGCCACGTTTGTCCATTATTTGTCTCTCCCTACCTCCTACAAGCCCCAGGGGATCAGAGACCTTGACTGTAGATCAGTGTCCTCAAGGCCTAGGACAACGCGGGGCATGCAGGAGGCTCTGGAGTACTGGGTGGGACGGACAGATGAGTGACGGACGCCTCCTGCACTGGTCACCATCCTCTACTCACTGCTGTCCTTTGACCTGTTCAGATAGGCGTTGGGAAGCCTCGCGTTTGCATCGAAAGACGATGTGCGATATGCCCGGGGGAGGGCAAGTGGCTGCCGCTGGAGCCGGCCAGGAAGACGAAGCGGCCCGGGCGTTGGAGGGCTGGGCTGGGCTGGGGGCAGGACGTGCCCGCCGAGGCCAAGGAGGGAAGCCCCAACTCGGCAGGGGTGCGGGGAGCCGGCGTCCGCGCGGGCGCGAGCACCGGAGCTCGGGAGCCCAGACAGAGCGCCCCCGGCTCGCCCCCGGCCCGCGCACCAAGCCCCGCCCCCGGCCCGCGCACCAAGCCCCGCCCCCGGCCCTCGTACCAAGCCCCGCCCCCGGCCCTCGTATCAAGCTCCGCCCCCGGCCCTCGCCCAGCCCGCCCCGGCCCCCCCCGCCCCCACCCCGCACCAAGCTCGCCCAGGTGCCCAGCCAGGCCGGCCTGCGCCCGGCTCCGGAAGCCGTCCTTCCGCGCAGGCGCACTAAGCCCGCGGCAGGCCCGCCCTTTCCGGTGCCCCAGGCCCCGCTGGCGGAGCTGTCATGGTACCGCCGCTGCCGCTGTCGCCGCCGCTCTGCACGCTGCCGCCGGGACCCGGGTCGCCCCGCTTCGTGTGCTACTGCGAGGGGGAGGGAAGCGGGGACGGGGACCGCGGCGGCTTCAACCTCTAGTGAGTGGGGTCCGCGGGAGGTGGGGCTCGGGGAGCTCTGCGCGGCCGCGCCTGACAGCCGCTCCGCCCCCGCCCCAGTGTGACGGACGCCGTGGCGCTGTGGAGCGCCTGCTTCACGCCGGACAGCCTGGCGGCGCTCGTGAGTAACGGTTCCTGGGCAGGTCAGGGAGCCTGCAACACCCCGTACGTGCAGGCCAGACCCGCTATGGGCTAAAGGGGATCTGGGATTCCCCAGAAGGATCTGAGCACCCCCATTTCCCTGCCTGGTAGCTGTAGTCCTAAAATTTCCCTGGGATCCCAGGTGGCCCTGGGGCCTAGCAGGTTAGAGATACCCCCAGTGGGTCTAGGGTCCCAAGCAGCTGCTGACAAGCCCCTGTGCCCTGTAGAAAGCCCGTTTTGGCCTGAGTGCAGCTGAAGACATCACTCCCCGGTTCAGGTGAGACTCAAGCAGGGAGAAGGGTGGGTGGGAAGCGGGTGGGTGTGTCCACAGCACTCAGCACCTCTCCTCTCCCAGGGCAGCCTTCGAGCAGCAAGCTGTGACTCTGACCCTTCAGGAGAACAAAGCATCCCTGACCCTTTCAGGGGGCCCCTCAGCCCTGGCTTTTGACCTCTCCAAGGTGCCTGGCCCAGAGGCAGCCCCCAGGTTGCAGGCACTGACACTGGGCTTGGCAAAGCGCGTGTGCAGCCTGGAGCGGCAGCTGGCAGGTAAGGTGGGAGTGGGCATCTTGTACCCTCACTAGGATCCCCTGCTCCTGGCACCAAGTGGAATGTCCACTGGCTTTCTTCCCCAGCTGCAGAAGAGACAGCTGCCAGCTCCAGGAAGAGCCCCCAGCCTGCAGAGCCTCAGCTCTTCTTACCAGGTAAGGTGTGTCAGTCTGACTTGGGTTGGGCTCTGCTCTTTCCTCTGGAACAGTTTCCCTGGAATGGTTTCCCCGGAACAAGCCTCAAGTTCCAGAGAGAGGATCTGTCTCTTCAGAGAGGGCTGTGGCCAGGAATGCTGCCAGGTTCAGGAGCCCCCTGCATCCTATTTTCCTGCAGACCCAGATCCTCAGAGAGGCGGCCCTGGACTTGGGGTCAGGAGACGGTGTCCAGGAGAGTCCCTCATCAACCCTGGCTTCAAGAGGTACCTGCCCACTAGCCCCTCCCTGTGCTCAGGTCCACCCCTGGACTCTGCCCCTCCCTCCACACTCCATAGTGTCACCCCTCTTCTCTCCTAGTAAGAAACCAGCTGGTGGCGTAAACTTTGATGAAACCTGAAGGTACAGCAAAAAGCGTGGCCCTGCTGAGAGTCTGCCTGTGAGGGGAGGGGCAGCCCCCAAGGCCCCTCCACTGGGGACCTCCACCACCAGTTCCACCTGCCTGTCCTGCTGCTGGGCAGGAATAAGGCAGTTTCTCAAGTCTCTTCCCCACCAAATAAATGCTCCCTCGGGCACAGGTGCTGGTCAGGCCCTGGCTCCTAGGCATTGGCCTGGGGAGGGGGTCAGGGAACCCCCTTGGGGTCTGTACTCTGAGCAGGAGACTACAGGAGGTAACAGATGCACCAGGCTCCCAGGTCTCTGGAGGAGGCTCTTCCTTGCTGGCAAGGGAGCTCTCTCAGACCCGTCCAGCTCTTCCTGTCTGGACAGCCCAGGAGCTGAGACAGGCACAACCAGCGCCAGTGCCCTCCAAGGCTTAGAACTCTGTTCTGACTCTTCCAAGCCCTACCCAGGCAGGGCACGGCCACAAGTGCTCCACACAAGGATGCACACAGGAGAGTCTTGCGCAGATACATGTTTGGATGGCCACTACCCTGAAGCCCCCTGGGGGGAGAGGGTTGGCCTTCTGCCTGGGATGGGGCTGCAGAATGTGGGTCAGCTCCCACCCACCTGGCCTGGAGCCCAGAGGTTGTGCTTTGTGCGCTCTCCTCCCCACCCTTCTTGGCCATCCAGAGCGCCCTGCCGCACCCTGGCCTGACTGGTTTGGGAGCCCAATCCTGTCCCCAAGATCCCTGACGCTACTACTGCAGGAGGCCCCAAGTGGGTGGCCTGGCTCAGCATGGGGAGATGGACCGCACCCTGACCACTGAGCTCTCCTGCCCCTGTCTTTCTGGGCTGTCATCTTGGGCTGAGCGTCTCACTGTGGAGGTTTGAGGGTGAGAAGCACTTTCAGGTGTGGGCAGTGCTGGTGGGGCTTCTGGTCCTTCAGATGTCAGGACACGTGCACTTGGGACAGAAGGACAGGGAAACCTTTATGGGGCCACAGATGCAGGGGCAAGGCGAGGGTGCACGGCAGGCCGGTAGGCCGCCAGGATCTCAGCGCTGTGTGGACATGTGTACTTGAACTCCTTTTCCAGTAGCGCGTGGTCCAGGTAGCGGCAAAGGCCGTGCAGCTCCGCTGGGATGGGCGCCTGGCGAAAGTGTGCACACACGGTCTGCAGGGCGAGGGGCGAGGGGCGAGAGGCGCGGTCAGGACCCCCCTCCGGGGCCTGCCCGTGCCCGTGCCCGCGCCCGACCCCTGCCCGCGCGCTCACATCAACGATGTGCAGCTTGGGCAGCAGGCCGCAGTCGGCCAGTGACAGCTGGTCGCCATCCAGGAAGCGGCGGCGGGACTCGCGTAGCTGCGGCTCCCGCTCCAGTTCGTGCTCCAGGGGCGTGCGAAGGTAGCTGTCCAGCCTGGTGAGGGCACGCAGCAGCTGCTGGTACAGGGCTGGGGGTGGTGGGTGCGGTGAACAGTGGGCCCAGAGCGCTCCCTACCGCCCCAGCACCCGATCTGCCTCACCATCGTCCTGCACGGGCACTGGGTTCTTGATGAATGTGGAGAACTTGTGGAAGACATCGTTGCCTGCTGTGTTGGACTCCCTGTAACGGGGTGCCAGGCTGGGGAAGCTGCAGGGATGGGGGGTATGAGGGACCCAGATCAGACCCTCTGCTGCCCTGCTCCCACCCCATAGTACCCCAAAGCACCTTCCCAGGGCTCTGTTCTGGGTGTGTCCTCCCTGGGGCCCCATCTTTGTCCCTCTTACTTGGGTGGCCCCAGGGTCTCCTCCAGAAACTCTTCGATCTGCAGCGTGTCTGTCTTGGCGTCGCCATCACACAGCAGGATGGGCAGCTGTGAGCCGGGGGCAAAGTCCTTCAGCACATCCGGGTACCTGTGGGCACCAGCAGGGAGGGAGGCGGCTGGCCCACCGGCATGCAGAGGCCGAGAGGCGCCCCAAGGGTGGGGTCTCACCTGCGAGTGTCCACCGTGGTGAGTGTGAAGGGCACACCCTTGAGGAGCAGGACCATGAAGAGCCGCTGGCAGGAAGGGCAGTGCCCCACGCTCTGCCCGTCCTCGCTCGCCTAGGGTGGGTGGAGCAGAGGGTTTTAGGCCTGGGAGCAGACCCAAGAACCTGCCACCAGGCTGGGTGGGACCCTGCCTCCTACTGCCAGCAGAACTGGAGCAATGCCAGGGCTCTGACTTGGTCAGTCCAGCCTCCAAGTGCCCAGTGAGGGCCTTTGACTTGGTCCCTGGGAGGAGGGGAGGGGCAGGACCCTGGCTCTTGGGTCTGGAGCCTGGAACCTTATCTTCAGAGCCTGGGCAGAGGCCAGGCCTCTGGGCTCAGGCCCCAAAAGCTGGCTGCGAGGGTGGGGTGAGCCCAGCAAGCTGTTCTCTGAGTGATCTACCCGCCAGACTGGGCACTACCTGGAAGTACACTGGCTCCCCTGAGCCCCAAGGGTGGGAGGGGGCCGAGGCCTGGCAGCCCCCCTTTCCTGCACACTGATCGTTGCTCCAGGAGAGCTGGGCTGGGCCGGGCCTGGGAGCCAAGGCCGGGAATGGGACCAGGGCCACACTGACCCCTATGGGAGTGATTCCCTGGGTCCTTCTGTCCCAGCCCCTGTCTGCCCCCACTTCACTCAGCCTCTGTAGGGCTGCCTGAGTCCCCTGAGCCCAGCACAGGGGATAGGCTCAGACACTGCTTGAGAGGCCCACCCCTCAGCTGGCCCCATAAAGCAGAGCTCCAAAGATCACCCTCCCCAAGCCCTTCCCTCCATCCCAGCCTGCCCAGCACCTTGACAAACAGCTGGAGCTTGGTGGTCTCGGCCATGGTGAGAGCTGAGGCGGTCAAGGCACCGAAGGCAGGGAGCCTGGGGAGCTCCTTAAGTCTCCCTGTGTGCCCCGCCCTCCCTGGCCTAGGGGCCCGCCCTGTGGAGCCACCTAAGCAGGCGGGTGAAGCTGCCTGTGCAACTCGAGCCTAAGCGGGTGTCTGAGCATGAGGTGTGTGACTGTGGGGGAACAGTGTTGGGGGCTGCCCTGCGTGTGAGGCTGGCCCATACCCAAAGACAGGCCCTGGAGCTGAGTGCTCAGCAGGGGCCAGGAGGGTGCAGGACGGCAGCCTAGTGGATGGAGACCAGTGCACCGGGAGGGAGGCAGGGAGCACCCGTTGCCAGGGGCTGCGGGGGGTGTCAGCCTGAGGAGGGGGTGGCTCTGGATCAGGACCACCCCACTGTGAGCCCAGCTCAGGGCCTGCCCCAGGCCTCCAGCCCAGAAAGCCAGGGGTGGGGGTGCGTAGGAGAAATGACTGTGCTGGCCTCAGCTTTCCCATCAGCAGCATCAGGGCATTACAAGGGTGATAAGCCCACCTGGAAGAGACGCCCCTCCCACCGGCTGAGCTCAGGCTGGGCCCCCCTCAGGGCGGGGCTCACATTCCAGGCAAGACTGGCTGGGAGACAAGTCTGGCTTTGGTGTTTTAACCCGGGTGGGGGGGTAGTGTCCGACCCCACCTCCCATCCTTGCCACTTTCACACTTAGCCTCAGAGCAGGTTTTTTCCTCTTTAAAAAGCAGCACTAGGTGTACTAGGTGGCCGGGTGCAGTGGCTCACACCTGTAGTCCCAGCTACTCAGGAGGCTGAGGCAGGAGGATCTCTTGAGCCCAGGAGTGTGAGGCTGCTGTGAGCTATGATGACGCCACTACACTCTGCCCAGGGTGACAGAGTGAACTTTGTCTCAAAAAAAAAAAAAGCGCCAAGAGGGGGTTTAGGAGCCACAGGCTGCGTGGTCCTCGGCTGGAGGGCAAAGGCCAGGGGAGCTCGGGTGGTCTGCCAGTGTGAGCCTGTTTACCCTGACCCTGCCTCCCCGCCCGACTGGTACCCACAGCTCAGTCTCTGCCTTTGGGGTCACCCACTGTGCCTCCATCCTTCTGGTGTCTAGTGGGGGGACCCAGGGTGCCCACAGGATTGGCCTGGCCACCTTGGTCTCCCTTGGGCAGTGTGCCCAGTGCCTGACAGGCCTGGACAGGGCAGCCAAGGTGGCACTGCCCACTTGCCTGCTCGCTGGGGCGTCAGACATGGTGAGGCCCCTGTGCCACAATCCAGGCCCCTTGACTGTCTCAGGTGGCCCACGCCCCAGGGCCCCTCCTTGCCAGCCCAGCCTGACCCTTTCCTGGACCCCACACCAGTCAGGGCTTCTGGATACAGGCCACTGTATGAGTCTTGGAAACTTGCTGAGGGGCTCTTACATCCTTTAGAATCCTGAGCTCCGGCTGCCGGCTAGAACCTCAGTTTCCCCTCCACCCCACCTCTGCCTCAATTCCAAGTGCCAGTGTTTCGGCTGTTTCTCGCCAGTGTGGCCAGGGCCCCACCTGCCGGCTTCCTGCATCCCTAGCAGACAAACCACCAACCGTAGAGAAGCCCTGAGGCCCCTCCACAGCTGCTGGTTCACCAGCTCTCCCGCGTGTATTTGTAGACGTTGTAAAAGCACCCTTACAAATCTGCAAGAAAAAAGATGAAACAGACAAAGGATATGAACTGGTGTCTCAGAAAAAAGGAAACGGAAAACAACAAAATGTATAAAAATGTTTCGGCTCACACTTAACCCAGTGAGATATGGTTCATCTTTGCAACTGGCAGAAATGGGGTCACACTGTTGTTTGTCAGGTGTGAGGTGTCGACTGGTATAATGGCAGTGGCCATCCGAATGCTGTCCCCCAGTGCCCTGCCCACCTGGGAGTTAGCCCACTTTCCTCCTAAAGCGTGCCTGCTGCCCCACTTAGGTGGCAAAACCCCTGGGGCACAGCCGCCACCCTGGTCTTCAGGGGAATCCTGGTGTGTCCAGGGAAGAGGACAGAAGAGGTGGGTCCACACAGGTCTGCTGTGGGGAGAGTCTGAGATTAAGTGATACTATGGACTGGGTCTTGTCTCCCAAAATTCATATGCTGGAGTCCTAACCCGCAGTACCTCAGGTGGTCTTTACAGAGGTAATCAAGTTAAAATGGGGTCATTAGGGTGGGTCCTAATCCAATGTGACTGGTGTCAGTATAAAAGGGAGATGTGAGCTGGGCGTGGTGGTGCACCTGTGGTCCCAGCTACCCGGGAGGCTGAGGTGGGAGGACGGCTGAAGCCCAGGAGCTGGAGGCTGCAGTGAGCTGTGATTACACCTGTGAATACACACTGTGCTCCAGCCTGGGCGACATAGAGAAACTCTGTCTCTAAAAAAATAAGTATCTTTTAAACGGTAGATTGGGAGACACACACACACACACACACAGCTCCATGTGAAGGTGAGGCAGAGAGGTGATGCACCTACAAGCCAAGGGACACCGAAGACCGCCAGCCACACCAGAAACTGGGAAAGGCTGCAGCAGAGGCCCCTCGGGGCCTGGGAAGGAGCCAACCGTGCCAGCACCTTGATCTCAGACTTCCAGCCTCCAGACCGAGACAATAAATGTCTGTTGTTTCAAGCCCCCCACTTTGTGGTACTTTGTATGGCAATCCTTGAAAACTAACATGAACGGGGGAAAAAACAGGAAATTGAAGAAAATCATCATTAGTATAGCTCATTCTGAGTCTGTGCTTGTATGTATTAGGTTATTAAATATGAAATGTCCAATTTCCTTAAGTACTAAGTTTGATAGTTGACATCTCTGACATTTCACTTTGACACGTCTTGTTTCATGTTTATTGTGAAGGTACATCCTCAGTCTTTCAAACCCATGTTTTGGCTTGTGATTATCTTTCAAAATTTTTTAGAGCAATTTTTGTGAAACCATGGATAAGTAAAAAATTCGTGTTATTTTCCAGTATGAGTTCCATCGTGAAACCAATGCAATGTGGACATCTCAAAATATCAATGAAGTGTTGGGGAAGGATGTGGCTAATGAACGCACAGTACGTTGACGGTTTGAGAAGTTCCATTCTGGTGATTTTAATCTTGAAAATGAGCCACATGGGCGACCTGAGACCAAGGTGGATAATGATGAGCTGGAAGCTGTAATGGAAGCAAATCCATCTTAACCTACACGTGAATTAGCACCAAGGTGTTTTGTTGTTGTTTTTATTTCAGAGTATTACAGGGGTACAAATGTGTTGGTTACATAATTGCTTTTGTACAGTTTGAGTCAAAGTTATGAGTGTGCCCATCACCCAGAAAGTATGCATTGTACCCATTAGGTGTGAATTTGCCCATCCCCTCCTCTCCCCCCCTCCCACCTGCTTGATTTCCGATGAGTTTTATTTCCATATGTGCACAGTGTTGTTTGATTAGTTCCAAGTCAATGGTGAGTACACGTGGTGTTTGTTTTCCCATTCTTGTGATACTTCACTTAGAAGAATGGTCTCCAGTTCCATCCAGGTTAATACAACAGGTATTAGTTCACCATTTTTTTAATGGCTGAGTAGTACTCCATGGTATACATATACCACATTTTATTAATCCACTCATGTATTGATGGGCACTTGGGTTGTTTCCACATCTTTGCAATTATGAATTGTGCTAGCAGCAAGGTTTGGTGTTATTATTCCAACAATATTGGACCCTTTGAAACAAATCGGCAAGGTAAAGAAGCTGGATAGATGGGTTCAGCATGAAGTAAACAAGCATCAGAAGAGAAATCGTCTCAAAGCTTGCCTTTCTTTGCTGTCATGACATAAAGGCAAACCACTTCTACACCATATAGTTACGTGTGATGAAAAATGGATTCTTTTTGACAATCGCAAGTGTTTGGCACAATGGCTGGATAAAGATTAAGTGCCGAAACAGTCCAAAAGTGAATAGTCATCAAAAAAAACTAATGGTGTGTGTTTGGTGGTCCAGCACTGGTATTATCCACTACAGCTTCATGAAACCTGGTCAATCGATTAAGCAGATGTCTACTGCAACCAATTGGACGAAGTGATGAGGATGCTTGTGATTAAGCAGCTGAGATTGGTCAGTAGAGACAGACCCATCCTCTTGCAAGACAATGCTCGACCACATGTCACACAAACCATACTGTTCAAACTACAGAGGCTGAACTTGGAAACTCTCTGTCATCCACCGTATTCACCAGACCTTGCACCAACTGACTACCACTTCTTCCAGGCTTTGGACCCCTTCTTGCAAGGAAAAGTAGTCAATTCTCAACAAGCTGTGGAAAACGCCTTTTGAGATTTCATGGCCACTTGCTCTCCAGGCTTCTTCACTGCTGGCACACACTTTGATTAATTGTACTGCTTCCTGCTTGAGACATAATAAGCTACACTTTTGATTCAAAATCGGACATTTCATATGTAATGACTAATACCTGGGAAAAGACCCAGGAGCTGCCTGTGGATGGGCTCTGACAAGCAGGGCACCCTCCACTTTTGCTTCCTGGTCATCTACACTGTTTGAATCTTCTGCCCTATCTTCATGGTAAATGTTTTAAAGAAGTGAGAACAGAAATTTAGAGCCACCATGCTTAATCCAGGGCCCGCCCAGCCCCGGGTTATCCCTAAGCCTCCCACCCCTCCAGGCCCCTTCATAGAGCAGCCCTGGGAGGGGTCCTGGGGCCTCAGGCGGCTCATCCTTCCTTCTGGCCCCTGGCTCAGGTCCCAGGGGCTGCTGGTCTGTGACAAGCTGGTGTGGTAGAAACTCTTTCTCTCTGGGGTGCCCCCCTCTGTAGGCTCCTTCCCAGGGCAATTTTTTTTTTAAGAGATGGGGGTCTCGCTCTGTCACCTTGGCTGGAGTGCAGTGGCACAATCACAGGTCACTGCAGTCTCCAACTCCTGGGCTCAAGCAATTCTCCTGCCTCAGCCTCCCAAGTGGCTGGTACTACACACACGCACCACCATGCTCAGTTCATTTTTAAATTTTTTCCTAGAGACGGAGTTCTCGCTATATTGCTCAAGCTGGTCTCGAACTTCTGGCCTCAAGCGAACCTCCTGCCTCAGCCTCCCAGAGGGCTGGGATTACAGGCACAAGCCACCGTGCCCAGCTACACTCCAGTGACATTTCAACAGTTCTGTTCTGAAGGGAGGTGCAAACATGTTGGGAGGAAGACAGGGGGACTGGGGTGGCATTGGGGCATTGGCAGGAACTTGCAGGAAATTTCCTAGCTCTGTCCTCAGAGAGGCCTAGAAGCAGTGACAGCCCAGGAGCAGTGACCTGGCTCAGCACCCAGACCCTGGTTTCCAAAGAGCCCTGGAAACCAGGCTACCAGGGTTCTGCAATGGACCAAACATGTGCCCCCAAAACTCATAGGTTGAAATCCTAATCCCCAAGGTGATGTTATTAAGAGGTGGGGCCTTTGGGAGGCCATGAGGTCATGAGAGTAGAGCCCTCATAGTGGGATCAGTGCCCTCAGAAAAGAGGCCCCTGAGAGCTGCCTTGCTTTTCCACCACCACTGCAGACCTGTGTGAGCACTGGCCAGGGGGAGCCAAGCAGGAAGCTGGCCCAGACAGGATGGGCCACCAGACAGCCCCCACCACGAACCCACTGAGAACCCACCCCCAGCGCACAGGGCCCAGGCTATGGGCAGGAGAGAGAAGGAAAGGACAAATGGTCCCTGCCTCAGTCTCCCCACCTGGAGCCCTCCCCCCACACCTGGGCAGGGCATTCCAGAAGTGCCTGGGGGAGGGGCAACAGCAGTGGCGCTGACCTAGCCCAGTGGGCCCGCCTTCTACACCCTGCCCCACACACAGGCTGCTGCGGGCGTTTTTGTTCATTTATTTACAACAAACATCTGTGCACTATGTACAAGTCCGGCTCCCAGGCAGGTGGGTGGGTGGGGGCCGAGCTGGGTGGGAGAGAGATGGCAGCTGGGGTGGGGTCTGGTGGACAGCTGGACAGCAGGGCCAGCTTCTTCCTTCCTGCCACCTACCGGCTGTCCCGAGGCAGCCCCTCCCCAACCAAGCTGATGGCTTCCCGTGGATGGCCACCTTCCCACACGAAAGCAGGGTGAGGGAAGCCTCTTCTCAAAGCAAAATAAATAGGAGGAACCAACCTAGACTGGGTATGGGACAGAACCAGCCCCCCCTACCCCACCCCACCCCCACAGCCCCAGGCCCTGGGGCAGCGCATCAGCGTTCAGTGGGGGAAGAGCCAGCTAGGGAGGCCAGGCCGGCCAGGCTCAGGTTCTGCTGGGGGAGGGCTGGGCAGTGCCTGGTACTGCCGTGTCACGTGGGGTGGGGGGCAGAGCTGGGCAGGGGCGGGGGCTGGGTCAGCCCCCGAGGCTTTAAGGCAAAGCAGGGTGAGGGTGTGAGCAGCCCAGGGCTGGGCCAGCCTTTGGCACAGTTGCGGGACGGCGGCTGCAGTGACCGCAGGACGGGGCCAAGGATGGGTGGCAGGCTGGAGGAGGGCCACAGCCCCTTGGTCCTGAACTTCCCACACACCAGGGATGCGGTGAGGCCTTGGCCTCTGCTCAACTTGTGTCCCCACAGTCGAGTCCATGACCCAGTCCTGGCAGTCAGCAGAGCGTGTCTGTGTTGAAGGAGAGCTGGGCCTGGAGGACAGCAGACAGGCTGGGTGTGGGGAGGGGTCCTCTGGTACCCCTGGTGGCTGAGGGTGATCCCGCCAGACCCCGCTGTGGTTACCCCTGGCTGGACCGAGCTCTCTTGGTGTCTGGGCTCCTCCTGTGGCCTTTCCCAGCCGAGTCTGGTGGCCACTGTGTCTGCATCACCCCCTGTCCCCAGGCACTGGTCCCTCCCACCCCCATCGCTGCTCTGTGGCCCCTTGAAGGCCCCAGCATGTCTGGGCTCTGTGGTTGGTCACTCCTGTGCCTGTCCCTGGTCCTCCCTGGTCCACTCTAGTCCTTAGCACCGTGCAGGTCCCTCTCCACCCCGTGGCCTGCTCTCCACCAGCCTCTGGAACCTGAGCCCTCTGGGTAGCCTGGATCCAGTGGACAGAGCTGCCAGCTGCCCTGGCCTTGTGGGGCCTTGAGTGGCTGTGACACTGCAGCCTGCTCACCCTCTCCTCCTCAAAGCTGATGAGGCCCTCATCCTCCGTGTCCAGGTCCTCGGGCTCATCTGCCACGAGTGCCCGGAGCTCTGTGGGGGCAGGCCGGGGCCGGAGCAGGCTGAGCAGGCGGCCGAGAGGGGACTGCAGTGCGGAAGGCGGCTCTGTCTCCTGCTGCTCCAGGTTGTCACTCTGCTTCTTGGCAAAGTTCACAAACACCTGGTGGGCAGGGCAGGTGAGTTGGTGGGGGAGGTGAATGGGTGGGGCAGGCCCAGGTGGGTGCAGAGACCAGCCCAGGGCACTCACGTTGTCCAGGGTGGTCTGGCTGACTGAATAGTCCTCGATGCCCAGCACACCTGCCACCTGCTCCATTTTGCTGAACACCTGGGCCAGTGAGATGTGCTCCGACTTGAGCTGGTACTGCACCTTTGTGTGGTGCCTCTCCTGGGGGGCAGGGAGGTCAGAGGCTGCTCGCAGTGCCCACCACCCCCAGCCCCGCTCGGGACCCGCCCACCTTAAGCATGGCCTCTGGGAAGTTCCGGCTGAAGAACCGCACTACGTCCTTCACACTCTGGCTGCTCTTCGTCCGCACCGTGATCATGTAGCCATCTCCAAACCTGGCAGGACAGGCCCGTGGCCTGGAGCCCTGTGCCACCCTGCCAGAGCCCCCATCCCCGCCCGCTGCAGACCCCCACGGCCCCACTGCCCTGGCCCGGCCGCCCCATTCCTAGCTCACCGGTTCTTCAGGTGCTGGATGCTGCCCAGACAGCGCAGGCGCCCGTTCACCATGATGGCCAGCCGCGTGCACAGGGCCTCACACTCCTCCATGCTGGGGGCAGACGGCACAGGCTGGCACCAGAGGGGCTGCTTTAGGAGGGGACCTCGGGGGGAGGCGCCGTACCTATGCGATGTGAGCACCACCGAGCGCCCTGTCTTGATGAGGTCGAGAATGAGGTTCCAGAGGAAGCGCCGGGCCTTGGGGTCCATGCCTGTGGTGGGCTCGTCCTGGGGGTGGGCGGCAGCTTCAGCCAGTTGCACGTGCTCACCCTGCCTGGCTTGACCAGCCCACACCCCAGCCTGTGCTCACCAGGAAGATGAAGGCTGGGTACCCTATGAGGGCAATGGCTGTCGACAACTTCCGCTTGTTGCCACCACTGTAGGTGCCGGCCGGCTTGTCCGCATACTTGGTCAGCTCCAGCTTCTCCAGAGCCCACTTCACCACCTGGCCAAGGACGGCAGAGGTCAGGGGGCAGACGTCGGGTGCCCACCATGCCAGCTCCCTCTCCCACCCTCACGGGCCCTCACCCGGGCCTCATCCTTCCAGGGAATGCCACGCAGCCGCGTGTACAGCTGCAGGTGCTCCCGGGCCGTCAGCTCGTCGAACAGGGCATCGAACTGCGGGCAGTAGCCGAGGCTCTGCTGCACCTGGAGCAGCTCCTTGAGCACACTGGGGACGGAGGAGCGGTCAGCACGTGGGAAGCACAGGCCCCCGCCCACCCAGGCGTGCCCGTACGTAGCACCTGTGCCCGTTGACGAAGGCCTCGCCCCCGGTCGTGCTCTCGTCTCCTGTCAGCATCTTGAAGGTGCTGGTCTTGCCCGCGCCGTTCACGCCCAGGAGGCCGAAGCACTCACCAGGACGCACACCCAGGCACAGGCGGTCCACAGCCAGGATGCGGCCGATCTTGCGGGACTTATAGACCTGGCCGAGGGGAGCTGCCCACTCAGTGGGGCAGCAGGGCATGGGAGCATGCCCCATCCCTACCCCCACGCCCCGAGGCCCGCCCCCCACGTCCCAGGGCCCATACTCTGGACCCCGCCCCCACCCAAGCGCCGCCCCCACACCCTGAGCCCCGCCCCACCCAGGCCCACCTTGGTCAGGTTCTCAATCTTGACCATATCATTGTCAGCGTCCCCCCGAAGCACTCGCTGCCGCTCGCTGGCCACGTCCACGTCATCCTCGACGGGCTTGGTAGACACGGGCATGCGCCTGGGAGAAGGGACGGCGGTTTTGGCAGTGGCTGGGCCGGGCAAGCCACCTGTGCCTGCCAACACCACTTGCTCCCGATGCTGGCACATGAGGTGAGGAGGAAGCCCAGCGACCCCATGTCATGCCACCCAGCCCGCGGACTATGTCGACTCAAACGGGACTTCATTGTCAAAAATGGCTGGGGGACAGCCGACACAGGGCCTGCACCAGGGGCCGCAGAGAGCCCCAGCCGCCCCCATGCCTGGAACCCTCTGGAGCACACCTGCCCTTGCCCCGCCAGCCCCAGGCACCGCCTCACCGATCTTAGCGTAGTATTCGTTGATGTACTCGTTATACGCCATCTCCATGAGCCCGTGGCCCAGGTTATAGTTGGGGAAGATGAGGAAGCAGCTTTTCAGGTAACTGTTGACAACCTTCAGGTCCTGAGGGGTCACGGGGGCCGTGGGCACAGCCTCAGCACTGCCGGCCTGCTGAGGCCCCAGCTGCCCCCACCACCTCCGCCCAGCTGTCCCCACCCCGCAGCTCCACCTTGTCGTGCTCGAAGAGCTGCAGCAGAAAGGTGGCCACGGTGGCCGTGATGCCAATGAAGAGGTTGATGACAATGAGGAATACGTAGGCTGAGCTGGGGACCTCAAACCAGAAGGAGGCCGGGTACATGATAGGGGTGATGGACCACCTGTGGGTGGGCAGGCAGGCAGCGGGTGGCCGTCACCGGGTGGCCCTGACCCTGCCTGCGACCACTCTTCCACCCGCTCCCCCTTACCCGTAGAGCAGGAAGAGGGAGAGGACAGCGGGAAAGTTGGTGGGCGATGTGTAGGCCGGCAGGTCGAACACAAACAGGATGATGACGCAGCAGGTGGCTGGGACCAGGTAGTTGAGCTGCAGGGGCAGGGGTGGCTGGTGAGGGACCTGGGGGCAGGGGGTGGCGCAGGGGACGGGGTGGGGGAGGGGCCCAGGGCCCCTGGGGCACCCCATGGCCATGTGGGGGCGCACCATGTCCCACACGTAGTTGGCCAGCCAGTAGATGACGGGGTTGCAGCCGCTGACGAACTGCAGGTGCTTGGCCTTGGTGGACTTCTCGGCCACAAGGAAGACCACGAAGCTGGCCGGCACGAATGACATGGCCACGATGATGAAGATGGCGATGACCACGTCCGTGCCCTGCAGCCTGCAGGCAAGGCAGCCCTGAGCCCCGTGCAGCTGGGGGCTACAGAGGGGCCCCGCCCCCCCACCCTGCCCCGCCCCAGCTGCACGTACAGGTAATCCAGGGAGAGGCTGGCGCTGGTCTTGTTCATGGGGTGGTTGGTGACGGTGATGCCTGTGCACAGGGAGGGCAGTCTCAGGCCCCTGCTCCACCCACCCTACCCCGACACCTGCCCCGCCTGACTCACCATAGGCCGCCGGGTTGCCCTTGCTCTTGGGCAGGTTGGCACGCAGGATAGCGTTGTTCAGACTGTTAAGGTAGGTGGGCATGCTGTGGTAGCCCTTGTTGTTGTAGAAAACCTGCGGAAGGGGAAGAGGGCCCAGAAAGGCCCCAAGAGCCCCTGTGGGTCACTGCAGACCACAGGCAGCACTGGATGTCATGGAGCCCCAGGACCAGGCACACTCACCTGGGCTGCCCTGCGCACTGCGATCTTCCGCACCATGGGCGGGGCCCTGGCGCCAAATGAGGCCGGGATAGACTTCTGGACATTGCCAAAAGTGATGGCCCCATACCTGGACAGATGGGTGGGAGGACCAGTGAGGCCAGGTGGGCAGTGGCCAGCGCCCCCACCCACAGACCCTGCCCCCCAACTCACCGGTGCAGCCGGAAACGGTCCGAGGTGAAAAGCAGGTACTCGGAGACATTGTGGCCGGTGACATCAGTCAGGATGTCGCCCGTGACCACCCGCATCTGGGGCGGGTGCCCACCCACGCTGCTGGGGCAGGAGAAGCCGGTGCCCTGCGCAGAGCAGGTGCAGCGGACGGGCTCCCGCACCAGGCGCGGCAGAGAGGGTGCTGAAGTCCACGTCTCTGTGGGCACAGCGCAGCGTGGTAAGACAGACTGCTCACCACCCACACCCCCCAGCAGGCCCCTGTGAACCACTACCTGGCCCGGTGGTGGGCGGCAGGGAGGTGTTCCAGGCCTGCAGCAGGTCCTCATCTGGGGACACAGGGGAGTCGGAAGGGGCAGGCGAGGGTGGAGGTGGCACGAAGTTGGACAGCGGCAGCCCCTGCGTGAAGGACTCCAGGCACATGCTATCGAAGAACCGCGCAGCCAGCAGGCGGGACTCCCCACTGCTCAGGTTCAACGTGGGCCCCAGCGAGCCGTTGGCGGGGGACTTGAGCACACAGGTGGCACCCACGCCTGATGGCAGCCGGAATGTGCTCACGAGCTGCTGGGGGCTGGCATCGGGTGACAGCCATAGTCTGGGGGCACCGACAGCAAGTCAGGGCCCATGTCCCCTCCCTTACCAGCGCCCACCTGCCACAGCCACCCCAGCTGGCCTCACCGGTCCTCCTGACGCTCCTCATTGGCGTAGGGGATGAAGTTGCCACGGGGCTGAGTGTAGTTGTGGTACTGGGAAGGTGACAGCACCAGCGGGGGCAGGTCACCTGGTGAGTGAGCAGGGAGCCCTGAGTGGGTCCTGCCCGCCCATGCCCCCAGGACTCAGGTCCTTCTTCCCAATGCCCGGGGGCCTGAGCTTGGATGTTGGGCCCCAAGGAGGCAGGACTCCCAATGTGCCCCAAGTGTCCCAGGAGGCGTGGGGACAGGGCAGAGCCAGGCCCCCACTGGGGTCAGATGTAGGCCCTGGTGGCCGTACCGATCTCAGGGACAGACAGGGCCACAGTCATGGCCACACAGACGAAGAAGGCTGGCAGCAGGATCTGGGAGAAGAGCGCTTTGGAGTTGCGACGGGCGCAGTGGAAGCGTTTGACCAGCAGCCCGTGGAACTGGCGCGCCTTCAGCCACCAGCCCTCCAGCTTGCGGCTGCCTTGGCCGACCTGTGACAGGGCCTCCGCCTCGGCCTCTGCGCAGAGAGGGGGGCTGAGCGGGCGGCCCCACGCTGCCCCCCGGCCACCCGGCCTCGCTCAGCGGCGCCCACCTTGCAAGCTGACATTATCCGGGTCCCGCAGATTGTCGAAGAGGGGACGGTAGTCGCCATAGACGTCGGTGTAGCTAGCTCCCTCGTCACCGCAGGCAGAACCCACTGAACACGCCGACTGCAGTGATGCCTGCGACTGAGCCAGCTCCGAGCACCGGGCCAGGTTGCCAGCTGGAGCCTCCCGGCACACGGGGCCCTCCACCCCAGGCAGCATGTCCTTCCCAGACTCCTTCCCATCTGCCGCGGGATAGGGGCCGGGGCGGCAGCTCAGGGCTGCTCACATCCCAGGCCTGCACAGGACCCTGCCCCCTGGTCCTGGCCCCACTCCCAGGTCCCAGACCTCTGGCCGCCGGGGCCACCCCACCCAGGACCCCAGGCTGATGCTGGGGAGTCCTGGCTCCTCGTTTCTGCCCAGGACTAGAGCTCCCAAAGACGAGGAAGTGACCAGTGCCAGGCCCACGTTCAGGCCTCGGGGACAGGCAGCCAATCATCGGCTCCGGGGCTTCTCACCAGCCTCACTGTTCTCCAGCGACTGGTCCTCCTCGGACACCTTGAGGAACACCTCCTCCAGCGTTGTGTCCATTAGCCCAAAGCTGCTCAGGTGCAAGGTGTCCAGACTGCGCTCCAGGTGCTGCAAACAGGCCGGATAAGGCCACTTGTGCAGGCATCCAGGGCAGGGCCTCCTGCCTCCTCCCACCGCCTGCCCGCCCAGGCCCTGCCCTGCCTGCACCCCTGTGCTCAGCCCTCACACCTGGAAGAGGCGCTCGAAGGCCCCCTTTCTGGCGGCCTCGCTGGGCAGGATGTAGGAGAGCTCGGTGCTAGTATCTGAGACCAGCAGGCAGGAGGCTACGTGCTTACGGATGAACTGCGACACCTGGGTCTCGGAGCAGCTGCTCAGCTGGGCCCGACCCGGGGGGCTGGAGGCCAGCCCTGGCTCTGGGGGACAGGGAGGGATTCACTCGGGTGCTGGCAAGAGGAGCCCTTGGTGAGACCCCAACCAGGCCAAGATGGGGGCATCGACAGGGTGGGCCAGGCCCAGCCTCTCCAGCTTGGGGTCTCGGGTAGGGGAAGGGAAAGGGTGGCCCAGGGCCTGCTCAGGGCCCAGCACAGACCTTGGGGGCCCCCGGGCTCAGCAGGCCGTTTGACCAGCGTGAGGCGGTAGCCGTCACCGTAGGTGCCCTTGAGAAAGAGCGGGGAGCCGCAGCACTTGAGCTTCCCGTGGGAGATGATGGCGATGCGGTCCCCCAACAGGTCGGCCTCGTCCATGTGGTGGGTGGACAGGAGGATGGTGCGGCCTGGGGCGAAGCCAGATCCAGGCTCAGGGGTTGGGAGGGTCGGGCAGGGGCTGCCGGTGCCCATGCCAGCCTGGCACCCTGCTCACCTGGCTTGTACTTCAGGATGAGATCCCAGATGGCACGGCGCGCATAGGGGTCCACGCCGGCAGTGGGCTCGTCCAGAATGATGGCGCGGGAGCCGCCCACAAAGGCGATGGCTACAGACAGCTTGCGCTTCATGCCGCCCGACAGCGTCTGCACCAGTGAGTGCCGCTTGTTGGAGAGCTCCAGGTCCTCGATCATCCTGGGGCAGGGAAGGAGGGCGTGGGACGGGCACTGCGAGACCGGCCAGAGAAGCCCCGCCCCACCCCACCCTGCCCCCGCACTTGTCGGTCTCCTGGCGGATCTCCTCCTGGGCCATGCTCTTGAGCCGCGAGTAGAACCAGAGGTGCTCCTCCACTGAGAGCCGGTCGAACAGCACGTTGTGCTGGGGGCACATGCCCAGGTTCTTGCGGATCTCGCTCATCTCCGTGCGGATGTCGTGCCCGTAGATGGTGGCCGAGCCCGATGTTGGGGGGAACAGGCCGGTCAGGATGGACCTGGTAGGCAGGTGGGGTCATGACCTGCCAAGCCGGCAGGGGTCCCACGGGCTAAGGACCCTGCTCTGGCCAGCAGGCACTGAGGCACTCACATGGTGGTGGTCTTGCCGGCCCCATTGTGGCCCAGGAAGGAGACCACCTGGTTCTCATAGAGGTTTAGGCTCAACTTGTTTAAAGCCAGCTTCTTGTCATCCTTGTAGACCTTGGTGAGCTTGTCCACACAGACAACCAGGGGCAGATGGGTGGGCTCCTCCTCCATGCCACGAGTCTCCTCTGCACCAGGGAGGGGGCTCGTAGGATGGGAGCAGCACTAAGGCTGCCCCAAGCCCCCCAAACCCGGCACCCATCCCAGCCAACATTCTGACGCCTGCCTCACCAAGGCGCCGGCTCTCCATAGCGCAGGCCTGGTCTTCCTCCATGACGCTGAGGCGGGGGGCACGCGCCCACGGCCAGCTCCACTCCCATGCTTCTGTCCGCCCACTGCCCAGCCAGTAGGACTTCTGCAGTGGGAAGTACCAGGGCCGGGGCAGCCCATACATGCCTGGGGGCCGGGGAGGGGAGGGGAGGCTGACCTAGGGCCTGTGAGTAACTGTCCACCACATGGGCCACGTGCCCACCCAGGGAGCCGTCTGCGCTGCATCCAGGAGGAAGCCCAGCGAGCTGGCCCCTGCCCCCGCCTCCACAGGGTTGACCAGTACCTGGGTGCACAGCCTCGATGTACCACGTGAGCACACCATAGACAACAGCATCCACTATCAGCATAGTGACCGCGAGGAGGAGGTTGAAGTCGTCCCCTTCCACAGGGGACTGGCTGAATGTGTGCCACTGGATGCCCACGCCTGCCACCTCGTACAGGGCAAAGTACTTGGAGCCCAGGCCAAAGGCTGTTGTGGACATCAGGGACTGGGGAGGCAGCGGTGTCAGTAGGTGGGTAGGGGCATGGACACCCCCCACCCCCGGCCTGGCCCCACCCGCCCAGGACCCTCACCGCAATGCACTTCTCGAAGGCAGTGATCTTATCGTGGGCCACCTCCTCGCGGATCGCCACATACATGTAGGGCACGTAGCTCAGGAAGTAAATGATACCACCGCAGGCTGAGGCCAGCTTGGCCTTGGAGTACAGCACGGACACCAGGAAGCTGGAGCAGGGGCCAGGTGGATCATCAGCCACCAGACCCCAGCCTGGCGCCCAGGCCCTCTTCAGCAAGCCCCTGCTGGGGTCCAGAGGTGCTCCAAGAGGGTGTGCACACGTTTTGGGGTAAACTTAAGGGATGGCCTCCTGCTGCTGAGCCAGCGTGTGGTCAAGCAAGTGGGCCAACCTGACCAGTGCCCGTGCTGGGCTCCCTCCTGCCTGCCAGCTAGTGCTCACCAGAACATGATGGTGGCCACGGCGTAGACAGCCAGGAAGAGCCAGATGATCAGCACGTGGCTGTGCATGAGCACCTGGCCGTACTTGAGGATGGCAGTGAGGGCCGACACAGAGATGGACAGTTGCACGAAGCCCGTGATGAACCAGGCCACCCAGTGCACCGCGTTGTTCAGGCCCATGGTCTTCATCACCTGCCAGCGGTGCACAAGGGGCCTTGGGGCATGGCTCCAGCACCACCGCTGGCCGCCCACCACCTAGGCCCCAGGGAGGGATGCCTGTCTCCCGCCCCCCCACCTCCTTGAGCCGGTGCTCCTTCTCCGCCACGATGTGCTGGATGGTCATGGCCACAGAGTAGACCCAGGAGATCACCATGCAGAGCGGCATCATGTGCTCAATGACGAACAGGAAGCTAGGGTGGGGGCACAGGGTGAGGGAGGGCCATGGCCTGAGCCCACCCAGCCACAGACCTGCACTCACTCATCTCGCGTGTAGCAGGGGTAAGGGAACATCTGCACGTAGCTGCCTGGCTCCACGA
This sequence comes from Daubentonia madagascariensis, assembly GCA_023783475.1. Classification (NCBI taxonomy): domain Eukaryota; kingdom Metazoa; phylum Chordata; class Mammalia; order Primates; family Daubentoniidae; genus Daubentonia; species Daubentonia madagascariensis. The sequence continues at coordinate 265,922 of JAKFHU010000226.1, forward strand.
CGTCATGCCCCACGAAGGTGTTGATGATGGCACGCTCCATCATGTCTGCAGGTGGGGTCAGCTCTCAGGGGCCGGCTCTCTGCCTCTCACCCCCGCCCCAGCCCCTATACCTCTTCCCCCTCCCCCTCCTCCCTCCCTCCCTCCCGCCCCTCACCCTGGATCCAGACAAAGCCATAGAGAAAGTAGAAGCGGCCGCCAGTGTTGGGCCCTGGCCGCCAGTAGGCCCGGCGGATCTCATTGGTTTTCTCGGTGAAGCTGGAGTTCTGCCGGATCTTGTAGTGGACATGGGGCGGGAGGGAGCCGTCCTTCCGCGTCTGGAATATCACGCCTGGGGATGGGAGGCAGGTCGGGTGGGGGCGGGGCTGCAGGGGCAGGGCGGGGCCAAGGCACAGAGGGGCGGGCTGCAGAGGAGCAGGGGGCAGGGCCGGGGCGTGGCCAGCGCCGGCCAGAGTGGGGCGGAGCTGGGGAGGAAGTGACAGAGGAGGGGAGGGCAGGAGGCAAGTGAAGGTGGCAGGGCCAGGGCGGAGCCAAAGGGTGGGCAGGCTACAGGGAGCTCCGTGGGGCCGTGCTGCAGGAGGGGCAAGGCGGGAGGGGCAGGGCTGCAACCCCCTGAGGAGGGGCAGGTGGCTCACTGGCAAACACGGTGACGTTGTCCTGGTAGGCCTGATTGAGCGTGTAGTTGACAATGCTCTCCTCGTCGGGAAAGCCCTTGAAGATGTCCACGCTCACCTGGGGTGGGGGCATCGTTACAGCCAGCCCTGGGCATGTGCAGGTGCCCCCTCCCAGGCTCGCGCACCCCACCTTGGACATGAACTGGATCCAGCCACAGGCCGCGTTGTCAATGGTGTCCAGCTGCTGCAGGAGGACAGAGCCATTGGGCAGTGAGAAGTTGTCCTGGCGTAGGGCTGGTGGCAGCTCGTCCACTGACAGGTTCAGTGCTTCTGGGTGCAGCCGCAGCTCTGCCACGTACTGGGGGTAGAGGACCAGCTGAGAGGGTGGCCTGCACCTGTGGCCCGAGCTGAGAGGGGCTCCCCCCGCTGCCCTCAGCTACCTCCCACACCAGGCACCCACAGCACCTGTTGCAGCCAGTGCAGGTGTTGCTGCAGCCTGCCCTGCTCCAGGAAGCTGCGGATCTCTGCTGAGATGTTGAGCCAAACCTGGGCATAGTGAGTCACGTTGCCCACGAAGGCAAAAGTCTCGTTGGCCTGCAGAGGGTGAGGGCGTGGGGCTCCTGGAAGGACTCCACCCAGCGTGGGGCTGTCCTCCCTCACCTCTCAGCAACTGGCCCGTCCCCAACACCAGCCAGCTTTGCTCTGACCAAACTTCCACCTGGGGACTCCCATCCCTCCCCCGCACCCTTCTCAGCACCCACAGGAAACTTGCTCTGCCCTCTGCTCCACAGCAGCACGACCTCTGGACCCCACCTCGCACCTCCTTCCTGGGACCCGTCTCCATGCATCCTGCGAGTGCCCCAATGCTCAGCCCTCATCTCCCCAACCTTTATCCTAGGGACCCCTCTGCCCAGGACTCTGCCTCATCCACAGGCACACTTCCCGGGCCAGTGTCCAGCCCTGGCTTCCACTTGTTCCAGACAGAAGCCCACTGCACGCTGCTCTGGAAGGTCTCTGCACACACCCCTCCTCCACTAGCACTGCCCTGACCCTGGCCATACCCACCTTGTGGGGGGGCCTCCCCAGTGCATTCCCACAGCAGCCCCTGGGAGCTTCCAAGGGGAAAGCAGCCAAGTGCCCCTGCACCTTGAACCGCATAGGTCCCCCCACCTGCAGAGCCATGACCAGGCTGACCAGGCCTGTGTCCCACATGCAGCTGCACCCCTCCCATGCTAATTCTGCTGACCTCCCTCTGCCCAGGGGTCCCAGGCCTGCAGAACCCCCAGCTCCTGCCTGGGAAGACATGCAAAGCCCAAACACCGAGTGTGGCAGACCCGCACACCTTGAGGATGACGCGGTCTGCCTCAGAACCCGCCGGCGCGTACAAGATTTTGGGGTTGCTGGTCATGAGGTGCACGAGAAGGCCCAGGTTCCGCTGCTCCTTGCTGGTGAAGCCCAGGGAGCTCATGTTGCCCCGCCGCAGTGCCTCGGGCTCTATGGTGCTGGGGGTAGGGGAGGGCGTCAGGATGGGCGGTACACCGTGGTCCATGGGCAGGGCTTTGGGAGTGGGGCAAGACCAGAGGCTGGGCATGGGGCGGGGCACCACACATCAGGGCCAGGCCATGGGGTCAGGCCCCCCGCTAGTCTCTGCCCAGCCCTCCCACCACAGACCTACCGGTTGTTGCCACACAGGATGGGCTGCAGGCCTGCCCAGAGCTGCACGAAGGCCGAGCACTGGCCCTGAAGTGTGTCCGGGGAGGTCGGGGCTGCAGCGGACTGGGCGCCCTCCTCGGCTGTGGCATTGGAGCCTGTGCCTGTCCCCGCTCCGGTGCCATTGGCCACCCCACCAAGGCCGCTGGTGGGGGCCCCGGGGGCCCGGCCGGTGCAGGCACCCTGGGGCAGCAGCAGGGCCAGGGCCGACAGGACGTCCACATCCTGCAGAACTTTCTGTGCATCCAGCAGGTCTTCCAGAAGCGCCTGCAGCCTCCGCGGGGGTGGTGCCTGTGGCTGGGCTTGCGAGCCGTTGGAGGCGTCCAGACCCAGCTGAGGGGACACCAGCATGTCATGGGGGTGACTGCAGGGGGGGGCTGAGGAAGGACTGCAGCAGGGGGTAAGGGGAGCCCTGGCCAGGGACCGGGAGAGACAGACAGAGCTGAGGGGTTGGCAGGGCCTGGCGGCACGAGTCATGCCACCATCGCATGCACAGCTTGGGCCCAGGAGCCCCCAGGGCTCCAAGCAACCCCAGCACCTCCTCCAGCCCACACAGCAGGCCTGCTGACCAGCTGGCAGGCAAGGCCTCACCTGCTGGGCAATCTTGGCCATGTCCAGCTGGTTCCGCAGCTCAGCAGCCAGCCCAGAGAAGCGCCGGGCACGAGCCGCAGCCTGCCCACCGCAGATGGTGTCCCGGTAGCCCTGCAGGGCCATCTTCTGACCCTCAGGCACTGTGAGGATCCGGCCCAGATCCCTGGAGCCTGGTGCACAGGTGAGCTGCTCCAGGAGGGCAGGGGCCAGCAACAGCTCCTGGGGGTGGGGCACAGGGGTCAGCTGGGGACACACAGGGACTCTGCCCCCAACCAAGGGGGACTGAAGACCTGGCCCTAGACAACCTCAGGCCTCACCCTGCCAATCCACTGTGCCAGCTCTGGGGCTGTCTGGGCTCTACAACAGGGGGGCACCCACACTGCCACCCTACCGCCAGCTTGCTTCCACCCTCCCCACACCAGCCCCAAACTCCCCAGGACCCTCCCTTGCTCCCAGGAGGAGTTCTGTATTATCAAAGGGTCCTTTCGTCACTGGGCAGAAGCCCCCCCAGAAGCAGACAGCACACCTCCTGTTCCACTGACAGGCCCCCTCACCTCCATCCGGAGTAGGGGCTGGTGACCCAGGCGGCTCCAGGGCTCCTGACCCCAGGGGAGGCCTGACTCAGAATCCATGGCCTGAGAAGGGCCAAAGAGCAGGCGATAGACCTGGGGGTGTGAGGGGCGGGCTCAGGCAGGGGCCTGAGCGTCTGGCTATGGGGCCTCCTCAGAGCCCCTGAGGAAGCTTCAGCTGCCCTACACACCCTCCTGCAACCAGTGGGTGTCAGGAGGTGGGGGTGCCAGCACGGGCATTCCCCAGCTGGGAGCAGACACGCCCATCACTGATGTAGCCCTGCCTCACCTCAGGCAGGTCCACTCGGGCAGCCAGGAGGGCCTCAGCCGTGCTGTTGGGCAGCGACAGGTTCTGCATCAGGAAGTGCCAGAGCTCCCGTGGGTCCCTGGCCACCGAGTCCAGAGAGAAGGAGGACACTGGACAGGCAGGAGGGTGAGGATGAGGGGCCAGCTCCACACTCAGAGCCGAGCCCCAGCACCACAGCTGGGCAACTATGGTGGGCAGCTGGGCCTGCCCTGAGCACGTGTGTGGGAGGACTCAACACCAGTGCAGGTGGAGGGCACCCAGGGCGGAAGTGGGCAGAGGCAGCCTGGCCCTCCCTGCCCAGGGCGTACCTGCAGGTCTGTCCGAGTGGCTCCCCCAGGTACTCGGGCCCACGCTGAGGGCCTCCAGGTGCTGGCGCAGGGCCTCGAGCTCTGAGCCTAGGCTGGGCCGTGCTGGGTCGAACAGGTTGCCCTCCTCCACCACACGGTCGAGGCGCTCCAGCAGCTGAGTGACCCTGCACCATCACCACCGGATGTCACCGCTAGCATGGGCTGGGGGAGGGGTGGTGGGCTCCAAAGGGCAGGGCAGGATGGCACTCACGTGGAGTTGGCATACTGCAGGAAGCCAAACTCATCCCGCTGGCCATCCGGGCATAGGGACTGCATGACAGGCAGGATACCGGCCGATGTCAGGGGTGCTGCCGTGTAGAAGGCTGGGGGGGACAGACGGGTGAGAGGGCAGGGTGGGGGGATACGAGGGGTAAGGAATCAAGAAGGGGGAGGGGGCAGAGGCCAAGAGGAGAGACTTAGAGAAAGTCAGGACAGAGGAGCAGTGTTAGGGAGAGGATGGGGACAGAGCCTTGGCCCTCAGCTGTGCTGTGGGCCGAGGGTTCTGGTACAAATGACTCCAGCAGGTCAGAGGTCAAAAGGCCACTTGCCACCCCTTCCCCCATAACTCCTAGAGCATCCCTCTCCCCCCAGCCACTGCAGGGCCAAAATGCCAGGGCGCCCTCCAAAAAAATTCAGGTGTGACACTGCCCACAGAGCCCAGCAGCACATGGAGGGGCCCTACTGCGCACTGAGTGACCTCTGACCTCTCTGGCCAGCTGGTTAGCATAGTGAGTGCAGGAGCCCAGAGGAGGATGAAGGGAGAGTAGCTAGGCTGACCCAACCCCAGCCCAGGCTAGCCCAGGCACTCCACCCCTAGAAGCACGGCCAGGCAGGGAGATGCCTCAGCCGCTTGACCTGGCCACCAACCGTGGCGCCAATGGCCTGGCCTTTTGCTGCCTACCACCGCCCACTGCAACGCCCACCCACCAAGTCGTGGGCCAGCTGTTCCTGACAGCCAGCAGGGGACTCTGCAGGGCCTGGGAAGGGTGTTTAACGCAAGCAGGGAGGGGCGCTCAAGCTGCACCAGGAGGACCCTCAGGCCATCCCGTGGCTGCCGCCTGGGCCAGCAAAGAGGCAGCCGCTCACTTACAGACTGCATGCGGGCCGCGGCCGAGGACAAGAGACCATGCAGGGGTAGGGGTGGGTCAAAACAGAACAGAGGAGACCAATGAGTGCCTGAGCCCACCAGGAACCGGCACCATTGTCACTCGTGGCCGCACGGCCAGCCACAACCTCCACAGCCCAGCCAGGAGACACGGCCCAGGACTGCGCCTCGGAGAGTCGTGGGAGCAGGGACACACGAGTGCAGAGACACACATGTGCAGACGCGCACACACAGAGCAGACATGCGTGGTGCCATGAGGGCTGTCTACCCCCTCCCTGGCCCACCCCGCGGTGCCCTGGGCCATGCCGCCCACCCTCACCTTCCTTCACAGAGATGGTGGGCTTCTTCTGCCGCAGCCCCAGCAGGATGAAGAAGAGCACCAGCGGGATGAAGATCTCGAAGGCCAAGACCCACTGGAAAGTGCAGGCCCAGTGAGGTGGGGCAGCCAGGCCTTCTACCCCCACCCTGCCCTGGGCTGGACAGGACAGACTGTGCTGGCCCCAGCCTCCCCACAGGGCCAGCCCAGACCAGCCAGGACCACGTGCTCCCCGGAGCCCACGGAAAGTCAGCACAGCCCCCTTCCAGGGCACCAAAAGGGCGAGTGTTGTCTGGCCCAAGCAAATCAGGTCTCCCATCCCCAGCCCAGGTTCTGCTGGCCACACCGGGGGCTACCTGCCCTCTGAGGAGCCTCAGGGCCAACAGGGACAAATCAGCCAGCTTATGGTCCACTCTGACCCATGTATCTCCAGCTCATCTTCTCCCTCCCTACCTCCAGGGCTGCCTGGGCAGGATCTTGGAGGCCATCTGAGCCACCACCTCCACCTGAAACTCCCAAAATCCCTGGGATGGGACGTCCTTCCCACTGCTGTAGCACTCTTGCACCCCCATGCAAGGGCCTGATGAGGTGAGGCCTGGTGTCAGGGAGGCCTGGACTTAGCCCAGGGCCCTGAGCCTCTGGGAAGACACGGTCAGGGATCTAACAGCCCCCAGGCCCCAAAGTGAAAGCACTTCTTTCTGCCCCATCCCCTCCCCCTGACCCCAGGCAGCCCAGCTTACTTTTCCCAGGACTGGGCACCAAGGTAGCCCTGGTGGGACCTGCTCAGAGTGGGAGACAAATGCCAGAGGCCTCTGGGGCCAGGCTTTCCTCTCACTTCCCCCGGGAAATGAAGGACGTCACTAGTTCTTGCCCCGCACTCCCCAGCTCAGGGAGGAAGGAGGAACAGCTTGGGCCAGCCGCTCTCTGGGGGAGCCCCTGGAGCCCAGCCCTGAGACCCACAGGGTCACTCCCCAGGCCGAGGGCGGGTCCCCACCCTCATCCAGCTCAGACCATGTGGATCTTCTCGGGGGCACCAGGTCTCCTTCATCCTTACCCCCCACCCCAAAACAGACTTCAGAGCCCTCACCCCAGCAGTGCTCTGGGTGGCTCAGGGCCCGAGCCCCCTGTTGGGGGGGGGCAGCTGCTACTGTGTTTACTGTGCTCTGACAATAGCACTCTGTGGTCTGGAACACCATGCTGTGTGTCCGCACCCCACGCCCGCCCAGCCCGTGCCAGCCTCCACCCCCTCCCCAAGCTGGGACGGAGCCCAGGGCTAGCTGAGGAGGCATGTGGGCACCCACAGGGCTGTAGGACAGGCATGTGCCATGCGCTCACAGGGTGAGGGGCGAGGGCGGCTGCACGAGAGACCAGCAGTGCTGGAGGCAGGGGTCACCCTCCAGGGCACCAACCCTGCCCACACCCGCCCGCCACCAAGCACCTCTGCCGCTGTCTCTCCAGCAACAGGCCATGGCTGCCTCCCCCATTGCTATAGCAACGGCCTCGCAAGAACTGCTAGGAGGAGGAGGGGAGTCCTGGCGGTCGGGGCAGCAGGAGGCTACAGGGGCATCTAGTGACAGGCAGCAGCACAGGTCCAGCACCAGCTGGGTGCCCCACATGGGTGCCTGCAGGTGGCCATACCTTTGTCCCTCAAGACCAGCCCACAGCCTTCACATTGTCCTGGGCCCTGGATGACCACTGTGGGGAGACACCACCCAACCCCTCCCCACCTTGTGTCAAGGAGGAGAACACATGAGACCCAAGGGTGGCACTGCCACCTCCCACTCCAGCGACTCAGTGGGGTGGGGGACAATGATCCTGTCCCTCCACCAAGAGCCGCCTGTGGCCCTAGGGTAGACCCACTTCCAGCTAATTAAGAGAGGACAGGCCACACTCACTGACAAGGGAACAGAGGCAAGGAGTTTGGGAGCAGGAAGCAAGCAGGGCAAAGTCCTTGGCTCCTACCTCCCAGCCCCTGAGCTGGGCATGGGCTGCACTCTGCCCCAGCGTGGCACCCGGCACACAGGGTAAAACCTCCACACACCCAAGCCTGGCTTAGGAGTCCAGTTCTGAAGCCCACAGCCCTTCCTGGGAAAGTGGGGTTCTGCAGGAATGTGCCCAGCATCTATAACCAGCCCCTGCCCCTGCCCTAGTCCCAGCTTATGAACCTAGTAAGGACTCAGCCTCCCTAGAGAAAGAATTTCCTACTTGCTGTAGCCACAGGCTCAGGATCTCCACCATTGCCCAACCAGCCTCTGGGAGCCCTGCAGGGTAGGGGCCACTGCTCCAGGTAGGACAGTGGGCCTCCCACTTGCTTGCCAGGTGCCCTCACAAGCCGCTGCTCCCTTCTCTGAACCTTGGTGTCCCCACTGGAGGTAGGATCCACCATTCCAGCCTCTGCTCCCGGGCCCTGGGGCTAATATTAATGTATGCCCACATTCCAACCCCTGTCCCTGCCCCTGCCCCCACCCCTATCCCCTCCACCAACACCCAGGGCTGCAGGCCTGATCCACAGGACCCCATACCGGCCAGCCCCAGGCGCCCTAGGCAGGGAGTGTACCTAATCCTGGCTCCCCGCCAGGGCCAGGTGCCCAGGTGAACCCTGCCAGGCCGTGGTGGTGATGGCCATCCCACCCTGCCTGCAACCCTGGGTTTCCTGTGGTGCATTTGAAGTCCTTCGAAAGAGGAACACAGGCAGGACCCAGTGTGGCCCAGTGGGGTCCCAGGGCCCAGGTTGGGCAAGAGTATACCCCATCTCAGGCCGTCACGCACTCTGGGCCCTGCCCTGGAAAATCCCAACAGCCCTTTCAGAAACCCAAGCTGGCCCGGGCCTCTGGCCTGTGCACTGCCCCTGCCCTTGTGGGGCCAGAGTGGAAGGGACCAGCTCAGGGGCCAGGACAATGTCCATACCCCCCACCCCACCCCCACCCAGGACTTCTGTATCTGACAACTGCTGTGTCCCGCACCCTCAGGCCTCCTGGTTGCCCCAGGCAGTGCTGGGGAACCTGGTGTCACAGCTCCAAGCAGCAGGACCCAGCTCCCAGAGGAGGCTGGGGACCAGGAAGGAATCAGAGGGTGGGTCAGCCTCCAGGAGAATTGGCCCCAAAGGACAAAGGGGTGTCGAGACTCGGGCTGGCAGAGCCTGGCACAACAAGGACGTTCCCGGTGCTGAGAAAGCTCGAGCAAGGGCCAGTGGACGTGCCAGGAGGGGGCGGGGGAGGTGCCTGGGACCAACCTCCTCATCAGGCCAGCTGCCCCAGGGCAGGGGGCAGGTGGAGGGAGGGGAGGGGCAGGGCCCAGGACCACGGTGCCTCGGCTGGGTAGAGTCCCCCAGGCCTGCCCTTGCTCCTCGGAACCGGGCCTCCCGCGAGCAGAGGCCTGGATGCCTCCGGCCCCAGCCCCGCAGAGGCCCGAGAGCGCGCTGCGGAGGGCGCCCGCGCCGTGACTCAGCCGAGCGCCGCGACTGCCGGCGGGCGCGGGCTGCGGGCTGGGCACTCCCGCGCCCCTCCCCGGAGGCCGAGGCCCGGCGGGGAAGGGGATCTGGCCCGCGCAGCCCCCCGCGTCCGCCGGGGTCTGCGCGCGCCCGGCTGCCTGCCGGTGCGCGCGGGGAGCGGCCGCTGAGCCGGTGCGCGCGGCCTCGGCTCCCGGCGGGCGGCGGCGCGCGGGTCGGCTCACCGGGCTCCGGCGCTTCAGCGTCACGTTCTTCCAGAGCAGCAGCTGCAGCTGGCGCAGGAAGCCCATGGCGGGCCGCGCTCCGGCAGCCTCAGCGCCGCGGCCCGCTGCTCTGCGCGCCCCGCCGGGCCCCGCCGCCCGCCGCGCCGCTCGGCATCGCCGCGGGGGCGGGTCTCGGGCGTCCGGGCCGGGCCCGCGCTGGCTCCGCCCCGGCGGCCGCGGCGACCGCGACTCGGCACCCGCCACGCCCCCGCTTAAAGGCGCCGCGCCCGCCCCGCTCCCGCCAGGGGGCGCCCGCCGCCCGTGCCGCCCGAGACCGGCCCCCGCCGCGGAGGCCCGCAGAGCCCGAGCGTAAGCCGAGACCCCGGCCTCTCCCTGTGGGAGCCGGGGGCACCAGGCCTGCGCGCCTCGCCCGGCCGGAAGACCCCGCAGGGGCGCCCCCGGTGGGCACGGTCCCCAGGGGGATCCCTTGGAGTGGTTGCAGGGGACGCCGCCGCCCACCACCGTCAGCCGCGACAGACACTGCCGCGGCCGAATCCTCTGGACGTGAGAGCCGGGTCCCAGCCCCAGGGGCCCTGTCGGAGGAGCCGGGTCAGGTGCCCACCCCGAGGGAGGAGGAAGCCCTGTCCCGCCCAGAGAGCCCTGTGCAGGGCGGACACTGCTTGGGCCCCAAGAGCCAGCGTCCGGCCCGCCGGGAACCCCTTAGCAGGGACAGGAGCAGGGCTGTGCGTCGGCCAGCCCACTCCCTGAGGGTGTCCTGTGTCCCTTGTAAACCAGCCACTGGAGACCAAGTGACATCTACTGTGGATGCCTGGCTGGCTCCACCAGGCTGGGCTCTGAGTGCCAGGGCAAGGGAGGGATCTGAGCCCTAGGGCCACTCCTTGCTGGGCAGGCAGTTTGCTTGGGAGCCTCAGGCCACCCTTCTGCCTGTGGTTCACTCTCCCCACCATGTCGGGGAGCCTGGCCTTTGCACAGGGAGTGTGGGGTCCAGTGGAACCCGTGGATGTGGCCCAGCCTGAGGAGGTGGGAGGCCAGGGATGGCTCTGATGGTTCCTCCCAGCCTGTTTCCCCACCTGCAAATGGGAGGGAGTGGGGCTGTGGGCTGTGTGGTGTCCAGAGTGTGGGACGCATGTAGGGGCACACCCTAAAATGAAAGAAAGACCTTGGGGGCTGCAGCTCCCCACCCCTCCACCCCCTCCCAGCTTCTTTGTGCCAGGAGGGACCACCCAGGCAGATGGGTGAGGGCACAAGCCCCCACCCCAACCTGCAGCCTCAGGACACTTCCTCCTCCCCAACCCCAGGGGCTAGGTCAGGGTGGGAAGCCACCAGCACGCCTTTCCCACAAGCCTCTGCCATGGGGGAGGGAGAGCCCTGCCCCTGCCCCAGGGCTGGCCCATTAGGGCCCTGGTCAGCTCCACCCATGGGCTCACCATCTGCCTCCCTCCTCCAGCCTACCCAGCCTGCCACAGGAGGCTCCCTTGGCCACAGCAGCAGCATCAATGCCCCCTTCGCTGCCCACATCGCCACCAGAAGGAACTCCAAGTCACAAGTCAGACCCTGTCACACTGCGGACACCCTCCAGCCTGAGGGCTCAGGAATGGGGTACCTCGATTCCCCACTCCCCACCTGCCTTGGCCGTTGGGGTTCAGGGAAGGTGCTCTGATGAGGGTGCCACTCAGCAGAGGCTATAGGAAGTGGGGGGAGCTTGTGGGGGACCCCGGGGAGGAGGCAGGGGCCCTGGGCCAGGCAGGCGATGAGGGGAGAGGTCAGGAACCAGGGAAAGCCAACAGGGGCGCTGTTGCCTGGCACAAACTTCTTTATTGTTCACCCTTCTGCCCAGAACCAGCGGGTTCCTTTGTCAAGGTCTCCCTGCCCTGTGCGGGTCTGCACACAGGGGCTCCAGACCTGCAGAAGCGGCAGGGCTCTGTGCCTGCATCTCAGGGACCAGGGCGCCTCAGTTATGGAGAAGGCTCGGGGGCCCACATTTGGGATGTCTTGACCCACCCAAGACTTGTTCAAGGTGAGGAGGTTCCTCAGCAACCTGTCCTCTTTGATGCACTCAGACACCCCCCATCAGGGCCCACAGCCTCCTCCTCCAGGCGGCCTCCCCAGCTCAGCCTGCTCCTTCCTTGCCCTCACTTCCTGGCCTCTGACCTGGCCTCCCGTTAGCCCGATGGTTGCTGCTGGGGGCCGGATGCTTGGTGGTTTGATTTCGACACTCAGCCCTTCTACCCACACCCACCTGTCCTGGCCAGTGGGAGCTCAGGCCTGGAACCAGCCCTCCAGGTCCTCGTAAACCTGGCCCCGGGGCAGGTGGGGGTAGCGGGCACAGATGGCACAGAAGCGCTCCCGCCAGTCAGCGAGCAGCCGCACCTGGAGCCTGTCACGCCAGGTGAAGAAGCGTCGATAGCAGCTCTCATTCATGCCAGTGAGGAAAGCGGCCAGCTCGCGAGCCGAACCAAAGTCGTCTACGTGCACGAAGGCATCGGGAGGCACAAAGGCCTCGTAGGTAGCCCGTGGGGGCCCCAGCACCACGGGCACAGCGCTGGCCGCCAGAGCATTGCGCCAGAACTTCTCGGTAATGTAGTCGCGGTGCTGTGAGTTCTCAAAGGACAGGTAGAAGCGGTACCGGGCCACAGTGGGCAGCAGGCAGTTGGAGCACAGTGGCCGCCCATTGGCGCGGCCAAACACATCGACCTGCAGGTGAGGCGCCAGCTGCCGGTACAGCCGGGCTCGCTGCTGCCGCTCCTGGAAATTGCTGATCACCCAGGCAGCCACCCCGCTCTTGGAGGGCAGTGGCGGTGAGGGCCCTGAGTGGGCCTCCAGGCGGCCGTAGGGCACGAAGATGTCTGAGTCGCGCCGGTAGCTCAGCACCCAGTTGAAGACACCACGGAGGCGGCCGAGCCCATGAGTGTGGCTGGGTGACTCCATGGAGGCCCACACCCACGGCTGCCCACGCGGCCGCTGGGCCAGGGGCAGGCGGGACTTCTGCGTCTCCAGCTCGCGGTGGTGGAAGACCACCGCATCAGCGCTGGCCAGCAGGCTACGGTTGGCGCTCAGGCGGCAGCGGGTCATGCCATAACGGGCACAGGTGTCACCGGGCAGCTCTGGGGGCCGGTCGGTGAAAGGCCAGTGCCAGACAAGGATGGTGATTGTGGGCTGGGGCGCCGGGGCACCCCTAGGGGCCGACCCCAGCATCCACAGGAGCCAGAGGGCTGTAAGCAGGGCCCCCCCGGCCAGGCCCCCCAAGCCCCGTAGCCTCCGGGTGGGGCTGCACCCTGCAGCAGAACAAGCAACAGAGGAGAGGCTCTGTAACCTGGGGCTCAGGGACACCCACAGTCACCCTCTCTGCCACTCCTGCCCTCCCCTCACCGGACCTGTGCCTCCCCAGACTGGGCGTCCCCAGGGCCACTCACCAGCATTGTTCATCCAGGGCCTCCCAGAATCAGTCACCCAAGAAGTCTGAAGCTGTCAAATCACAGCAGCCACCAAACAGAGGTGAAATCACGGCTGCGCCCTGACTCAGCCCCGCCTGGAACTGCACCCCTTTCATCTGCCCAAGGTGAGGGAAGCCAGGGGACCTTCCCACCACCGCCCTGCCCCTGCCCCCATGACCTTTGGCATCAACCACCATCCGCACCCCCGCCTCCCTCGCTAGTCCTCAGGCTGCTGGGAGGAGGTGACTGTAAGAGGGGTGCCAAGCCAGGACCCAGTATGACACCTCCCCCCCCGCCCACCCCCGCTGGTCTCCCGAGAGGCCTAGAAATGACCAGCTGGGCACACAAAGGAGGACAGGGAGGAGGGGTCACTTGGTCCCAGGAACAGAAGGGCCAGGTGCGGGCACCCTGGGCAGAGGTGCCCCCCACCAACCCCACCCCACCCCACCCCACCCCCGACCCGGGGAAGTGTACTTCCCTTGGAGGCTGCACAGCCCCTCCCACCCTGGCATCACCCACTTCCCCCAGCTCACCACCAGCTGGGGCCTGTTCCCCCAGGAGACCCTGGCGCATCACAGATGTGTGTGCTCAGCTCTTTGCAGGAGGCTGAGGTTTCTAACTGGGCCACCTCCCCCCTGCCACCTCCTGGAACCCAGATGCCCAGAGAGGGGGTCTGTCCTGGGGTGCCAGGAGTGTCTGTCCACAGGGTGCAGACACCAGGCTGGGCCTGGCCCCAGGGTGAACTGTGGGGGCTGCTGCGTCCTTTGTCCCTGCCCAAGGACATGCCCATAGAAGCCCCAGGCTGAGTGCAGGGTCCTGGCTGCTGGACGAGCTGCAGCTCAGTCCCCTGGGGCTGCAGCAGGAGGGGGCTTTCCAGGCTGGAAAGGGAAGCAGTCCTCATGTCCCTGACGCAGGCGGGCAGGGGGCTGGCGCCTGCTCCAGGAAGAAGAAGGCTGGACTCAGCCTGAAGTCCAGACTCCCCCCACTCCGTCCAGCCAGGGCCTGGAGCCTGGAGGCCCAGTTCCTCTTCCTTTCACTCTGGCTCTTCTGAGCTGGAGAGGCAGCAAGCCAACGGGGGCCAGACTGGGACGGCCCTGCAGGGTCCCCCTGAACTCCAGCCTATACCCCACTCTCAGCTTCTTTTACCCCAACCAGACGGCACACTCTGCTGTCCAGGACCTGCACGGTCCCAGACATGGCATGGCAAGGCCTGGCTGTCATGTCCAGTGTCCCAGCGGTCTCAGGCCTGGTCAGGTTCTTTGAGGCCCAGAGGGGGTGTGCTGGAAGGAACAGCTGGCCAGGTCTGCTGGCCCAGTGCCATGCTAGGGGTCTGCTTCCCGCCACCCCTCCCTTCCCTGTCCTGCTCCCCCAGCTCAGGCTCCACAGTGCGGAGATGGCCGCCATTGGGAGGGGAACCTGGCAGCTGGCAGCAGACCCATGGTGGGGACAGACACAGGCCCAGAAGAGGATAGTAGTTGGGCCCCTCAGAGGCTTCCCACCCCCCGCCCACAGGGTAACCTCTCAGCTGCGGCAGGAACTTGTGCAACGTCCAAAGAGGGAAGGGAGGGCCACGGGAGCCAACGGAAACCCTCCAGCCACCTGAGGTGCTGTGCTGAGGGGCTGTCACCAGAGTGGGCAGCAGTGCTACCCCCCACCCTTCCAGCCACCTAGTGTTTAGGCAATGACCCCCAGGGGCCTTTGACCCCACGCCCGGGCATCTCTCGCCTAGCAGGGGGACCCTGCGAGCCACACCCTGGCTTCAGGCCTCGCTTCACCCCCTCCTTCTCCCTGAGGCGGGCACCTAGCGGGTGGTGAGGCGTGCAGGAAGGAGGTGATCCTGCGGGCGATGCGGCTACTGGCTGCCAGCGGCAGCTGTCCTTCCTGTTTGTGCTGCCAGGCTGGTCAGGGCCTGCCACGGGCCTCGCCCACACCCACAGCCCGCCCCCTCCCTGGGTGGATTTGCAGGAGCCTCCCCCAGCCTCCGCCCTGGGCCTGCTCCCGCTCAGTTTGACTGCGGGGGGCCCAGTCGTGGGAACCTGCAATCTGGCAAACAGGGCTCGGAGGTTTGGTCCAGAAATGGGTCAGAACGAAAGGCTCTCAGAAGAAAGAAAGGGAGTGAGTCAAAGGGAAAGTTGGGGGGGTCACCCGGTCTCACTCCTGCCCGGCCTCTGGACTCGCTGAGTCTGCCGGGACGCAGGCAGGCACTCAGCCCCCACTCAGCGGCCTATGAGCATGGTGGGATCAGAAACCCCCTCTTCCCCAGCAGATCCTTCCTGATGGGCTGAGCTCCCTAGCGCCAATTGAGGAGGCCTTCCTCCACGGGCCCTACTCCCCTGGCCTGCCACCCCTGCAGACAGCAGTGCCCTGGGCAGCAGGAAGGTGGGGGCACCCAGCCCCAGCCCAAGGGGAGCCTCAAGGAGCGGGCTGAGCCTGGCTGCTCTCCTGACCACCCACCCACCCCAGGAGTTGGCTGAGCGGGGCAGAGTCCAGACGCGTGCCTCGAGGGCCCCCTGGTGGTGTACCCAAGAGCCACCTGGCTCTTGCCAAAGAAGGAGCTGGCGCACTTTATTCTCAATGACAGGATGAGGCTGGGGGCCAGGAAATCCTTCTGGGCTGGCCTCTGGAAAGGTGGGCGCACAGAGGGTGGGGTGCCTTGGAGGCTGGCAGGTGGCCAAAAGGGCCCCGGGGGGCATGGCCGAGGGGCTGCACAAGGGTGGTGCCAGAGCCAGTGGCTGCAGGCACAGGTTTGTGCAGCAGGCCAGCCAAGCCCCTCCCCTCCCAGTCTGTGCCCATGAAACTCAGGGTGGGGCAGCATGTCCACATCCTTGTCCTTGTCTGGGTGGACCTCCTGGGCCTACTCCAGGGTCTGCAGGGTGCTGGCCCTCCAGGGACCTGCATGCACCCCCAAGTTCTGCACATCCCTTTCTGTTCTACACCAAGATCTCTCCTCTATGCTGCCCAGCTGTGCTGAGGGCTGCAGCTGGGGGGCTGGGAATCTAGGGCCAACCCATCCAGCCCCAGGCTGGCAGGGGTGGGCCTGAACTGCCGTGGAAAGACATCACCTCCCACGGCCCAAAGCTGGGGCAGTTCCCACTTCCTGGGGTTGTGGCTAGGGGATCTTGCACCCCACATTCTGTGCCAACCATGGTCTTGCCCCAGAGTCTTGCTAGGTTAGGAGCATCTCCACACGGATGTGTCACCCTAGAGTCTTTGCTGGGGTGTCGGGCTGGCACCCTCGGGCTCCTGTGCTTGGGAGGTCACTAAGGCTGGAAGCACAGACATCAGTACCACGCTGAGCTTCCTCTCATGGGAGCCTGACAACCAGTGGAGGTGGGCTAGGCTGCTGCAGGCCAGCCCTGCAGAAGGCTCAGGGGCTCAGGGTAAGGTCTGGCCAGAGGACCAAGGTAACATCTGCCTTGTGCTACTGCCAGGGAAGGTACCCTTGGCAGGAGCCCTGGGGCAGCCACAGGAACTGCTGCTGGGCTCTGAAGCTGTTGGTGGAGGGGAAGAGGGTCGTGGACCTGTGGGCAAGGCCAGGCCAGACCCATCACCCAGGATTGGGGTCTCCAGAGTCCCTGCAAGCCCCGGGTAGCCCACCCACATCCTGGGGCTTATGGGAGCAAGGGTGGCTCGTAAGGGCTGGGGGGTAGGAGTTTGGACAAACCGAGGAGCTATCTTTGTCTGAATTGGCAGGTGGGGGGTCTGTGCCAGGTGAGTGGGCTGAGGGCACCCCCTGCCCAGAGGACCCCAGCCCAGGCCCACCAGCTCCCATCTCATTGCAGCTGCTGCTGGGAGGGGGGCCCTCCTTGCCAAGACCTTAGAGTGATCAGCAGAGACCCTGGGGACAGATTGGGGACCCTAAAAAGGCCAAGAAGATGGGACATACCCAGTGGCCCCTCTCAACCCTGGGTCAGGCTAGCAGGGGTAGGACAGGTGAGTGTCATGCAGGGCCCAGCCAATGAGACAGAGTGCCAGGATGCCCTTTGCCCTCGAGTGAGGCTTTGATCTCTCTGTATCTCTCTGCGCCTGCTTTCTGTGGCTCTCTCCCCTAAGGGCTCAGAGTAAGTGACAGTGAACACAGACGTGCCATGCTTGGTGCTCAGCATCCACCCTACCCCATCCACACAGGTTCCCACCTCACACCAGAGCCCAGAGGGAAACTGGCTTCTAGCCAAGGGCCAGCCCAAGGCCACAGCTGAGTGGGAGGTGAGGGGAAAGAGAGTTTCCCAGTCCAGGTGGGCTCTGGCCCCCAATATATACTGCTCTGGACAAACCAGTGGTTCCAAGCGGAGGTGGTCCCATTTCTACCAGCCCACCTGACCCACTCTTTCTGGCTGTCCCAAACCGGCCTTATCTTTCCCATATCAGGACTTCTGAACCCAATCCACCCCACTCCCCGGCCTCAGAGGCCACACAGGTTCAGCCCCTACAGCCCGTTCTGCACCCAGCCTGGTGCCGACCCAGTCTGGGCGCCTTTGACCACACGGTCCCCTTCACCCACTCTGGCCTCCTGGCTCCTCACTTTGGGGGCGTGGTGCCCAATCTAGCTCCAGGCATTTGGGGGCCCTGGCATCTTACTCCCTCACCTGGCCCACCTGGGTCTACCTGCCTGGCATGCCCCCGTCCCACATATGCTGCAGGGGCCCAGGGGTCTGCATAGTCTCCTGTATGAAACTCACACCGTCTGCATCCTGCTCCTCCCACCTTCTGCCCAGCTGAGAAGGGGGATATGGATCATCCTCTGTCTGCCTCTCTCCCCCAGCCTCCATGGGAGGGTCTTCCTAAGTAGGGGACAGAGAGCCCCTCTCTCTAGGGGTGTAGAAGGCCCCAGACTCCCACTCGAACGTCCATCCACCAGGGCCCCAAATGGAGGGTGGGAGAGGCAGAGGATTAACCCAAGCCTACAACACACCCAGAAGGCACAGGTTTGAAATGTACTTTAATTGGCTTTTGTCTCCTTAATTCCCCATCCATGCCTGGGCTCTAGGGTTCTTCCTGCCCCCTCCAGTTTGGGGGTCCAAACCAAACAGGAGAGGCACAAGGGGGACAGAAGTCTCCTGGCACAAAGGAGGGGTCTCCCTGTCAAGAGGTTCCAGGGCCCAGCACCCCACGCCCAGCCACAATTTCGCAGCATCTGAATGTGTTCTTCTTAAGGGGAAAGCCAGCCTGCCCCTTGCCCCAGGGCGGAAGCAGGTGGGCGTTGTCCGAATCTGGATCACTGCGGCAAGGGTGGCGAGCGCAGGCCGGGCGGGGGCACCGACAGCGAGGCATGGTCGAACAGGGGGTTGCGCACCTCCATCTCCCCGGTCTGCGAAGGCGGGCGTTAGGCAGGCAGCACTGTGCTAGTGGGGGACACCCTGTTGGGTGCTGGGGAGGGACCCCCACCCATAAGCTGGTACACCCATCCCCTGCGCCACACTCACCGGGGCCAGGCCCGGGCACTCGTACACAGTGAAGTCACCCTCTTCGTTCTCCTCCGAGGAGGAGGCCGAGTCCAGCTCCTTGGGCTCTTTATGCCTGGGTAGGGGGTGGGATCGCTGGGTCCTACCCACACCCTCCACGGGCCAGTGGCCCAAACTGGAAGTGGGCGCTCAGCCCACTGAGGCCCCAGGCTACGGGCTGGGGGTGGGAGGGCCCCGGGGAGGGGGCAGCAGGGTGCCTGAGGCGGGGCGGCGGGGGGCGGGGCCGGGGTGGGGGCGCTCACCGCTCCAGGCACAGCATCTGCTGCCTCTGGTGCTGGTAGTGGTACATCTCCGCGCTGTGCGCCAGCCGCTGGTCCCCGGGCTGTGGGGCGGATGGTAAGGGTCAGGCCGCGCCGGAGGGGGCGAGAGCCTGGTGGCTGGGGGCGAGGCCACGCACCGAGATCCGGGGCGCTGGGGGCGAGCCCGGGGCCTTCGCGGCCGCGTAGTCTGCCTTCTGGGTCAGGCGGATCTCGCGCTGCAGCCTGTGGGGAGTGGGGCCTGAGACCTCCGCGCGCAGGCGCCGCCCGGCCCGGCCCGGCCCCGCAGCTGCCACGCTCACCTGCACCAGCACACAGAGGCCACAGCGAGGGCGGCTGCGCCGGCCACGCAGAACGCCACGATCAGCACTGCGGGAGGGGCGCGGTGAGGGCGGCCTTCTCCGCCGGGCCCCTCCCACGCCCGCCCCCGGCCGCCACCTACCAAGGGTGAGGCCGTCACCGCGACCACCCCGGGGCTCCAGGGGGGACATGTGCACCGGCCCGGAGGACACAGGGGAGCCCCAGGAGCTGCCGGGCGTGGGTGCGGGGGCTCCGCGCGTGGAGAGGAGGCCGGTTTCGGGTCCTTGACCGCGTTCCGAGAATCCCAGAGTGGCTGCTGAGGGAGAGGGCCGGTTAGAACAGCAAGGCCAGGCCGGGTCAAGGGCAGTGGGGGCAGGGGAGTGGGACGGTCTCACCAGCCTCTGGGAGCCGCTGTGGGGCCTGCGGCAGGGGCAGGGCTATGAGACTTGAATGCCCGGCCTCCTTCCGGGCTAGTTCCTGGGCCAAGAAGTCGATCTCATCTTCCAGTCTGGGCTGGGGTCCGTCCTCCCCTGGGGAGGGTGAGGGGCCATCAGGTGGAAAGGCCCCCAGCCCCTCAGGACAACACAGCTGCAGAGGGCCTGGAAAGATGAAGACACCCATCCAGGAGGCCAGGCCCTCCCTTCTCCCTCCAGGTTCCTCCCAGGCACTGGTGGCCTGAGGACAGGGTGCCAGCCTGTAGGCCCCTCTCCATCCTGGGTTGCCATGGTGACAACTGAGGGCCTTCATGTGAGCAGCAGCGGCTCAGGAAAAGTGGGGGTGGGCCAAGGGGGAGAAGGTGCTAGGGAAGTGTGCAAAGACCAGGCAGGAGGAGAAGGGCACAGGGGTCTCTTACCCCAAAGTTGTCCATAGAGGGATCAGCAGAGCATTGGGCAGCAACCCCCTTCCCCACCTCCAAGCACCTTCTCTGGCCAAGAGGGGGCAGTGACTCCCCAAGTAAGCCCAAGCATCCAGGCCCCTCCCAGGTCACCAGGAGAAAGGAAGGGCAGTTGTCACAAGTGGGGCTGTTGGCTGGGCCACTGATCCCCACAATCCAGACAGAAGCTCCTAGGTAGACGCCCACACACACCACCAAAAGAGGGCAACCATTCTACAGCAGACCCTGCCCGCTGCTTCTCAGTGCCCCCTTTGACACCCCTTCCCAGGAAGCCCCCGCTGGCCACACAACCAGCACCTCTCAGCCACCTCAACAGACTCCAGGCCAGTGCTCTTAAACCTTTGTCATCGAGTGGGTAGGACGAGTAAGTGATACAAAGAGCAGGTGCCCAGGGAGTGAGGAAGTAGATGCTTGGAGGTGTTTTGGGCAGACCCTGCGGGCCCAGGCTTGGGGAACTCTGACCCCTCCTCTCCCGAGGCCACCCCAGCATTTCTCTCTGGACAGCCCTTGCCCTGGGGGAGCTAACTGCCCCAGGCCTCAGTCCAGCTCCAGGCTCTGGGCCAGCACCATCTGGAAAGGATTGGGAGCCTACTTGGGGAATGACAGGAGAGTCCGCCAAGCTTTGGACCCAAGCACCCACAGAGCTCAGGGACCTGATGACCACTGTCACAGAGCTGGGAGCTAAGGCCAGGGGCTTCTTAGGGCTAGATGCAAATGTGTCAGGGTGGGGAAGGGAGGGAGGAAGGACATCTTGCCCATTGACTTCCCTGCATCTGTGCTCTCCCATACCCAGAGGCCGTCGCATCCTGGGCACGCAGAGCCCTTGCTGGTCCTCCTGGAAGGGCTGCAGGCAGGGCCCACAGGCATGTGCTCCTGGGGGACACCTCGCCCGCCTCTTTAGGGCACAGTCCAGGCTCCCAGGACAGGAGGCCACATCTGGGAAGGAAGCAGAGGCAGGGCAGGATCACAGCCCTGCACAGCTTGGCCCCTGCACAGCTGTAGCACCGCCCCAGCCACCCCTGCCCCTCCCCCACAGAGCTGACCAGGCCTGGCTGTGGCCATTGTTCTGGGCAGGCCCTTCCTCCCTAATACCAGGGCTCAGAACCAGGAAGCAAACAGGCCCAAAGCTTATCAGAACTATTCTGCCCCACCCTCTCCCCAGCGTCCACCTTCCCAGCCTGATCCAGCCCTCAGTAGGAAAACTGACCCTTACTGTCCCAGCAGCACTGAGCTCTCCTGGGCAGGGCTGTACAGCCCTCCAAATCCAGCCTCTGGCCTCAACATGTCCCGAGTGAGCGTGGACCTTCTGTCCAGGTTGGGAGCCCCAGAGGGTGGGGCCCAGATCTCTTTCAGGAGCAGCAAAGGATGCTGGTCAGCCACCTCTCCCACATGTCAGGGCTGCCCCCCAAAGTCCATCGGAGAACAAGTACCCAGCCCAGAAGATAGTCACTGTCCCTGTCTAGCCTCTGGCTTGTCCCCAGGGCACAGAGGAGACCTAGCATAGAGTCTGCTGGCCTCACTTGCTTCAGACACAGAACCCAGGCTGGGTCACTCCTGCAGCCACACCACCAGAGTCTATAGTCAGGGGCCAGGTTGCACCCCAGGTCCTCAGGAGACTTGAGCTGGGCAGTGTTGGGGACTCCAGGCCAGGCCCTAGTTCCCTAGGTCCTAACCACACTTTCATCTCCCTGATTAGGAGCCCAGACCATGGTGTCCTGCTTACATACACAGCCAGCTGGTCACATCCTGATGCTGGCAGACAGGGGGCAGTGGCCCTCGCTGCCTCAGTTTCCCCTCTGGGATGCAAAAGTTGAGTTGCCTTCAAGCTAAGGAGTATCCCGAGGTCTGGGACCCTAACCCTAGTCACAGTGAGCCAGTGGAGCCAGGGGGATACCCAGCAGGATCTCCAAGCCTGTTTGGCCAGCCTGGGGTGGGGGTGTCTCTGGCCAACCAAGATCCTTGCTCAGCCCACCCCCCTGCCCCACACTGCAGACAGGGCCACTGGGGCCCAGGGGCACATGGAGGACCTTGGCTGGCCTGGCTTGGTTTCCTTGGTAACCTGACACTCAGAGCCTCCAGGCTGTAGCACCCCTTCGAGGAGGTTCCAGCAACCCCAGTGGCACAGGCTGCCAATACCAGGCATCCCCCACCCTCCAGAGCCTGGATCAGCAGCCTCCAGTATCTGTGGGCTGGGCCTGGGGCTCAGGCTAGTTAAACATTAAGCCTGGGCCCACAGGTCCGCCTGGACCCACCCACCAGCTGGGCACCTGGGGAGCCAGGCAGTCCCTGCCCCTGGTGCTGATAACCCAGAGCCCACCAGGCCACAGGGTACAAAGTGGCTCTGGGGTCTGGGTTCCAGGGGCCTCCCTAGCCCCCCGGCCCCCAGCCCAGGAGGATGTGGCTGCTATCTGGTTCATCTTGCAGAGGAATCCTCCCCTCCAGCCTTGGAGGAGGAGGTCCCAGGAACAACGGCAGCTGGAGAGTGGCTGGCACATCTGGGCTACCTGAGGGCCCCTCCCAAGCACTGGGCACTGGGGGTGGGAGGGGCTGTCTAGTGAGGGGCCCTGCCAGATCTCCCAATCAGATGATATAAAGCCGCAGAGAGGATGACCTGAGGAATGGCACCTGCCCACCCTGGGCTCAGCACAGCAGCTGCAGTACCATTTCCTGAGGAGAATGGTACCATCCTGGCCAGTCTCGCTCCAGCCCCTAGGCCTCCTCAGGAGCCCCTCCTGGTCATGCCAACCTCCTGTCCAGGGGCACTGTGCCCAAGAGGAAGCCTGCCTTGCTCCGGCCTCTTGAGGTTGCATACACAGAACCAGATTGCCCAGGTTAGCATCCCAGTTGTGCTACATACCAGTCACTTAACTTCTCTGTGCCTCAGTTTCCTCATCTGTAAAATGGGCTAATAGCACCTCTGCTATAGGGCTGCCAGGAGAATTGAGTGAATGTACTGTCACAAAGCCTCCCAGTTCAGCCTCCTCAGGAAAAGGTGAGCTTTGGATCCTGGGTTCCTGCAAACCTTTGCTGTCTGGAGCCTCAGTGCCCATCTGTGAAGCAGGGAGGGTCCTGCAGGGAGGGTCCCCCAGGACCCTGGGCTCATCACTCTCCTCCAGAGTCTACCTGAAGCCTTTAGTCCAGAAGACGGAATGGCCAGTGCCCTCGAGGGCAGAGGGTGGAGGAGGAAGCTCTGAGGCTACAACAGCCTCCCCCTATTGAAGCTAGAATAAGACCCTAAGCCTGGGACAGATTGTCAGATGCCCAGGAACCTTCAGACCCTTCCATGGCAGGCAAAGCAAGACGTGTGCCCGACACCACCGAAAGCATGAGGACAGGCAGACGCACGCTGCAACTCCGACCCCAAGTCAGACACTGCCAGCAGGGCCGGCTGGCACCCAGGGTCGACCCCGCACCCTCAGGAGCCAGAGACACATGGAGACACACACGCAAAGACGCTCCCTGGACAGACCCCCGGCTGCCGGCCCACCCAAAGCCAGATCGCCGCCGACGCAGAGAAAAACCTCCTGGGACACAGACAGGCTCACGGACCCAGAGACAAAAACAAGCAGCACAGGAACGAGAAGCGCATGAGCTTCAGGTTCGCCTCCTGGAACCCGGAGAAGCCCCATCCAGCGGAGCCCTTCGGCGGTCCTGGCGCTGCGCCCGCCCGGCCGCGCCTATGTCTCCCATCCCTGCCAAGGCGGGGCCGGCGCGGCCGCCAGCGGACCCGGCCTGCGGGGCCTGCGGGCCCGAGCGAGGGACGCCGGCCGCGGAGAGGGTGACGGAGGCACTGGGCAGCCCGGCTCCCCGCCGGGCGATCCCGGGCCCCGGGGCGCCCTGCGGCCTGCGCCGAGCGCGCTCGCTCACCCGGGCGGCTGGCGGCGGCGGCCCCTCGCAGGGCCGAGCCGAGGACAAGGCCGGAGAGCAGCAGCCGCAGCAGCCGCAGGTGCCGCGGCGAGGGCGGAGGGACGGGCGTCGCCATCCTTCAGCGCCGCCGCCGGGGCAGCATGGCACCGCACGGCCCGGGCTCGGCGCGGGCTACCGGCGCAGCGTCGGGAGAAGCGGAGGAGAGGGAGGGGGCGGAGGAGGAAGAGGAAAAGAAGGCGGCGGCGCTGACGCTGCGGCAAAGGATCCGGGACGGTGGCGCGGCGTGAGGCTCGCGCGGGGAGTGCGCTTGCGCGCCCCACCTGCGGGGGCGGGACCGCGCTCCAGGCTGCGCCCCCTCTTCCTCCCCTCCCCCCCGTTCTGGTCTCCTTTCTCCCGGCCTCAGGGTGTCTCAGCACCTGCGGCCTCTGCAGCCGCGTCCTTCCTCGGTCCCCCGAAATCCGGCTTGGCATTGCCGGGGGGCGGGCTTTCCCAGGATGCGCTCCCGCCTTGCCTCTCCCCTGCCGGACTGCCAGCCCCTCGCCCCACCTCTCTGGAGCGGAGGATTTGCCTGGGCCTAGAGGCGGGAGCACACAGGCACGCAGGTGCACCAGGCGCAGACAGACAGGTGCACAAGAGACAAACAGGTGCACCGGCATGCACAGGTGTGCCCAGAGAGGCACCGGGGCTCTCAGAGACACACAGGTAAAAACAGACATACAGGCACAGAGCTAGCCCGGTCCTGACGGCCACTCTGGCTGGATCCTGGGCTGCCGCTCTCAGTGAGGCCACCAGGGGGCAAGAGTGACCTGGAGCTGCTGCTGACAGCCAGCTGGGAGCTGTCCAAGGTGTTCACGGTCCCCAGGTGACCACCTTTTAGCTCCCTGGGGTCCCACACAAGGAGCAGCTAAGATGCACTCCTTACACCTCACCTGTGGCCTCCTGAGAGCACACCCACCCCACCCCACCGGAAAACATCCCTCTTGCTCAGTCATTAGGGGAACAGGATGAGCCCCGCACCCCAACCCGGTGCCCCCTCTCCTTGGAGTCTCAGAACCATCAGCTTTGTGAAGTAGCTCAAGAAATGGCAGATGGGTATGTGTGGGGGTGCGCAGAATAAGAACCACTGCCCTCCCCCATGGGCACTGGTCAGACAGAAATGGTGTCTGAGCTCACTTCCCAGAAAGGTGGGTGGTGGGAGAAGTAGCCAAGTAGCCAAGACCTGGCCTTCCCATCCTGGAAAAAGCGGCGTTTGGGGGAGGGGGCTGCAGGAGCCCCAGGATCCTGCAGGGGCTGGGGGAGATCGCTGGATGCCTCCTGCAGGTGCAGAAAACTCAGTACCCAGGTGAGGGGGGCAAGGTGTCCCAGTGCCATTGCACGGCTTGGCTCTAGATCCGGGCTCTTTGTGACACTCATCCCTCCATAGGATAGGGTCCTGGGTCCCTCCGGGTCCTGACCTTATCTCCCACCCCACACCACCTCCTACAGGGCTTGCCTGCCTCCACAGTCCCTATCGATGTTGACTGCACCCTAGGCAGCTGCCTCCCCACTGCCTCCCCTGCTCCACCACCTCCCTGGCCCCTACCCTAACCTCCCCCTCTCCCCTACTCTACCTCAGGGCCCAGTCTCCGTCCAGCCCAGGTCTCAGATGCAGATCTGGGGGTGGTGGTTTGTGGGGGCTCTGCCAGCCAGAAGAGACTCAAGGGACCCAGGGACGCTCCTTTAAGCTAGTCATCATGCAGCTACTCTGGACCACCACGACAGGGCAGGGGAGTGGCCAGGGCCCCAGGTCTGGGCCCAGAGAGGGAGGAAGTAGGAAGAGCTGGTGTCCACCCTCGGGACCAGGGGCTGGCTTGCCTGGCCAACACAGCTGGAAGGAGGAGGGAACAGGCAACAGGAAAGATGCACTCTCCTTTCACTGCTCTAGGAAAAACTTTTTATTACAAAATTTTTACAAGTAGGCACTGGGCTGGCTCCCAGCCTGTGGGCTCTGACCCTCCCCGCAGTATAGACCCAGACTCCACAGAAGGGGGACTCCGAGGGGTCCGATTATCAGAATAAAGGCCCCATTCCCTGGAGACCCAGCCCTGAGTCACAAGCTGAGGGATTCCCCACCCCCAGGAAGAGGAGGAGAAGCACAAAGCCAGAGGCGAATTCCAGGCCGGAGGGTCCAGAGGGGATCAGAAGGGGTCTCCTTTCGCCCAACCCAGCCCCCTGTGGGTGTGGGCGCCCACCTCAGTCTTGGTCCCCGGGGCTGCCTTAGGGGCAGAGACACTGAGGGACGTGGGGACACAGGGGGTGGGAGGACACGGGGGTTGGGGTAGGGAGTGGGATGGAGGGGTGGGGAGAAGGTGAGGGTGGAGTGGAGGGATGAGGGGACGCCGGGGGTGGGGTTGGGGACGCAGGTGGGTGGGGCAGCTGTGCCCGCCTGCCCCTAGATGCCGCTCCGCGACTTGGCTGAGCGCACCTGGCGCAGCAGCAGGACGAGCGCGGCCAGGAGCACTGCGGCGAAGAGCAGCAGGAGGACGACCCAGGAGCTGAAGTCTGTGCCCTTGCGCAGCCCCGGCGGGTCGGCCGGGATCAGGTTGGTCAGGTTCAGCATGTAGCCGAGCGCCCAGCCGACCGCCGCGTCCGCGGCCTGCGGGCGAGGGGCGTGGCCTCAGCTCCGGGGCGTGGCCTCCGCTCCAGGGAGGCCCCGCCCCGCCGCGCCCCTCCGGTCCCACCTTCTTCTGGAAGGCCACGCCGCCGAAGGTGCGCTCGTCGAAGCCGTAGCCCCGGCTCAGCAGCTGCTGCACGAACATGGCCCCGGCGCAGTAGTCGGCCAGGCGGGCCCGCTGCTCTGGCGCCCGAGCCTGCAGCTGGGACGCGGGCGGGAGACCGTCGGGCGGGCGACCACCGAAAGGTCTTGGCCCCACAGGGAAAGGTGGCTGGCGGCGTGCTGCGCCCCTCCCCACGCACACACGGGCAGTGTGAGGCCAGAGATCACCACACGGGCCCAGAAACCGCGTAGCAAGACCAAGTTCAAGGGGGCACCCCCGCCGGCGGCATCTCTCCCATCCCTCCCCAGCCAACACCTGTGCCTGGAAGGCCAGCGCGGGGCGCCAGGGATGGCCACCAGGGAGCAGAGGGCAGCAGCAACCTTGGTGCGTGGCCAGGGAAACAGGAGGAGCTCCAGGCTGGAGCCCGGCTCCCCGGGCTTGCCTCCTGTCCCATACCTCCCCACACCCCTAGTCTGCCTGAGACAAAGCACAGACAGGACAGGAGGGGGCCTCCATCACCACTCAAGTCCTGCAGATGCTCCCACGTTTCTCCCAGAGCCTCCTGGGGTCACCTCACACTCCATGTGCCCAAACCCCTCCATCTTTCCTTGCAAGGCACTAGTGTCTGACCAGCAGCAGAAGCCAGAAACCTGGGGGTTGTCTTCAACACCTCACTACCCCCACCCCAATCCCTGCCCGTTTTTCCTGCTGAGTCTCTCCTGAATCCTACTTCTCCATGGTTGGCCACTCCTGCCCGGGGACCCCCTCCATCCAGCCACACTCCTCTGCGCTCTGTCTCCTTCAAGCTTCCTGCTGCCCAAGCTTTCCCCTCCACCCTCCAAGTCTTGGATGTAGGGTCAGGTGTGAGGGAGACCTGAAACCCTGGCTGTCCTGGCTCCCAAACTCCTGGCTACAGCCTAGCCACTGCTGGAGTCTGTCATGCCTGCCAGGACCCCTCCACACTGACTGGGGAGGCCAGCCAGCTGACCCTCCTGTGCAGCCTTGGAGGAGGAGGTGAGCAGGCCTCACCTCAGCCCAGGTCTGGTTGCAGACGGTCACTGCGGCTGCCTCCAGCTGCTGCAGGGTGGCCACGGGCAGCCCCATCACAGTCCGCAGGAAGTCCACAGTGTAGAAAAAAGCAGAGAAGGCCTGCGGGCACAGTCACACTGTGGCCAGGCCCCAGGTGCTCAGGGCACCTGCCAAGACCCCTGTCTGCCCGGACTCACGATAAAGTTCCCAGTCACAGGGGGCTGAAAGACCCCATTGAAGGAGCATCTGGAGAAGTGGCAGGAGGAGAAGCTGAAGTGCCTGGAGACAAGGTCACGGCAGAGGGCGGGGTCGCTGCTCCCCGAAAGGCTGACCCTGGCGCTGCTGTTGAAGGCCTGGGGCTGCTGGGCCATGGTGCATGGTGACTGGTACACATCCTGGAGCAGCACTTGGGCAGAATAGCCCCTCGGCCAGCAGGGGTGGAAGCCGTGGGTCTGGGGGGATCACCAGGGTGACTGGGTGGCACCACCCCCACTCTGAGCACTCCCTGCCACCCCCACCCCAGAGGACCCGCCTGATGAATCTCCCACAAGTCTCACTTTAGCAACATCACTTTTGTGCTCAGGAGCAATCCATGGCTCCCCATTGCCTGCTGTACAAAAACCAAATCCCTTGGCCAGGCATTCCAGGCCCTCTGAGATCTGTCCCTGGTGTTCCTTTCTCCAGGCCCTTCCCCAGCTACTGAGCCTTTGCACATGCTAGGGCCCTCCCACCTGTCCCTCCAGCCAATTAAATCCCAGCCTGGAGAAGCCCTCCTCAGTATGGCCACTGTCCAGGCTGTGTTCTACACACCCACCTATTCTCAACCCCGCCAGGAGGGGACAGCATAGTGTGGGTGAGCAGGGGTGGAGGGGCACCTGGAGGGCACTGGCCAGCAGTCTCTGGAGGATCTGGTCTCGGCCATAGCAGAGGAAGCTGTGGGTATATACGCGGTAATGCTGGCCGTAGAGCCGCAGCTGGACCTCATTGGCTTGGTCCTCAGCTGGACTGGCCGTCTCAAAGGTGATCTGTGTGGAGGCACCCCCCAGGTCCATGGCCCCCAGCGTCCCCTTCCTTGGCCGGAACCACCGGCCCACCCAGCCGTACTGTGGAGAGTTGAGTTTGGGTCAGCAGATGGGTGGGTGTCCATGCCCCCTGGCTCACTTGGCTGGCTGCTGGGCCCACCTTGATGAAGTTTTCCAGCAGATAGTTGGCAGTCACCCAGCCAAACACCCCCTCGTCCTGGCCTGAGAGGATGCGTGCACCACGGAAGTCAAAGGGGTACTGGGTCAGTGTCTGTGTCACTGCTGCAAGCACGTTGGCTGAGGCCTCTGGACTGGTCAGGCTGTGAAACAGGGAGGACTCTGAAGGGCCTGCTCCCCAGGTGGCCATGATCCTGCTGCAGGGGTGCTTGGTGTCTGCCCAGCAAGAAGTCCTGGCCCAGGGCTGCTGCTGAGGGTGTGTGGGGCCTGCCCTGTGCTGGGGCTGTCATGGGGACCCAGGAGCAAAGTCAGAGGACAGGTACACTCACTTGAGAAGGCGCATGCCTGCTGTGGCTCCCAGGTAGAGGGGCGTGCCTGTGTGTCTCTCTTTGGGCACATCCTGAAGGGCCTGTTCAAGGCATTCAACAAGACTCTGGCCTGCCCCAGAAGGGTTGTCTGCATAGCTGGAGATGCCCCCACCTAGAGGGAAGTGGACAGATGGGCCCATGCCTGGTGGGCAGCCCCTAGGTGGGCCATAGGCCAGCAGGGCTGAGGGTCTAGGGCTCCAAAACCAGGTGGCACACCTTACCAATTTAAGCCCCCAGAGACACTCAGTTTGGAGACAAAGGGACCCAGGTGCCACCCAGAGTCTCTGAGGCTGCCGCCTGCTGAGTGGGTGTGGGCACAGGTGCTAGGACAAAGTATTGGGTGTAGTCCACCCAGCCTGGCCTCCTCAGGGCCTGCCTGGATGTGCCCACCAGGTCCTCAGAGGCACTCCTGCTCCATCTAGGGTGTAGAGACCAGTCTTGGGCTGGGTGAGGCCCAAACCCTCCACCTGCCACCTGGGCTTACTTTCTAGAATGCACACTGCCCATAGCCCCTCCCAGGCACAGAGGACCCAGCCTTCTTCTGGGGCTTCTGCCTGGAGCAAGCCCCACCCAGCACCAAGCAAAGGGGCCTAACTACTTGGGCCTGCATCAGCTAAGGCTGGAGAGGGCCCCTGTGGCCCTACAGTGACTGGATGTCCAGGCTGGGGAGTGTCCGGGGCTGAGGGGGCCTCACCTTGAACATCACAGGAGCTGTGTTGGCCCACTATGCCTGTGTCATTCTCCTTGTCTGCCGGCCACTTGTAGACAAACATGGATGTGTGTGAAGAGCCAGCATCCAGGACAATGCCGTACTGGGGGTGGGGGTAGGAAGTCACCCTGAAGGCCATACCCTTTGGCTCCCCCACCCCCACCCTGCCAAATGGCAAGCTTCATGCTGAAGCTCAGAGAAGGCCAAGGACAACCACAGTGACACAGATGGATTGGATGGAGAATGGAGAGGGGGAGATGGCCAGGAGCCCCAATGGTGAGTTCTTCTCTTCGGACTGCCTGAAGCCAGCATGCCAGGACTGGCCAGTAGTTTCCTGGCAAGGGCAAGCTGAGGGGCTGTGTCAGGGACTGAGGGTCCATGGACCACATTTGGAACTTTTCCCTGGGAGCACAGGGTCCCCATGCTCAGGATGCTGCAGGAGGAACCCCCAGGGCTGCTCTTCCTTCCTTCCCCCTCTGCCTCCATCTGCTTTGACCTCAGCCCAACTTGAGGGTGCAGAAATAATGGCCCCAGGGAAGAAGGCTGAGCCAGGCTGGGTGTGGGCCTCAAATCCATGCTGGCCCTGTTTGAAGACACCCTCTCCCCTAGGCCTCAGAGCCAGGGCCAGAGAGAGAAGCTGGTGCTGCAGATCTGCAGGGCGCTGGATAGGCCTCCCAGCAGTAGGCATGAGCTCCGCACCCTGTTTGTAAGGGCCTGGATCCAAGCCCGGATGGAGACCATGCCTCCCAGCCCCTGGGTGCCAATGCCAGCCTGTGAAAGGGCTGTGCCAGTCCCCCCCACACCAAGGAACTCCCCCAGAGCCCAGGGAGCGCCAACAGGCCAACCGGTCCACCTCCGCCACCCCCACCCGGTGGTTCTGCACCCGAGCTCCGCCCTTCGGACCTCCCATCCTCCGCTCTCCGCCCCACCCCCCGCAAGCCCAGTAAAGGGTTAAAGGGGCCGCCTGAGGCAGCTGGGCCTGGGGTGGTGGAGATCCAGGATAGCCCGCTCCAATCCCTGTAGGACCAGCCGGGGCTGCCCCCGCCAAACCCTCTTCAAGGGCATCTCCTGCACCGTCGGGGCCACCGGAGCGGCGGCAAGAGTGTCCTGGGCCATGTTGCTCCCCATCTGGGCCAAACTCTGAGCCGATGCGCCTCTAACGGCGCACTCTGGGCGGGGGTGCAGGGCAGAGGTAGCGCAGGGTGCCCCTGGGGGCCGCGCTGGCCTGGGGAGCCCGGGGCTGGGCGAAGCCGGTGGCGCCCCGGGGGCTGCATCCCGGGATGGGGACACAGCCTCTGGGCCGCGCTGACAGGCTCCGCGGCGGGCGCGGAATTCCCGGGACTTTGGCTTCCAGCACCGCGTCGCCCCGGAAGCGCCGCCGCCGCCGCCCCCCGAACCTGGGACCCCACCCAGCCCGGCGGGGAACAGAGGGCGGTGGGGGCCTCGGGCGGACACGCGAGCGCAGCCTGGCCCTGCCTGGGCGCCGAGCCGCCCCCGCCCTGCTCCTGGGCCCAGACCCTCTGCCCCCGGGACTTGCGCCGGCTGCGCGGGCGCGCACCTTGAGGGCGGGCGGCTCCCGGACGTCGCGCGTGGGGACACACAGCAGCAGGAGGCCGGCGAGGCCCGCCGCGGCTAGCAGCAGCGGCGGCAGCAACGACAGCATCTTCCCGGCCATGGGCGGGCGCGCGGGAGGCCCAGGCGTGGACGCAGAGACGGCGGGAAGCCGGCAGGCAGGGGCGGCCCGGGCCGCGGGACCGAAGGGTAGGGACCCGGGACGGGGCGCAAGGCGCGGGACCGCCCACTTGTGGCCACGCCCACTGGAGGACCGGTCCCGCCCACCGCCCTCCGGGGCCGGGGCGGTGAGCGCAGGTGAGAGACGCCTGCGCGGCTGAGTCATCAGCGCCGGCTCTCCCAGCACCTGGGTCCGGCCCCGGAGCCCCGCGGCTGTTTCTCACCCTCCTCCTTCCTGCCCACTCAGCTCTGAGGATCCCACCCTGTCCTGAGGAGTCGTGGAGGCAGGGGATCTGGCGTGGGGGAGCGGGGCTGGCTCAGAAGCAGTCTTGTTCTGAGGGTGCTGGGCCGGAGAGCCCCGGTTTTCCCTGGCCTGAGGAAGGAGGCTCTGCTGGCTACAGGAGCCACGTGGGTTCCAGGCTGCGGCCTCAGGAGGGATGAAGGGTCTGCATCTGCTGGTGGAGTGAAGCTTGGAGAGCCAACGCCTGGGGCTGGGCCGGGACCAGGCTGGCCTGTGGGATACTCTCCCTGCAAGAAAGGATCAGCCAGCTTGGGGTCTGAGCTAGCCCTGGGCTGTGTGGCCGGGGGCTGCACTGGTCAGCTCCAGGGACACCAAGCTGACCCAGGTTGGGCCTGCCCTTGTCCTAGCGCTCGAAGCCAAGCGGTATGAAGGGCTAAGTCAGATCTAGCTCACACAGCCCCTGGACTAAGGTGACAGGTGAGAACACAGAGGCAGAGAGGGGCAGGGGTGGCCACGGTCACACCAAGCCCAGAAACAGGAGAGAAACTGAGCTCAGATGGGGCCCAGTCCCCACCTCCTTGGCCATCCCAACTGCCCCCTTTGCCTGGGGAACGCAGAGGCCTAGACTGTGGAGGCCAGAGAAGACTTTCCCAGGAGGGGAGCAGGTCCTCATCCTGGAGGCAGGGAAGAGGGCCCCCAGGCCAGGCTTGGGGTGCCTGTCAGCAACAGGTTCCTGGACGCTGGCCAGGGTGGGCAAGTGCTCAGCTGGCCCCACACCCGAGCCCTGCCCCTCCCCCTGGCCTCTCTGCTCTCACCCTCACACACCCTACATGCCAGCCTGGCCAGGGGCCACTCTCCTTCCTGCCCTTGGCAAAATGGGAATTCCAGCACTAAGAATGCCAGCCAAAGAGTGTGGGGAGCCATGTGGCAAGACCACCAGGGGTGCAGGGCCAAAGGGTGACTTTGATGGGACCAGGGTCTGGGTGACGCCCTGGCCATCTGGAATGGGCGGGGACAATTGGGCTAGGATTGTGCCTGGGTGCAGGGTCTGGTGTCACAGGCCCAGCAAAGGCATCTTTCTTCTCCCTCAGGACCCCAAGGGAGGGGTGGGAGCCCCAGAGGTCGCTCAGCCTCCTCAAAGCCCAGCCTGGAGCCGGAAGAGTCTCTGGGCATGACCAGTGCTGGACTCCAGGCCCCAGTTTCCCACCACCAGCATTTCCTCATGCCCCAGGCCCTTCCTTCCAGAAAGGAGGCCAGGAAAGCCCAGAGGGCAGGACAGGCATGCACATTGTACACCACGCCTGAAAAGGAAGGCGCACAGCAGCCCAGAGGGAGCCCAGCATCTGCCCCCACCCTGTCAGTCCTCCGGCGCCCCCCTTGTCCTCCTAGCAGGCCCAGCGGGGCTTCCTGGTGTTCTGGACTGTCCTAGGACAAACAATAAACCCAGGCCTGGAGCAGCAGGAGCCTGCCAGGGCTGAGAGGATGGGCCCTGCTCCTGGCTGGGTGCCCAGAGCAGCCTGCGAAGGGAGGGAGGCAGGAGCAGGAACAGCCCACAGAGGCTGAGAGGCGAGTTCTGTGTGAGACCACGAGGGCAGGAAACAAACGCCCCTTCCTGGCATGGACTGGGGCCCCTGGAAGGCCGACTGGAGGGCAGGCGTGTCAGAGGGAAGCTGGCTGGAGCTGAAGGGGTGGAGGGGCTCTGGGTGGGAACCTCAGTGGGGGCAGGCGTGGGGGCTCCAGATGTGCTGCATGTGCTTGGCCCGGCTGAGCTGAGGAAAGAGGATGCAGGGAGAGGCCTGGGAGAGGGGCCTCAGAGCCTCCCTGCCTCCCCCACAGCATCCGGACCTCCTGGGGAGGGGGCTTTCGAGGAGGCCTGGCTGCTCTACCTCAATCTCCTGTGGCTGAAACACCTTAAATGGGAAAGGCCCTTCACTCGCTGCTATCTTTCTTCAGGTACTCATTCAGTCATTCAACAAATGCTTGTTGAACACATCCTACAGACCAGAAGCATGCCAGGCTCTGTGCATATGCAGTGAGCAAGGGACACTCGTGAACTCCGGGGTAAAGGCACAGGGGAGGGCACCCACCTGTCCTTGAGAGGCTCCTGGGAAGAGGCAAAGCCTGTGCTGCCTCAGGAGATGTGGGAGACACACAGCAGAGGTGGGTGGAGCACATGCAGTCGGTCAGAGCAAGAACACCAGGCATGAGCATGTCAGCACCAGTGTGTCAGAGTCCCCCTTGGTGGCCCCAGCCAGGGCCCCTCCTGCCACCAGAGGCATCCACTCCCCTGAATTTGGCATTTGTCACTCCCTTGCTTTCTTTATAGTCTTACCACCTTCCAATGCGTCTCTAAATTATATATTGTGTGTTTATCCCGGTTTTCAATTATACATACTGGACATATCGCCCTGTAACTTGGCTTCTTTCACTCACCTGATATTTTTGAGGTTCACCCTGTTGGCATTTGCAGGTATGATTCATTTGTTCTCATTGCCCTGTCATCTCCGTTGCTTGTGCACATCGAGACTGACAAGTCCCTCTGTGCTGATGAGCATGTCAGCGTCTGCCTTTTGGCTTCCACTGCGATCGCTGCCCTGTGCACCCGCTCACTTGCCAGCATTTCTCTGGGGACATCCCGGGAGCAGAATTGCTGGTCATTGGGTAAGTGTGTTTTCAGCTTCACTAGCAAATGCCAAATTGTTTTCCCGAACGATGGTTCCAGTTGGCACCCATGAGCATTCATGACAGTCTGGCACTCCACGCCCTTGTCAGCACGGGTGTTGTGCAACTTTTAGATTTTGGAGACGCTGCTGGGGGGGCGAATGGTGTCTCTCCGAGACTTTAGTTTGCGTTTCCTCTGTTAGTAAAGAGGTGGGGCTTCCCTTCAAGCCCTCTGTGCGGCTCCTATTGAAGTGCCTTTCGGGTCTTTCGTCCATTTTCTAGGGAGTGTTTATCTTGTTCTTATTGACCTACACGCCTTCTTTGTGTACGTCTGGATGTTGGTCCTTCTGCAGTTAAATATTGTAAGAGCTTCATGGGTCCAGATGTATCCATCACCTGCTCTGTCGTTTGCTCTTTTGGGCCATGCATGAGTAATCTACCATGAGGTCATACAGGTATCTCCTCTAGTGTTTTCTACAGGCTTTGTAATCTTGCTGAATGCAAGCCTTTGATCCACGTGGAAGTGGTTTTGTGTATAGGATTTAAGGAAAGGGTTCCAGTCCCCATTTTGCCATGTGGAGAACCGGTCGTCCCAGCACCGTTTATCGAGTGCCTCCCCTGCCCCCCGGCCCTGCCCTGTGCCGTCTCCAGGTGCAGGACTATTCGGGGGTCTCTGTTCAGCACACCCCCAAAGCCTTAGGGCATGTCTTGACCCCTGGGGAGAAAGAAACCCCTCCTTAGTTTTTTTCCTGCACTGGGCTATTCTATGCCCTTGGCTGTTCCACGGAAATGTTTAGAACCAGCTTACCAAATTCCGTGACAAACCTGACTGGGATTCCACTTAAAATTACACTGAATCTATACACCACTTGTGGAAAATTAACATCTTTAAAATACTGAGCCTTTTCCAAAAACATGGTTTATTTATCCATTTACCTAAGCTTTCTTTTAGATCTTTCAACAGATTTTTTTAAGGGGGGGTGTTTGTGAGG
Source organism: Daubentonia madagascariensis (assembly GCA_023783475.1). NCBI lineage: Eukaryota > Metazoa > Chordata > Mammalia > Primates > Daubentoniidae > Daubentonia > Daubentonia madagascariensis. The sequence goes on from JAKFHU010000226.1 coordinate 301,051, forward strand.
AGGGTCGTCTAGTTGCATTTTTTTTTTTTTTTTTTTTGTGGAGACAGAGTCTCGCTCTGTCACCCGGGCTGGAGTGCAGTGGGGCCATCACAGCTCACTGCAGCATCCAACTCCTGGCTCAAGCGATCCTCCTGCCTCAGTCTCCTGAGTTGCTGGGACTACAGGAGTGCCACTGCGTCCATCTTTGTCCCTCTTTGGTTTTGACATCAAGATTATGCTAGTCTCATAAAATTTTCTCCATAAAAATTTGCATAATATTTGGATTATCTTTTCCTCAAACTTATGGTAGAACTTGCCTGTAAAAACACCTAGGCTCGGTTTCTCTGTGGTGAGCTTTTTTTTTTTTTTTTTGAGATGGGGTCTTGCTCTGTTGCCCAGGCTGGAGTGCAGTGGCGTGATGACAGCTCACTGCAGCCTCAAACTCCTGGGCTCAAGCGATCCTCCTGCCTCAGCCTCCCAGGTAGCTGGGACTACAGACGGGCCACTGAGCTCAGGAAACAAGAATTTTTGTATCTGTTTTGTTTGTTTGTTTCCCTATAGTGAGAAACATGTCCACTACACAGTGTATACTCAAAAAATATGTTTTAATAGAATTTAATAGAATTTCTTCCTTCCATATTCTTTGTATTTATTCTGCTATTTCTTTTTCCAAATTCTGAAATTTAATCCTTAATTCATCACTTTAGAGCCTTTCTCCTTCTGAATGTAAGTCCGTAAGTTTCCATCTAATTCCTGCCAGCCTCTGCTTTTGACGCACACTTTTCTTGTTTTCATTTAGGTAATTTTTTAAAATTTCTATTATGATTTCTTATTTGACACATAAGTTGTTTAGAGGTGTGTGTTTTCATATCCAAAAGTCTGGGCATTTTAAAATTCTCTTTTTGATGTTGACGTCTAGCTTACTTGCACTGTGGTTGGCTCGTTCGTGTAGGCTGTATGAGAGCAATATTCTGACATTTGTTGGGCTGGCTTTTTGGCCTAGCATGTAGTCATAAATAGTTACAAATGTCCCATATGTACTGGGAAAAAACGTCTATTCTCCAGTTATTGAATGCGTCGGTTTATATCTGTCCATTAGATCAATATTATTAATAATGTTCAGATACTGTATCCTATCAATTATTAAGATATCTATGTTAAAATTCCCCACTATGATGGTGGATTTGTCAATTTTTCCTTACAGTGTTGACAAGTCTTAGTATAAATAAATAAATACATGTTTGTTTTTAAAAATACTTATGTTTTATCTCACCTTTTCATTTTAAAATGATCACAGATTCACAGGCATCTGCAGAGAAATGTACACAGACGCTGCATGCACCCTCCACCCAGCCCCAACGTTAGCATCTTCTGCAGCTGTAGTGCAATAGCAAAATGAAGAAGCTAACACTGATGCAGTCCAAAGAACTCATTCATGTTTCACTTGTGTGGGGTTGTGTAGCTCTGTGTAGTTACGTCACCAGTGTAGCCCTCGTGGCCACCACAACCAAGACGTTCAGCCATCCTGTCGCCACGACACCCCCCTTCCAGCCACGCCTATTCTGCCATTCCTGACCCCTGGCAACCCCTGACCACTTCTCCATCCTTGTAGTCATGCTATTTCTTGGTTGCTCTGTAAATGAAACCCTGTGTAATACGGCCTTCTGAGACTGGCTTTTATCGCTTAGCATCATTTCCTTGAGGTTCTCCCAAGTTGTTACTTGTATCACTAGCTGGTTCCTTTTTATTGCTACATAGTATTCCACGGTGTGGATTCACCATGGTTTGCTTAACCAATCACCCACAGAAAAACATTTGGGTAGTTTCTGGTTTTAGGCCATAAAACAAATCAAACTGCTATTAACATTCATGTACGTGTTCCTTCATGAAAATAAGTTCATTTCTCTGGGATAAATGGCCAAGAGTGCAATTATATGTGGATTAGTCAGAGTTCTCCAGAGAAAGAGAACCAAGGGGGCGGGGTGGAGAAATAGGTATTTTATAGAATTGGCTTACATAATTGTGGGGGCTGACAAGTCTGAAATCTGCAGAGCAGGTTGGCAGGTTAGAAACCCAGGGGAGAGTTGTGTTGCAGTCTTGAGTCCAAAGGCTGTCTGGAGATGGAATTCCTTCCTCTTTGGGGGACTTCACTCTTCTCTCTTAAAGCCTTCAACTTGTTGGATGAGGCCCACCCACGTTATGGAAGGTAATCTGCTTTACTCAAAATCTACTGATTTAAATATCAATCACATCTAAAAAATATCTTTACAGCAACATCTAAACTAGCGTTTGATCAAACGACTGAGCACCATAGTATGGTCAAGTTGACACACACAATTAACCACCACATATGGTAAGTTGGTTTTAGTTTTGAAAGCAATTACCAAATTATTTTCAAATGTCTGTATCATTTTACACTCCTACCAGCATGTGTGAGCAACCCAATTTCTCCACGTGTTTGCCAGCATATGGTGTTATCACTGTACTTCACTTTAGCCATTCTGATTGGGGTGTAATGATGTCTCACTGTAGTCTTAATTTGCATTTTTCTAATGGCTAATGATGTTGAACATGTTTTCATGTGCTTATTTGCCATTATATATCATCTTTGGTGAAATATCTGCATATCTTTTGCAATTTATATATTTTGAGGCTATATTATCAGGTGATTACAAATTTAAGATTGTTATATCTTCCTGGAGAATTGAGCTTTTTAATATTAGGCAGTGACCCTTTTATGATTAATAATATCTTTTGCTTTAAAATCTGTTTTGTTTTATATTTATGAAGCTACTCGAACTTTCTTGTTTTTTGGTGTTTTTATATTTTAGGTGTGTCTCTTAAAACAGCTTAATCTGAATTTCTAAAAATCCAATCTGACAATTTTGTCTTTTAACTAGTGAGTTTAATTCATTTATGTGAATTGTGATTTCTAATGTATTTCTGCCATTTTATTATGTTTTCTGAATTTTTTGTTTCTTCTCCATCAGGTTGAATTTCTTTTTCTTTGTCTCATCTCATCCCCCTCCGCCTTTTTGGAAGGTACTAACTATATAGTTATAATTTTACCCAGTTCTCCTAGTTCTTTTAACATACATACTTAACGGAATCTAAAGTTAATCGATACATTTTCCCTCCTTATGAATATTAAAGTGCCTCAGAACACCTCAGCTGCCATCACTTCTCCTTGTGTATATGCCATTATGGACATTATTCTATTTATTTATTTGTTTATTTGTTTTAGAGACAGGGTCTTGCTCTGTCGCCCAGGCTGGGGTGCAGTGTCTCGATCACAGCTCACTGCAGCCTCAACTCCTGGCCTCAAGCGATCCTCCCGCCTCAGCCTCCCAAAGTGCTGGGACTACAGGTGTGCGCCACCATGCCCTATATGGACATTTTAGTCCTATCTTGTTTTCCCCCACAAAGTAGATACTATTATTATTATTATCAGATACAATATTTGCTTAGATTTTCCTACATGTTTAATTTGTTTGTGTGTCGGTTTTAAAATGTGCTCCACAGATTATTTGATACCCCTCCCTTGAAAAGGTGGAGCCTAATCCCCCCTGCCCACCTTGAGTAAGGGCTGGACTTAGTGACTCACTTCTAATGAACAGAATATTTCACAAGTGACTTCTGAGAGTAGGTCATAAAAGGCAGATGGCTTCCTTCTGGCTGTTGCTTTTGGACCACTTACTCTAGGGAAGCCAGCTGCTATGCTGTGAGAACATTCAAGCAGCCCCACGGAGGCAAGAAACTGTGGTGTCCTGCCGACAGCTGTGTGAGTGAGCCATCCTGGGAGTGGTCTGTGGTCCCGGCCGAGCCTTCAGATGACAGCAGCCCCAGCCCATGTCATGACTTCAGCCTCCTGAGATCTCAAGTCAGAACCACCCAGCGTAGCTGCTCCCAAATTCCTAACCCACAGAAACTGCAAGAAAATAACTCTTGCTTTAGGCCACTAAGTTTTAGGTTAATCTGTTATGTCGCAAAAAATAACTAACTTGTCTTTATGATTCCTTCTTGAATTTTACCTTCTCCTAAAGCACTTCCTCTGGAATTTCCTTTAGTGAAGTTCCGTTCATGGTAAACTCCCAATTTTTGTTTGAAAATATTTTATTTTGCCCTCATCCTTAAAAGACAGTTTCTCTGAGTATGGACTCAGGTTAATCAGTATATTTATTGTCCCAGCCATCGAAAACATCACCTCACTATGGCCCTGATGCTGTTGTGGCACTTTCTTTGTAGGTGAGTTATTTTCCATCTCTTGTCCAGGTGTGGTGGTACACACCTGTAGTTCCAACACTTGGGGAGGCCGAGGCAGGAGAATGGCTTGAGCCCAGGAGTTTGAGGTTGCAGTGAGCTGTGATGACGCCACAGCCCTGTATCACACTCTAGCCCAGGTGATGGATCAAGACTGTCCCAAAAAAAAAAAAAAAAAGGCCCTTTTGTCCCTTTTGTTATGAGAGAGGGGTCTGTTCGTTGTCTGTGGCGGCGAATGCATCTTGCTCTTGCTCTGTAAACCTATCTTGCCCTTCCTCAATAAACTTCGTTTCAGCTTGCCTTAAAATACATAAATTTATATATATATATAAATATAAATATATATATCTTCTGTCTCTGGATTCTTTTATGATCTCGTAAGACAAAGTGTACATCTTTTTATTCATCCTAACTGGGATTTGTTGGGATTCCTGTATCTGAGAACCGATGTTTTTAGACAATTCTGGGAAATTTTAAGCCAGTTTATCTTCATACACAGCTCCTCCTTCCCTATCCCCCACCAGAACATGAGCCACCCTGTCACCCAGAGCCCCTCACCTCTTCCATGTTTTCTCTTGTCTCTCTGGGCTATGTTCTGGATAATTTTCTAAACTGTCTTTCAGTTCCCTAAATCTCTTTTCAGCTGTGTGGAAAATTTTCATCCGATATCTAGTCAATTTAATGGAGTTTTTTGTTTCAATTAGACAGGTATTTTTTATTTCTAGAAGTTCTATTTGATTCTTTTTTGTACATGGTTAGTCTTTATAGTGTAAAATATTATACTCTGTAGGGAATAGGAGACTATAAAGACTATTCCTTGTTCATATTTCCAAGAATCTCTTTTATTTCTCTAGATATATAGAACATTGTTTATATTCTCTCTGACAATCCCAATATCTGAGTGTCTACAGACCCATCTGCTGCCTCTCGTAGTATATTGTTTCCTGTGGTGTTTGTGAGTTTTTTTTAACTGATGCTCATTTTCTTTGGAACTTATCAACACGAAATCCTCAGGCCTGGTGAAAATGTCCCTTTACAGTGGATTCTCAACCAGGGTGATTTTTGCCCCCTAGGGGACATTTAGCAATGTCTGGCAACATTTCTTGAGGTCACAACTGTGTGTGTGTGTGTGTGTGTGTGCGCTTGTGCGTGCACACGGCTGGCATCTAGTGGACAGAGGCCGGGTGCTGCTCCCACCCCGAAATGACAGCAGCCTCCTCCTGGAGACCTTCCTGCCTGGACATCACGAGGGATGGGCTCCAGTGAGGATCTACATTGGCTTCTGCAGGTGGCCTGGGCCCTGCCAGTCTGGGCCCACTTCACATTCTCCCGAGGTCCCCAGGGCCACACACGTAGTCTCATTTCAGGCTGCAAACTTGGAGGATCTATTTTGGTCACACTGCATGGAACACCAAAGCCAAGAGAGGCTGCTTTTCTGAGGCACTGGATTGTCTCCTGTTTACCCTTCAGCTGCAGGGTCCGGTTTCCTGTAGGAGGTCTGACGAACATCACCCTGGGGCAGACACTGTGCTCTGCCCCCAGCCTCCAGTTCTGTGCAGATGCCAGGCTGCAAAATCCCAGGGCGAGGCTGGCACCCTCAGTGGCAGACTCGGTGGGACTTAGGGACATGGACAAGGTGGGTTTCTCCCTGGCTGGTGCTGGCCTAACCACTGCACCACAAGTCCACCCTTTCCTGTCCAGGAGGTCTAGGCCTGGGGTAGCTTAGGTCCCCAGAAGAACCCACTCCTATCCTCAGAGGAAGGTGGTTGTCCCTGGGCTGATTTGGGCATCACCTGGGATATCCCTGCAGGCCCAGCACAGCAGGGGAGTGGGCTCTGCAGGCTGCTGCATGCAGGTTAGTGCACAGCTGGGGCCCAGAGGGAGCTGCTGCTGCACCTGCCAGGCCCCTCCTGCGAGACAGGATGCCCCCTGGGGCTGCATGCCCAACTGTGCTGGGCACTCAGGGTCCCTGCACTCATATACACCTACACCCTGCACTGGGACCCTGGACCACAGACCCATCCGTGATGCTGCTGTGCCCTTGATTCTGGTGGCACGGGGCCCCTCTAGGCCAGGCTGAGCAGGGGTGCCCCCAGAGGGATGGGCTGGGGCAGGGAGTGACAGAAGCCCCCCCAGCCTCTTCCTGTGCCCTGTGATTCTGCTTGTCTATGGTTGAAGGAAAGTGTCCTCTCCCTGCCCAAACTGGGGCCAAGCTAGGCGTAGGGCATGGAGGTGTGAGGTCCCCAGACCTTGGTAATTTCGAATCCTTTGGATTCAAAATTGGATCCAGGGAGCAGGCTCTACCCACGACGTGCTCAGGGTCCATCTGTGGGCCCAGGCTGACACCCCTCCTGGGGGCAGGGTCTTCCCTGGGGAGAGGCACCCCCCAGCCACCCTGGTGACCACCAGCTCACCCAGGCCAAGCTGCCCAGCAGATCCAAGGCCCAGAACCTGGGTCACAGGTTGCTCTGTGGGACTCGGTCTGGGGCAGACCTGCCAGGAGGGATGAAGGCTAAGATAATTTTAGGGTCTGGGGTGCGTGGGGAGGGCATAAGCAGGCCAAGCTCTGGCCCCACTCCAGGAATGTGCCTGGCCTGTTCCAGCTGCAGCCAGATTCCTTCTCAGCCTCGGCCAGACAGGAACCCTGACCGGCAGCCCTGTGGCTCCCCCACCCAACGGGCACAGGCAGAGCCCCCATCTTAGAGGCAACGCCCCAGCCCCCACCATCTGCTCCATCTGAGCAACAGCACCCTGTCTTGGTGCCCTCGGTTGAGGGAAGGAGCTGCCCTTGGGCCCCTTGACTGCCTGGGTGCCCTGGGTCCCCAAGACCACCCCCAGGGCCTGCAGTGGTGCCCCCACCCCATGCCCTTGGTCGGGGGTGGGCCCTGGGGCTGGCGGGCTGTGCTCGCCGGACGCCCTCTGCTGGCCGCGACTGGAAGTGCAGCCTGGTGTGGCCACTACCTTTTACTAGAGACCAGGGGACGTGCTGGGTAGGACAAGACAGCTGTACGCGTGGGCGCGGGGCTACCACAGCTCCTCATTGCCCAGGGCTGCCTGAGATCTGGTAAACACTAGGAGGGATCTCCCACTGTCCACTGACAGTCGTGGTAGCAGCTTCAGGCTGTGCCAGCACAACAGAGCCCCACCCAGGTCAGCATCCTGAGGCCAGAACCAAGTCAGTGTCTGGGCACATGGGCCAGTCTGGGGGATCCACCTGGGACAGGCCTCAGGGGAGCCCAGACTGCAAGGGAGGAGGGAGGGCTGTGTCCAGGCTGGCAGGGTGGTCTTCAGCCAGAGAGGCTGGGCTCAAGGGGGTGCCCGCTGGGCTGAGTACCACTCCAGGCCCCAAGGGGCCAGGGTCTGTGCTCACATGGGCTAGATGAAGGTAGAGTCCAGAGGCCCAGTGTCCTGCTGGCTCAGGGCACGAGCCTCAAACAGCTGCTTGATGAGAGCGGACTTTTCCTGCTCCAGCTGGGTGATGCGTTCGCTCTTGTTGGTCACCTCCTAGGCAGATGGGCAGTCGGTCAGGGCCTGCCTGGCCTTGGCCCCCCGCTTGCACCCCTCCCTGCACCTCACCTGGGTGAGGAGCCGGTTCTGCTCTTTCAGCATGAGGATGGTCTGCTGCTGCCAGCCTGGGGCCAGAGGCGAGGTGGGGGCCGGGGCAGGGCACGGGAGCCCCGAGGATGATGCAGGAAGAGCCTGCAGGAGGGCACGGTCAAGCAGGACTGGACAAGGGTGAGGGGGACACTGAGCTGGGCCTGGCGCCAATGTGGGTGCTAGGGGGTTGGGGGGCACTCACCTGGCCAGCACAGGCCGCAGCTAGCAGCTCCCCCAGGCACTGGGCCACCTCCTGTACCTTGGGCAGCAGCTGTCCCAGCAGGCGAGGGCCCCCCCCAGCCCCAAAGTCCTGGAAGGAAAGCACAGGATGTGTGGTCAGTGAGAAAGGCTGGGGCCAGCCAGCCTTGACGGGGGTCCCCACAGGTGGCACTCCTGCCCCTGAAGTTGCTGCTCAGAGCCTAGAGGGCACAAGGGCTGCTGCTGATAGGGGAGGTCTGCTGAGGGTGCCTCAGGTCCTCCGGGTGGGGCACCCACTGTGGGAGGAGGGGATGTACCAGCACCCTGGGGGGAAGGGACGGCCACTGTGCCCTGGAATGCCTGGGCTTGGGTGGTGGCCACTGTACCTGGGGACAGGGCAGCCCAGAGCCCCAGGGCAGCGGTACTCACAGCACTGGCTCTGCTCTGGCCCAGGCGGCGCTGGCGCTCCTGCACTCGCTGCAGCTGCTGCTGGTACCAGTCTCGGCCCCGCGCCATCATCTCCAGACCCTGCAGCAGCACTTCCTTCTCCTGCTCCAGCTCCTTCATCTGCTTCAGCTGTAACACGCGTACATACGTGGGCATGCACACATGCCAGTGAGCACGCACACATCCGTGCATACCTGCATGCACCTGTGTGTGTACCAGGAGCTGCAGGTGTGCAAGCTGAGGCACACACACAGGCACAAGTATGTTGGCATGTGTGTAGGTTTGCAAACACATGCACCAATGCATGACAGCACGCTCCTGAGACACACTGCACACACGTGACCCTGTGTGCCTGCACGTTGGGTGCACAGTCCTATTCCTCCTCCTCCTGGGTTGGGTCCTGGCTCTCTCAACCCCTCTACTCAGGCTTCCCCAGGGGAGAGGTGACTGACCCCTGAGCTTAGCACCACTCTCTTTAGGGGTTCGCCTGTGGTGAGCACACAGCTGGTGAGCTGGGCTGGCCTACAAAGGCAACCTCGTGAAGCAGCTGGGCAGGAGCCCACACTACTGTCACCACACATGCCTAAAGGGCCTCTTGACCTCTCTCTGCCTGACTGTGGGTGGACCAGCCCTCCAGCGGATTCAAGCCCAGGTAGGGAGAGAGAGGTTTAGAACCGACTGATGCTCCCACCACAGGCTCCTCCCTCCCCAGCAAGATGAAGAGTCCCTCAGAGCCCTAGGCCCCGACTCACCAGGCCACAGTCCACGCCGTTGGTGATGGTGTGCCTCCGACGTTCCCCTCGGGTGTGGAGGGCCCGCCGGGCATCCCCCGAGCCTCCATCCGGGGCCCTGCAGGCCATTGCACCTGTCGCAGAGAGGCACAGGCCTGGTTCACCTCCAGACCTCCTGGCTCTGCTATAGGTGTGGTGGACCCATCAACTTAACCCGTCCTCCGAGGTCTCAGGCACTGGCCTGGCCTGGCTGGGGTCTGGTCCCCACTTGACTGCTTTGGTTCCCCTCACACCTAACTCCCCCATCTACAGAAGCAGGGTGCAGGTGTGGAGGAGGGTACCCTCCCTTGGCCCTCAGCCTGTCCCCAGCACTAGGCTCATCCTTGGAGGCCATGCACCTGTGCCCAGGCCACAGGGGTGGATGGGAGATGCAAGAATTGGCCCAGGTGTGCATGGCAAGGAGCCTCACTCCAGTCAGGCCCCAGACTTTGAGTTCCAGCCTGCTGTGCTGAGCGGCTCCAGGGCAAGGCAATAGGAGGGCGCACAGCCAGGCCCGAGCAGAGAAGTACAGACAGGAGGCTGGGGAGGAAGCCCTGCGACGCCTGGGCCTGGTCTGCACAATCAAGTCCCTAGGGCAGCTCCCAGTCCTGAGATGATGCAGACTGGGTGTACCGCTGGTCGACCAACAGGTGGAGGCCACCCTGCCCCCTCCAGGGCCCTGAGCCAGCCTGGGGCACACACCCAGCCCTACATGGGGACAAGGAAGGAGGCCCTGAACCTTTGGGCTGGGGGCTTGGGAGGTTGTATATATTGGGGGGCTTTACTGGGGAGTTGGGGTGACCTTGGAGCTCCAGATTTGGTACCCCAAAAGCCAGTTCTGCCAATCAGGATGCCACGCCCCTTGTCTGGGCTTCGGTTTCCCTGTAAGAGGGTTAGCTAGAGCCCTGGCTGGAGGCCTGCAGGGTGACCAGTGTGAGCGCTGCCTTGTGGTGCACACTGGCCATGTGGCCTTCAGAGGGATGTTGTCACTGACCCAGTGCCACATGGGGCATCAGGGTGGAAGAGGGCTGGGCCATGGGCCTATGGCCTCCAAACCCCAAGCCTATCCACTGCACAAAATCCCACAGCTGACTTCAAACTGCACAGTCCCACACCATAGAGACCTGGAGGCTGGGTGGTGAGGCCCAGGGGAGCCCCAGCCTGGCCTGGGGCTGCTGGATCAGCTCATCAGAGAGGCCAGGGGCCACTGCGGCTCCAAGCGCCAGTCACAGGGCTGGCCAATATGGTGGAGACGGGGGAGAGGTCCTGTGAGGCTGGCAGAGCTGTGGGCAGCACAACAGGGTCCGGCAACTGCCACTGGCAAACGGGCTTGCACCTGGTGGGCATATGCATAAGCTGAATGGGCCGGGGCCTGGGGGGCCTTGGGCTCCTCTGGGAGCCTGGCTCCCACCTCCAGCCATAATAAGGTCCTGTTCCCAAGGCAGGTGCTGCAGGAGCAGACAGGGGGCCATTCAGCAGCCTCCTGTTGCTGCCAACTGGACTGGAAGCCAGGAGAGAAGCCTGCCAGCCTTCCCCAGAGACTCTTGTCTGTGTCCCTCTGTGACATCCACCATGGAGCAGCCCCCAGGCTGTGCAGGAGACCCACCCACCCCTTTGCTCTTCCTGGCAACTGGGCCAGGTCCTCCTGGGCCACCTCCAGCAGGTCCTGCCTGCCCTGGCCTCAGTGGGTGGCAGTGGGCCCAGCCCTCTCGGCAGAGCTGTCATGCTGAGAAGGACCCTGGGGCCACTTGGCCACAGTCTGGGGACCCACTCTTTTAGAGGGAAGCACCTCTGCCTAAGCATCCACAGACAGGAGGCTGAGGGCCCAAGCTTCCCCTGGCGTCGGGCAGGTATTGGAGGTGGAGAGCCCAAGTTCAGGCTTGGTACATGCTGGATTCCCAGTGGGTTTTCCAAATCGCCCACCAGCCTGTGGCCTTAGTGGCCTCACGCGGTGGCGGGCACGGGCTGGCCTGCCTCCTTGGGCCCCGGAGCACACCGGGACAGGCACGAAGCCCCCTTCCCTTCAGGACCGCGGAGGCGCGCTCCAGGCTCAAGCGTCCACTATCCCCGACCCTCGTAGGAGGGGCACGGGCAGCAGCTGTAGGCTCTGCCTCGGCACAGCCGGGGGGGAAGCGTCAGAGGCTGGGCTGGCCCGGCCGGACTCGCCAGCTCCGCGTCGGGCTGGGCCGCACCACCGCGCTCCTGCGCCGGGCTCCGCGGGCAGGGCGCCGCCTCTGCGGCCGCCAGAGTCTCCGGCCCGGGCGGCGCCGCGGGCGCTCGGCGGGGGCGCGGCCCGGGCAGGGGCCGCCCTCCAGCCAGTCCGCGGCTCGTCTGCGCGCGAACACCAGGCGATGCGGCGGCGGCGGCGGCGGCTGGTCCCCGGGCCGGGCCGGGGCGCGCGTCGGGCCCCGCGGGCCGCCGTCGGCGCTCAGCAGCGAGGTGCGCAGGCCGGCCACGAAGCGCTCGAAGGTCAGGTAGCCGCTGGCCGGGGCCACCTGGCGCAGGCCCTCGAGAACGCCGCGCGGCAGCTCGCGCGCGTCGGCGCCCTGCCAGCGGGACTCGATCTCGCGCAGGTGCACGCAGCCGCGCCGCCGGTCGTCCAGGATGTCGAAGAGGGTGCGCAGGCTCTGCAGGAAGGCGCGCGGCAGCCCCGGCCGGCCGGCCCCGGCATGGGTGCCCGGCTCCGAGCCCGCGCCCGCCCGCGTCCGTCCCGGCGCGGCCCACCGCGGGGCGGCCGGCGCGCGCAACCCGCCGCGACAATGGCTGCTACTTTTGAACCGGGCCCACCTCGCCGCGGCGGCCCTCATTAGCATTTGCGGCGCCCATTGGCCGAGGGTGGCCCGTCCGCTCCCCGATTGGCTGAGAGGCCGCCAGCCCGGTTTGATTTTTCCTGCCCAGAGGCCGGCGCCGTGCCGGGGAGGGGACCGCGAGGCGCGCGGAGGCCTTGGACGGGCGGGGACGGGCTCCCCCAGCTCCGACTCGGTCCCCAGCTCGCCGACCTCCCCTTCTGCCTCACCGCCTGCCTCCACCAGCCTTCCTGCCGCGGCTCAGCCCTTTCTCCGCTCCGGCTGCTGTTGGCTGCCTCTGCCACCTCTCCGAGGGGCGGGGCCTGACACTGTAAAGAAACTGTCCCCAGGTAGCCTGGGGGGGTAAGGGTGGGGGTGCACCCCCTCCAGGGATCCCACCCTCCCCCTCTAGCTCCCTGGGTTCTCTTCGCTAAGGGTCTCCTGACTACAGCCACCCACCGCCGACCCTGGGGCCTCCTTTTCCACCAGGAGGGCTACGGGAGGATCACAGGCTTCAGCCAGTTGGACGCTTCCCTTCACAGAGGCCTCTCTGTCCCTACCGCTGCTGGCTCCTCCTCTGGCCCCTGGGGACAGCCTGTCCTGTCCTGCCCGCTGCAAGACAAAGCCACTTTCTCCTGTGTCCCAGATCCCCATCTGGTGACCAGCTCCCCTTGGCTCTGGTGGTCCTCTGCTCCAGCCCCTCCTTGGCTGGACACCCCCAGCTGCTCTCCTGGCTCTCATAGCCTTGTCCTTCGCCGCACCCCCTGCCTCAGGGGCCCTGCTGTGTCTCCAACTGGGATCTGGTCACTCTGTCTCCATCTGGCCAGTCCAGATGTGGGGGAGACCAGGCCTCAGCCTGCGTTCTAGCTCTGGGATCCCATCTCAGGGCTGACCAGTAGGACCCTCTAGAAGCCAGGGCGGTGCTCAGGATGCTGGATGCCTGGACCCCACCTCCACCTTTGCCTATCTGCTAGGTCCTGCTCTGGCCCCCTCACCCCACCATCTTCCCAGACTTCCTAATGCCATGGGCACCCGGCCAATGACACAGGGGCCTGCCTTGGTCCTCTGGCTGGCCTCCCTCAAGCCTCTCTTGGGCAGGCCTCACCTGACCTGCCTACCTGGGGCTCTGTGTCCTTAAGCCTGAGGCACTGGTGCCTGTGTCTCAGGCTGTAGGGGCAGCTTCCCTGGCCAGGGAGTGTCCTGGGTCCACTTCTCTTCTGGGGTCATTCACCCAAAGTTGGGGCTCATTCATAGTAAGGAATTTTGGTGGGGGCCCTGTGTCCTTCCTGTCCTGAGCTCTGATCGCTTCCTCCTTCCACTCTGCTTTCCAGCCTGGCCTGATACTCTCTCAACTCCGTAGCTTAACCCTGTAGCTTTCAGCATTGCTTGCTGTCACTCCTGGAGGGCTGCCGGAGCCTGGACCAGATCTCTGGACCCATGCAGCCTCTATACTTTTCAAGGCCCCCATTCCGGTTGTAATTGTTCTCACTGTGCCAGCCTGGAGCTCCTGGGCAGGGGTGGCTGGAAGACTGGGCCCCTCTTTCCCCCATGTACCTCCACCTCTGGGCATGGAGTGAAGGACTGGTGCTGCTGCCTGGCCCCTGAGCCTTTCCCAGCATTCTCTGGTCCCCACTGCTGGCCTCTGGACCTTAGGGCTCTGCTCACCTGAACCCCTTGACAAGGACCTAAGGCAAAGAGATGGTGACTCTTTGGCCACAAGCCTGCCTCTGGCAGGTGGTCCAGGAGGTTGTTCCCCACCTCAGCCTGGCTGGTACTGCCACCTGTCTGCGCTCCCATCTGCCCAGGTAGGTTTGCCCCTCTCCTCCTGGCCCTCCAAGTGCCTCTGGCTACACAAATGTTGATTTTACAAACCCTCTGATCACAGCCAAACACACTTGAGGTGGGATTTGGGGTCACCCTGACCTAGAGGGCCCAGAGTTCATGTCCTGACACCTGCCTTGAAGGGACATGTGCCACCTCTGCTGCCCAGCCCTGCAGGGGTGATGAGTGTTCCTGTGGACTCTGGCCTGGGGTGTGGAGCCTGCTCTGCTCACCTGAATATCTACCTCCCACCCCTACTCTCCACCTCCAAGGATTGCCCAAACTGTCCTTCAACCACCACAAACTATTAGAGCGGAAAAGACCATTCATTCATTCATTCTTTCATTCATTTGGCAAGTACTCCTGCAACATTTGTTGTGACCCAGTCAGGGTGCTAGGCTTTTTATCCAACACTGATTTGTTCGGTCAATGAACATTTACTGAGTGTCTACTGTGTAGGGGGCATTGATCTAAGGTGATGGGGCAGAGCTGTGAACCAAACAACATCCTGCCTTTGTGGAGTTCACTTCTCATGGGGCAGTCAAGCAGCAGGATGCAGAAACGCAGGGTGGAACTGAGGACAGTAGCGTGCTCTCAGAGCTAACGTGACCTGGGAGTGTTTTGCCAGGAGCTGACCTGACAAAGTGGGGTAGTGAGTCATGTGTCTTTCTGGGGAAGTGCATTCCAGGCAGGAGGAACAGCAAGTGCAAAGGCCCTGAGGCAGGCCTAAGACCATTCTTGGAGAAACAACTTTCAGGTCCAGGAGAATTTATTGTGGGCCTTACCCCCTGTGAAGCTCCCCTTCCTGACTCAGTAAGGGTGTGGGGGGGGGGGAGGAAGGTGTGTGTGTCTCCTGCAAGGAGACACAACTGCCTTAACAGGAGTTAGCCCTGGGCAGACCCGAGGGAGATGTTAATTTTCATTTTGGGTCCTAGAGCATCATTTGCATTTTTTAAACCACGAGCATGTATTACTTTTAGACTTAATAAAATTGGTTTCTAAAAGAAAGTTTAGTCTCAAAATGGCAGAAGCTACCCTTTCAGATTTTTCACAAGTTAAAATAACAACGCAGGTGAGGGGGCAATGGGAAGGTGGGGGTGTGAAGGAGGGAGCCCTATGGGTGCGCCGTCCCCGCTGACACTCGGGCACCCGTCCCGCCCACGCTCCTCCCCACACCCACAGCCCTGCGTCTGGCCTCTTCACTGCGCCCCCGGGCGGTCTCCGCCGGCGGCGTCTTGGTAAGCGCAAGCACAGCCACACCATTCTCAGGTTCAAACCCGGTGCAGGGACAGAACCCAGCCTCCCCTCGGGCGCCCCCGCTGCCCAGGGCTGCGGGCAGGCAGGAGGGTGGGTTAGGACTGAACTCAACCAGGTCGATCGGAGAACCCCAGCGGGGAGCCCCGGGGGGGACCCCATTGGTTGCCTTTCCTTCCCCAGCACAACGGTCCGGCTCCCCCGCCCACTCTGGCGGGCGCGACCTCAGAGGTTCCCCAGATCCCTCGGGGTGAGACACGGAGTGGAGCAGGGGCGGGGCCGGACTGGGGGGGATGGGACCCGGCCGGCGCTGAGCTCGGGGACTGGACAGGGCTTTCGGGCCCGGGGCGGAGACGGGGCCTGGAGCAGGGCGGGGATGAGGATGCGAGCTGGAGGGACCCGGCCAGGGGCAGGGGCTCGGAGTGGGCTCGTTGGACGCAGAGGGGCGGGCACAGGCCGGAGAGATGGGGCGGGGCCGGGGCCCAGCTCCGGGACAGGACGGGGCGGGGATGGGGCGGGGCCAGAGAGCACCCGGGCCGAGTCGCAGTCCCGAAGCGGGGTTGGGCAGGACCCGGGGCGGGGTCGAGGCGGGGTGTCCTGGGCCCGCCCCTCTGGGGTCAGCACCGCCCGCCGGTCGCGTGACACTGGTCGGATCGCTCGGGTCACGAGTGCCAACTCGGCTGGCCGCAGCAGTAGCGGCGACATGGCCTCGGAGCAGGATGTGCGCGCCCGGCTGCAACGCGCTGGCCAGGAGCACCTTCTGCGCTTCTGGGCCGAGCTGGCGCCGGGGCCGCGTGCCGCGCTGCTGGCCGAGCTGGCGCCGCTGGAGCCCGCGGCGCTGCGCGAGCACTGCCTGCGAGCGGCGGCGGCCTGCGCGCGCCCCCCCGGGCCACCGCCCGACCTGCCCGCGCGCTTGCGGCCCCTGCCCCCCGAGCGCGTGGGCAGCGGGAGCCGCAGCGACCCCGAGACGCGGCGGCGCTGGGAGGAGGAAGGTAGGCGCGGCCGAGTGGGATGGGAGAAGAGTTGGCGCTTGGAGGAATTAGTTGGTCTTGCCACTTTGAGAAGTCTTCTCCCGCCTCACGCGTGCGAAGTCTCGGAGCCCCAGGCCTAGGTCTGGCTTGCCCTAAAGTGAAAGGGTGGTCGTACGGCAGGTCCCAGGCGTCCCCTCATGGCGCCCCATACCCCCAGGATTCCGCCAGATTGCCCTGAACAAGGTGGCCGTCCTGCTGCTGGCCGGCGGGCAGGGTACTCGCCTGGGTGTGGCCTACCCTAAGGGCATGTATCGTGTGGGGCTGCCCAGCGGGAAGACGCTGTACCAGTTGCAGGCGGAACGGATTCGGCGGGTGGAGCAGCTGGCTGGTGAGCGCCGCGGGACCCGCTGCACTGTGCCCTGGTGTGTCCTCCCTGCCCTACCTTGGCCCCAGAGTGACTCCCTCCCATGTAGCCCCAGCCCTATCCCAAACCAGGACCTGAGCCCCAACCCCAGCACAGCCCTAGACCCTTCCAGACTGAGGCCTGACCCCGGTCCCAGCCCCCGTCGTAGCCCCATCTACCTGAGGGGCGGGCCAGCCTGGAGGGGGCTCACCCCTGCCTCCCGTGCAGGTACATCATGACCAGTGAGTTTACGCTGGGGCCCACTGCTGAGTTCTTCAAAGAGCACAACTTCTTCCAACTGGACCCTGCCAACGTGATCATGTTTGAGCAGCGAATGCTGCCTGCTGTGACTTTTGATGGCAAGGCCATCCTGGAGCGGAAAGACAAAGTTGCCATGGCCCCAGGTACGGCCCACCTCTGCAACAGTTAGGGACAGCCCAACCTACAACTCGAGTGCAGCTGGGGGTTCAGATGTCTAGGTTCCAGGCCTCCAGGAGGCTGTGTGGTCTTAGGCCAGTTGCCTCCTCTCTCTGGGCCCGGATTCCCATTTGTCAGGTGGTACAGCCACAGGGTAGTGACCCAGAGCCCGCCTCCATCATGGCTTGGACCAGCCAGGTGAGGCCTGGGTGGAGCCCTCGGCAGGGCCCATTCTTTGCTCTGTAGACGGCAACGGTGGCCTGTACTGCGCGCTGGCGGACCACCAGATCCTGGAGGACATGGAGCGCCGGGGAGTGGAGTTTGTGCACGTGTATTGTGTGGACAACATACTGGTGCGGCTGGCCGACCCGGTCTTCATAGGCTTCTGTGTGCTGCAGGGGGCGGACTGTGGCGCCAAGGTGAGCGCCCTGCCCCGCCCCTCCCCTCCCCCGACCTTGGCCCCGCCCCTCGCCGAGCCCCGCCCCTCCACCCAGCCTGGCCACGCCCAGCTTTCTGAGCCTACCTCGGGTCCTGGCTGCAGGTGGTGGAAAAGGCATACCCGGAAGAGCCTGTGGGCGTGGTGTGCCAGGTGGACGGTGTCCCCCAGGTGGTGGAGTACAGCGAGATCAGCCCTGAGACCGCACGGCTGCGTGCCTCCGATGGGGGCCTGCTCTACAATGCAGGCAACATCTGCAACCACTTCTTCACCCGGGGCTTCCTCCAGATGGTCACCAGGTGTGCGGCCGCAGGTGGCCGAGGAGTGCCGGCCAAAGCTGCCTGCCTCGACCTGGGACCGGTGGAGCCAGACTGGGCTGAGGACCCTGGGTCACTACAGCAACTGCAGTCTGGCCTGAGCTGGCCAGGCTGTGGTCAGGAGCAGCTGACGGGTTGGGATGCTGAAAGGTTCTTGCATTTAAACAAACAGAGGCATTGGAGATCGGCATGAGCCATGCTCTGCAGGCAGCTGGTGTGAGGCTCTGTGGTCAAGTCTCCCTTCTTCTTCTGTGCAACTGCCCCATTGCCCATAGGTGCCACTTCTGCCCCGTGGCTTGCCAGTTTCTGTTTGCCTGGGCAGGACATGGCTGATGGTGCCTGGCTCTTGGCACTGGGTGTGCAGGGAGAGAGACCTGTGCCCTCCCCAGAGATCTTGCTTGGCTTCTGCTGCTTCTGTTGCGTGTGGTGTCTGTCTGCCAGCCTGTCCCACCTAGCCAGCTGTGCCCAGAGATGGGGACGAGGCTCCCAGATATGTGCTGTCTGAACTGTACCTTCCCTCCCATTTGCCCTCCTGCCCCCCAGGGAGCTCGAGCCCTTGCTGAAGCCACACGTGGCTGTGAAGAAGGTCCCATACGTGGATGAGGAGGGAAATCTGGTAAAGCCGCTAAAACCGAACGGGATAAAGATGGAGAAGTTTGTGTTTGATGTGTTCCAGTTTGCTAAGTTAGTGCTAGAAGTCATTTATTTTTTCCTTCTCTTTGCTCTCTTTTGGTGGTGGGTTCTGAGGCCCAACCAAGCAGGGAAGTGGAGGCTCAGTAAGGGGCCAGGAGGACTGCAGGCAGACGTCAGGGGAGAAGGCCAGGGTTTCTTGCCTCTGAGAGGAAGCAGCCTCCAGGGGTGGGAACATAGGGAACATCTGGGGCAGTTGAAGTCCTTGGGGGGACAGTGTTACCACCTCCTGGGTCCTTCATTGCCCCTCACCCAGGGTTAGGAGGTGTTTCCAGGCTGGGTTGCTGGGGTGGCTCCTGGGGTGTGTGGTCCTCACTCTGGGGTCCCAGGGTCTGGGTGTTTGGCTGCTGGGAATGGAAGAGAGGACTTGAGCCATCCCTGGGATCTCAGGCACAAAGATTCACTCGGTGCCTGTGGGGGCTCCTCCCTAGACCTTCTGCTCATGGGAACAGACCCTCACTTAGTCACTATAAACCCAGCCCAGCCTTCACCTGCCCAGATGAGGGACTCTGGGCTGGGATGTGGGGTGACCAGCCCTTTTCCCCACCAGAAACTTTGTTGCCTTTGAAGTGCTACGGGAAGAGGAGTTTTCCCCACTGAAGAATGCCGACTTAGCTGACAGGGACAGCCCCTGCACTGCTCGGCGGGCCCTGCTTGGCCAGCACTACCAGTGGGCTCTGCAGGCTGGGGCCCACTTCCTGGATGCACACGGGGCCTGGCTCCCTGAGCTGCCCAGGTAAGTGTTGGCCCTGAGGTGCAGCCAGAAGGGGAGGGCTGTCAGGGGCCCAGTCCTCAGCCCTAGGGCCCTCTTGGCTCTGCCACCATCCAAGCTGAAGAGGGGCTTCTGCCCTGGCACTACTACACCAGGTGCAAGTGGCCATGTGCCCAGCCAACTCCAGGTTGCATGGTGATCTCTCAAGTTCTGCTCAGGGATCCAGGGGTAGCCAGGGGGCTGAACCCTCCCCAACTTATTCATTAGCTTTGGAACTGAGCCCCTGGCATGGCTTTCAGAAGACAGCAGGGCAGATTGGCTTCAGGGCTGGGAAAGAAAAGGATGTTTAGTTTCCATTTCCCTGACTGTGTGCAGCCACCACCTGAACCTGGCTGCCCGGGCTCTGTTGTGGGATGCTGGTGGGGGTGCATTCTAGTCCAAATCAAGGCCTGTCAAGGGGGACATTTGCTCAGGCTTCGGGGTGTCCAGAGGAAGAGGAGCTCTCTGAGAAGGGGGCTGCAGAGAGCTCAGCCTGCTGGGCTACCTCCCATTTGGGGGTGGTGCTGGGGAGGGCCTGGACAGGCACCTGGAGGCAGATGCTGACAAGCGGACTTCCCTCAGCTGGCCCGGAAATGGAGACCCTCCAGCCATCTGTGAAATATCGCCCTTAGTGTCTTACTCTGGAGAGGTGAGAATTGCCCATCCCCATCTGGGGCTTTTCTGGGGTCAGGCCTGTGTGAATAAGAGGAGTATGTCTGGGGAGAGGTGGGTGCTTGACTGGAGAAGGCACAGCTCTGCCTCAGTTTGTCAACAGGGTAGATGGGTCCTTAAGTTGCAGAGGACTTTGTGGGTACAGGGTGGGGTGTTGTATCCAGAGGCCTTTGCAGGTCCTAGGAGGGGTGTGTGGGGGACAACCCAGGCCTGAGCCCAGTGGGACCAGGGCTTTGTGGACTTGTTGAGAGGGACAAGCCTTTGCTGCCTACAGTTGGCCTGTCACTCCACCCTCCCCATGGTCAGTGAGGCTGACTGCCAAAGGGTCTCATGCTGCTGCTCGTGGGTTAGGCCTGGTCGGCCCCGGAACCTCCTGATCTGGCAGATGATTGCTGGGCGTGGCCATTG
The DNA here is from genome assembly GCA_023783475.1 of Daubentonia madagascariensis. Taxonomy (NCBI): domain Eukaryota; kingdom Metazoa; phylum Chordata; class Mammalia; order Primates; family Daubentoniidae; genus Daubentonia; species Daubentonia madagascariensis. The sequence continues at coordinate 321,228 of JAKFHU010000226.1, forward strand.
TGTTGGACGCCTTCCGGTGAGTGTACCTGCAGGCGGGTCGCCCTCTCCTGACGAGGACAGGCCAGGGTGACAGCACCAGAGTCCTGAGCATCCAGCGGCAGCTGGTTGGGTGGCCTGGCCTGAGGCTCCAGGCATGAAAGCAGGTTGCTATGCACTTCCAGCCTGCAGAACACAGATGGAAACATGCTGGTTTGCTCCACAAGGGTGGAGCCTCTCCTGTCACCCCTGGACATAAGTGACTGTGGCCTGCTGTGGGGTCCAGCTGAGAGGCAGAGGGACTCGGGACCTTGGAGAGTGGGGCCCAGTGAAGATGTGGTGTCAGCTGGTGAGAGCAGGATGGGATGTCCTTGGGAAGCCAGCCCTGGCCAGCATGCAGATCCACCGTATTCTTGGCCAAGGGAGAGAAGGCCCTAGCCACAGCCAAGACGCTCTTCTGCACATTGCAGATGAGGAAGTGGAACGAGGTGGACAAGTTCCGCTCCCTCATGGGGCATATTCAAAGGGGCTGCCCTTTCCCTGGCAGCTGAAGCAGTAACTGGGGTGAGGCAGGGATGTCACAGCCTGGTCTCCCCACAGAAGGGGCCCAACTGTCGGTGATAGAGGCTCTGGGAGAAGCTCGGCCTAGACCCTGAGATGGAAGCCGGCATTCCCTGCCTTCCCTGTTTCTCCCCCAGGCCTCAGCCTCTCAGCCACACCCACGGTTGGCTTCAGGCTGCGCAGTTTTTCACGCTTCTCCCAACAACCACTGGGACCAGTACTGGTGGCCTCCTGTGATGGCTGCTGTGTAATCTGGGATTCACTGAGTCAGGAGCACCACCCCGCACCCCACCTACCTGTATTTCTGACAGATCTTGGTGCTCAGGCTCCTCCCAAGCTCCCAGGATGGGGAGGCAGCCTCCATATTTGGTGCCCTGGCCCCCTTCCTGCAGCCCTGTACCCCGGATGAGGCTGGGGGAGACCAGCTGGCCCAGGTCTCTTCCCATGGTGCTACTGCTCCAGGGTGCAGTGCCTCTGTTGATTTGCACCTGCGTTCTCATCTGGGAAAGGACAGTGGCATCTACCTCTCCCCGCTCATGTGAAAAGAGCTATGAAAAGGAGCCTGCTGCTGAATCCTTACCTGCCCCCGAGCCCTGCAGCCCACGGCCTCAAAGGGAGAGCCCTACACTCGTCCCTACTGGTTTCCCCAGAGGAGGGATGTTCTCTGGAAGGCTGGGTTCAGATGCAGCTGATTTGTCCAATGGCATAGAGTGGACAAGGGCTGCATCTCACTGCATCCAGACCTGGGCAAAACAGCAGGGACAGGCCCACACCTTGCCATTCTTAGAACCAAAGCTGAGAGGACCTCTGCCTCCACCCAGGCACTGCCAATTGCCTTGTTGCAAACCATGTACCTCAGGACTCTTCTGTTAGCCGTTCCACAGACAAGCAGACAACCTGGGGCAGGAGAGGGTCAGCCAAGTGTGAGACAGAGCACAGCTGCCCTTCATGGCCACAACAGGAAAAATTATACAACCTCTTTTCTACACAAGTACACTTAGTAAGGAAATTCTTGAAACAACTTTTTTTAAGTCTCAAATAATTATGCTATCTATGTAGAGTTGCAAAGAAAGCCACCAGATATCCCAAGTATACTTCATCCAGTTTCCCCCAATGGACGCATCTTAATCATATGATTATAGGACGATATGAACCCCAGGATGTGACACTGGCACGGCATTTCAAGTCGTCACACGCATTGATTAGCGCACCCACCACAACCCAGATGCACAACTGTTCCATCACCACAGAGACCTCCCTTGTGATACCCCTTCGTAATCACACGCGCCCCACCATCCCTAACCCCGGGCCCCCACTGATGAGACAACTGAGTTTTGGAAGATTGCTGACATCTCGGCGTCCTGTGGATGGGACACTGGCAGTAAACACAAGGTGCTTATGGGACATGCGAGTGCAGTTTTTGACCAGCACACGGGCGGTGGGAACAGAGACCAGGTGTTCACAGCTGTGTCCCAGGGCCGGGGCTCCCTGGGGGCCCCTCTGGGAACAGGAGTGCACACATGAAGGCCGACGCCACGCTGGGGCGCCGGGAACCCCCCTGTGCTCCGTCCAGCTCTACACCAGGGTCCCAGGAGGGCCTGAGACACCCTAGGGGGTCAGGAAACGTGGGGCGCTCTGCAGGGGTGGGCTCCTGTACCCCCAGCTCTGACAGCCTGGTGACTCGCCCTCCTGCACGTGCATCCTGGACAGGGACGGACGCTTGAGGGCATTGTTGGGACTGACAGCGGAGCTGCCTGTGGAGTCACCCTAGAAAGAGACTCGGAGACAGGCTCTCCATGATAAATGGTTGTCTTCGGGAATAACGGAGACTTGCGATTCAGGCTACGCAAACCTCGGCAGGCCGCAGGCATCGTGGGGGGAAGCGGGCGGGGGAAGGGGACCGTCTCAGGCAAGCAGCGGTCCACGGAAGCTGTTTGAAACCAAAGGCTACGAAGACCGAAGGCGACAGGGTTTATCACGGAGTTGGCACGAGCGCACCGGCTGAGACGGCCTTCGCCGGGCGAGTGTCCTCGCGCAAGCGGCGCGTCCGGGACGCTGGACTCTCGAGGACGCTCTCGTGTAAGTCCCGGCACCAGTCGACGCGCAGGAACGCCTTGCCACGAGCCTCTACAGGCACGTGTTCTCCACGGCGCCTTCACCGCCTCCTCCGACTTCATTCTGGCACCGGCAGCGCCCTCGGAGATGACCCCTGGAAGGGAGGGCGGGCAGGTTCAGACGAGCCCAGCGCCGAGCAGGAGGGCGCGGCCGGGGGAGGCCTGCAGACACCCGGGAATGCCGCGGCCAGCAGTGGGCAGCCCGGCCGGAGAGGACCGGGGGGGCCCGGCTTGGGGCCGGGCGGCAGAGCCCGAGGCAGACGCGTCCTCGCGCTGCGGCGGAAGCCGCCTGGCCCCTTCGGCGGTTGTTGTCGGGGGACAACGCGCGCACAGCAAACGCGGCCATCACAAGCCCACCTCGGAGCCCACCAGGCTCGAGGGGCGAAGCCGCCCTGCCCTTGACCCGGCCCCGCGCCTCCCCGGCGTCCCGGCCGCAGCCCCGCGCCGCGGGTCCCGGGACAGGGGCGCCGGGCGCAGGCGCTCCCTGCAAACACGGCGGCGCCGCCCGGCCGCCTCCCCGGGCCGAGCTCCCGGGTACGTGCGTCGCCCCGCGAGGGCGCGGGCAAAGCGGGTCCGGGCGACGACGGGAGGCCGGAGGGGTCGCGTCCGGAGCCCGGGAGGGCGAGGACCGGGGAGCCCCGGGCAGAGAGCACGGCCCCGGGCGGAAGCCAGGCCCGCGCCGTTGCTATGGCCACGGCTACGGTCCGAGGAGATCTGCGCAGGCGCGGGCGGGCGCAAGCGCGGTGGGCGTGAGGTCGGGGCGCAGGCGCGCAGGGGTCCGACGCAGGCGCCGTGCAGTGTAGCCCCCGCAAACCGGGACCGGAGGGGTCGCGCGCAGGCGCAGTGGGGGGGCGGGGTCAGCAAGGACGCGGCGCGTGCGCAGTCGCGCCGCAGCGCGGCGGGCGGGGTGTTGACGGCGCTGCGATGGCTGCCGGCGCGGGTCGGAGGAGCGAGGCTCCGGGTGCCTCTCCGAGCCCGACTTCCTGACGCCGCCAGTGGGCGGGGTCCCCCGGGCCGTCGCCGCCGTCATGTACCCCCCGCCGCCGCCGCCGCAGCGGGACTTCATCTCGGTGACGCTGAGCCTCGGCGAGAGCTACGACAACAGCAAGAGCTGGCGGCCGCGCTCGTGCTGGAGGGTGAGGGTCGGGCGGCCCCTCGGGGCGGGGGCCCAGGCCGGGCGGGCCCGACCTGCCCCGGCGCCCGCCCTCGCGCCGTCGGCCCGCAGAAGGGGGCAGGTGCCGCTGTCGGGGCCCGGGCGCGGGGCCGGCTTGCCTGCCGCCGCCTGGGCGGCCGGGTCCCGCGGGGCGGTGGCCGTGGGAGGGGGCCCGGAGCCCCCGCTGGTCGTCTGGGCTTCGTGGCCCGTTTCTGCGAGGTCCTGGCCCAGGCGCCGGCCGCTCTTGCAGCGGAGGCGCGAGGCCCCCGTGGTGCGCGCTGCCCCGGTGCGGCGAGCGGCCGGCCCTCGTCGCTGACTGCCGCTGTGCTCGCGGCGGCCTCGGGCCGACGGGCGTGGGCGCTTGCCGCGGCCGGGCCGGTGCGTCGCGGGAGTCCTTCGCCGCTGCTGATGACCGAGGACAGAGAGGGGTCTGCGCTGGTTTCCTCCTCCTCGCACCTGAGCCCGTGTCTTGGGACGTCCGTAGATTGTCCCAGCAGTGTCGTCCCTGCTGAGCGGGCGCCTCTGCCCGTTCAGAACGAGGGCGACTGCACCCGGATCTTGCTGAGTGGCTCGTCGTCCTCACTGAATTGGTGGCAGGTGGAGAGACTTTCAGCTGTGCGTATTTCCGTAAGAAATGCCGTTCTCTGTCCCTCCCTCAGAAATGGAAGCAACTGTCGAGATTGCAGCGGAACGTGATCGTCTGCCTGTCGGCCTTTCTGATGCTCTGTGGGCTCCTGTCCTACGCCAGCCTGGCGGACCGGTGGAAAGGTAGCAGGAGCACGTGTGCCTGAAGAGGAGCCTCGTGCTGAGGGGTCGAGGGCTGCCGGGGCGGGCGCGGTCTTGCGTTCTGCCTTGAACAGCTCCGGGAGGCGTGTGTGGCAACGAACGCATTGGCAAGAGAGGAAGAGAAGGAGAAAGGTAGAGCTGTGTTTAACCACCGGGCTAGAGCGCAGGTGCTAACTTGGTGCTGTCTGCCTGCTTTCTAGGTGTCTAGTGTAAGTACTGGCGTCTCCAGCTACGCTCTTCCGTAGAGTAAGTCAGGTCGCGAGCTTGAACGCGCAGTCTAAAGAATTACACGAGTCGCTGCACAGGTTTCCCAGCGCTCGTTACCGTGTGTTTGGAAAAGAACAGGGAGAGTTCTGGTGAGGACGGGGACTCTCTTCTGAATTTCTCTGAGATCGCTTCTTCTAGAGGGAAGGCTAAAGAGCTGCTGCAGGGTGCTCAAATAAATTGCCCATCTGCCACCGTGTTGTGCTTTCTGGAGTGGGAGATGTTAAGGTGAAGCATTCGGGTGTGTGTTGTGGATAAGGACGCAGACTGCCAAGTGCTTTGAAAAAGATTTCGTTCCCTTTGGCCATTGTTGAATTCATTTCAGTGACTTTCAGGTCTCCTTAGGTTGTTCCGTAATGAATAACACCTGCCGGGTGTTTTGATGAAGCAGTTTAAATCTCTTCTAGGCCTTGTGACACGTTTGAGATAAAGTAGATTCTCTTGTTCAGCTCTGAGTGTCAGGCCAGCAGAAGAGCAGAAGATGAGGCCAGAAATCCTTGAGTTGAAACCAGCAAATCCACCCGTCTTACCAGCTCCTCAGAAGGCAGATGCTAACCCGGAAGACTTCCCAGAGATTTTGTCTCAGGTACTTTAGTAAACCACGTGTGGAATGATACTGGGCCCGTTCCAGAAGCATCTCAAACTAGTAAATGAGGTCTCAAGCAGACTGAGAAGAGTGTTTCGCACCGTTTGTCCCGTGCGTTTGCGTCACGCTCACTCGTTCTGGGCTGGTTGGATGACACTTGGGGAAAGAAAGAGGCGTATTCTTTCCTTCATTCTCTTTGAACGCTGACCATGGGCCGGCTCCTGTGTTAGGTGCTAGCTTCACAGTGGTGAATAGAACAGACCTGTGCCTTCTCCGGAGTGGCCCCAAGCTGGGGGGAGAGGCAGGTGGCACGTGGTGTGTGTCCTGTGTGGGAGAGAACAGGACTTGGGAGGAATGGGGGGGGGGAGGGTCCCCCGGGTGGAGCGGCCAGTGAAGGCCGAGGAGGAAGCAATTTGGGGACACTGAGGCACTCCGTTTTGGAGCCGGCCAGTTTGAGGTGCCTGGGAGGCAGCGTGGAGACAGCGGGGGCGGGGGAGGGGGGGGGGGGCTGGTGTCGGGACCAGACTCTTGGCCGGGGAGACAGGTTTTGGGAGTCCCCGGGTACAGGCGGCGTGTTGTCTGGAAAGGTGGAGGAAGGGGCCTGGCCCAGTCCTGGGGGGGGTGGGGCGCGGGGGGCAGCGGCAGTGGAGACTGGAGGTGGGTCTGGTGGCAGCAGGAGAACCGAGGAAGTGCCTGTCAGTGAGAGGTGGCTCCGGAAGGAGAAGGTCCGTGACCCGGGTGACATTGAGAACTAGATACAAAGAGGTTGAAGGTAAAAGGATGGAAAAAGCCATTCCATGCACATAGTAACCAAAAGAGGGCTGGGTGGCTATATCAAAGGTAAACAAAATATACTTTAAGTCAAAAGCTGTTACAAGAGATAAGGGTACTATATATTAATAAAAGCATGAATTCATGGAGAAGATTTAAGAATTTTAAACATATTCATCAACAATAGAGCCTCAAAATATATGAAGCAAACATTGGCAAAATTAAAAGAGAGAAATAGAAAGTTCTATTATAATATTTGGAGATTTCAATCAACCAATTTCAATAATGGATATGATATCCAGACAGAGGATCAATAAGGAAATAGAGGGCTGGAACAACACTGTCATTTAACTACACCTAACAGGCATTTATAGAACACGCCACCCAACAGAATTATTTTCAAGTGCACGTAGAACGTTTTCCAGGATAGAGATATGTTAGGTCAGAAAACATGGTTTAGTATATTTTCAGAGATTGTAGTAATACAAAGTATATTTTAGCCATAATGAAATGAAGCTAGAGATCAGTAACAGGGAAAAGTAGAAAATTCACAAATATGTGGAAATTAAACAATATACTCTTAACCAATGGGTCAAAGAAGAAATCACAAGGGAAGTTAGAAAATACTTAGAGGTGAGTGAAAATGAAAAGAGGACATACCAGGATTTACGGAGTGTGGCGGAAACAGTGCTCAGATGGAAATTAATAGCCGTAAACAGCGTAGGGTCCCCCAGTTCCCCTTGCTTTTTCTCTTGTCCCGACCAGGAAACACAGGGTGCCTTGACCACTCTGTGACCTGCCCAGCTGCATGTTTTTCCCTGGGGCCTTGAACGTTTCCAGGCACTGACAAAGGTGTTTAGTTTGTTGTCCAAAACACTGAAGGAAACTAGCCCTGGCCCTGAGCCAAATTCCTTAAACCCTCATATAAACCCCGAGCCCCTCATTGAGGATGTACCTAGGTAGAACATCCCTTTTTTGGTTCTTCACCTTGAGGACACGCTGCAGCCCTCTGTATGTTAGTTCCCCTATAAATCCTTTGGACTGATCACTCTGGTATTTAGTGTTTCTTTCTTTGGAATTCCAATCAGCCCCATCTTGGGACGGTTTGGGGCAGTCCCTTGTGGGAACTCCTCTGCCACTCCTTTCTGGGGCAACTCCAGCTGCAGGTTTGGCTGGGATGAGAAAAAAACACCTACATTAAAAAAGAAAAAAGATCTCAAATCAATGACCTAACTTTACGTATTGAGGAATTAGAAAAACAGCAAACTAAACCCAAAACAGGAGGAAGGACAGTAGAGAATAGAGTTGGGGTGAGTAAAACAGAGAAGAGAAAGACAATAGCATCTTAAAACAAAAAGCTGCTTTTTTGAAAGGATTAACAAGATCGACAAACCTTTAGCTAAACTGACAAAAAAGAAAAGACAGAAATAACTAAAAATCAGAGATGAAGGTGGGCATCACTACTGACCTTATAGAACTAAAAGGGATGATAATAAAATAGTATGAACAAGTGTAAGCTAACAGATTTGATAATCTAAATGGAATGAACAAAGTCCCAGAAACACACAGATTACCTAAACTAACTCAAGAAGATACAAAAATCTCAACAGACCTGTAACAAGAAGTTGACACAATAATTTTTTTAAAAACCCTCCAACAAAGTAAAGGCCAGTTCCAGGTGGCTTCACTGGCGATTTCTACCAAACAGTAAAGAAGAATTAACACCAGTGCTTCTCAAACTCTTCCAAAAAATTAAAGAGGAACGCTTCCTAATTCATTCTGAGGCCAGCACCAATCAATGTAATAAACCACATTAATTGAATAAAAGGGGGAAAGAACATATAAGCATCTCAATTGACAAAAGGCATTTTACAAAATCCAGCATCCTGTCCTGGTAGAAACACTCATAAAACTAGCAATAGGAGGGAACTTCCTCAAGATGATAAAGGGCCTTTACAAAAAACCTAACATCGTGCTCAGTGGTAAAAGCCTTAAAGCCTTTTCTCTAAGATCAGGAACAAGGTGAAAATACCCTTTCACCACTGCTAGTCAGTACTGTCCTGAAATTCCTAGCCAGGGCAATTACAGAATAAAATAACAGGCATCCAAATTGGAAAAAAAAGTAAAATTATCGATATTCACAAATAACACGATCCTATATGTAGAAAATCACAAAAAACCCACAAGAAAGCTTCTAGAGTTAGTAAACAAATTCAGTAAAGTTGCAGGGCACAATATCAACAAAATCATTTATGTTTCTATGCACCTGCAATTGAACAATCCAAAAAGGAAATCAAGAAAACAATTCTATTTACAATATTATCTAAAATAATAAAATGCCTAGGAATAAATTTAACCAAGGAGGTAAAATAATTGTTCACTGAAAACTACAAAACATTGCTGAAAGAAATTAAAACCTAAGTAAGGGGAAAGATAGTCCTTGTTCATAGATAGGAAGACTTAATATTGTTAAGAGGTTAATTACTTCCCAAAGCCATCCAAAACTATCTTGAAAAAGAAAAACAAAGTCAGACACACATTTCCCAATTTCAAAACTCACTACAAAGTTACAGTATTGAAAACAGTGTGTTACTGGCACAAGGACAGACATATAGACCAATGGAGTACAAGTGATTGTCCAGAAATAAACTCCTACATCTATGGCCAGTTGATCTTTGCAAGGGTGCTAAGTCTATTGAGTGGGGGAAAAGGACAGTGTCTTCAACGAATGGTGCTGGGAAAACTGGATATACACATGTAGAGAATGAAGTTGGACCCCTACCTCACACTATGTACAAAATTAACTCAAAATGGATCAATGACCTAAATATAAGAGCTAAAACCATAAAACTCTTAGGAAAAAACATAGGGGTAAATCTTCATAACTTTGAATTTGGCAGTGGATTCTTAGATATGACACCAAAAGCACAAGCAACAAAAATAAAAATAGATAGATTGGACTTCATGGAAATAATAACTTCTGTGCATCAAAGGACACTATCAACAGAGTAAAAAGGTAACCCACAGAACGGGAGAAAATATTTGCAAATCTCATATATGACAAGGGATTGATATCCAGAATACTTAAAAAATTCATGAAACTCAACAACAAGAAAAGCCCAACTCAAAAATGGGCAAAGGACTTGAAGATACATTACTCCAAAGAAGATACACAGGTGGCCAATAATCACATGCAAAGATGCTCAACATTACTGATCATTAGGAAAATGCAAACTAAAACTTCAGTGAGATACCACCTCACACCCATTGGGATGGCTGCTATCACAAGAAAAAACAAATGACAAGTGTCGGAGAGGATGTGGAGAAATTGGAACCTTGTGCACTGTTGGTGGGAATGTAAAGTGGTGCAGCTGCTGTGGGAACCAGTATGGTGGTTCCTCAAAAAATTAAGTATCAAATTATATGATCCAGAAAATCCATTTCTGGGGATATACACAAAAGAATTGAAAGCAGAGTCTCAAACAGATACGGTATACCTATGTTCATAGCATTATTCACAACAGCCAAAATGTGGAAACAACCCAAGTGTCTGTCAGTGGATCAACAGATAAGCAAAATGTGGTCTATACATTTAATGGAGGAGCCATAAAAATGAATTAAATTCTGACATGCTACAACATGGATGAACCTGAGCCAGACACAAAAGGACAAATACTGTATAATTCTACTTATATGACATATCTGGAGTAGGCAAATTCATAGAAACAGAAAATGGAATGGTGAGGCCAGGGGCTGGGGAAGGGTGAGTAGGGGGTGTAATGGGTACGGAGTTCTCTTTGGGGTGATGAAATAATTTGGAAAATAGGTAGTGGTGAGGGGGCACAACATTGTGATCATTGTCATTGTATTTTTTTTTTTTTTTAAAGACGCAGGGTCTTGCTCTGTCGCCCAGGCTGGAATGCAGGGGCTAGATCATAGCTCACTGCAGCCTTGAACTCCTGGGCTCAAGCGATCTTCCTGCCTCAGTCCCCTGAGTAGCTGGAACTACAGGTGCACCACCACACCCGGCTAATTTTTCTATTTTTTGTAGAGATGGGGTCTCACTATGTTGCTTATATTGGTCTCAAGCTCCCAGCGTCAAGCAATCCTCCTTCCTTGGCCTCCTAGAGTGCTAGGATTACAGGCATGAGCCACCATGCCTGGCCGGTGAATGTACTTAATTCCACTGAATTCAACACTTGAAAGTGGTTCCATGGTAAATTTTATGTTGTGTATTAATATAACGCACCACACAGACCAATAAGACCTAACTGCAGATGCAGCAGGGTTGGACCTGCTTGGGAACAGTGTCTGCCAGGACAGGGACTCACATCCCCGCCCCCGTTGCTAGCAGCTTTTAGGTCTGCCGGGGCAGAGCAGATGGTAGTGAGGGGCCTGGCACAACCCCCAAATCTGTGAGCTGTGGAGGGTGGGGGAGGGCTCTGCACCCACAGAGGTAGCACAGCTGGGGGCCACTGGGTGTGGCTGGGTGGTCTGCGAGTGAGGGGTTTGGGCTCAGGTTCTCCTTGCCTCTCTCAGTCCAGACCCCCAGGATTGCCCTCCCTGGCACCTTAGGCCCACTGGGATGACAGGTCTTCTGCAGGCGTGCCATCTGCCCTGCGCTCAATTCCTACCTGGAGGTGGGTGGAGAGAGGCCCCTCAAGAGCCCCGCATCAGCTGCAGGTGCATCTGCTGCAGGTGTGGGGCAGGTCTATGCCACCCACCAGGCCCACGCTCAGGAGATGGTGGGCAGGGGTTAGGGAAACCTGGATCTGGGGTGGGGCCTCCAGAAGCCATACCCCTCAGGGTGTCCAGTGGCCATGGAGGGGTCTGCCTGCCTCCCTGGTGCCCAGCCCACCTGCCAGCTCCTTCCCCCACCATCTGAGATCAGAGGCCACCTTCCCAAAGTTGCCTGGCCTGGCTCTGTGTGTGGTAAGGGGTGGAGTGAGAAGCTCCAGCCCCACTCGAGAAATGTGGGCAGTGTGGCCATAGCCACCCTCAGCTCCTAGGCAGATCCTGACCCGCTGGCCCCATGCAGGGCACCCTCCCAGGCCCAGAAACCCCTGACTGCTGCCTGGAAGGGCCATCAAGCCCTGGCCATGAGCAAGAGAGGAAGCAGCTTGGAGGCCCCGCTGCCCCCAAACCACCCTCCTGCTCGGGCCCCTCCTGTGGGCATAGCCAGGCATGCATGGCCTAGGTGGGGCTCTCACTGCTGTGTCTGGAGGCCTGGTGTGTTTGGGGGAGCCATTTGGCCAGGCTCTTGGCTGAGGTGCCCTGAACAGGGGCGCTGGGGGCACCCGCCATCGGGGGAAGGTCCTTGAGTACAGCCCCTTTGCTGGACACTTGGCAGGCTGGAGCCTGTAGCCTGGCCCTGCGGTGGGGGCCGCGGTGTGAGTACTGTCCTACTGCAACATGGACACATTGCTGTCCCCGTGCTGGGAGCCACAGCCAGTCTTGGGCATCAGAAGGGCCAACCATGTGGCTAGTCCTCTGTGCTCAGCCCCACACAGGATGGCTGGGCCAGGGGTCAGGGGTCATGCTGGCCAGGGACAGTCTTGGGAGTGGGACGGGGTGACTCCCTTTCCTTCTGCACCCGAGGCCGGGCCGCCCCACACCCATTCTGGGCCTGGCCGGACTGGATGGATGTAGCCAGAGACATGGCCGACTTGGCCACTCACCCAGGCACCTTCCAGCCTCCAGATGTTCCCTGGGGAGGAGAGGCCTGCGGTTCCCCTTGTCCCTCCATCCTGACAGGGCCGTGTGGGCACAGTAGGCCCAGTCAGCACCCAGCTCTTAGGAGCCAACTGCCACATCCCTGTCCTGCCCCAGCCCCAGCGGCACCCCACACTCCTGCTGGCTCTGAGGCCCTGGATCATCTACCTGCCCAGCTCCCTGCTGTCGCCTGGACAAGCCCAGTGTCCTTTCTCCAGGTGCTGTCACTGCACATGGGAACCCTGCCACCCCCATCTGCCTACCCCTGACCCTGCCTGGGAGCCTGGGGCCTTGTCCTCATGGGGCTGGCAGCGCAGTGGGACACGGACCAGGGCCATGGGATGGGAGGGGCTGGGCCGCAGGGCAGGTGACGTGCCCTGGCCAGTGCCAGCCCCACAGGGGCTGCAGCCACAGGCTGGAGGACATTCAGGACCCACAGCCCCAGGGGACCTCACCCCCTCGTGGACTCCCCTCCAGGGACCCTCCCCTCTTTCTGGGGGACAGGTGCCCCCCTCCAGCACCAGGCCTCAGCCCTCAGCCTGCCCATGCGTCCCCACGGCGACCGTCTCCATGGGACACAGTGGGTGCCCAGGAACCTTTGCCTGCCGTGCTCAGGACTCCAGCCATGGTCCTGAAGAAGGGACAGCCCCGCCCAAGCCGCCACGTGAGGCAGCCCGTGCCTGTCATGTGACCCTGCTCACGTGACCGCCTTGCCTACTGGCAAACCCAGACATGAGCCCCCGGCGCCAGGCACCCGCAGCCCGGCCAGCCCCTTCCTGGGCCCCAGTCCTGCTTCTGGTGCTCGGGCTGCCCAGCTTCCAGGCCGGGGGTGAGTGTGGATGCAGCGGCCCCTCCTCCCTGACCCCTCCGAGGCCCTGTGGCGCCCTCACCCTCACCCTCCCCTCGCCAGCCCACAGAGTCACAGACCCCAACTTTCGGGAGAGCTACTTTGCGCAGCTTCTGGACCATTTCAACTTCGAGAGGTTCGGCAACAAGACCTTCCCCCAGCGGTTCCTGGTGTCAGGTGAGGTCACTCCTGCCCTGCCGGCAGCCCCAGACTCACCCGTCCCTGGTCTCACCAGCCCCCTGCCTGCCTCCGCCCCACAGACAAGTTCTGGGACAGGGCTGAGGGGCCCATCTTCTTCTACACGGGGAATGAGGGGGATGTGTGGTCCTTCGCCAACAACTCGGGCTTCATCGTGGAGCTGGCGGCCCAGCAGGCGGCCCTGCTGGTCTTTGCGGAGCACGTGGGTAGCAGTTCCTGGATGGTCACCCCGGGCAGGCGGGCGGGTGGGCAGGCGGCGGGGGGCGGCGGGTTAGTGGTCCATGCCGTGCCCGCCCGCAGCGGTACTACGGGAAGTCACTCCCGTTCGGTGCACGGTCCACACGTCGCGGGTACACAGAGCTGCTGACGGTGGAGCAGGCCCTGGCCGACTTCGCGGTGCTGCTCCAGGCGCTGCGCCAGGACCTTGGGGCCCAGGACACCCCTGCCATCGCCTTCGGTGGGAGGTGGGTCCCCTGCAGCAGGGCCTGTGCTGTCCTCCAGGCCAAGGGATTTTTAGGCCGTATCTGCCCCCCACTCCCCGCTTCCCCATGGCTCACCACCCCCCTCAGCCCACGTGGGTGCAGCCACCTGGCTCCTGCCTGGAGAGCCGGCCTCTTGAACCCTGACACCCTCACCCAGCGCTCTTCTGCCCCATTGGCTCCGGCGCCCTTTGACCCCCACCTCCCTGCCTTTTCCTGATGCCTCGTCCCCTGGGAAGCCCACCCTGCCCTCCCTCCGAGCTGACCCCACTGGCTGGGAAGTGCTGGCCACACTAGTGGGGAGACCCCACCCGCCTCAACCTTGGCTGTGTCTCCAGGGCGGGGTGCCCACCAGGTGCTCCTCCCAGTGACGACTGCACCTGCGCAGGGCCCAGGGTCAGAATCTGGGGCTGGTGGAAGTTTTGGGTCCTTCTCTTGGCACCTGTGGGCCTCTAAGGAGGGAGAGAGGAAGTGGGTGTCGGGGGGGCTCAGCCCTAAGCCTGTGCCCTGTGCCCAGTTACGGGGGGATGCTCAGCGCCTACATGAGGATGAAGTACCCCCACCTGGTGGCGGGGGCGCTGGCGGCCAGTGCACCTGTTGTAGCTGTCGCAGGTCTCGGAGACTCCGGCCAATTCTTCCAGGACGTCACCACGGTGAGTGAGGGTCCAGGGTCTCCCAGGCCGACCTGGGTGCAGCGGTTGCACAAGCACAGTCTCTTCCCCAGGACTTTGTCAGCCAGAGTCCCAAATGTGCCCAGGGTGTGTCGGATGCCTTCCGGCAGATCAAGGACTTATTCCTACAGGGAGGTGAGGCACCCCCCTTCAGCCGAGCTGCCCCTGCCCACACACCCGCAGTCTCTGGACCCTCATCTCTGCCCTTCCCTGCAGCCTATGACACGGTCAGCCGGGAGTTTGGCACCTGCCAGCCACTCTCAGGCCCCAAGGACCAGACCCAGCTTTTTGTGTTTGCCCGGAACGCCTTCACTGTGCTGGCCATGATGGACTACCCGTACCCCACCGACTTCATTGGGCACCTTCCCGCCAACCCTGTCAGGGTGCGGTGCCACCTCCCGGGGTGTGGGGAGAGGCTGACTGGAATTTGGGTGGCGTAGCGTCCCGAGATCGGGGAAGGGCCCAGCTCTGATCCTCATCCTGGGGCCGGGAAGGTGGATCTGGGCGAGGGGCCCGCTGAGGTCCCTGTGCCCCTCCCCCCAGGTGGCCTGTGACCGGCTGCTGAGTGAGGCCCAGAGGATTTCGGGGCTGCGGGCTCTGGCAGGTGTGTCTTCCCCTCAACCCCAGACTGGGCAAGTGTGGAGACCCCAGCGCTGGTGCAGGGCTTGGCGGGGTGAGGTCTGTAGCCCTGGCCTGGGGGCTCTGCCTCCTGCCCTAGCTGGGCCACGGCAGGGTCGCAGGACTGAGGGCCATGAGGGGATGGGAGTGTGGCCATCCTGAGGACCCCTCCCAGCCTTGCCTGGGGCAGGCCTGGTGGGGGTGTGTTGCTCAGCGGGGCCTCTGGGAGTCCCCAGGTGCGGAGGGCCCCTGCCCTGCCCACCCCACCCCACTGGCCTGACCTCAACAGCCAGGCCCAGAGCTGATGGCTCACCCCAGACCCCCAGCAGGTGGCCCAGGGGGCTTTCCTCACTGGGACCCACAGGACCCAGGGCCCCTGCCCACCTGCGAGATCCTTCCAGGGGGACAGGTTGGTGGCCTGAGTGTGCATTGCCTCAGTGTCTAGCCTCCCGGCCCCAGCACCCTTCCTCCCCAGGACTGGTCTACAATGCTTCAGGCACAGAGCGCTGTTACGATATCTACCGGCTGTACCATAGCTGTGCTGACCCCACGGGCTGTGGCACGGGCCCCGACGCCAAGGCCTGGGACTACCAGGTGTGGGATGTGGGCGGTCTGGGGCCTCCAGGTGGGTTGTGGGCACGTGCACCTGCTTGACAGTGGTGTGGGGCATCCACAGGCTTGCACCGAGATCAACCTGACCTTTGCCAGCAACAACATGACCGACATGTTCCCCACGCTCCCGTTCACGGAGGCGCTCCGCCAGCAGTACTGCCTGGACACGTGGGGCGTGTGGCCACGGCGGGCCTGGCTGCAGACCAGCTTCTGGGGGCGCGGTGAGGCCAGGGTGGGGTGGGGGCCGCGCCCTGCCCTCGCAGCCCCTGCCCCCAGCTCACCACGCCTCGCTGTGTCCCTTGCAGATCTCAGAGCCGCCAGCAACATCATCTTTTCCAACGGTGATCTGGACCCCTGGGCAAGAGGCGGGGTGCGTCCTGGCCGGGTGGCCGCTGACCCGCGTGGGCCCTCGTGCTCTGGGCTCTCGCCCGGCTGTGTCTGCAGCTGTGGCCCTTAGTTTTTCTAAGGGATCCTGTGCAGGGATTCCCTGACCGGTTTGCCAGAACCTTCTCAGAACCCACTTTGCCTTTGCGGATCCACACTCACCCGTCTCGCCCCGCTTGCTCTGGTCCTCATCCCTCCCTGCTCTTGCCTTTGTGGTTCTTTTCCCGATTGTTTGGTGTGGACGGCACCTGGCTCATTCCGCTTCCCGTTTCCTTCCCACTGGGGCCATTCGAGGCCATGCGCTTGCCCTGAGTCCCTGCCTGACGGAGGCCCCTCCACTGACCACAGATCCAGCGGAACGTGAGCGCCTCGGTGGTCGCGGTCACCATCCGAGGGGGAGCACATCACCTGGACCTCAGGTGCGGTGTGAGGCGGCCCCGGGCTCCCTCTCCTGTGCCTGGGCTGACGGCTGGACGCGGCTAGGAGGGGAGGGCTCGGGGGCTGGGAGCTGCCTGCCTGGCTGACAGCCCCCCGGCTGCCCCTCAGAGCGTCCCACCCGGAAGACCCCCCCTCTGTGGTGGAGGCGCGAAGGCTGGAGGCCGCCCTCATTGGCAAGTGGGTGAAGGCTGCCAGGCGCGAGCAGCGGCCGGCCCCGCGTGGGGGGCCCAGAGGCTGAGACCAGAGGACCGAAGGGAGTGTGTCAAGGTTCCTTGTGGAGTGAGGCGCTGCGGCCACTGCCCTGCGTTTGGGTGGTCCCCTGGATCCTTGGGCCGGCCTCCGGTGGCCGCCCAGTGAGGGGGCTTTACTCGAGGGAGGGGCTCGTGCAAAGGGGAGGGGCTGAATAAACGTCCAGCTGGGCCTGTCCTGTCCGGTCCTGTTGTTTGTGGGGTCCACAGGCGGAGGCAAGAGGATGCCGCAGGGCCCCAGGACAAGCCACACGTTCAGCAAAGCGTAGACTCCTCAGCTCTCCAGTCTGGTATTTGCTTTTCCCAAGGACCAGCCTCCCCTCCCAGGAAGCCCTTTCACTGCTGGTGGCGCCATGGTGTGCAGAGGCAGTGGCCACACAGCCCCCGCGTCACTTCTCTGACATCCTTCTCAAAGTTACAGCCTCTGCCCACAGCGTCCTCCACGGAGGCCCCAGGATGGTGCTTTCAGCCCCCAAGGGGCACACACTGGTTCGGGGGCCCAGGGTGAGCTGGAGAAACGAGTCCCCGCAGCTGTTGAGGCCCCACCGCAGCCCCAGGAGGGCAGCACTGAGCCGGGTCAAGGGGCAGGTGGGAGCACAGCCCAGCCCTTCATCTGGGGCAGGTGCTAGGGCATCCTCGGAGATGGTGCCGGCTCTGCTGACACCTTTCCAGGCACAGATGTGCGGGGCGGGAAGCTGGCTTGGGGTGTGTACCTCAGGAGGGGCCGTCCCCAGGGGTGCACAGGGTGGCTGCCATGGGGTGTTCTGAGGTGTGAGACAGACAGGGAACAAATCCAAGAACCCAGGCCCCACCCACACTCAGAGCTGGGGCATCCGCGGGGGGTTGCAGAGGCAGCAGCCATGCGCCCAGGGTCAGCGCCATGACAGGGACGCTGCAGCTGACACCAAAGGGGAACAGGTGAAGAGATCCGAGGGCTCAGGCACCAAGGTACAGACTTTTCCACCAAGGAGGGGGGCACCAACCCTGCCAAGCCGCCAGAAGCTGCCTGAACGCGAGGGCCCACTGTGTCCCGCCACGGTGGCTGACGACACTGGCTCGTCCCCCCAGAGCCTCTCTCTGCCCACCAGCAGGGGCTGCAGCAAGTCTGACCTCGGGGAGCTGAGTTTTGAGATGTGACCCAAAGAACTGCTTTTCCCAGTGCTCCCCCGGACTTTGTAGTCATAGAGCCCCCCTCACACACAGGAGACGTCACAGTTAGAGCAAATCAACTTTTATCTTTCCTGAAAAGAACCATTTTATCCAACTGGGCTGGGAGCAGGAAGAACTTGCCCCTCGCCCCTCCCAGCCCCTGCAGGGCAGCCTGGAGGATCCCTGAGTCCAACATGTAAACATGAGAGCCAGGCCTGGATCAGGGCCCTTGAGACCCGTGGGTGGGACATTCAAGGCTCTGAACCAGAGCAGAGTACACCCGGGCTGTCCACTTGTCTCCTCTCTCTGAACATGACTCAAACTCCGGAGTCCTAAGCAACCTCCAGAGGGGACCAGAGTCCCCAGGACCACCGTGAAGTTGGCTGGTGGAGGGACGTTCAGGTTTCAGGAATTGTGAGCCATGATTCGAGTTTTCTCAAAGGAGGCAGAAGGCTCCTGGTGGACTGGCCCACCAAGTCACACGCCTGATTTTATTCTTACATGTCCTAATTAGAAGCAGAGACAAGGAGCCCAGAGCCAGGGCAGGAGCACGTGACGCTCAGTGGCTGCCCAATACCACGTGAGCCCTTTGGAAACGTCTCAGACCCAAGGCACCTCTGCCCACCCAGCAGTCCCCACACACCAGGAGCTGGCCCCCACTACGCGGGGGTCCAGATGGGCAGGGGATGGGCCTCGGTGTTGAAAACGTAGGTGTCCAGGCTGAGGAGGTCTGGGTCGTCAGAGAAGAGCAGGTACAGGTACTTGAGTGTCTCCCCCAGGAAGAAGCTCTCCATCTTGTCCCTGGGCTCAGGCTTTCGGGGATCCCGGACGTTGTTAATGGAGGAATAGCCGCCCGAGGGCACCTGCCAAGGCCAAGGCTGTGTCACACTGGTTGGGTGTACCCTGCTTCCACACCCAGCATCAGCCCTTGGGAAGAGCCGCCAGTCAGAGGTGCCAACCCCAGAATCCCCGCCACACAGCAACACACGTGGCCCCAGGGCAAGCTCAGGGGTGGAGGGCACACAAGGTCAGCTGTGGTTCCACCAGAGACCCCCTGGAAATGCCAACAACCCTCCCGTGCCCAGGACCGAAACTGCCTTCCCCAGAACCTTAGCTGAGGGAGCCTTGGCAAGGCCCTGAGGGCCACGTGGTGGGAACCTCCAGGCCCGGCGCCTCACAGCACCGGGCACGAGGCAGGCGCAGATGGCAGGAGGCTGAGGCAACGGAGGTCTCAGCCATGGTGACAGCAACACAGTGGGCAGTGGGGCTGGGAGGGCATGACCTTCCCTGAAACGGGGTCCGGTGTGTAGACAGAGTGCTGGGCAGCCCTGCCTGGCCACAGGAGGGGCAGCACCCCAGCCACTGGTGCACGTGCCTCGTAAACGGGGGGAGGAGGAGTGCACGTCAGGGCCACAGCAGGGACTGTCCCCAGGTAGGCCACCTGCTCCGAGCACTCTGGTCCCACATGCCATCAAACTCAGCGGCAGGAGGTGCCAGCCAGGCCCCTTGAACTGGGGTGCGGCCACCTTGAGGCCACAGCAAGCCTGCCCTTCCCCCACCTGCACCACAGCCAGCCAGAGCCTTGCAGCAGCCCGGCCATACCCACCACCAGGCGGCCAGTGACCACTGGGCATGCAGACCCCGGCACTCACCCGCGTGAACCTGTTGAAGCTCTGCAGGATCTCCCAGCCCCAGTCCTGGTACTTGCGGTCCCCCGTGAAGCGGTACAGATAGAACAGGCTCTCCACCGTCTCGGGCCGCAGCAGGTTGTGCCTGTCGGCCGGCTGGGGACACAGCAGAGCTCAGGGCGGGGCCAGCCCTGCTGGTGCCCTCCCCACCCTGCCTGACCTTGGCCCAGGCCCAGACCCACCTTGACCTCAACATCCTGATGGCCCGGCTGGGGGTAAAGGTTGAAGTGCACAATCTCGGGACTCAGCCCCGTCTCCATCTGACGGTTCATCTGGTAACAAGTCTCCATGAGCTCCTGGGCCAACTGCATGTGGTCGGCGGGAAGGCCGTGGTGGACGCCCAGAGCCAGCGTCCCTGGCAGGAAGCACACTAGGTGGTCCTGGAATCAGAGGGTCCCCTCAGCCCGATCCTAGGCCCATGCCCTCGGCCTGCAGCCACACAGGTGGCCAATGCTGGGGGCCAATGCCATCTGAGCCTCCGGCGTCCCTAGGAAGGACAACTGCCTAGTGACACTCATCTCGGCCACAACAGCAGGAGCACGAGGGGCAGCTCAACTACAGGCCAAGCACTTCCTGCTCCTTGGGGGCAGGGGAGAGGCTGTGAGGGCAGGCTCCTCTGGGGAAGCCACGCTACCGTGTCTCTCCAGGCCCCTCCAACACCTTCGGAGCACCTGCTGCACATCAGGCACCACAGGGAGGGTTGGGGAGGGAGCTGCCAGATGGGGCCAGGCCAGGCAGCAAAGGTCACCTGTGATCTCAGCTCACGCGCCTTGGCCAGCGTCTGTTTTCCAACGTCCAGACTCAGGAAGCTTAGAGGCCATGGAAAAAGGGGCGGCCTCCCGAAGGCCCCATGTACCCCATGGACACACTCACCATCTTGGCGCTAAAGCGGCCGTGGGCAAGTTCCCCCACGAAGGTGAGCTTACTGGGTTCAGAATGCTGCAGCAGGTGTGTTTTTATTCCCTCGATGGCTTCAATGTAGTCTTCCAGTAACCTGTGAAAACCAGCAGGTCAGGTTACTCCAGCCACAGCAGGTGAGCTGGCTCCTGCGAGGGTCCCAAGAACAGGCGCATTCTGAGCTGTGATCCACACAGGAGCACAGCAGGCCTGGACTGGACCTTTCTGGACAGAAGACGCCACCACACACAGCCCAGCGACAACTCAGGCCTTCAGCTGGGCACTGACCCTGGACCATGAATGGCCCCTGCACCCTCACGGAGGCCATAAAAAGTAAATTCGTTCAGCAGGAAAAGCCCAGACCATGGCTGGCATGGCTGCTGTTTCCTGACAAAGAACTGGGACAAGTGAGGCTTCGGGAAGGCTACATCAAAGGCAGCAGAAACAGGCCTCACTCTGTCTCCTTTTTCCCGCCCTGGATCCACTGCTTCAGCAGGTACTCGTAGTAGCTGTCAGCCCTGGCGCCCAAGGTGAACACCCCCAGGTGGGTGAAGAGGCCGCTGTGGGTGTTGATGAACATGGGCACCAACCCATCCTTCTTCCCAGACAGGGAGTGGATGTGCCTTGTCACCTCCTCCACGGCCTCCTGCAGCAGAAAGGGTGACAGTGCGTTTGCTGTGCAGATACAGCTCCGGCTGAGCTGCAAAGAGGGCTCCGTGAGTACTGCCTCCTTCTCTCCCCTTCACTGGTTTATTCCCAGCAGAGGAGAGGACTGCGGTTCCTGGCCTGCACCACACCTGGCAGCCCACGCTGCACAGCCACCAGACCCACACGCTAAGATGTTCACAACACTGAATTCTGCAATGATCTCTTGAATACGACACTAAATGCATGGGCCACAAAAGAAAAAATAAATTGGCTTGCATGAAAAGTTTTAAATGTTACACAACAGAAAACCCTACCAACGGTGTAAAAAGGCAACCCTCAGAATGAGAGAAACATTTGCAAATCATGTATCTGATAAAGGGTTAATGTCCAGAATAAATATGGCAATCCTAAAACTCGACAAAAAAACAACCCACCCAATTCAAGAATGGGCCAAGGACTTGAACAGACATTTCTCCAAAGAAGATAGACAAACGGCCAATAAGCACATTTGTATCACTATCATATCACTAACGTTAGGAAAATACAAACGAAAACCACAATGAGTATCACCTCACAACCATTAGGATGGCTACTGTCAAAAAACCAAAAAATAACAAGTGTCGGTGAGAATGTGGAGAAACCGGGACCCTTGTGCACTGTTGCTGGGAATGTAAAATGATGAAGCTGCTGTGGAAACCAGTATGCTGGGTCCTCAAAAAATTAAACAGAATTACTATATGATCCAGCAATTTCACTTCTGGGTATAGACCCTAAAGAACTGAAAGCAGGGTCTCAAACAGCTATCCGTACACCCATGTTCACAGCAACGTTATTCACAACAGCCAAAACATGGAGCAACCCAAGTGTCCATCGACCCACCGACAGATGAATGGACGACTCAAATGTGGTACATACACAAGGCAACATCACTCAGCCTTAAAGAGGAAGGCGATTCTGCAACACGCTACAACACGGATGAACCTTGAGGACATTATGCTAAGTGAAATAAGCCAGTCACTAAAGGACAAATACTGTATGATTCTACTTATATGAGGGACCTAGCACAGACAAATCCATAGAGACAGAAAGTGGAACGGTGGGTGCCAGGGTCTGGGGGACAGGGGAATAGAGAGTTGTTGTTTAATGTGTACAGAGTTCCGGTTTTACAAGATGAAGAGAGTTGTGGAGGTAGATGGTGGTGATGGTTGCACATTATGAATGTATATAACGTCACTGAACTGTGCACTTAGAAATGGTTAGGATGGTGCACTTTGTGTTTTATCAAAAGGAGAACTGAAGAACAAGATTAACACACACACACAACCTGCACTTGCTGTGATGAGCAGGGTTGGCTCCAGCGGGAAACTGTGTCCACCCGGAAACACAGCCCCTCCTACCTGAAATTTCTTAATGCCTGTGAGACGAGAGAGCTCTCGGAACTCCAGCTGAATGCTCGTCACCTCGGCCACCGTGCTGTCTGAGGTCCACCGTGGTGGGTGGGCAACTCCAGTGCCAATGTTCACATCGGAGTAAGGAATCTTGGAAGGCGTTCTGAAGGCAGGCATTAGCCGATTTCCAAAATCTTCCTGGTATACGAGCACAGCAGAGAATCAACGTTTCAGGTCACACAGGGGCCTCTTCCACACTTCTTGACTCTAACTGTCACCATTTTCATCAATTAAGTGGAGAGGCAGGTTTGATGGCTCTCCAATGCCCAACACATAGCAGCAAAAAGAAACTGGAGTCAATCAGCACTGAGCAAAGTTTTTCTACAGACCGCAGTGGTGAGGAACAGCGGCTGCAGCAGCTCACACACACGGGCACAGAAACAGAGACTCAAGTGTATTGGAAGAGAAAACGGGGAAACAATCAGCTCCCGCAGCTCCCACAGTTAAAGCTTGAATGCCTGTCCACACGTCTTCCCACGGGGCACACGGGGACACTTACAGCTTTCCTCAGGAAGAGGCTGTCCCCAGACAGGTGGTAGGCACTCAGGAGCCCCCCCAGGATCCGGATTGTGCTCTCAAACAGGTTAACATCCACGTCCTTTTGAAAGTGTAACTTCTTTGACACCCACTTCCTGGCTTCTTCAAATTCTATAACATAAAACAGTAAAGGATACGGAAATAAATTAATGGTTCTATCATTCTACCATGATCTATCGATCTTCAAAATGTGTTCTGAGCGTATCATTCCCCTGCAGGGTTTCAATGCCACCTCCCATTTCAAGGGGGGTAAACCCTGAATTCTTCAACATATGCAGATGAAACAGCCAGCAGTGCCGCTACTGTGACACAAATGGTTCACAATCGAAGGCCATGATACAGAAGACCACGAGTGATTTATTGGTGGTCTTCAACCTATTCAAAAAATTAGGCAAGCATTTAAAATATCACTTAACAAATAAAGACACATCCTCCCAACTGACACCGGACCCGTGTAGTCTACAGAGGACATTATGGGGATTCCGAGCCAGGAGGGGCCCACAATAGACCTCAAGTCACTCACACGCCCCCCTGCGCCCCCCCAGCTGCAACAGAAACAGTCTGGAAATGTCCCTTGGATGTCCCCTCAGAATCTACTCTCAGCTCTCGCAGAGGACCAGGGCACAGCTGTCCTGAGTGTGCCCTGGGTGGCTGGATGCTGGAAGGACAGGAACCAACCACACCAAGCATGTCCACTCCTGTGCCCAGGAGAAGGGAAAGCACGTGGCCAGATGGTAATGGCAGCTTGTACACCCCATGTGTGACCCTCACACCCTGCTTCCGCCATGAGCCACACACGGAGGACACAGCCCCTCTCCAGAAATGACCCGATACCTTTTCTCAGACCCAAAATCCACATGGTGTCCAGGGCGTCGATCAGAGTGAGACCAAGGCCAAACCACTCGCTGAAGGACCTGGACACGGGTTTCAGCTCGTCTCGGCCCCAGGCGAACTTGCGGTATCCTTTCCATGCGTGTAGGAAGACATCAACCACCCCCTTCTGGCGGTAGTTTGGGTGCACTAGGAGGGGTGAGAGAGTATGGGCTTCTCATACATACATTGTCCTGGTGTCAGGACACAGACACAGCCCCTCTGGGAAGAGCACCTCTGTGATCCCAAGGGAGTGGAGGTGACAGTGGGGACCCTAGCCAGAACCACACATAGAATCAAAGGGGCAGGAGGGGCAGCAGTGCAGGGATGGCGGGGCCCCTCAGGAAGGACACAGCCAGCCAAGGGGCAAGGCTCCGGATGCTGCACAGCATCCCCTGGCTTCCAACCGCCCGCCTGGGGCCCGTCCACCTCCCCCAGGGCGTGGGCAGGTGAAGCCCCTCTTGGGGCTCAGTGGCCTCTGCTAGAAGGGCACTAGGCAGCACCCCCAAGGGCTGAGGGGACAACACAGCAAGGTCTTTGAAGCAACAGATTAGGGCTGTCAGGCCCTGCTGCTGCTGTACATGGTGTGGACTGAGAAATATTAAATACTGACAGGCGCAGAGACTTCGCCAAGAACACCCTAAACTTACAAACAGTCACATTCTGCCATATCGGCTTTATGCCTTTAACAAGGAAATGGCATGGTGCAGACACACTGAAGTCCCCTTTGCAGCCCTTTCCAGAGCTGACCTCATCTCGAATTTGGGGCGTTTTCTTCTCCGATATTGGTCAGGAACACACGAAACATACAGACTTCTGTGTAGATTAAAATGCGTGTAACAGCATCATACCACACATCCTCTCGAGTAAGGTTCTGAGGGTTACTCGTGCCACACAGCTTTGCCCGTCCATTCTCAATGCCACAGGGATTGCCACATGTCCCTCACACACCCCAGAGGCACCAGCAGCATCAGAGCAGGGCCACGTGCTGGGCTCTGGACCCAGCAACCTGGCATGAGTTCCCTCGTGATACAAACGACCCTGGCAGGGTCGGACCTATGCCTCAGTTCTCCTATCTGCAGAATGGGAACATGAAGGCGCTTACTGCCTCAGAGGGTGCTGTGAGGACTGAAGGAGGCCAGATGTGCAGAGCTCAGACAAAGGTCTGCACCTGGGAGGCCCTCCACAAATGGTGCTCAGAACCAAGTGGCCCCCAGAGCTGCCTGAGGGTCCGTCAAGCCCAGAGACAGGTGGATACATGGAGGACAGCGTCCCCACACACCCCATGGCCACCTGGCTCAGGCACAGAGTGGCACAATCAGACCCCCAAACACACGCACCTCCTCCCACAGCTCACCACTCAGACACAGGGACAACGTGCATTCATGAAACCACATGTTGTCACCAAGGTTGTGAGGACCTGGGATAGCATGTGGACAGGGAAGCACAAGTGCACACGGGAGGTCACCTGTCAGCCCCTCAGAATGCCCAGATGACGTGAGGAGGGTACAGGTGGGGCCTCACCTGGTATGTTCTGCATCCTGGCCGGCAGCAAGGAAGGCTTGGCGGGCATTTCTGCTTTTCTTGAAGAGAGTTCAGTGACCTGCTCAGGCTCAATCACTGCTCCCCGCCAGCTCCAGGGAGAGAAGGAAGAGCTCTGAGCCAGTGCCAGTGACATGCTAAGGGCTTCCTATTCACCACCCTGCACCAGACAGCTGCGGACAAGGCAGGGCCCTGCACCCACCGGGGCTCCCATCTCCCCACAGTCCCAAGGCTGCTGAGTGGGAGGGAAACCACACAATTCAGCATGGACACAGGCTGTAAGTCAGGGTCACGGCCCTGCTCCGGGCGGGGGTGGGGGTGAGGCAGGTCAGAGCGTGAACAGCGCCCGGCTGGCCTAAGGAAGGGGAGCTGCTGGAGGTCAGAGACCAAAGCATGTGGAATCGTGAGAAGTTACACTGTAGAGGGAAGCTGTGGCCAGAGACTGAGGCCTTTAAGGTGGACGGGCATAATTTATCACCTGAACTGGGGCACCAGAGGAAGAGAGACGGCCCTAGGATGCTGGGATGGCCACGCAAACCGGGACTGTCTACACGCGGGACACAGGGCCGCTCCAGATTTCCCTGTCTAGGGTTCCATCCCATGGTCTGCAGATCAGAAATGGGCTTGCCACACAACCTCCTAGTCCTCTTAAGACGGCGAAGAATCTGTCCTGGGTTTAGCCAAATGCCTCCTAAATCCGTTTATGGTTGATGTCATGGGAGTACAAACGCGGTACCTTTATGAGCTGAGGTCAAAGTGCTCTTTTACCCTGAATGTAAAACCTCCTTTCATTCGTGCAAATATTAACAAGAGCTGCCAAGGGCCCTTATTTTTTCTCTTGAGTGAATCCATCCACGCTTGCCCATTTCCTTGGAGCCCCCCTCTCAAGGCTGAGGGTGCCTATTGCAGGCCCCTCCTGCAGGGCAGCACCTTACCTGGCCTCTGCCTGTATCCACACTATTCGGGAGCAGAGCTTGGGTCTGGCCCCGCAGTCCCCAAAGCAGACTTGCTGTGACTGTGCCAGGGGAGGGAGAGCACCTGCAGGGAGCCCACCTTCTGCCTCAACTACATCAACTATGGTCTTAAAGGTGTAACATCAAACAGGAACTGACGTTGAAACCCCTCAAGGCTTCGCCAGGCTCCTACAACCTGGACCCTGAGCAGGCTGGCAGGGGACAGCACCCTAGGAGCCTGGGCACAGGGTCGACCCCTCTTGCTCTGCTCTCTGCCCGACCTGAAGAAGCTCAGGAGAGGGGGTGGCCCAGCTGTCCACCTCCACACTGCCTGTGCCCCAGCCTCAGGCCCAGCCCCTCCTGCACCCCCACCCACACACATGCCCCTCGTACATTAAAAATGGACTTGTTCCAAAACATTATTGCAAATCATGAGGAAAGGCTCATCAACCTAATTTAGCTCTGACCTCCAGTTTTTAAAATTTGATTTTGTAATCAAAGTTCAACAAAAACAGATTACAGAGCACATGTTGTCTGTATGATGCTGGTTCTCAGTACCTGTTTCTCAGAACACAAGTGCATCTGCACGCTCAAACCCGCCCCAACACGCATACCTGATGGCCGTCCTCTGCGTGTCCCTCTCCTGGTGAACAGCCGCGGGGGCTCCTGCCCGTCCCTTAGCATCGTCCTGCGTCCCAGCCTTCGCATCCTTCTCGGGTGCTCTAATCTGCAGGTGGGGCAGTCCCCCTCGGAAACGCTTTCGAGGCTTCTATACAAAAACCAGAGTCACAAGTGAACATCACGCATTGTCTGTGAGCCGCTCTTCTTTTTACACCTTGCACACTCTCACTAAGGTGTAGACTCACACCCCAGGGAGTGTTGCACGAGGCTGTGCAGCGCTCCGAGGCAGACAACTATTTACATTACATTATGCAACACACAGATGTGGGAGATGAGCCCCTATGAGCTACGGAGACACTATCAACTGGCCAGCACAGCCCTGGACAAGGGGTTAAACCTCTAGTCAGATATTTCAAAACTGCCACAGATCCTAGAGGGTCAACAAGAATGGGTTGGAACAAAGACCCCATGGATGGGAGCCAGAAGTGGTGGTCCAGGCCCACTCCCCAGGCCTGCCACTCTGTATCCTCACAGATGTGTGGAAGACATCCTCATCCAAAAGCATAAAGATTCAGACGATACAGAACCAGGCTTCCCCTTGCCAAGTGCACAACCCCACACCTGGCGGGGGAAAGCCCTGTTGACATCTGATGTGGACCTTCTAGTCCCTGTTCCAGTCCATGCGTTTCCATACATGCAGGCACAGACTCCCACCCTCTGCTTCCTTCCCCAAGTAACTAGGACCACAGGAAAAGCGTGGCTCGGCAGAGGACCTTTTCATTTAACAAGTCTTAGATCCTCCTATGTTAGACACTAATTCATTCTGTAGTATGGCTGCAGTTTTCCATAGTATTACGAAACCATAATTCTGTACTACTTCTTTACTGATGAATACTTAGACTTTTTCCAATATTGCATTTTTTTAATTTTTAAAATTAAAAAAAATTTTTTTTTTTTTTAGAGACAGGGTCTTGCTAGGTTGCCCAGGCTGCCCTTGAACTCCTGGCCTCAAGTGATCCTCCCATCTCAGCATCCCAAAGTGCTGGGATTACAGGTGTCAGTCACCATGCCCAGCCCCAGTGTTTTTTTTAAAGGAAAGAATGCTGACTAAAAATTATGCAGCTATTTTTTTAAAATCTGATTTACATCTAGTGACCTAAAGGGCTATTCACAATAAGTCATAAGAGAATAAAGCAAACAGCAGAGTATTAGGATAGCAGTGTCCTATTTTTATTATACACAACCCCAAACCCTTCACAAGCACTATCTGTCCAGACAGCCGTGAAAGGACTTAGCACAGGCTGTTACCAGGGCCACCTCCAAGCTCTGCATTCTGATGCAGAGTGGGACCTGACCTTCCTCATTGGACAGCCTCTCGCTATTCCACTTGAACATGTGCATATTTTGTAATTACCAAAAACTCCCCAATAAAACTAGAAAAGAAACAATAAAGCAATGATAACCTTTCACATACATTTTCCACTTTTTTTCAAGTAATTCTTTATGAAAGATACCAAGAAGGAGAAAAGGCTCTGTTGAAATGCACATTTGTTTAAAATTTTAATAGTGCTAAAGTCCTTTCAAAAATGGACCCAACTTGTTCTCCCAGCAACACAATATGAGAAAGCCAATTCGTCAGCATCCTAATCCACAAGTAATTTTTTTTTTTTTTGAGACAGAGTCTCCCTCTCTCACCCCCAGGTAGAGTGCAGTGGCATCATCATAGCTCAGTGCAACCGCAAACTCCTGGGCTCAAACAATTCTCCTGTGTCTACCTCCCAAGTAACTGGGACTACAGGCATGTGCCATGATGTCCAGCTAATTTTCCTATTTTTTGTAGAGATAGGGTCTCACTCTTGCTCAGGCTGTTCTCAAACTCCTGACTTCAAGCAATCCACCCACCTTGGCCTCCCAGAGTGCTAGAATTAAAGGCATGAACCACCACACCCAGCCTTTACATCCTTATTCTATAAGCTTTATTCTGTTTTTTTAAAAAAATTTTTTCTTTAACTTTCAAAACTTCTTTGTTAAAAACTAAGACACACAGGGCCGGGCGCGGTGGCTCACGCCTGTAATCCTAGCACTCTGGGAGGCCGAGGCAGGAGGATCACTTGAGCTCAGGAGTTCGAGACCAGCCTGAGCAAGAGTGAGACCCTGTCTCTATCTTTAAAAAAAAAAAAAAAAAAAACACTAAGACACACACACATTAGCCTAGGCCTACACAGGGTCAGGATCATCAGTATCACTGTCTTCCACTTCCACACCTTGTCCCACTGGAAGGTCTTCAGGGGCAGTAACATGCCTGGAGCTGTCATCTCCTATGACAACAGTGCCTTCCTTCTGGATACCTCCTGAAGGACCTGCCTGAGGCTGTTATATAGTTAACTTTTTTTTTTTTAATATGTAGGAGTACATTCTAAAATAACAATAAAAGGTTTAGTACAGGACCAGGAATGGTGGCTCATGCTTGCAATCCCAGCAAACTGGGAGGCCAAGGTGGGAGGACTGCTTGAAGCCAGGAGTTTGAAACCAGCCTGGGCAACACAGTGAAAATTTTTTAAAATTTCCACAAAAATTTTTTAAAAATTAGTCAGGCATGGTGGTGCGTGCCTGTAGTTGCAGCTACTCAGGATTTATTTTTGTTCTTGTTGGACACTATAAATTTACCTTTTGTTCTTGTTGGATGCAAGAGGTTTACCTTTTTTTTTCCAAATAAAAAGCCAACTGTCCTGACACCATTTACCAAAGACTATCCTTTGCCCATAATTTGAAATGTTACACACTAAGCACTCCATAAGTTTCTCATCTCTTTCTGGACTCTATTCAGTTCCATAATATACTTGTCTAGTCTTAAATCACCACAGGTTTAATGATTACAGTTTTCAGTTTTATGATCTAGTAGGGAAGTTCATCTGAGTTTTCTCTTACCCCTAAATTTTCTTTTGCATATAAGGTTTAAAATCATCTTCTCAAATTTCATTTTAAGATAGAAGTTGGAATTTTGGTGAGGATTTAATGGATTTATAGAATAATTTAAGGAGAACTTAAATCTTTACAGCAGAAGAATACAGTATGCCTTTCTAACCATCTAGGTCTTTTTAATGTCTTTCAGTTTTGTAAGTTTATTCATACTGCTGCTATACAATTTAATATCAAGATTATTCCTATGAATTTGGTATTCTTTTCCTATTGTTGTGATAGAGATCTCTTTCCAATAATATTTTCCAATTGGGTATTACTGGTATGTAGCAAAGTTCTCTAAAACTCTGATTTCTAAGCTGGATAGAGTCATAAGAAGCCTATTTGGTAAAGGATGAAATGCCCATAAAACACTCGTACAAATAATCAAGAAAAGGATTAAAGGCTGGGTGTGGTGGCTCATGCCTGTAACCCTAGCATGTTGGGAGGCCAAGGCAGGAGGATCACTTGAGCCCAGGAGTTTGAGGTTGCAGTGAGCTATGATGATGCCCCTGCACTCTACCCAGAGTGGACAGAGCAAGACTCTGTCTCAAAAAAAAAAAAAAAAAAAAAAGGCATTAAATTTCCAAGAATAAATAATCAAAGGACATAGACACTTTACAAGAGGGAAAAGTACGTATGGTTTATTCAACACCTTGAAAATAGCCAATGTCTAGGGGAGAAATATAAACGTCCATGAAAAGCAGACACCATTCTTTCACTGTCACATCAGAAACATTTCCAACATAAGAACACCCAACGCTGCCAGGAAACCACATGACTGCTACTCTCAGACACCGCAGGAAGGGAAGCAAATTCTGAAACAATTTGAGTTGTAATACAGATCATACGACTTCTAAAATATTCACAAATTTTAACTGAATAATGGTTTACATACAACGGACATAATGGAGCATTATAAGTGAAAAAAGACTCCTCAATAGATAAATGATTTAGCAAATTATGATACATCCATGCAACAGAAAGCAGAGCTATAATAAATTTCTATGAAAGGGTACATTCTCACAATGCACATGAAAAAAACAGGATACGAATCCAGACACTAACCCTCAATTATGTACACATATGTATATCCAAATAAAATTATTTTTTTTTAGAGACAGGGTCTCACTCTGTTGTCCAGGCTGGAGTGCAGTGGCCCAATCATAGCTCGTTGGGACCTCAAACTCCAGGACTCAAGCGATCCTCCTGCCTCAGCCTGCCGAGTAACCAGGGCTATAGTTGTGTGCCACCGCACCCGGCTAATTATTATTATTTTTTTTTTTTTGTGGAGATGGGGTTTTGAACTCCTGGCCTCAAGTGATCCTCCCACCTCGGCCTCCCGGAGTGCTGGAATTATAAACCTGTGCCACTGCGCCCAACGCCCAAATAAAGTTATTAAAAGAAATACACTAAATGTGTCAAGGGTTGCCCTGGGTAAAGTGATGATAATAAGTAATTTTTCCTCCCCTTTATACATTTCTGAATGTTCCCATTTTCTCTCCTAAGCACCTATAACATGTGAAATCAGTCAAAGAGTAAAATGTTAACAAACAAGGATCTGGCCAAAACGAAGCCTCATCCCTGACTAGGTCTTCTAGACAAGTGCCAGAGTCTGAGCAGGAAGAGGAGATGTCTTCCCCAGACAGCCCTGCAGGGAAGTGAAACCTCCACCTGGCCCCAGGGCTCTGCCCATAGAGGACGTTCCCAAGATGCCCCGAAATCTCCTACAGTCTCTGTCACATCAACAACAGTAACTAAAACCCAAAAGACCTTCACAAGGTTCGGAGCAGCCATACCAGGCAGTACTGCCCTGGGGTTCTCAATGTCACCCGGGTCACGGACCTTCTCCTTCCGGAGCCACCTCTCACTGACAGGCACTTCCTCGGTTCTCCTGCTGCCACCAGACCCACCTCCAGTCTCCACTGCCGCTGCCCCCCGCGCCCCACCCCCCCCAGGACTGGGCCAGGCCCCTTCCTCCACCTTTCCAGACAACACGCCGCCTGTACCCGGGGACTCCCAAAACCTGTCTCCCCGGCCAAGAGTCTGGTCCCGACACCAGCCCCCCCCCCCTCCCCCGCCCCCGCTGTCTCCACGCTGCCTCCCAGGCACCTCAAACTGGCCGGCTCCAAAACGGAGTGCCTCAGTGTCCCCAAATTGCTTCCTCCTCGGCCTTCACTGGCCGCTCCACCCGGGGGACCCTCCCCGCCCCCCCATTCCTCCCAAGTCCTGTTCTCTCCCACACAGGACACACACCACGTGCCACCTGCCTCTCCCCCCAGCTTGGGGCCACTCCGGAGAAGGCACAGGTCTGTTCTATTCACCACTGTGAAGCTAGCACCTAACACAGGAGCCGGCCCATGGTCAGCGTTCAAAGAGAATGAAGGAAAGAATACGCCTCTTTCTTTCCCCAAGTGTCATCCAACCAGCCCAGAACGAGTGAGCGTGACGCAAACGCACGGGACAAACGGTGCGAAACACTCTTCTCAGTCTGCTTGAGACCTCATTTACTAGTTTGAGATGCTTCTGGAACGGGCCCAGTATCATTCCACACGTGGTTTACTAAAGTACCTGAGACAAAATCTCTGGGAAGTCTTCCGGGTTAGCATCTGCCTTCTGAGGAGCTGGTAAGACGGGTGGATTTGCTGGTTTCAACTCAAGGATTTCTGGCCTCATCTTCTGCTCTTCTGCTGGCCTGACACTCAGAGCTGAACAAGAGAATCTACTTTATCTCAAACGTGTCACAAGGCCTAGAAGAGATTTAAACTGCTTCATCAAAACACCCGGCAGGTGTTATTCATTACGGAACAACCTAAGGAGACCTGAAAGTCACTGAAATGAATTCAACAATGGCCAAAGGGAACGAAATCTTTTTCAAAGCACTTGGCAGTCTGCGTCCTTATCCACAACACACACCCGAATGCTTCACCTTAACATCTCCCACTCCAGAAAGCACAACACGGTGGCAGATGGGCAATTTATTTGAGCACCCTGCAGCAGCTCTTTAGCCTTCCCTCTAGAAGAAGCGATCTCAGAGAAATTCAGAAGAGAGTCCCCGTCCTCACCAGAACTCTCCCTGTTCTTTTCCAAACACACGGTAACGAGCGCTGGGAAACCTGTGCAGCGACTCGTGTAATTCTTTAGACTGCGCGTTCAAGCTCGCGACCTGACTTACTCTACGGAAGAGCGTAGCTGGAGACGCCAGTACTTACACTAGACACCTAGAAAGCAGGCAGACAGCACCAAGTTAGCACCTGCGCTCTAGCCCGGTGGTTAAACACAGCTCTACCTTTCTCCTTCTCTTCCTCTCTTGCCAATGCGTTCGTTGCCACACACGCCTCCCGGAGCTGTTCAAGGCAGAACGCAAGACCGCGCCCGCCCCGGCAGCCCTCGACCCCTCAGCACGAGGCTCCTCTTCAGGCACACGTGCTCCTGCTACCTTTCCACCGGTCCGCCAGGCTGGCGTAGGACAGGAGCCCACAGAGCATCAGAAAGGCCGACAGGCAGACGATCACGTTCCGCTGCAATCTCGACAGTTGCTTCCATTTCTGAGGGAGGGACAGAGAACGGCATTTCTTACGGAAATACGCACAGCTGAAAGTCTCTCCACCTGCCACCAATTCAGTGAGGACGACGAGCCACTCAGCAAGATCCGGGGTGCAGTCGCCCTCGTTCTGAACGGGCAGAGGCGCCCGCTCAGCAGGGACGACACTGCTGGGACAATCTACGGACGTCCCAAGACACGGGCTCAGGTGCGAGGAGGAGGAAACCAGCGCAGACCCCTCTCTGTCCTCGGTCATCAGCAGCGGCGAAGGACTCCCGCGACGCACCGGCCCGGCCGCGGCAAGCGCCCACGCCCGTCGGCCCGAGGCCGCCGCGAGCACAGCGGCAGTCAGCGACGAGGGCCGGCCGCTCGCCGCACCGGGGCAGCGCGCACCACGGGGGCCTCGCGCCTCCGCTGCAAGAGCGGCCGGCGCCTGGGCCAGGACCTCGCAGAAACGGGCCACGAAGCCCAGACGACCAGCGGGGGCTCCGGGCCCCCTCCCACGGCCACCGCCCCGCGGGACCCGGCCGCCCAGGCGGCGGCAGGCAAGCCGGCCCCGCGCCCGGGCCCCGACAGCGGCACCTGCCCCCTTCTGCGGGCCGACGGCGCGAGGGCGGGCGCCGGGGCAGGTCGGGCCCGCCCGGCCTGGGCCCCCGCCCCGAGGGGCCGCCCGACCCTCACCCTCCAGCACGAGCGCGGCCGCCAGCTCTTGCTGTTGTCGTAGCTCTCGCCGAGGCTCAGCGTCACCGAGATGAAGTCCCGCTGCGGCGGCGGCGGCGGGGGGTACATGACGGCGGCGACGGCCCGGGGACCCGCCCACTGGCGGCGTCAGGAAGTCGGGCTCGGAGAGGCACCCGGAGCCTCGCTCCTCCGACCCGCGCCGGCAGCCATCGCAGCGCCGTCAACACCCCGCCCGCCGCGCTGCGGCGCGACTGCGCACGCGCCGCGTCCTTGCTGACCCCGCCCCCCCACTGCGCCTGCGCGCGACCCCTCCGGTCCCGGTTTGCGGGGGCTACACTGCACGGCGCCTGCGTCGGACCCCTGCGCGCCTGCGCCCCGACCTCACGCCCACCGCGCTGCGCCCGCCCGCGCCTGCGCAGATCTCCTCGGACCGTAGCCGTGGCCATAGCAACGGCGCGGGCCTGGCTTCCGCCGGGGCCGTGCTCTCTGCCCGGGGCTCCCCGGTCCTCGCCCTCCCGGGCTCCGGACGCGACCCCTCCGGCCTCCGTCGTCGCCCGGACCCGCTTTGCCCGCGCCCTCGCGGGGCGACGCACGTACCCGGGAGCTCGGCCCGGGAGGCGGCCGGGCGGCGCCGCCGTGTTTGCAGGGAGCGCCTGCGCCCGGCGCCCCTGTCCGGGACCCGCGGCGCGGGGCTGCGGCCGGGACGCCGGGGAGGCGCGGGGCCGGGTCAAGGGCAGGGCGGCTTCGCCCCTCGAGCCTGGTGGGCTCCGAGGTGGGCTTGTGATGGCCGCGTTTGCTGTGCGCGCGTTGTCCCCGACAACAACCGCCGAAGGGGCCAGGCGGCTTCCGCCGCAGCGCGAGGACGCGTCTGCCTCGGGCTCTGCCGCCCGGCCCCAAGCCGGGCCCCCCCGGTCCTCTCCGGCCGGGCTGCCCACTGCTGGCCGCGGCATTCCCGGGTGTCTGCAGGCCTCCCCCGGCCGCGCCCTCCTGCTCGGCGCTGGGCTCGTCTGAACCTGCCCGCCCTCCCTTCCAGGGGTCATCTCCGAGGGCGCTGCCGGTGCCAGAATGAAGTCGGAGGAGGCGGTGAAGGCGCCGTGGAGAACACGTGCCTGTAGAGGCTCGTGGCAAGGCGTTCCTGCGCGTCGACTGGTGCCGGGACTTACACGAGAGCGTCCTCGAGAGTCCAGCGTCCCGGACGCGCCGCTTGCGCGAGGACACTCGCCCGGCGAAGGCCGTCTCAGCCGGTGCGCTCGTGCCAACTCCGTGATAAACCCTGTCGCCTTCGGTCTTCGTAGCCTTTGGTTTCAAACAGCTTCCGTGGACCGCTGCTTGCCTGAGACGGTCCCCTTCCCCCGCCCGCTTCCCCCCACGATGCCTGCGGCCTGCCGAGGTTTGCGTAGCCTGAATCGCAAGTCTCCGTTATTCCCGAAGACAACCATTTATCATGGAGAGCCTGTCTCCGAGTCTCTTTCTAGGGTGACTCCACAGGCAGCTCCGCTGTCAGTCCCAACAATGCCCTCAAGCGTCCGTCCCTGTCCAGGATGCACGTGCAGGAGGGCGAGTCACCAGGCTGTCAGAGCTGGGGGTACAGGAGCCCACCCCTGCAGAGCGCCCCACGTTTCCTGACCCCTAGGGTGTCTCAGGCCCTCCTGGGACCCTGGTGTAGAGCTGGACGGAGCACAGGGGGGTTCCCGGCGCCCCAGCGTGGCGTCGGCCTTCATGTGTGCACTCCTGTTCCCAGAGGGGCCCCCAGGGAGCCCCGGCCCTGGGACACAGCTGTGAACACCTGGTCTCTGTTCCCACCGCCCGTGTGCTGGTCAAAAACTGCACTCGCATGTCCCATAAGCACCTTGTGTTTACTGCCAGTGTCCCATCCACAGGACGCCGAGATGTCAGCAATCTTCCAAAACTCAGTTGTCTCATCAGTGGGGGCCCGGGGTTAGGGATGGTGGGGCGCGTGTGATTACGAAGGGGTATCACAAGGGAGGTCTCTGTGGTGATGGAACAGTTGTGCATCTGGGTTGTGGTGGGTGCGCTAATCAATGCGTGTGACGACTTGAAATGCCGTGCCAGTGTCACATCCTGGGGTTCATATCGTCCTATAATCATATTAAGATGCGTCCATTGGGGGAAACTGGTGAAGGGTACTCGGACTTCCTGGCATAACGTGGCTCCCACCCCCACCTTTTGAATACCATACATAGCCCTTACATTGGGGGAGGAGAGGTTGGTGGCCCAACAGTAGGGAAACTGCACAGCAGCCACAGAGAAGAGCCACCCCAACCTCCTTTCTAAACTAGGAGGAGACCACCAAGGCTGGTCAGGGGGAAGGAAACCAGCAGGTGGAACAGAAGGATTCACATATGCAAAGAGAGCAGCCACCCCTGGGCACAGATGATCCCGGATGAAGGGGACTGAAGTCTCTGGGAGATTCAGGGAGGTCATACATCTGTTAGACAAGAGTAGGTTCCTATTTTAAAAGAAAAATAACAAGAAAGACTCTTGGAAATAAAAATATTGCTGACACAAATAATTAATTTGGACGACGAAATAGAGGAAATCTGCTTGATTTCCACCAATCAAAACGAGAAAGGCAGAAAGACAACACGCAGGGAAAGATGGGAAGTCTGCTCCTCTGCTTCTCACACCTGCCTGTACACTCCAACAGCCTGCTGATCTTAAGTGCAGATTCTGATCCGGGTGGGTGGGGGCCTGAGGCTCTGCACCTCCTGCCCCTCCCAGGCATGCTGCTGTGCTGCTGGCCCACCAGACTGCAAGTGGGACCCGGCGGACCCATTCGGAGATCTCATGGTCAAAGAACAAGAGAGAAGGAGAGAGAAGAGAAAAGGAAAGGACAGAATTGTCAGAGCCATTAGAAGAAATTTCTTGTGGCTGAAATTCTTCCGGTTCCAAGCCAGGCAGGAAGGATGAACAAAACTCCCTGCTAGATACTTCCTTGTGAAGGTTCAGAATCCCATGGGTCAATAAAGGTCTTGGAAGAATTCACAGGAAGCAGTGATTAGACACCATCAGGGCTTCTCACCAGGCACCTGATGCCAGAAAGGAAAGCAACACCTTCACAATTCTGAGGGAGAATGATTAGAACTCTCTGTCCCTGGTAACATTTGTCTCAAAGTCTATTTCATCTGGTATTAGTATAGCCACTCCAGTTCTCTTATAGTTGCTGTTTGCATGGTATATCTTTTTCCAGAAAGCAATTAAAAATATACACACCTAACAAGAGAGCCACCATATACATGAAGCAAAAACTTACAAAATTGAAGAGAGGAATAGAAAATTCAAAAACAATATTTACTATCACACTCTCAATAATGGGTAGAACAACTAAGCAGAACATCCACAAAAATTAAGAAGACCTGAACAACCCTAGCAACCAATTTGACTTCACTGACATCTATAGAACACTCTACGCAACAACAGCAGATTATACATTCTTCTCACATGCATATGGAACATTATCCAGCATAGACCATACCCTAGGCCATAAAACCTTTAAAAATTACATAATACACTTCCAAACAACCCATAAGTCATAGAGGAAATCACAAGGAAAATTAGAAAATATTGTTATTTATTTCTTTTTCTTTATTTTTAGAGACAGGGTCTTGCTCTGTTGCCCAGGCTGAAGTGCAGTGGCATCACCACAGCTCACTGCAGCATCCAACTCCTGGGCTCAAGCGATCCTCCAGTCTCGGCCCCCCAAAGTGCTGGGATTATAGGCGTGAGCCACCGCGCCCAGCCCCAGCTAATTTTTTTAACTGAATGGAAATAAAAACACAGCATATCAAAATTTGTGGCATCTATAGCAGTGCTTAGTGGGAACTTTATAGGAAAATCAAAAGCCTGATTCTTAGTTCAAAAAGCTTACGCAGAAGGGCACAGTGACTCAGCACTCTGGGAGGCTGAGGCGAGAGGATTGCCTGAGGCCAAGAGTTTGAGACCCATCTGGGCAACATAACAAGACCCCATCTCTACAAAAAGATTTAAAAAATTAGCGGGGCATGTGCCTGTAATCCCGGCTACTCAGGAGGCTGAGACGGGAGGCTCGCTTGAGCCCAGGAGTTGGAGGCTGCAGTGAGCTGTGATGACGCCACTGCACTCTAGCCTGGGTGACAGAGCTTGTCTCAAAAAAAAAAAAAGCCTACTCCACCACAGGACGTCCATCTTCAGTAAGTAGTACTCTATTTTCTCAGTTGCTCTGGCTGTCAACTTTGGAGCTCCCCTCGGTTCCTCACCCTCCACGCCCCGTGCTTGCCACCTCCATGTCTTTCTCCTGGTCCTCTCCCCTGGCACATGGATTAGCCCAGTAACTTCCCGGTTGGTCACTCTGCTCCCTCCCTTGCTCCTTTGAACTCTTATCCACACAGCAGCCAGGGGATCCTGTTTAAATGGTAAATTGAACCACATCACTCTCCTGGTCTACGCCCCCCTTTGGCTTCCGTCCCACTTGGAATAAAGCTGAAGACCTCATTGTCGCCTGCAAGGTCCCACAGGGCCTGGCCCGTGACCGCTCTGTTCTCCTGCCTGTCTTCCCCTCAGTCTTTCTGCTCCATGCCACACACCCTCACTCCCACCCAGGGGCCTTTGCACTTGCCATTCCCTCTCCTTGGGACACTCTTTCCTCAGACATTTGCGTGGTTCCCTCACTCATTTCTTTGAGATATTTTCTCAAATTTCTTTGAGGGGAGGCATTCCCTAGAGCAGCACCCTGCATTGGAGTTAGTTGTCCATTGCTGCATAACAAATTGCCCCAAAACGTAGTGCTTAAAACAATAATAAACACTTATCATCTCTCAGTACAGCTTGGCAGGGTGGTTCAGCCTCCAGGTTTCTCACGAGGACGCGGGGAAGACATCAGCCAGGGCCGCCCCCTCTGAAGGCTGCCCAGGGCTGGAGGCCCTGAAGCTTCTAAAGTGGGCCCCTCTGTGGCTGGCTGCAGGCTGGAATTCCTCTGCTGCGGGCCTCTCCCAGGGCTGCCTGAGTGTCCTCATGACATGGTGGCTCATGAGTGACCCAAAAAGGAGAGTGGCAGGGGGAAGATGTTCTTTCTGGACCTTGCCTTGGAAGTCCTGTTCTGCTGTATCCCCTTCTCGACAAGAGAGGCCCTGAGCCCCGTCCACATCCGAGCGGGGAGGAAGTGGACTCCACCTTTTGAAGGGGTGTGTGTCAGAGAAGCTACAGACACTTGTTAAAACCACTGCCCATTCCCTCGCTCCCTGTCCCTTCATTCTGCTTCACGTCTCTTCAGAGCATGCACCTCTGCATGAAGTGGCCTAAGGTGCTCGTTCATTTGCCGTGAGCCTTGAGCTCGCTCCAGGAAGTCAGGGAGTCTAACTTCTTCACCTCTGCATCCCCAGCACTTGGAACAGCATCCGGCACATCGTCGGTGCTGGGTAAATGCTTGCTGCGTGAACTAATGTGAACATGCAGTCTTGCCCACAGGAGGGTCTGTGGGCACTTCGTGTTGGGACGATTGGCCTTCCAGGAGAGGTGGAGTTGGGGAAGCGAGCAAGGATAAGGCCAGAACAAGGAGGGACTTGTGGAGAGACACGGGACAAAGGGTGGGGGTGGGGCCGGCATCAGGGCTGGCAAGAGAGCCTCGCTGCCACCTGGGGCCCGTTCTCTGTGAGGGACTTGGGCTCCCCCAGATCGGAACAGAGGCCCCGGCTCCACTGCAGCCCTTTACCCCGTGGCTGGGCCTGCCCATGGTCAGCCACATTTCCCCAGCTGTGCTGTAGAGGCAAGCCCTCCAGCAGCAATAGGAAGGCCTGTCCTGTGCCCACTGGCTGGCCATGGCTTCTGCCCGTCCCATCTTCCCTGCCTGTCAGCTTCTTCCTCTCAAACTAGCTTCCTCCTGATAAAAATGTGTCCACAGGGGCTCTTGAGCCCAATTCTTAGGGATTCAGGGTAAAGCTGGGGTCCTGTGCCTGGCTATGGTCCAGCTGGACCATAGCCCCAGGGATGAATCCTGACTGGTCTCCTCAGGTCGTGTGACAACCCCTCAGCCAGTGGATGGAGGCCAAGGCTGGCTGCACAACACTGACAGCCCTTACTAGAGGGTTTAAGTGCTGCAGCTCCTTCCCCTGGGGCTGTGGTTGCCAGAGGAGGGAGGGGTGTAGGGCAGACCCAGCAAGAATCCAGAGCCCCTCCCTTGGCCCCTCCCACAGGGCCTGGGGCAGAACAGGCCTTCCCTCCCAACCCGGGGCCTGACTCCTGACCAGGTGCCCCCAGAGGCAGCACCCTGGTCTCTGGTCCTCCCCACAGCCTTTGTCCTGCCAGGACTCAGAGGTATCCAAGTCCAGGCTGGCTTCTCCATCCTGGCAGCAGGGCAAAGCAAGGTCAAGGACTTCCATGGCTGCACCCCACACCCCTCCCGTGGTGGGGGTTGTGTAAGAAGCCCACAAGGAACGATGAAGAGCAGAGTCCAGGATAGACTCCCTGGCAGAGAGGACAGGCACAGCCTCCAGCCATCCCCCATGGGGGGACCTATGGGGGGGGGGTCTTGGAACAAAAGCTTGAGGACCTGCACCCTGGGGAAGGCAGTGGCATGCTGGCAAACTCTCTCTCTGAATAGGGGGGAAAAAACCCAGATTTGTAGGGTTTGATGATTTCCATAGTACAAACGATCCCATCACGGCCTATTTCAAGCTCCCAGCTGTGAAGCAGCTCTCAGATTCCTGAATATGTAGCAATCAGCTCTGCAAGACCAGCAGGAGCCAGGTCCAGCACCCCACTGGGGGTGGTGGCTGCACCCCTACTGAATGCCTTTCTTCCCATGCTGCCCTGAAGCTGTCTGGGCTCAGGTCCACCCCCAGGCAGCCTCCAGGCTCTGACCTGGCAGAGACCACAGAAGTTTGGAGATGGGCAGGTTAGCCCCCAAGCAAGTATTCCCCTACACTGAGAGAGCAGGGCCAAGAGAGGCAGCGTGGCAAACACCACAGCCCCAGCCCCTCCTCTCAGCTCCAGGGGTTCCAGGGAGTTTGGCTGGTGGAGAGAACACAGAAAGCAGCAGGGAGTGTGACCCTGATGGAGAGGCATGGCTCCCCCCACTGCACTGCTCGGGACAGCACCTAGGTGTGGGGACCATCCTGCTTTGTCCCCACTGGGGGCTTTTGTTGTTAGGCCTGCAGAATCCTGAGTTGCTATTGGAAATGGTGATGTCACTGTAGGGGTGGAGCTTCAGCCCTCTTTTGGGTTAGGGAGGGGGAAGCACAGCACACCCCAGGGATGGAGGGGAACAAAGAATTAGGATCATAAGGACCAGAGGGACAAGGACGGCTCTGGAAAGGGGCAGGAGGAACAGGGCCTGGGAGCACACTACAAGAGGGGCTGGAGAAGCGGAGAAGTGTGGAAGCAGAGGATATGAAATGCTAACTGGGCACCCACACTGGAGCGTTTCCTGGTGTCTAACCTCAGTCCCGGCCAGTTTGAGTCCAGACTCCCAGACTCTCCTGAAAGATCCAGTCCATACACAGGGGCAACCACTGTCGCCCTTGCTATTCTTCTTAACCCTGGGGAGTGGGTACCGAATCACATAGCCAAGCAGAGGAGGCCTCTCCCACACTCTGAGCTTGTGGGGAGAGGAGCCCCAGTGTCGCGCTTCCAGAGGCACACCTCTCCACACCTCTGGGTCTCCAGCCTGCAAGAGTCAAGCCCCGAAATATCACTGACTGTAGGCGAGGACTCGTGCGCGCGCGCACAAGCAGACACGACATACATGTCATATAAAAGACATGCAAGGGCACAGGCTGCACGCGGCGCCGCGGACCCCTCTGACATTGCCAAACTCCGCTGTCTGCAGCGCAGGTCACCACTGTCCCAGGCCCCCTCCACGCACACACACACGCACGCACGCACACGCACGGGCGCTGCTCGGCTCACGCGCGCTCTGACAGACGCTCACGCGAACGCAGGCGCGCGCTGGTGCGGGAGGCGCCCCCTCGGCTCGTGCTGGGAAGCGGGGACGGCGGAAGGGGTAGGAGACGTTGGCCTCGCTCGCAGCTGCGCAGCTGGCGCAGTCGCCGCGGCGCGGGGACCAGGACCAGCACAGCCCGCCGAGCCGCCGTGTCCTCTCCGCGCGGGGCGCTCGGGGCAGGCGGCAGGCACCCGCGTCAGCACCGCGGACAGCGCCCCCCGCGCTCGCGCGCGCCCCTTCCCCCGGCTGGCGCCCGGGACCGCAGCTCCCGGCGAGACGCGGCGCGCTCAGCCCGCGGGGGCGGGCGGCCGGGCGCTGGACTGCCGGGGCGCCCCGCTGGGGACGCGCCGAGGGCGCCGCGCTCGCGCTGCCCGGAGCCAGGCCCGCGGCGGCCGGAGCCGATGAGCGCCATGCGCCTGCTGACACTCGCCCTGCTCTTCTCCTGCTCCTTCGCCCGCGCCGCGTGCGACCCCAAGATCGTCAACATCGGCGCGGTGCTGAGCACGCGGAAGCACGAGCAGATGTTCCGCGAGGCCGTGAACCAGGCCAACAAGCGGCACGGCTCCTGGAAGATCCAACTCAACGCCACCTCCGTCACCCACAAGCCCAACGCCATCCAGATGGCCCTGTCGGTGTGCGAGGACCTCATCTCCAGCCAGGTGCCCA
This sequence comes from Daubentonia madagascariensis, assembly GCA_023783475.1. Classification (NCBI taxonomy): domain Eukaryota; kingdom Metazoa; phylum Chordata; class Mammalia; order Primates; family Daubentoniidae; genus Daubentonia; species Daubentonia madagascariensis. Next base: position 363,784 of record JAKFHU010000226.1, read on the forward strand.
CCCGTCCCCTCCCCCACGCCCTCCCCGCCTCTTCCCTCCACTCTCACGTAGTCTCCGTTTCATTCCATCTTCTCCAGCACCTTCCCCGCCTTAGCAGAACACCCTGGGGTCAACTGGCTCCTTCTGGAGAGACCTGGTCTCACTAGGAACCAAACACCAGTGTCTGCTGGTTCCCCCATCTTAGCCCCCAGACTGGTCACCTGCCGCCTTGGCTGGTCCTCAGAAGGCCTCTGGGCTCCAGGCCCTTGGCTGGTGTGTCAGCGTTGGTGGGCATTCTGGGCACAGGGGCAGAAGTGCCCATCCCAGACACATGCCTGCACTGCAGAGCTTTAAACAGGATGGGGCCTGGGGCCATCTTTGTTTCTGCTTCTAGATTCTCCTTCCCTACCTCCCTTCCCTTCCCCTGTCCACGGATCTGCCTGAGACAGGAAATGGCCCAGGTGTTGAGCAGGGTGCTTTGCGGGGGGGGGGGCTGGGGGTGGGGAGGTGGGGGGAGTGGGGACTGCCTGTGTGGAGGGTCAGGGCACAGCATGGGAGCTGTCGGCAGCCAGCGCTGCTGTGGGGGAGGACACGACTCCTGAGATTTTGCCTGTCAGAGCTGTCCGCCCCTGGGCTGAGCTGCCTGCTGAATTCCAATGAAGCTGCAAGGATCACTGCAATGCAGCCCTTTATGTAAGAGGCAGGACAGACACCAGCCAAGTGCTGCTCACACATGCTCACCTGATGGACACAGCACATCCATGGACAGGCATGCTCACACGCACACACACATGCATTCACTAGTGCACATCCATGCACCTCAACGTTACACAATCAATTGCACATGCACATTCATGGACACACGCTCATGTGCCACACACTGCTTGGCATACAAACCCAGATTCACATACAAACGTGTGTTCTTACACTGGTTCAATCATGCACACACAAGTATATAAACATAGATATGTTTGGCATACAGTACATACATACATATCCCAGCACACGTCTGTGAATACCTGCATGGTCACACACATGCACATGCATATGCACATGTACACACATACCCACACCAACACTGGCCCATGGCCCTTTGCTGGGCACCTATGTGTGCAGACTGGAGGTGAGAGCCAAGGGAGGGAAAGCCAGTCCAAGCAGCCCCAAATACAGCGTCCATGCCAGTTTTGCTCAGAAATCCCCCTCCCACCTCACAAGCCATCCCATGCCCCCACCCAGGGCACCAGGGACTGGATGATGTGTCTGTGGCCAGGGGCTTTGGTCGTGTGTTCCACCTGAGCCGGAGGAGGGACATGGAGGGGTGGAGTCCGGGAATGTAGGCAGGGCCCTTTCTGGGGAACCTCTTATCCAGCTCACTAAGAGTCTGTGGGCATTGCCCCCAGAGCAAAGGCAACAATAGCAGCTGTCACCCATGGAGCACACCTTCTGGTCCAGGCACTGTCCTGTCACATGGGGCCGTGCACTGCACCCCACTGCCATTTGCAGAAGCAAGTGGGACCTGTGGCTCTAAAAGGCATAGGCAGAGTTGGGGATAGACACAGGTCCTCCCAATGAAGGCAGGGTGGACCCCCCGGCCATCTGCCTCCCTGCCTTGGGAGGTGCTGCAAGAGGAAGGGAGGTGTCTACTCCAGGGAGTTGAGCCACTGGCCTCAGGTGCACCCAACACAGGCCTTGGTCACGACAGGAAGCCTGCGCCACCTGCAGCGCCTCCCCTCCCCTTCCTTGAGGAGGAGGTCAGCACTCCAAGTCAGGACTGGGTCTTGTTCAGACAGAGCCCATCTCAGGCCCAGCCCCCTGGAGGCACTAGAAAAAGGGACCACGCCTTTCTGGTGGTTCCTTGAGGAGCTTCTCCCCTCAAGCCCGAGGCAGGCCTTGGGAGCTGCCCACCGCATCTTGGGGTGCTGGCCTCCACCCACCTGACCCAGGAGGGGGGACAGTCTGAGTGTCAACCTCATTGTGGTGCAGGATGAGCATTCTCCCCAGCCTGTGCAGGTGGGGGGTGTATAGGCCCCGTGGACATAGGATAGGCTTTTGCCCTGCCCTGCCCTCTGTGGGGCCCCTGGCCAGTGGTGTGGAAAGAGGAGGGAGAACCTGGCGGGGGCCTGTCCTCCCCCTGTGTGTGGCATCTGCCCCACTTCTGCGACTGGTTTACAAATGGTCCAGGGGTCTCCTCCCCTGGACGTGGGTATGTGTGTGTCCCAAGCTGTGTGCACACCAGTGGTGCTACCCAGACCCCTGTGGCCTGCTGGGCTCCGCCCTTCTGCTTCTGGATCCTGGGCTCTGGCACAGTGCCCGGCCCACCCCCCCTTGAGCTGACCCTGTCTCCTGTATCCGCAGGTCTACGCCATCCTAGTTAGCCACCCGCCTACCCCCAACGACCACTTCACTCCCACCCCCGTCTCCTACACAGCCGGCTTCTACCGCATCCCCGTCCTGGGGCTGACCACCCGCATGTCCATCTACTCAGACAAGGTAAGCCTGGGGCCGTGTACCATGCCGGGCAGGCCTCTGCCCTTGGGAGACACTCACACGTAATTCGCACACACCACACACTCGTGGTCTGGCAGACACTTGCACATGCTCATGCATGCTCATGCACACTCACGCACTCCCATGTGTCGAACTCACTGTCGCTCACACATTCACACCCACGCTCATGAGCTCTTACACACCCACAGGCACCCTCACACATGCACGCTTGCACAGGCAGATGGCCCACTGGCAGGAGACAGGTACCGGTAACATCCCCTCCAGAGGAGAGGTCCCTGAGGGCTGGGAGAAGGGACGACCGGGGAGACTTCCTAGACAGGTGGACTTTGAAGGGGGAATTTGGGGAGCTGGGGAGCGGGGCTCCAGGAGGAGGAAAAGCCTAGACAGAAGGGGGTGCACAAGCCAGCAGCGAGGGCTGTGGTTCCCAGCCTCTCCCACTGCCAGGCGTGGGTGGGAAACGATGCCACGTTTGTACAGAGCGAATGGAGGAGGAAGCTCCTGGCAGAAGAGGTGGCCCTGGGGCTCTGTGCCTCCAGAGCTGTGGGCACCTCAGCTCAGCCTCCTGCAGAGCTTGTGCCCCACGGGCTGGGGCAGGGGGTCTCTGTCCAATCTTGGAACAGCAGCTGGAAGAGCAGAGAGGCTGCTCAGTCAGTTTTGCAGGAAACTCTAGCCTAGAGAGGCATGGGGGCCTGCCCTGGGTCACACACTCCAGTCAGCCCACAATTCTGAGAGGACCTACCAGCTGGGGATGCTAACTGGCCTCTGAGAGGCTGGAAAGGCCACCACAGCCTTCTCCACACCACCCTGCAGGCCTAGGGCCACCTGCAGATACACCTGGAGGGGCCATGTGGCAGGGGCCATTGGGCTGGATGCCAGGGCTTCTGGGTCTCCCATCTTCTCCAAATTCCTCCTGCCTGGAGCCCACAGTCCCAGATAGAGCTGCCTCAAGGCACAGAGATCGTCCCAGCCATGCCTGGGCATGTCCAGAGGATGGGGATGGGTTTGCCCTCAGGCACGGACAGACCACCCTCCTGCAGCTCTGAAAGCCCTGGCATGCCTGGAGGTGCCCAGACTGCTCCTTCCAGGTGACTTCACCCTTGGCCATGAGAAGCGGGGGTCTCATTCCTGTGCTCTTTGGCCACAGCCTCCTTCACCCTCCTTGGGCACCAGTTTCCTCATCTGTAAAGGGGAGGAAATGGCCTGTGGAGGAAAGCAGCCAGGGGCAGAGGAGAGGCAGGGAGAAGGGGCACCACAGGCAGGGCCAGCCCAGAGGATGCCAGAGGCAGGGGCCAAAGCTCACAGCTGCACCCTGGCCCTCTCATGGCCCATACTCAGCCACCCTTGGGCCCAACACATGGACCAACAAGGCCCAGGTCAGAGCCAGCCCAGGAGCCTCACAGCCCTGTGGCCAGGCAATGGGGACAGGGTCAGGGGATATTCTTCACTTCAAGGCACAGGGACACTGCAGGGACAATGGTCACCTGGACAGACACAGAGAACCCAGGCTGAGCAGGGCAGGGCTGCTGCTGGCCATGCCAGTGTGCAGAGAAGCAGGGCAGGGCTGCTGAGCAATGACCCGGGACTCAGGAGAGAGGGGACATGTGGCCCAGGAGTGAAGACGTCCTAGTAAATAGTTACTGAATTTAGGAAGGACTCCACATGCAGCCCCAGTGGGGCCTTTGAAAGGCTGCACATCAGTGAGAGTTTTCTGAGCTCAAGTTGTCCAGCAAAGAGGTGGGCTGCCAGGGAGGGACGAGCTCACCCCAGGGACAATTCCACAGAGATGGATGTCCCTGTCAGGGTGCTGCTGTGGCAACACCCAGCCTCTTGGTCTCAGATTGGGGGCAGGGGAGGAGAGGCTGGTGGGGTAGGGCCTGGTGGGAGGAAGTGGGGCCCCTAGGGCCCGACAAGTGTCCCCAGCAGGGCGGGGCCAGGCGGGAGGATGTGGAGTCCCCAGGCCTGGTGGCATCTGCCCTGCCTCAGTGCCCCTGTGCCCCGCAGAGCATCCACCTGAGCTTCCTGCGCACCGTGCCGCCCTACTCCCACCAGTCGAGCGTCTGGTTCGAGATGATGCGCGTCTATAGCTGGAACCACGTCATCCTGCTGGTCAGCGATGACCACGAGGGCCGGGCGGCGCAGAAGCGCCTGGAGACGCTGCTGGAGGAGCGTGAGTCCAAGGTGAGGGCCGGGCGGCGGCGGCCTCGCGGAGCAGGAGGAGAGGAGCGGGCGCCCGCTGTGTCTGTGCTCCGTGTGTGAACACCCTTTCTCTCCATTGTGCATGGTCAGCAGCACCACGTCTGGCAGCGCCCGCCCCAGCCTGTCCTCCGCTCATTTCACTTGCTTTGCCATTAGTCGAAATCTCCTTCGTGTCAGTCCCTGCGGGGCGAGGGCTGGACCACCTGGAGCTCCGCAAACACCCCACCCCAGCCACCGCCCCTCCCTGCCCGTCCTCCGGCTGCCGCCCACGGCGCCCAGCCAGCCTCGGAAGGCGGGGCGCTGCCTCCGCCGACCCACCCCTCCCAAGGGCGCCACTCCCCACCCTGATGGTGGTCTTGCGCCCCCTCCCTAAGGGCCCCAGCCCCTGCCTTCTGGGACCCATTCTGTGTCCTCCCCCAAGCCTGCAGTTCACAGCTCAGCAAGCCCACCCACAGAAACCTGCCACCCCCAGCCCAGCCTAGCCCCGCAGACTCCCCTGCCTCCCACCACAGGGCCGGGCTCTGGACTCCTCACCAGGACCAATTAGATGCCTGGTTCTAGGACACACAGCTCCCCACCCCAGCCCAGCCTGAGTCCACTCTGTGGGGCTGTGGGGAGAGCAGAGCCAGGATTTCTGGGGGTCCAAGTGACCCCTATGCCCTTCCTTGCCCATCATTTCCTGAGGAGGAGCTGGCGCTCAGCAGAGGAGGCCCGGGACCCCCGGGGCCCTGGGTGCTCAGCACCTAGGCCACGGCTCCTGGGGCCAGGCAGAGAGGGAGAGAGGCCCGGGCTGAGAGGGGCCCCGGAGGCCAGACCCAGGGAGTGGTGGGGGAGCATGTTCTGTCCATGAAGTCAGAGCTGGCTTCGTCAAACTCAGCACCAACCCTGGGCCCCCTCAATGTTCCACAGGCCCCTGGAGGGAGTAGAAGGCCCCGGCTGGGGTGGGTGAAGCCAGAGGGCAGACCAGAGGGTCTGGGGGTCCTGTCATGGGGCATCTGGGTGGGAGGGCTGCCTATGAGTGCCAAGGGCCCCCCAAGACAGTGCCCCAACAGGCACCTCACCTCCCAGTGTGCCCACCCATGGCCACACGCACAACCCTGCATACCCAGCCACCTGCTCACTCACAGGCGCACACCGGCTGTCATCCCTACACACCTCCATCACAGGCCACACGTCCCACCCCAGACTCGGGCCATGCCACCTCTGCAGCCGGACACACACAGTCGCCCTCCCCACACGAGCGCTCACCCTCACTTGCACCCACCAGCCCCCCCCAGTGCTCAGACTGCACTGGCCCTGCCCCTACCTTTGTAGGCTTCCGTGGACTAGCACGTCCACGTAGACACCCATGGACACGTGTGCCCCTGCAGGTGCACGTGTGTACACACATCCTCTTGGGCCTACACGTGGGCCAACACCAGTCAGTGAGAAGAGAACACCTCGGCTTCCAGAGGGGCAGGAGGGAGGACAAAGCGGACGAGTGATGTGGGAGGGGGTGGGCACTGCTGGGGCCACACAGCAGGTGCATGGCAGGGTGGGGGTGGCAGGTGGGCCCCGAAGGGTGGATGCGGACAGGGCCTCCCTTTCTCCCAAAAGCGACCATTTCCAAAAGCGTAGCTTCGGGGCAGGGAGCCTCCGTGGCCCCGCCCCCTGCCCCTCCCCCAGCCCCGCCCCAGGCCTCGGTGTTTGCGAGCTCCAGGTACGTGCCCATCTGCAGACGTGCCGAGGAGGTGGTGTGATTGCTTTAGCGCCGTCATTTTCAACCGTTTATAATCTTCTTCTGTGTCTGCATATTTTCTCTGTGCACATTATTCATCAGAGTAAAAAAAGGAACTATGAAAACCTCGACCAACTGTCCTATGACAACAAGCGCGGACCCAAGGTATATATGCATGGACGTGCACGCCACCCACCGACTAGGGAGCCCTGGCCTCCGGCGCCTCGGCCACTAGGGCCGCTGTCGGGCCCAGCCGCCGAGCCGCAGGCCTGAGCAGTGAGGAGAGGCAGCAGGCAGCAGGCAGGAGAGGGCAGGCAGAAGAGGGCAGGCGTGGGCAGTGTGGGTGACTGAGGCCCACCTGCTGTGACCCCAGCCTGCACCCTCGAGGCAGGCACGGCTGCAGGAGGAGCTGCTCTCCGGGAAGTGCATGCGAATCTCCGGGACCCCCAGGGTTTCCTTGTGGAACCCGGGAGGGAGCCCACCGCTCGGCCACCCACTCGCCGGGGTCCGGGACGCTCCTGCAGGGGCCTGTGGAATCAGACCTGAGAGGATCTCCTGTGGTTTTGGAAAAGTCGGCCCCGTCTCTGTTCCGGGTTCCAAAACTCTTTTCTGTTTCCTGTCCGCTGCACGCCTGTTTCCGAGTCTGGGTCCACTTCAGCTTGCATGCTCAGTGCAAAGGTGAGGACAGGAGTGAGGTGGAAAGACAGACCCAGAGAGAGCAAAGAGTGAGCACAGGAGAGCCAGCAGGCTGAAGACAGAACAAGAGCTTCGAAGCCAGACCAGGCGAGGAGAGAGGAAGGCAGGTGGCAGGCTCAGGTGGCAGGCACAGGCCACGGCAGCCCTAGCTAAGCTGCCTTGGGGTTCCTAGTGGCTGCGGCCCAACTCTCGCCCCTGAGGCGCTATGTCCCCTGCCCCAGCTGCCTGCTAACACTCCTGCTCACACCACAGGCAGAGAAGGTGCTGCAGTTCGACCCAGGGACCAAGAATGTGACAGCCCTGCTGATGGAGGCACGGGAGCTGGAGGCCCGGGTCATCATCCTCTCTGCCAGGTGAGGCTGGGCTGGGCCCCTCTCCACTTTACCCAGGGCTGTGCCAGGACCACGTGCCCACTGTCTGGGCCAGAGCTGGGGCCCCATGGCACCAAGGAGCTTCAGATTCCAAAACACCTTCACCAAGGAGAGCCCCACTCCACCCCCTACACACCCCCACACACTTGGTGACCTGGCCCATGTGACACCCTCCATCTGTCCCTCCCTCTCTGGGCCCTCCCCCACTTCAGTGACTTGCTACCACTTTCCCTGAGCTGGGCTTTTGGGATGGGAGATGGATAAGACCTGCCCTTGGGGAGCAGGTTCATGATTTAAGGAGGCATACCTCTGCAAACATGGCCCAGGGAAGTAACATGCAGGTATGCAGGAGGGCCAGGTGCAAGGCCTGGGGCAGGGAGAGGGCAGCCCTACCTACTGGAGGACAGGAGAGGGAAACCAACTGGGGGCCCCAGAAAACCAGGCTGCCCCAGGCAGGGCCTGACCCCACACCGCAGCCTCAGGGAAGAGTCCACAGTAAAAATCTCCCTATTTGCAAATGGCTAGGTTCTCCTGGGAAGGGGGAAGCTAGGCCACAGGGAAGAGGAAGAAGACGAGTGGGGGAGGGCAGGGTGGGGAGCCCTTCCTGTGGGACACGCCGGCCACTGTCTGCCCTGACCTAGAAGCTCTGCTGGGCTCCAGCAGAGTGGAGGAAAGCAGCAAGGTCACCTTGCCCAGAGGAACTCACCCCAACCTTGATGCCCTGCAAGTGGTAAAGAGCCAGTAACTCTCAGTCAGGGCAGGTGTCCATTTGCAGTCAGTCAACAAACCCTCAGGCACAGAACCAGGTGCACCTGCCCACCCCCTGTAGCACAGTGCAGGATGGGGCCAGCCCGGGCTCCCCAGGCTGGAAGGCAGGAATCTCCCCAACTGGACAGGGCTGGGGGCCTGCCGCCCACTCTGCCACACTCCTCCAGCAGCTGCCACATGGAAGCGCAAATCCTCCACTGCCACACCCTCCCCATGGCGAACCCCATCTCAGAGTCATGGGTCACTTGTCCACTTGCCCATCCAACTGTGGGCACTGCTGGAGGGGCACCCAAGCCTTTGGGAGGAAGGATTAAAGATGTGCCCAGGCAAGGCTGAGACTGCACAAGCCCTGCCCAGGGGAAGCCCTGCCCAGGGTCTTAATTTTCTTTTTGTAAGTAGTTAATTAATTTTTAAATTTTTTGTAAAGATGGAGTCTCACTATGTTGCCCAGGTCAATCTTGAACTCCTGGTCTCAAGTGATCCTCCAGCCTCAGCATCCCGAAGTGCTGGGACTACGCTCTTTTATTTTCTGACTCGTTTACACTCCCCTGGCTCATGAGAGGGCTTGGGGTAGATTCAGAGGATGTCGTGGGATAAAAGGATGGATGGGTGGGTGGACACACTTTTGCAACAGACAAGGTCTCACCAAACTAGACCTGCCAGACCCATACATTATTATTAGAGTGACCAACAGGACACAAGCCAGGAAGATCACATGTAAAGCCAATCCACGGAACCTACCTGTGCCCAGGTCCCAGCAGAGAGGTGGGTGGGCACCTTCTCCACTGTTTTCTCTCTGGCCAATGAGCCCTTAGGCCACAGTCTGCAGCCATAGGGAATCCCCTGGGACGGGCTGAGGGGCCCTCCCTGTATTGCCAGCCCTCAGCATCGAGAACAAGTTTGCCAGACATCGCTCTAAGTAAAATGTCAGCCCAGGGAAGGGGACATGGTCACAGCAGGCAGATGCACGCACATGTATATGAACCATGTGCAACACTATACACACGTGCACATGAGCACATACCACATAACACCACGTGTGCACACACCATATACACCACATGTGCACAAATGTGCACTCACACCATATTGACACCACTCATACACACATCTTCACATACCCATACACATGCATACACACCATGTACACACCATACACACACGCACACAAGACATGCACACATATATACACACACAGGCACAGACACACATACCACACCATCATATACACCACATACACACTTATACACAGGCACCCACCTACATGCATGTACATATATACACCACATATGTACATACATCACAACACACAAACACATGTACTTGTGCGTGTGTACACATCACATGCTACATACATGTCATGCCCCATGCCTATGCATAAACTGCACACAGCACACATATCAACCACACACCCCTCTTCAGGAATCCACGCAAGGGGCCTGACTGTCAGGGCTGGAAAGAGCCCCCTCCTCTCACACTCTGAGCTCCTTGGAGCAGAAGGCAGACCAGTCGCCCGGTGTGCCCTGCTGCCGGGAGCACAGGAGGGCGCTAGCAGACACAGGCCTCCCACCCCAGAGCTTCAGCCTGTCACAGGTGGGCTCCTCCTCAATGAAGGCTGTTGAGGGTGTTTTGCAGAGAGATTTTATTAAGCCAATCTTAATTTTGGGCCAATTTTCTACAGCGTGCAGAGAATTTGTTTCCAAAACTTTCATTTCTATTTTCCTGAAATTGTCTTTATTGGTATCGGCTATTTCCATAAAACAATCTGATGAGTTTTGATGGATGGATCAGGCTTTTGTTCACAACTGTTTTTCTGATCATAATCATCCTACCACATTGCATGTCACAGACCCAAATTGCGTCAAGAAGACAGGCTTCTCTGTCAGGTCTTGGTGGGCACAGCTGATAGTGGGCACTTTGTGCCTCAGCATGCATGGTGTGGGTCTTGCTGAACTATCTTTGCCATGTTCAGTGTGTAGAACCTCTGCCAGATGCTCTCACTTGGGTCACTGGGGTGGTATTGCCTGGCGCACCTCTATTTTGTGTTGCTTATGTGCACCAATAGCATTGTCATTTAGAGCAAACACTGAAGGTTTGCATTTCTTTGTGGGCTAATCCTTGAGAAAACTGGGAACAGACCCCTTGGGAAACTGAGGGCCACCTTGGTTTCCAGAGTCAACTCAACACTCAGGCAATCCGCTCAACCCCATTGCACCTGCTGCTCATGTACTGGAGAGACAAAGTACCAGTGTTGGTCCGGACCCACCCAGAGCCAGGTCAGATCCTGCAGGGAAGGGTCTGACAAATAGGGGTAGGGAGAGGATCCCCAATGGCCCCAGAGCTCCACCAGGCCCCAGGGCCCTTGTCATGACCAGGGAGGCCCCAGCCCCAGGGGATCCAGTCCCTGCTTCATTGTCCACAGGGGCTCACCCGTGAGGACACCCCAAGAGCTCAAGGTGCCTACAAGGTGAGGCTTGCCTGAGCTCTGTCCTCCTGGTGGTCCTGGCTCTGGGTGGCACAGGCATGCAGCTGCTTGTGCAGACTCCAGAAGGGAGAGCAGCCCCTCGTCTCTCTGGCAGCTTCTGCTGCAATGGGGCAGCTCCTGGAGTGCTGGGTCCCACCAGCAGCATCTCACCAATCCAGACAGTCCTCCCACCCCATTTCACACATTTCAACATGGAGGACCAGAGGGGTGTGGTTTGTCCAGGAGGTTGCAGGAGTGTGGGCTCTGGGGTGGACGGACTGTCCAGGCACAGAACTGACTCTGCCACTTACCAATACTTGCAAACCCATGTGCCTCAGTTTCCCCTTCTGACACAGAGATAGTACTGATTCCTGCCCCATAGGGGTGTTGTGAGGTTTAAATAAGATAATCCATGTAAAGCACTTAGAACAGTGCCTGGTCTCTGGTCAGCAAGTGATCAATAAATAATGACCCATCACTGTCCTGGGTCACCTGATCAAGGGTCTTCCTGAGGGGAGGGAAGGGAACCCTGGGAGCACAGAGGGGACAGGCAGGAAGTCAGTCCTATGTGCTAGGTATCTAACCCTGCCCCTGCCCCCCAAAGGCAGGGGGTCCGCAGCAGAGGTCCAGGAGGATCCTAGGGTCTGGGCCCCAGAGCTTCTGTGGGTCTCCTGGCCCAAGTGCAGGGTGGGGGTGCGGTGTGGGCCAGATCACCTCTGCGGGGTCACTGTGCCCAAGCTATGCTGGGAAAGGGGCGCTGGGCCCCTCTGCGGGGTCTCCAGGCTTCGCCCCAGGAGAGGTCGGGGTGGGGGGCAGGCCTATGCTCCAGAGGAGGACCTGGCGGGAGTGGGGGAGGGCTGGAGTCCTGGCCCTTCATCCCCATCTGCCCCACAGCGAGGACGATGCTGCCACCGTGTACCGCGCGGCCGCGATGCTGAACATGACGGGCTCGGGGTACGTGTGGCTGGTTGGGGAGCGCGAGATCTCGGGGAATGCCCTGCGCTACGCCCCGGACGGTGAGTGCCGAGCCTTCGCGGGGTCCGGGGCGGGGAGGCACCCACGGGCTCTGGGCCTGACGCTAGCTCGCCCCAGGCATCATCGGGCTGCAGCTCATCAACGGCAAGAACGAGTCAGCCCACATCAGCGACGCCGTGGGCGTGGTGGCCCAGGCCGTGCACGAGCTTCTGGAGAAGGAGAACATCACCGACCCACCGCGAGGCTGCGTGGGCAACACCAACATCTGGAAGACCGGGCCGCTGTTCAAGAGGTGGGCGGGGCGGCTCTCAGGAGGGGGCGGGGCCGCTGCTTGGGGGTGGTTTGTGGGGCCTGCTGCCGACATCCCGTGGATCAGGTGGTCATCCTGTCACCTTCCCCACTTCTCTCGTCTCCTCCACCTCCCCAGCACCACCACCTCTATCTCCATTGAGACAAGTCATCCACCCCTTTTCCAACACTGACACCTCAACCGTCAGTAAATACCTCGACTGTCAGTAAAGTCGTAACTGCTTCCACTGCTCCCGCCCCCACCTTTCCCCCTGCAGCCCACCCTGAGACAGTGCCCCCGCCCCCAGGGTGGCTGGCAGCCTTGGGAGGAGGCTCTTGATGCAGGTCCCCAACTGTCTGACCTTCCAGGGACCTAGGAGGTCAGACAGCCCAAGAATAGCACCCAAGCCTGCACAAAGCCAGGGTTGGCCGAGTGCCCCAGACCCAAGTGAACAGCTGCAGTGTGGCAGGAGTTAAGTCACAGCACCCCAGGGCCCCATACCACTTGCGGGGGGGCAGGCCCCAGCCCATCCCCAGTCCCCCAGCCACTGAGTAGCCTGTGCAGAGCTGCTGTCCATGGTGCCCAAAACAGGTGCACACATGTAAGTGCAGATGTAGGCAGCATATTTGCACACACATGTACACATGTGCAGAGAGCCGTGCACCTAACACATACGTGTGCCACAAGTACCGAATGGGAGTGCACCCCACATAGGGGTCGCGTGTGCACACAGGTTCACTGACACGGCCAGATAGGTACAACACACACTTGAACACACAGCCAGACAGGACAGCCCAGCCTGGTGGCTATAGCCACACGCCAGGCTCAACTTGCCTCCCTCCCCCACTGGCATGCCCACATCCTCCTGAGCTTTGGCCTCCTCTGTAAAGCTAGGATGGTTGCCGTAAGGACCAAACATCCTAACCCCTGGAAATTCCTCAAAACATCTGGCACCCAGAAGCCACTCAACTGTCACTGGCTGTGCTGTGTCCACCTGGTGCGGGCACACATGTGCCATCCATCAGACTCACAGTGAGAGTCTGCTGATATTTCCATTCTTGGGACGGGGGAAGGAGAAGCTTGGGGTGCTCAGAAGGCCAGGGAGAGTGAGCACCCCTGACAGGTCTACACCATGCTGCTCCCCCCCAGAGTGCTGATGTCTTCCAAGTATGCGGATGGGGTGACCGGCCGAGTAGAGTTTAATGAGGACGGGGACCGGAAGTTTGCCAACTACAGCATCATGAACCTGCAGAACCGCAAGCTGGTGCAAGTGGGCATCTACAATGGCACCCACGTAGGTGGGGGTCATGAGGGGGTGGGGGCTGGGGCCTTAGGGTCCTGGGGCCAAGACCCCTGCGTGGCCACCCTCCATCTCATACTCCCACCCCCAGGTCATCCCTAATGACAGGAAGATCATCTGGCCAGGCGGAGAGACGGAGAAGCCTCGGGGGTACCAGATGTCCACCAGACTAAAGGTGGGGGCCAGACCAACAGCATCCCCACCTGGACACCCCATCCACCCCCCCAGGCCTGAGGGTGGGGGCAATAAGGCCAATGAAAGCAAGTTGGGATGGGGCCTGCTGCACCTGCCACAGCACAGGCAGCAGGGAGAGCAGATGGAGGGAGGTGAGGGGGCTGCTGCTGCCTCCACCCCACGGGCTCTCTCTAGGCCCTCTTGACCCAACCCTACTGGGGAAGTTGTCTGGGACAGGACTCCCCTGGGGAAGAGCTGATGGGGGACAGTGAGACAAACGGATGGTCATTCTGTGTCCTGGTGCAGACCTCAGCTTCACACGTGCTGTCCTGAGTCTTGGTCTTCCACACCCCTCGTTCCTCCTCCAGGTGGCCAGCCCCACGCCCTCTTGGTGTGACAAGGTCAAACTGTCCTCTCCCACCCTGGCCTCCCTGCAGCACTCCTTGTGGTGGGACAACCCCTTCTTGGCTCTCCCCGGGGCCTCTGGGAGCCCGTCCCCTGGCTGGCTTCCTCCTCATAATATCTTTTCCTCAGCCTGACTCGTGTGTTCCTTGGGACTCATCCATGGGCACCTCTCTGCTCCAGGGTGCTCTCCTCAGGTCCCCCATGCTGAGCCACACTGCACCCACACCACACCCACACCAGCCTGGCCAGTATCACAGACCACCAAGGCAAGGACCTTACCTGCAATGTGCCCAGCCAGCCCTGTCCCGGCCCTCAAATGGCTCTTAACCCTGTCTGCTTTCTCAGCACCCCCGAAGCAGGGTCAGCCCCTGTACCCTCCCACCCAGACCACTTTGTCAGCGCCTGCCCCTCCCTGCAGACAGGGTGGGCTTTGCCAATGCCAGTATGGCATCTCCTTGCAGCTCAGACACCTCCCATGGAAAGGTCTGAAAGTAACATTCAAAACGCCAGTGGCCAGAAGGCCCCATCTAGGCTGTGAGTTGTAGATGGCTTTTAACAACTTTGTTTCTGGCCTCACTAATTTTTTTAAAAGTACTAACAGAAATGATAGAAAACATAAGGAGAGTTTTAAAAAGGAAATAAGCTCCTTTAAAAGCTCCCCATCCCCCCAGGGATAAAAGCCAAAATGCTGCCCTTGGAGCTGGGCCCTGCCACCTCTCAGGCTCACCATCCCCAAGAGCCCCCAGCTGAGGGTGCCTCTCCCACCACCCCTCACACCTCCTTGCCTGGCTGTCTGACCCTTGGCTCCCTCAACCCCATCAGGCACCTCCTCTCAGGACCCCTCACCAGCATGCCCCTTGCCCTGTATCTGTCCCCCTTGCCCAGGGTGTGTCCCCTGAAAGACAGAAGAGAGCCCAAGCTGGGGAGAGGGACAGCATCACTAGGAAAGGGGAAGGGACCAAGGATAGGTGATCAAAGACAAGACTGCAGCTGTGGGGCTGCTGGGGGCCGGGCCAGGAGAGGCAGGCAGGGCTGCAGGAGACAGTCAGAGAAGGCTGTGGGTCCCAGGTCCCAGGTCGGCAGGCGCTGGGCCGGCTTCTGTGGACACGCCCCTGTCCCCACAGCACAGTGGGGGAGGGGGGCAGACTCCGGGCTGGGGTGGGGAGTTTCCCATCCCTGAGAGGTCAGAGAAGGTGCCCGGCTCACACTGGACGTCTGGGCAGGCTCCCGCGATGGAGGGAGTAGCGTGTAAGCCAAGACCCGAGGGAAAGTGGCCAAGAGGAATTCCAGGAGTCGTTTCTGATGAGTCAGGGGTGGCGGGGGCGGGTCCAGGGAATCTGGGGCCCTCCTGACGGTGGCCCGGGAGGTGGGGAGGCTCCCGAGAGGGGCAGTGGCCGGTGGGGGGCGCCAGGGGCGGCTGGGCGCTGAGAAGAGGTCAGGCCCCGGGCAGCCGAGGGTCGGTGGTCCAGGCTGCCTCTCCCCTTCCCCCCAGATTGTGACGATCCACCAGGAGCCCTTCGTGTACGTCAAGCCCACGCTGAGCGACGGGACATGCAGGGAGGAGTTCACAGTCAACGGCGACCCGGTCAAGAAGGTGATCTGCACCGGGCCCAACGACACGTCGCCGGGCAGCCGTGAGTGCCGGACGGGGGCGGGGCGGGGCGGGGCGGGGGCGGGGCCGCGGCGGGGGGTTCGGTCAGGAGCCCAGCCGTCACCACCCCCACCCTCCCCAGCACGCCACACCGTGCCTCAGTGCTGCTACGGCTTCTGCATCGACCTGCTCATCAAGCTGGCGCGGACCATGAACTTCACCTACGAGGTGCACCTGGTGGCCGACGGCAAGTTCGGAACACAGGAGCGGGTATGTGGTGGACACCTGACGGCCAGCCCGGAGTGGGAGGGGGCTGGGGCGGGCCCGGAGTGGGAGGGGGCTGGGGGCGGCCCGGAGTGGGAGGGGGCTGGGACGGGCCCGGAGGGGGAGGGGGGCCGGGGCGGGCCCGGAGGGGGAGGGGGCTGGGGCGGGCCCGGAGTGGGAGGGGGGCTGGGGCGGGCCCGGAGTGGGAGGGGCTGCGGGCTGGAAGGAGCCCGGAGTGGTAGACCCCTGTGATGCGCCGCTAGGTTTGCTCTGGGCTGGGACCCGGCGCAGGAGAGGGGCTGACGCTCTCCGCATCGCCGCCGGCTCTGTCGCCCCGCAGGTGAACAACAGTAACAAGAAGGAGTGGAACGGGATGATGGGCGAGCTGCTCAGCGGGCAGGCGGACATGATTGTGGCGCCACTGACCATCAACAACGAGCGCGCACAATACATCGAGTTCTCCAAGCCCTTCAAGTACCAGGGCCTGACCATTCTGGTCAAGAAGGTGTGCCGGGGCCGGCAGTGGGGGTGGAGTCCTGGCAGGGCGCGGGCGGCCCTGACTCCCGGTCCATCTGCAGGAGATCCCGCGGAGCACGCTGGACTCGTTCATGCAGCCCTTCCAGAGCACTCTGTGGCTGCTGGTGGGACTGTCAGTGCACGTGGTGGCCGTGATGCTGTACCTGCTGGACCGCTTCAGGTGAGCACGACCTGGGGTCCAGACACCTCCATCTGCAGGGAGGGCAGGGCAGGGCAGGGCCACCTCTCCTGCCCTCTCTCCTGCCTGCCCTCTGCGCCCCGCAGCCCCTTCGGCCGGTTCAAGGTGAACAGTGAGGAGGAGGAGGAGGATGCGCTGACCCTGTCCTCTGCCATGTGGTTCTCCTGGGGCGTCCTGCTCAACTCTGGCATTGGGGAAGGTAGGGCCATGCCCAGGCCCGTCCTGTTCCATCCGTGCTGCAGGGGAGCTGACTGAGCCTCTTCCACAGGTGCGCCCCGAAGCTTCTCGGCGCGCATCCTGGGCATGGTGTGGGCCGGCTTTGCCATGATCATTGTGGCCTCCTACACTGCCAACCTGGCAGCCTTTCTGGTGCTGGACCGGCCAGAGGAGCGCATTACGGGCATCAACGACCCGAGGGTGAGGCCTGGCGGGGCTGGAGGAGGGTTGTGAGGTCTGCAGGGTGTGCCTTGGGTAGGGGCTTGCAGAGCCGCTGTGAGTCCCGCCCTCTGACTCTGCAGCTGAGGAACCCTTCGGACAAGTTCATCTATGCCACTGTGAAGCAGAGCTCCGTGGACATCTACTTCCGGCGGCAGGTGGAGCTGAGCACTATGTACCGGCACATGGAGAAGCACAACTATGAGAGTGCGGCCGAGGCCATCCAGGCCGTGAGGGACAAGTGAGGGGCCTGTGGGAGGCCATCTTGGCTGGGCAGGACAATTGAGGGAGTAGGGAAAAGGGTGGCGTCCACCAGACAGGAAAAGTGGGCGAGGGGAGCGTCCAAGCTGAGGACCACGGGAGGACGGCACGCGGGCTGGGGGAGTGAAGGTACCT
The DNA here is from genome assembly GCA_023783475.1 of Daubentonia madagascariensis. Taxonomy (NCBI): domain Eukaryota; kingdom Metazoa; phylum Chordata; class Mammalia; order Primates; family Daubentoniidae; genus Daubentonia; species Daubentonia madagascariensis. Next base: position 381,027 of record JAKFHU010000226.1, read on the forward strand.
GACTGTGCAGGCTCCCTGACCCCTGCCTCTACCGGCAGCAAGCTGCATGCCTTCATCTGGGACTCGGCGGTGCTGGAGTTTGAAGCCTCGCAGAAGTGTGACCTGGTGACTACGGGTGAACTGTTCTTCCGCTCAGGCTTTGGCATAGGCATGCGCAAGGACAGCCCCTGGAAGCAGAATGTCTCCTTGTCGATCCTCAAGTAAGTGTGCCCGAGCCCCTGCATCCTCATCTCCCTTGGCCATCTATCTCCAAGAGCCTCTCCACCAGAGTTGGACGCCCCCCCCACCAGTGCCTGACCCCACCAAGGCAACGCATGGATGCCCCAGCCCAGGCCAGGCACTGCCCATTCCACGCCCACCCCACTGCAGGCCCCACCCACCACAGGCCCACTCCCAGCATGCCCCACCCAAGCAGGGTGCCACCCTATCGCAGGCTCACAGGCTCCTGCACCCACAGGTCCCATGAGAACGGCTTCATGGAAGACCTCGACAAGACGTGGGTTCGGTACCAGGAATGTGACTCTCGCAGCAATGCCCCTGCAACCCTCACTTTCGAGAACATGGCAGGTGCGGGTCCGCTGACACTGGGAGGGGTTATCAATGGGCTGCCGCCCCTCCAGCCAGCAGCTGAGGCTCTGGGTCCTGGTGCACAGGGGTCTTCATGCTGGTAGCTGGGGGCATCGTGGCTGGGATCTTCCTGATTTTCATTGAGATCGCCTACAAGCGGCATAAGGATGCCCGCCGGAAGCAGATGCAGTTGGCTTTTGCAGCGGTGAACGTGTGGAGGAAGAACCTGCAGGTAGGGCAGGCCACCTCCGAGGCCTGGTGCCCAGGGCCCGGCCTGGCCACAGCCCTCCTCCATCCCTGAAGGCCGTGGCGCTGGCTCTGGCTCCCATGGGCAGGACTGGAGCTAGGAGCCAGGGCCGGGGCAGTGGTGAGTGCTCCCAGGGCACAGGGGCAGTGTTGGCGGGGGACTGCCTGCAGGTGACTGCCCACTGCAAAGCTGGGCCGAGGGAGGCCATGCACCCTGCTCCAAGCCTCCCCTGGCCTCTCTGTCTCCAGAGTCGCCCACCGGTACCCATTCCATAGGAAGGCAAGCAGGCAGGGTAAGACAGGGCCCACTTGTGCGTAGCATCTGAGTCCAAGATGCATTTTGCCCTCCGCCGCCCCAAGCCCCTTGGACACCCTGTGGAGACCCTCTTTCCTGCTACGTCCTTGTGCTCCGTGATTCCAATCTGAATTGGGCCAGGCCCAGCCCTAGCTGGTGCCCCAGGCTGTGTCCATGGGAATTTGCCGCCGGCAGGGGCAGCCACAGCCTACCTGGGACAGGGTGGGTTGTGGGGCCCGCATAGGCCTGAGGGCTCATGGCCCACGGTTGAGCTCCGGTTCACTCCATCTTGTCTCTTTCTCTGGGTGCTTTCCTGGAGCCTGTGTCCTGAGAGGAAGCTGGCATTGCAGCGAGGTGGTGGGGGGCCAGGGGTTGCTGGAGCCCCCACACCTCTCATCTACCCATTCTTGCTCTTGGCCCCACAGGTCCCCTGGGGACCTGGCTGCTGCTACCACTGGTGGGCCCAGGCTCTCCTGGCCAGCAGACCTGAGGCCAGAGACCTGGGAACTGCCTCTGTCTATCCCTCCAATTCCATCTCGACACCTGCCTTCCTTCGGCCCCTCGGCCCCTTCCTGAATCTTGGTGTGTGCCCCCTTGGGGAGCAGTGGCCTCCTTGAAGAATGGCTAGTGTGGCCTGAGGGGCAACTCCTCCAGTCCTTGGAGGGCTCCTCCTCCTCAGGACATCTGTAATCCAGGGCCACCCCGGAGCCAGGGAGCCAGGCGGACCTCCCAGGAAGAGAGCCGGCTGGGATCCCCACAGCCAGCCCCAGCACAAGCACAGTCAGGCCCGAGGCCCCGGGCAGGAGAAGAGGCCACCTTCGAATGTCCAGCTGTCGGCCCATCTGTCCAGCACAGGGAGGCAGGCAGGAGTGAGGGCCTGAGTGGCCGGCCAGGCCGGGCAGCGGCCCACCGAGGAGCAGGCGAGGGCAGGTGTGGCCGCCACCCTTAGCCGTCTAATCACTTATACATATTCATTTTAGGATAGAAAGAGTGGTAGAGCAGAGCCCGACCCTAAAAAGAAAGCCACATTTAGGGCTATCACCTCCACCCTGGCTTCCAGCTTCAAGAGACGTAGGTCCTCCAAAGACACGGTAAGGGGGAGAGCACCCCAGTCCCATGTCTCCGACTCCTCCCTCGCTGCCCCACCCCTCCGTGTCTGTCTCCCCACTCCCTTACCATCCCACCCTTGCCCCCACCCCCACCTCGGACTCCCGAGGCCCTTCTGCCCTGCATCTCCCCCCAGGAAGCCCTCTGTCCAGCACGCGGTGCTGTTCTGACTCTCCAGCCTTCCCCCGACCCCCACTGGGTCCTCGGCTTTCCCCATGTGTCTCCGTTAGTCTGCCCGCCCCCCGCCTCCCCCTGCCATGACCCACACACCATCTTGAAGCCTGTCATGTTGTTGGTCAGTCAGCCTGCCTCGCTGCCTCTCTGGGCCACGCCTGAGGCCCTGGGAGCCCAGAGTGGCCCTGTCCCAGCTCCTCACCTGCTGGGAGGCCACACACCTCTCTGTTACGTCCCTGTTTCTCTTGCCTCTCCCAGAGGGGCCCGCCGCCCTCACTCCCTCCCTGCGACGGCCCTGGAGGGGGTGGCTGTGATGTCCCATCCCGTCCGTCTGTCTGGCCGCCGGCCCTGCCCCCCCAGACACCTGTCTCACCTGTCTCACCAGAGCCATGCGTGTTGCATCTTCCATGTGGTCTCTGTGTGGGCCGGGGGCTGGGGGCTGGGCCTGGGTCCATCTGGGTGGATGGCTGGGGCCTGGAGTTGGAACTGGCCCCTGGCCACGGGGGGCTGTCAGGAAGGGAACAGGGTGGGACCAGAGGGGTGGTTCCCACCCCAGGCTGAGCAGGGGCCCTGCAGGAGGTATGGCGGCAGCTCCCAGAGGGTCTGAGGACAGGCAGGGGTAGCCCTGCAAGCCCTGGCCTGCAGAGCCCAGGACAACACTGAGGATCTCAGACAGAGGCCCAGGAAGGGGAGGCCTCTGAGGAGAAGACCAGCACCTCAGCTCCTGACCCTCAGCCATCCACCCCACAGAGTGTGGCTCTGGCCCACAGGGGTGTCAGAGCCAGGCCGTCTGCCCTTTGGAATCTAGAATCCCCCTGCCTCCTGCCTTGGGCAGCTTGTCATGGCACCAGATGCGCACACTTGGACCAAAGGCCCCCAGAATGGAGTGAGCCTTGCTAGAGGCACCGTGGCCCCAGACTGCATGGTGGGGAGGGGCTGCCCAGAGAGCCAGCACAGGCCTCTGCCCAGTAGCCACACTGCAGCACAGCGGCCAGTTTGACCTCCAGGCCCACAGGCACATCACCCCACAGGGGCTTATGCCCAGGAAGGAAGTGGGATTTGCAGCCCTGCCCCCCAGGCTTGGGAAGAGGGGCAGAACTCCCGGGCACAGACAGGACTTAGCACAGAGCCACCCAGGCCCAAGGTGAAGCCCCAGGGTACCCCAAGAGGGCCCTGTGAGGTCTGGCTGCTCCGCTTCCTGGGGAGGGACATGGCACAGGGAGGGTGGTAGAGGGAGGGTCTGTTGGGCTGGGAGCAACTGGAGGCTCAAGGAGCAGGTGGAAGCACAGTCCCCAGGGTTCCTCAGGCCCAGGAAAGAGGGAGGATAGCTCAGCCTGAGAGGATGGTCTCCTAGCAGACAGGAGAAAGTGACTGGGGAGCAGGCAGCCAAATGTGTGCAGGTGGTGGGCCACTTTCAGAAGCTGGAGCTGGTGCGGGTGCTGCTCAGACACCATCATGGCACCGTTCCAGGGACGCACTCCCAGTAGAATCCTCGCCCGAGCCTCCCTGGGCACCATGCAGCATCTGGGGCCACCCAGCCCTGCAGGGTTGACTGCAGGGCACTGGCAGCTGGGGGCTGGGTGGGGGAGGGCAGCCCAGCTCCCACCCTGTCTCAGGGGCGGGGGCCTGTTCAGAGGGAGGCCGGGGTGGGGGGCTCCTTCGGGCAGGGTGGGGTCGGTCTGGCTGCTGAGATCCTCTGCCCCTGTCCTGTGGCCCATCTGGGCCAGGGCCACACTGGGCACTGAGGGCTGGGGTCCCTGGCGGCCGGCGGGGCCAGCGGGTATTGATTGTTGGTTCTTATTTATAGAGCACCGGGGGTGGACGCGGCGCTTTGCAAAACCAAAAAGACACAGTGCTGCCGCGACGCGCTATTGAGAGGGAGGAGGGCCAGCTGCAGCTGTGTTCCCGTCATAGGGAGAGCTGAGACACCCCGCCCGCCCTCTGCCCCCTCCCCCGCAGACAGACAGACAGACGGACGGGACAGCGGCCCGGCCCACGCAGAGCCCCGGAGCACGACGGGGTCGGGGGAGGAACACCCCCAGCCTCCCCCAGGCCGCGCCCGCCCACCCGCCGGTTGGCCGGCTGGCCGGTCCACCCTGTCCCGGCCCCGCACGTGCCCCCGGCGTGGGGCTAACGGGCGCCTTGTCTGTGTATTTCTATTTTGCAGCAGTATCATCCCTCTGATATCACGGGCCCGCTCAACCTCTCAGATCCCTCGGTCAGCACCGTGGTGTGAGGCCCCCCGGAGGCGCCCACCTGCCCAGTTAGCCCGGCCAAGGACACTGATGGGTCCTGCTGCTCGGGAAGGCCTGAGGGAAGCCCACCCGCCCCAGAGACTGCCCACCCTGGGCCTCCGGTCTGTCCGCCCACCCGCCCTACTGCCTGGCGGGCAGCTCCTGCTGGACCGAGGTGCTGACCGGAGCGCCTGAGGACGGGTCAGAGCTGAGCCGGCTGGGCAGGGCCGCAGGGCGCTCCGGCAGAGGCAGGGCCCTGGGGTCTCTAAGCAGTGGGGAGAGGGGGCTGACCAGCCCCAAGCGGAGGGGCTTGGAGCAGAGACGGCAGCCCCGCCCTGAGCCACAGCGGGGCCATGGCCCCAGCTGGCCGGGTCGCCCTCCTCCAGCGCCTGCGCTCCTCGGCAGCCTGAGCTCCACCCTCTCCTCTTCCTGCTGCAGCCCACCCACGCCCCATCTCCCCCTGGACCCCGCGCGGGGGCTGGCCCTGCCCTTCTCCCACGGCCGTCCCTGACACCCCAGCTGGCAGCGCCGTCCAGAGGCGCGCTCGGGCTCCGGCTGCCTCGGGCCTCCTCCCCCAGACTCCAGAGGGCTGAGCCCTTCTCGTCCGGCCTGCAGCCCAGGATGGGCTTCCCCAGACGCTGGCTCAGGACTGTCTTCAACCCTGCCCGCACCTCGGGCACGAGGGAGCGCCGCTCGCCCTCCCTCCCCTACCTGTACAGGACCAGCCCTCCTAGTGCCGGGCGCGTGCCTTCCCCGTGCGGCCCGTGCGCAGCCGCGCTCCGCCCCCGCCCCCAACCCGGTGTGTGCAGTGGTGATGCCTAAAGGAATGTCACAAGATTTTCGGTCTGTGTCGCTTGTTGACGCCCGCAGGGAGTGTGAAGGGAAGGCCAAGGGATGGGGGAAGTTTCGAGCGCCCCGGGCAGCCGCAGCCTGCTCAGGCTTGGGCAGCGGCGGCGGCGGGACTGGCAGGGTCCGCGGGCAAGGCAGAGCTGTCGGGGTCGGGGACCGGCGGTCTCCTTGGTGGGCGGCGGGCTGCGGTGCGGCGGCGCCGGCGCGCACGGCAGGCGGTGACGACGGAGCCCAGCGCCAGGCAGGCGGCCAGGCTGGCGAGGAAGGAAGCAGGCCCGAGCACGTAGACCACGGCCAGGTCCCGCGGGGCGAGCGGCTGCACGCAGTGGCTGAAGGCGGCGTCGGGGAAGGCAGTCAGGGGGCTGAGCCTCAGACGCCTCGGCGACACGCAGAGCAGCGTCTCGGCCTCTGTGGGACAAGGGCGCGGCGTCAGGCGGCGGCGGCAACGGCCCAGCTCGGCAGGCCCCGGCCCGCGTCCCCGACGGCTCACCTGACGCTGGCGGCGGGTGCCGGCGAAGCCAGGTGCACAGCGGGTGCAGCGCGCAGCCGCAGGCCCAGGGGTTACCACGCAGGCGCAGCGAATCGAGGGCGGGCAGGCCGGCCAGTAGGCCGGGCGTGAGCGCCGTCAGCGCATTGTCCTGCAGATTGAGTGCGCGCAGCAGCGGGAGCGCGCTCAGCGCCGTAGGCTCCAGGCGCGCCAGCCGGTTGCCGGCCAACGAAAGGGCGCGCAGTGAGCGCAGCGGCGCAAAGGTGCCGGGTACCAGCACTTCCAGCTGGTTGGCGCTCAGGTCAAGATGCTGCAGCGCGCCCAGGCCCCAGAAGGCCCGCACGTGCACGGAGCGCAGCCCGTTCTCGCGCAGGTCCAGGCGCAGCAGCGCGCCTGCTCCCGCGAAGGCACCGGGCAGCAACGCGCTCAAGCAGTTGTGATCCAGCAGCAGCACGCTCACGCGCCGGCTCAGGCCGGCGGGCACAGCAGGCAGCGCGAGGGCCGAGCAGTTGGCCTGGCCGCCGGGCGCGCACGCGCATGCCTCGGGGCAGTCCGGGTCGCCCCGGGGCCCCGAGGGGGAGGTTGTGGCTGGTGGTTGGGCCCAGACTGACCAAGGCGACAGCAGCACCAGCAACAGCAGTAACGGCGGAGGCCGCGAGAAAAAGGGGCTCCGCATGGGGGCAGCGCTGGTACCCGTGGCGGGAGGCCTGCTGCCGCGCGTCAGCGGAGCTGGTGCGTCCGCGAGCCCGTTCCTGCGGCGCCTGCATAAATATTAACTCTGGCCCGAGCGCAGGCAGTTCCTGTCCCACAGCTGGTCCCGCTCCTGGGGCGGGGGCCGGGCACACAGCCAACGCCCGGCAATGCCATCCACCTGTCCCGGAGCGCTGGGCTCCTGTTGGCTCAGCGCCAGTCGCCAACCGTGGCACTGTCAAGACCACCCCCGGCCCGGCTCGTCCACAAGCGGGCGCCCGCTGAGGCCTGAGCAGCAGGACCACACCCGACCGTACCCAGGGAACTCACGGATGCAACACACACACACACACACACACACACACAATGCACCCTGTGCGCCCTGCTCCTCACCCAGCCGTGGCCCCACTCAGGCTCAGCAAAGTGACCCCAGCGCACACACACAGAGTGGCCCCTACGCAGGGACGGTCCCATTCCAACGGTGGATGATTGATGGAGGTCTGAGCTCAAGAGATAGACCTTGCCGTGAAGGAGGCACTGCACACACAGGCAGGGGAGGCCCTTCCTGCCCCTCCCCTGCCCAAAGGCTTTCCTGAAACCTCAAAGGGACGGTGTCAGTGCAGTGGGGACCACGCATTGCTTGAGTCCTCCCGTCAAATGCCACTCCCTTTGGAGTTGCCAATTTCAGGCCCTGTCTGGGGCTTCCCCAAGGTGAGAGTGGGTGGGTAGGGCCCAGGATCCCTTACGCTTCATGGAACAAAGCAGCAGTAAGGTGCAGAGAGAGGCTGGGCTGACCAGCTGTGGCAGGAGGCAATGGAAACACCAGGGGTGTGGTCTCCTGCCCTGGGGCCAGGGGTTAGCGGTGCCATGTGTAGGGCCCGGGCACCCTTCCCTCCACTGATGATGAAGGCCCCTATGTGCACGTGCACCCCCCATGATACGGCCTCAGGCAGACTGTGGGGAGCCAACAGGGGAGACAGCCACAGCCACCGAATACTGTTTAATCCCCTCCCCAGCCACCCTCAGCCCTAGTCAGGTGGCAGTGGAGGCGGTGGCTCCTCTAGAGAAGCCTCCATGGGGATGTCCTCCAGGGGTGGCATCGTGGAAGCCTCCAGGTCGGGGTCCAGGAGGTGGGACTCCACGTGCACCGCGTGCAGGTCCATGTGATCTTCCTGGACCCCGAAATGCCCCACCAACCTGCACAACATGGGCCAGGTTAGCACCGGCTGGTGGGGCCTTGACCACCAGGGCAGGCCAGCCCTTGGGGACAGGGCTCTCCATGCCACTGTGAACTGTACTTCCAGTGAGGGGGCAGCGGGGACACGGCTCACCCTTGGGGCCCTCTGCCACACTCACCTGTTGTCCATGTGTCCGGGGCATGTTTCACTGAGGGGGCAGAAGCAAGTGTGAGTCCTGGAACAATGCTGGGCTCCCCCTGTACGTCTCCCCAACACGCCCTGGGAACTGCCATTCCCGGTCCCAAATGATGACCTGCCCAAGGGGCAGAGGCCCCTCCCAGCGCCAGGGGCCCAGAGTGGGCAGCATGGTCTCACCCCCACCACTCCCGGCCCGGGGCTCACGCACCCCTTGGCGCGAAAGATGCCAATTGCCACGATGACGAGGGCACAGAAGCAGCTGGCACTGACACCCGCCAGCACCACGATCAGGGCAATCAGGGCCTCACGGCTGAGGCCAAGGCTGCATTCGCAGTAGGTTCCAGCTGCAGAGACAGGGCCCACGTGGCCCAGGGGGCATCATCTGCCTGTGCAGGACCCCAGGACCACCCCTGCCCCGCTGGCCACCAGAAGGACACAGGTACCCCCACCTAGCCTAGGACAGGGAGGGGCCCTGGCTGGGGACAGGGGCACTGGGCGCTGGGGCAGGAGGAGGCACCTGCAGCAGGGGTGAGCAAAAGGGACAAACATAGGAGGCCCAGGGGGCTGCCAACCAGGCAGGGGGCAGGCTGGGGACAGGGGGCCATGTCCAGCCCCTGGCCCTACCACACGCCTCTGACAGAGCTGTCGGAAGGCACTGACCTCACAGTAGGCTGTTAGGTGGGGAGGGTGGGGGCAGGGCCACAGAGGGCCTGAGACCAGCGTGAGCTTCACCCACCCTTGGGTGCTGGGACCCGAGGAGCCCTGGGCAGGCAGCCCCAGGAATGGGGCAGGTATGGTAGGCAGGTGCCTGGGAGCCCTGGCCAGATCTGAGGAGGGGGCAATGGTGGGGCTGGCCCAGCCTTAGGGGCATGGTCCTTCATCGAGAAGGGGTGGGGCCTCGCTCCAGCCCCTGGTGTTGGGGAGATGCTGGCCTGGCATTCCCTCTCTCAGCATAAGGGTGCAGCGGCTCAGGGTGGGGTCTGAGCTCCAACAAACTGCATGTCACTGCCCCACCCAGGGCTGAGGCAGGAAGGGACCAAGGACCAAGGAGGGCCAGGGGGTGGGCTTGTGCCCAGCTGCCCTCACTGACTGCTTCGGGAGGGTCTGGCTCACACTCCCAGCAAAGCTCAGGTCGGGAGGGCTGCTGGCACCCCAAGGGATCCCAGATCACCCAGGAAAAGTCAGGGGGCACTGGCCACACCTGCCTGAGCAGGACTGCAGGCCATGGCCTCCCTGGAGCATCCCCCTCTGGGAGCAGGTGGATCGGAAATGCCTTCAGGCACAGTCCAAAGCTGCAGCCTAAATATGTCATTAAAGTCAGAACCCACTTCCCCCGAGGGTCTGTTCCCTCTGCAGACCAGGCAAGCACTGCCCACAGAAGTCGACTGCAGGCTGGCATGGTCATGGTTAGCCTCAGCCTCCTCCCTGAACCTGCTATTCCAGGCTGGGCCCCTGAAGCCTCCTCTCACCTCCGCAGGGCAGCAGGAGGAAATGCCCACTCCATAGCCGACTGGGGCCAGGCCTCCTGCCAGCTCGGGCCCCACCAGCCCTGGTCACTGCTGTCAACACTGGTACCCTCCTGCTGGGGTCCCCTGGGACCAGCCAGCAGCTCCGGGCACAGCCTTTCTACTTATTGAGCAATGCTGTGATCCCAGATGCACCCTGGGCTTTAGGACACGCCCAGAGATGGAATCCAAAAGAACACAGAACAAAGGGTGTGCCCAGGGCCAAGGCTGGCACCAACACCTGGCAAGCCAGCCCAGCAGGTTTGCATCCTGGTTAGGACAACGGTGCACACAGCCCAGGACTAGGCGGTGGCTACAGACAGTGACATCCAGACAAGGCCACCGCCTGGAGGGAATGGCAGGTGCTGGAGCAGTCAGGGCCCCTGGCCAGGGTTAGCACAGAACTCAGAGGAGGAGGAGGTCCCTCTTTTTGTGACAGCAGCAAAAAGACAGGCCTGGAGTGAAGAGGAGCTGGTGGGGAGAGTGATCCAGGTGCGTGGGACAAGCCCCCCTTGGCTGATCAGAAACCATAGATAATTCTGAGGGTACACACCTGACACCTGCCTAATACCTGCCACTTCCTCCTTCAAACCCTGAGGCAAACAATTCTCTAGAGCAGGAAGGGGGTGAAGTCCTTGATGAAGGGCTGCCCTTCAAACTGGCCAAAGCCGGAACGGCAGGATAGGAGCTGGGCGGCAGCTCCAGGGACCTAGGACAGCACACAGCCAACACCATGGAGGACATCTGGGGACAGTGAGGGCGCTGAAGTTGGGCATGGCTCATGGCCTGGGAAGATACCCCAGCAGGAGCAGAACACTGAAGGCCTCTGTCCCAGCAAGGACAGTGCTGTCAGGCTGGATCGAGTCCTGCCTGGAAATGGCACCTTTGGGACGGAGGCCCAGGTCTCAGCAACTTTGAGCCCAGAGCCCAACTCGGGAGTGGCTGGTTCATTCTGGTTTTTTTAGACAGTCTCATTCTGTCACCTGGGCTGGAGTGCAGTGGCATCATCCCAGATCACTGCGGCCTCCAACTCCTGGACTCAAGTGATCCTCCTGCCTTGGCCTCCCAGAGTGTGGGTTACAGGCGTGAGACACAGTGCCCAGCCCTGGTTCAGCTTTAAGGTGTCTCAGGGTGGTACAACCTTGTGGGCGAGAGCAGTGCTAGGGCCTCCCAGATTCTGGCCCCTTGGACAGGACCTGCCCCCCAAGGGTTGTGGGACCCTGGTGCCCTGAATAAGGCAGGCTCCATGGGCTGTGCTGGGGAAAGGGGAAGGCTGGCTCCCTGAGCTCTTCCTCTAAGCCCGGCCCTTGTCAAGTACTGCTGACCACACACTAGGGCACGTGGAAGTGATCTGCCTTCCTGAGGTCAGACCACTGTGGCCACCCTGCTGGAGCGTGGAGCAGGTAGACAAATGCTTGGTCCCTCTGGCACTAGAGCCCTTCCTGCTGGAGATGTGGGAAGTTCTTGGCTCAGGAGGTCACCTGTGTGCCTCAGACATTCTGATGGAGTCCATATGTTGCCCTAGCTGCACCCCGGCTCTCCCAGCCCAGCACATGGGGGAGGACACAGGCGGTGCAGGGGAGGATGACCCAAGGGCTCCTTTCAAAGGCCAGAGAAGGATGGAGCTGGAGGTCCAGCCTGTGGCAGCCAACCCCTAGGATGCCCCTGCCTGAGCTGTGGGCCCAGACACAGGCCTTCACAGGCTGGTCCCTAAGCACCAGGGCCAGGGGGTTGCCCAGGACATCTTCAGGTTAGAGCCCAAACACAGATGTGCAGGCCCGGGGTGGGCCTGGCTGCTTGAGAAGCCCCCCTTGCCTGCTGCTGGGGACCCAGGCCCCACTGGGCTGAGGTGGAAAGGCCAGTCTAGAGGGAGAACCTGAACATGTCTGTGGGGGCCCCAAAAAGCCACCAGGACAGGGAAAGGATGAACCGACCTGCTTTAATCTGCATACTCTGGGGGCTGGGCAGGGTCTTGGGGAGGGAAGGGGTGCCCCTGGGCTGTCTACCCAGGGGACACACAGGCGAGGGATTGCATGGGAGAACCTGAGCACCTGCAGGCAGGGCCTGGCAGGGCAGGCGCATCAGCTGCAGTTCTTGGGCAGGCGGTAGACACCAGCCGAGTAGATGAGCTGCTGGTCACGCACTTTCTTCTGCAGGTAGCCCTGGAGCTCGTGCAGGTCGATCTCAGCCAGCGCGGGGCCTGTCATCACGAACATGCGGAGCATGCTATAGATGCGCTCGAGCGAGAGGCTCTCCAGGTTGGTCAGCATGGCCTGAATGTATGTCCAGAAGAGCTGGGGACAGCAGCCAGGCCAACCATCAGTCAGGCCGCCACTGGGACTGCTGCTGCACCCAAGCCAGGCCGGCCCCCCACTCGCCCCCCACGGGGCCAGCACCACGCACCAGCAGCTCCTCCTCCTTCTGGTCGGCCTGGGAGGCCATGCCCGAGTCACTCTCCTCATCACTGTCGACGAGAACCATGTTGTCTCGGTCCTGAGGCCGCTCCTCCTCGATGACACAGAAGGTGCCGGGAGGCTCCTCACGCAGCACACCCTGCTGCAGCCACACGGACATGCGCCGCCGCAGCAGTGCCACAGGCATCTTTACCACCTTGCTCAGCTCTTCCAGGGTCCAGCTGGCTGTGTGCAGAGCGGCCAGGGATGCTGGGCAGATGGGCAAGCAGCTGCCACCCTCCTGCCTCCCATCAGCCCAGAGCCAGGTGGGACCTGGGCCGTCTGCTGGGCCCTGGGGGAGGGGCAGCGGTGCTGCCTGCTGGCCTGGGGCTGCCCCAAATGGTGCCCACACTGGGAAGCAGTGCCTCCCACAGTTGGACAGAGCGGTGCCTGGCACTGCCCCAGGGGGTGTGGGCTCACCTTGGTCCTGAAAGTACAGTAAGACCACTGCCTGCACGGGTGTCACTGCCACAGACAGGGTGCGGTCAGCCAGCTCCACATCCATGGTCACCAGGCCCAGGGTGTGCTTCCAGCTGAGGGTCCGCATGGCCTGCAGAGGTCTGGGGTCAGCACTAGCAGCCTGGTGGGTCCTGGCCAGGCCTAGCAGAATGAGGCTCAGGCCACAGGCTCTCCAGACCTGCCCCCACCCCTGACAGGCAGGTGGTGGCAAGAGCTGCAGATGGGGTCCTGGCCCCTACCTCCTCAGCTGCGTGATACAGCAAAGGGTTGCTGCTACAAGTTAAATTGTGTCCTCAAGGTCCGTCCACATTGGAACCCCCCAGGACCTCGGAATGTGACCTTGCTTAGAAACATGGTTAAGTAGTTAAGATGAGGTCATACTGGGGTAGGGTAGGCCCTAAAAATCCAACATGACTGGGTCCTCATGAGAAAGGGGATGATGATGTTAAGACAGGCGCACAGGCACAGGCCCTGTGAAGACAGAAGCAGACACTGGAGTGATGCAGCCACAAACCAAGAAACACCAAGGATTGCCGGCCAACTCCAGAAGCTGGGGGAGCAAGGGAGGACTCTCTCCAACAGGTGAGAGCATGGCCCTGCGAATACCCTGATCTTGGACCTTCAGCCTCCATAACTAAGACAATATATTTCTGTTGTTTTAAAACCACCCAACTTACGATACTTCGTTATAGAAGCCACAAGAAATAGATTTTGGCAGTGGGAAGGGGGTGCGGCTGTAACAAATACCTAAAGACACAGAAGTAGCTCTGGAATTGGGCAGTGGGTAGGAGCTCAAAGAATTTTGGGATCATGATGAGAAAAACCCAGGTTGCCTAGGAGAGACTGATGGTGGGAGTACGGGTGGTAAAAGTGCTTCTGGTGAGGCTCAGGAAAGCTTCCATCGTCTCAGAGAACACACGGCGTCACAGAGTATTAGTAGAAATATGAACATCCAAGGTGAAGTCTCAGGTGGAAATGAGGAACATGCTGTTACAAACTGGAGGAAACATGGCAGAAAACCCAGCTAATGGTGTTCATGTTGGGTGGAAAGTAGAACTTGCAAGTGATGAGCTTGGATGTATAGCTGAGATGCCCAAGCCAAGCGTGGAAGGCACAGCCTGGTCTCTCCTGGCTGCTTACAGCAGGATGGAAGAGGAAAAACACAAATGAGGAAGCAACCACTGACCAAAAAGGAATCAGCCCTTCACTTGGAAAATGCTCAGCCTGTCCAGGTAGCTCTGCAACACGGCCAAGGGTGTGGCTAAAGAGGTGTGTGACCTGGGTCCAACCACTTCAGAAGCCAGGAACAGACGGGGTCTCCAGGCAATGTCTGTGGAGGACCCTCTCATCCGACGACTCTGACCCCCATGAGCCACATCAGAAGCCAACAAGGTTTTTGAGAATTTTATGCCAGCAGAAATGCCACTAGCCTGGGCTGAAAAGGACAGGGCCAAGACGAAAGGAAGAACAGAGCCACAGACGGAGAGGCCTGGGCTGACAGGCGCTGCCCTGCAGGCCAGCCGCAGAGCACGGAGCCTTGAAATCTCATGGGATTTCCCTTGCTGGGTGTGGACTTGTTTAGGACCCATGACCCTTCCTTCCTTCCAACTTCTCCCTTTCGGAATGGAAATGTCCATCCTTTTGCTTGTCTCCCCGTTTCTTTCCCACCATTGTATCTTAGAAACGTGATTTGTCATCTGACGGAGAGGAATTTTCACAGCTGGAGAGGAATTTTGCCCCAAGTCTTGTCCATACCTGATTTAGATGCTATTTAGGTGCTGAGATTTGGGACTTTGTGTTGATATTTAGAAGAGATTTTGGACTTAGAGTTGATGCTGAAATGGTTAAGACTTTTGGGGATGTTGGGATGGGATGAATGTATTTTGCATGTGAGAGGAATATGAATTTGGGGGTGCAGGGCAGATTGTTATGGGTTAAATTTTGCCCCCCTCCAAAAGATATGTTAAACTCTTACCTCCCAGTACCTCTGACTGCGATCTTATTTGGAAATAGGATCATTAAATATATAATTCGTGAAGATGAGGCCTTACTAAAACAGAGTGAGCCCTTAATCCAACGACTGGCGTCCTAAGAGGGAAATTTGAACACAAAGCCGGGGAGAATGCCAATGCCACGTGACACTGGAGACAGACGCTGGAGTGACCCCCACAGCCCAGGATCTCCTGGGCCACCAGAAGCCGGAAGAGGCAAGGAAGGACCTCCCATAAAGCCTGCAGGGGCCCTGATGACATTTTGATTTTGGACTGCTGACCTCTATAAGACAATAAATTTCTGTTCTTTGAAGCCCCCTGGTCTGTGGTACTCTGTTATGACAGCCCCAGGACACGACACGGCTGCTCTGTGGGCCAAGGGCTGCTCTGGGTCCTTCTAGGATCCCTGCAGCACAGTCAGTGGCCTGCCTTGGTTGCAGCTCCAGCTCCAAGGCCAGGACCTCTACAAGCACTGCTTGACAGCCTGCAGCAGGACAGATGCAAGGGTGAGCACAGGAGCAAATGGCAAAGTGCAGACACTCTGGGCTGCATGGCCAGCAACATGTGTCCAGCAAAGGCCTCAGGCAGAGCTCTGCTGGTGGGAGGCAAAGGCACTGCAGCCACAGGCCTGACCTCTCAGCACAGCCCTGGGGCCTTCCTGGGCTACTCCAGAGCCCAGCTGGAGTTGAGACAAAGGGCACTGGAGTGCGGCTGTCCCAGCACATCACGCCTGAGCAACGGGACATGGCTGAGCCATGCCTGGCACCCAAGGTGGGACTCTGGAACAAGGCCAGTGGGGCCTCACCTGGCAGGGACACTGCAGAGGAGGAGGAGGCCTCACACCAACAAGGCAGCCAGAAGGGGCAGAGAGAGAAGGCACCGAGTACGTGGGACTGACCACACAGATGTCCTCAACCAAGAGGTGGCAGGGCACAGTGCTTGCAAGCTCCAGCAAGACACCACATTCCCACCAAGAGCCACGCAGGCCCTCGGCAGGCTGCAGAGGACATCTGGACCTTTCAGAACCTGATCTGAGGCTCTGAGGGAGGCAGCATGCCCTCCCTGCCACAATCACCAGTGCAGCCCCAACACAAGCCCTGCTTGCCTCCCCATCCCACCCCGTCCTCCACCTGGGCCCCTCCCTATGTCTGTCTGTGGAAGGACACATCCCCCTTGCTCTCTACAGTGGACTCACCCTCCTGTACTGTCCACCCCCCTAGGAACAAAGTTCCTCAGCCTGTAAACACGGCAAGACCCTTGCATTTTCCCTAGAGAGGAAAAGAAAACACACCTAGACTCAGTACCTCCTCCACAGCTAACCCAGAAAAGCTGCTGACCAGCCAGCCGCCTGCCTGCCTCCCGGCTGCTCTGTCCTGTGGCTGTTCCTCAGGCCCCGGCTGCTGGCCCGTCCACTTCCTGGGGCTTTGCCAGGTACTCCTGGGCTGGGGTCTGCAGCCCAGATGCCTGCTGTGTCCCAGGACCCTCCTGACATGTTTTCTGCTCACTCCACTGGGTGCCTGGCTCCCCCAGGGTCTGAGTGCTCACTGGGCCACAGCCAAGGCCTCACCAGCCCCTCAAGTCAAGAACCTGCTTCTCCACCTGCCCAGAACCCAGGGACAGCATCTTGACTCCTTCCTCTCCCCAACACGTCTCCAACTGCCCATGAGCTCAGAAGGACCTCTGAACTTGGCCCCCAGCCCCCATGCCATCAACCTGGCCACCCACATCACATCATGCCCCTGATAGTGCCAGGGGACATGTGCTAAATGCAGCTGATCCCATCACCCCAGCACAATGTCCCTGCTACCAGTAACCTCCAGACCCGGGCTCTCTCCTCTGCCCAGCACACCCTCCTCTCCCACCCTGCTCCCATCACAGACATGTGGTCGTGGTCCTTGAGCACCACTGGCACCTGGGAAAGCAACTTTCAGGGAAATAAACCTGAGGGGTAGGGCTGGGGCTGAAGAGGCCAACTGTGCGCTCCAGAGTGATGCCCAGGGCAGAGAGGCAGGGGGGGCCCCAGGGGCGAAGCACCCACAGCCCAGATTCTGAGAGGCAAGAGGGCCAGGGGCAGAGAAGGAGGAGCAGCTCCAGGGGAGGGGCTTGCTGTGGTCACAGGGGTCCCGGTGAAGTGCCCGAAGATGACATGGCCAAGCACAGCCCACCTGAGCACGTGGAGCTGTGAGGGCCACCTGCTCACACGCACACGGGCTGGGAGCCGGGCCAACCACAGACACGGGGCCAGACCGGTGCTGCCAGGATCCCTGCTGCTGCGAGGGCAGGGGTACCTTCAGCTTCTCGTACTTCTTGCAGTAAGTCTCTAGTGCAGCCCTGATGTCCTCGGGGACTTCCAGCTTCTCATCCTTGAAGGGGGGCCAGAACTCGCTGGACAGGATGACGGCGTAGACCCCGAACGGCGGCTGCTCCTCTGCAGGCCGCTTCTCATCCTCCTCACGAATGTTGGCGTTGATGCGACGGGAGTCTGCCATGTCCTAAGGGGTGCACGGGCTCTCACCAGGGCCCTGGGGGGGCCAGAGAAGGCAGGGTGCCCTGAGGGGTGCCCTAGGGAGGGAGATGCCCAGGGGAGGGGTGTGCCTGGGGGGGCCCTGGGGTGGGTTGTGCCCTAGGGGGTACCCTGGGGAGGTGGGAGGCCCTAGGGTGCTGGGGAGGGGGGCACCCTGGGGTGGGTTGGGCCCCGGGGGGCACCCTGGGGAGGGGGATGCCCAGGGGAGGGAACCCTAGGTGGGGGTGCCCAGGCTGTGGGGCAGGGCAGGTGCCCAGGGTGCCACCTTCAGCATGACCTCGCAGAAGTGCATGGGGGCCTCCCCGAAGCGCAGCTTCAGCAGCTCCACGTTGCGGATCTCCCTGGAAGACAAGTTGTCCAGGGAGGGGTTATGGCGTGTCCCAGCCCCAGTCAGCACCCACGGTGCAGCGCCAGGGTTCTCCCAGAGCCGAGCATCAGCACAGGCAGCCCCAGTGCTAGGACAGCCCTGGATCAGGAAGGGAGGCCAGCAATATTCAGCTAAGCCAAGGTAGCGCCTCCCTCCAGACTTGGTGTGGACAGAAGGGCCCCAGTGCCCCTGGAGACTGGTGGGCACTCAGAAGCCCTCACCGCTCTGGGCTGAAGCTGAACTGGTGCAGGAGTCGGTCGGCCAGCAGTGAGCGGTACTCATTGATAAAGAGGTCCTTGCTGCCATAGATGCTGACCAGCAGGCTGATGATGTCCGAGGAGCGTCGCTTGGAGCTCGACTTTCCTGCACAGTACAGGGGCAGGGGCTCGACTGGCACCTTGGCAAGGACAGGGACACCCAGCAGCGCCCACCCAGCACAGCTTCTCCTCAGTGCCCTCAGGCTGGGAGCAACCCAGTGCCTCCAGCAGACCTGGGGCAGCAGCTCCTATCCCCAGCCCCACCCATCTGACAGAGACCTCCCTGGAACCCCACCCAGGCTTGGGGGACAAACCACAGGTCCTTCGATTGTCCTCTCAGAGACTCAAGATGCACTGCCTGTGCCAGGGCTGGGCCTGGGCGGGTGCCTCACAGCCTCAGAGGCCCCCATAGTGGGGCCAATCACAGTTGGGGTGGGGGTACACAGGGCCCCCACGACCTTACTTCTCCACCAGCTACAGCAGGGAGCAGAGAACACCCCACTGCTCACATGGGGGCAGGGCACCCTTCTATGGCTGGAGTGACCAGACAGCCGCAGGGGTACAAGACCAACCACAAACCCATCCAAGCCACCTGGGTGCTGAGCAGGGCCCTGACCTCCAAGCCCTCAAGCCCTGGGGCACTGCTGCTCCTAACACAGCAGCGCAAGTGGCAACACGCTGGAGACCAGAGCCTCGGCAAGCCAGCGCCTTGGGAACAAGCTGACCTGGATCGGCATCCACAGGGTCAGGCACCCAGTCCTCAGGCTCGCCTGCATCATCCTCACTGTCCTGGCCGGTCTCAAGGCTTGCCGGGTCGGTCTTGGACAGCTCAACTGCCAGGTCCCCTGTCCCGTCTGAGTCCCCCGTCAGCCCAGCCACAATCTGCCGCACCGTGTCCTCCCGTGTCCTGCCGGTGTGAGCGCTGCTGTAGCCCAGCATGCGTGGACCTCACGGCACCTCCCTTGGCCCACCCAGCCCTGGCCAGGCCACGCCAGCACTGCTGACCCCACCTCTACGGCCAGTGATGATTGGCCATGTAATAAAGACCAGGCCAGTTATGGCCAGGAAGCAGCAGATGAGTCCAGGGCAGGTGTCAGATGACCCCAGGCTCTTGCTGCTCAGGTCCTGGGACCACTATGCCCTCCAGCTGCCTGTAGCGTTTCTGGGCAGCTGTGCCCAGGTGCCCGTTCAAACACATTCTCCACCAAATAGCCCAAGGAAGTTTCTGTTCCTCATGACAACACAGAGCCCACTCTTCTCCCCTAGTCTGCCTAGGGGGCCGAGAAGAAGAGCCTCTCTCTGTGCTAGAAGCGGGGAGGGAAGGGGAACCAAGGACGGGCTGAGGCAGGCCCCTGGCAGTGGCACACAGTGACACTATGGTGATGAGGACAGGTGCCCAGCACTGGCAAGAGGAAAGGAGCCCCCATCCTGAGCCAGTACACTTGGCTCAGCCACTAGGGCCAGAGGAGCTCACAGGATGAAACAGCCCTTAGTCCCAGTGGCTTCCCAGGACAGCCACATCCCTCACCTCAGGTAGCGGCGGATGGGCTCACAGGCCACCTCCAAAATGACCATGGAGGGGTCCAGCACACGCAGGGCCTTGATGGCAGAGATGTAGAGGGTGATGATGTCACATGTGTTGACACCTATAACCAGGAAGCTGGTGGTCATGCAGTGCCCTGGACAGCAGCCTCCCTGGTGCCAACACCTGAGTGGGCAGGCAGCCACGCTGGTCAGGGGCTCTACAGGGCACCCCTGCAGACTTGTTCCCCAGGGAGCCACTCCCCCGTCCTCCTCCCCACCTCCACCAGCTCACAGGTGCTTTCTCCAGAACCTTCCAAGAATCAGGCCCTCACCAGGCAGTCTGTTCTCAGAGGACCATATACCAGTCCCACCCCTAGCAAAATCGGTTGGGTCCCCACTTCCTTCAAAGAAAACAAAAAAGGTGATGGTCACCCTAGCTCCCCTAAGACTTCAAAAAACTGCTTCTTAACCCATGTTTTAGACCTACAAACCAAGGGCTGGGAAACTAGGTCCCAGGCTCCCTGGATGTGGGCACCCTGGTGAGCATCTGAGCCCTGAGAGTTGAAGGGCCAGTTACCAGCAGCCCACACATGGCACCTGGGTGGAGAAGCCGAGTCTCCAGGGCAGACTTGAGGGACACGAGGAGCTGCTGCCTCAGGTCGGTCCTCTCCAGACAGTACTTGAGGTCCTCAATGGCTGGCCGGGAGTCTGGGAAGTCTGTGAGCAGAGGGATGTCCTTCAGGGACACGCATGTGTGTGCACATGTGCAGGCTGGTGCAGAGTGTACCTGGTGTGTGAGAGGACACACCGACCTGCGGGCTCTGTGACAATGATGAGGCCACCTGGTAGGTGCTGTCACACTTGACACTTTCATGTGCTGACACAGGTGACAACTCCACAGGGTAGACAGACAGAGGGACTCCCAGGGGCCAGCCCCAAGCAGGAGCCAAGGCTGAGGGAGCGGAGGGGGTGGACACCCAGAAGCACCAGTCTAGCACCCACCACTCCTGCCGTGCTCCAGACACTGGGCCCACGGGAGCCCACAGTAGGGAGGGGCCCTGCTCAGTTCCCCACCTTGCCAGAGCTAAAGGCAAAGGCACAGGGAACCCAGATATGGATGTGGTGAGGACACAGCAAAGCCCCTGGGAAGGCTCCCTGACAGGCAGGTAGGCCCTGAGGGGCGGGGGCTGGGGTCTGACCTCGGATGATGCTGAAGAGCTCCTCAATGCGCAGGCTGGCATAGATGCGGTAGAAGAACCTCTGCACGTGGCAGCGCCAACGGCGCAGGGTGTTGCCAGCCTCAGGGGATGCAGGCCTGGCAGGGCCGTCCTGCAGGAACACCTTGCCGAGCCAGCCAACCACCCTCTCGATCCACTGTCGGGAGAGCACTGGTGTGTGGAGGTGTGGGGGGCCAGCCCCCGCCTGACCCAGAGGCTGGGAAGAGCTGCACAGCCACCCACCCTGTTGGCCGGGCCCCAGGGGAGCCCCAAAGGCCACTTGTGTCTGGAGGCTAGGAGTACATCAGAGTCTGCAGAATGGGGGCCCCAAAGGGGGCACCTTGGCCCTCCATTAATCGCCATACCCTCTCATACACATTAGTCATCACCCATCTCTGGAAACGGCGATCCTAGCGTGAGATGCTGATGGACACACATGGCCTGTGTGCTATGCCTAGTGGCATGCTTGCCCCCACTTAAGCGGATAAACTTGTCCCTGGGACTAGAGTCATGAGTACCCACCCTCCACTCCTGTGCAGACAACGCAGCATATAATGAAAACATCTCTGAGCGTCTGCAAATGCACAGGAGGCATGTGGACCACCACACAGACCCAGGTGCGCACACATCCCCACAGACCCGCTGACCAACCATGAGACCACCCGGACAGTTCACCTTTTCCATTCAATTTCCTGGGGCATGGTGCGGCTACCCCACCTGAGCCTCCAGGACTTGTACCCACTCTAGACCACCCCTGGGGGACACCCACTTTAAACACACTCTATCACAGCTAATCTGTATCCTCAGGAGATGGGCATCTGGAAATAGTGGGGAGAGGAGAGGTTAGAAGTGGGAGCCAGGCAGACAGCCCCACGTGGCTGGGCCCAGCTCTCCCACAACTCTGGGAGCCCAGAGCAGAGCTCCAGACCATACCCTAACAGTGTAGGACATCTCAGCCCATGCTGTGGTGTGGTGGTAGATAAGTCCACAAGGAAATGGCCAAATAAGGTGGGGCAGCAAAGAGGAAAAGAGGGTGCATTCACTGACCCCTCTGGGGGCCCAGCCTCACAAGGCCTGCATGGGGAAGCCCCCTTGGGACCCCAGCCCTTGTACTGCTTCCAGCCATGGGATTCTGCACAAGCTTGATAAGCATATCCCAGAAGTGTCCTCACTGGCACCAGGGCCCAGAAATACTGGCCTCTGTCCAGCACTAAGACAGCTCCAGCCACCACCTGGTCCTGGTCCACCCAGGCCTCCCTGGTCTGGACAATTCTATAACCAAAGTGTCAGATTTACCAGAAACCTATTGCCCAGTCCCAGAGAGCACAGCCCAAGAGGGGGTCCTTACCTTGTGGAACTCACGCAAAAAGGAACGTTCATACTCTCCCCGGCAGCGGTCCTCCATCCTCTCCCGCGTAACCTGGTGCAGAGTGGTGGTCACAGCCTCGGCACTGACCCGCTCCAGCAGACTGAGCCTGTGTCTGGAGGAGAGCCCTGCTGTTGGAGCACTCACAACACATACCAGCCCCATCGCCCAGGATGGCCCCATGCCCAGGTCAGCCCTCCTTATAGAGCACACACAGTACACACACCTCCCCACAAAGTCGGGGACGAGAAGGCGACTGTACTAAGGGCTTAGCAGACAGAGCACTGGCCTCCCCATGTGATCAGTGGTAGCAGGTGCAGCTACCAGGGCCCAAGCCTCATCTAGTAGGAATGGCTCTGAAACAATAACTAAATACATTGCTACCCTGGCTGCACTGTTTGTGCCTTTCAGTGCAGACTCTGGTCTACAGCAGCAAATGGACTCAACAGGGGACGAAAAAGAAGGTTTCCGTGTAACTTTTACCCAGATGAACCCAACGAAAGCCCTTCAGGGCCTCACTGACCTCTGCCAGCAACAGGACCATTCCCTCGATCCACCTAAGAGACTCTCTCCCAAATAGCTGCAATGCTACCACTTTGTTCAATAGAACAAATTCACCACAAATGGCCCCACATGGCATGACAGTCACTAAAGGGCTACAACAGGACTTTCCTCTCTGAAGGACTGGGAAGGAAATCTGCTTGCCTGCATGCTGGCCTAATCTCCCTGACATGTTCTGGAAATTAGAAACACAAAGCCCACTGTTCACAATTACAGGGTAGACAACTCCCATGAAGATGAACATCACTCCTCCCCCAGAAAGTCTACAAAAGGCATGCAGGATTCTTCAGAGCCCAGTAAGTTCAGAATTGATAAGAAATCTGCTACTGCAGACACAGGCTACGTGGGGCCTTAACATGGGCAAAGTGTGAAACCCTGGGCTAGGTGCAAATGACAGGAGACACCTGTGTCCAGGACACACTGCACAGGAACCCGAGACCCTCCCTCTGTCTTGTCCCTGGCTATGAGGACAAGTGGCAGAGACCGTCCCCCCCCCAGCCAGCTCACTAGCTCTATTCACAGGCCACCCAGACCCAGGGGAGAGCCGGAAACCAGAAGGAGCAGGGGCACAATACTCACAGGACTTGGCTGAGCTGGTGGAACTGCTCCAGTGCCTGGCGGCACCAGCACTGCTGCTTGTCAGTGCCACATCCTGCACACAGCGGGCTCTGCAGGAGCCGGTAGTACCGGCGGCGGGCATACCGGCTGTCCAATTCCCCCTCCAGTTCCGGGTCTGTGCCCCCCTCCCCCTTCCTCTTACTCTGCATGTAGACTCTCAAGAAACGCCCATAGAGACGCTGGATCATCTCTTGGAAGGTTCTGGGGGTAGAAAAGAACAGGACTCCACGCAACATGGTATGGACCTTTTCCCGAAGCCCCTGAGCACCAGTGCCCATCAACAGGCCCAGGCGAGTCCATTTCTCCAGAAGCTCTAGGCTACGCAGGTAGGGATCCAGACGGCTCTCCAGCAGGCCAAAAGCGTCGAGGAGCAGCAGAAGGCACTGGGGCTCATCGGCAGAGTTTTCGCGTTGGGAGACGGCATTCCAGAACTCGGGGGAGATGTTGGCCTGCAGGTCGTTCTGCAGCACCTCTACGAACCACTCCTCCAGGACGGAGTGCAGTCCGTGGCCCCTCAGCACCTCCACCGCTGCCCGGAGCTCCTCCTCCTTTGGCGGGACCGCACCGCTGGTCCGGGAAGACGCCTGGAGTGCAGAAAACCGTGAGGAGAGGGGAACACAGCATAGAGGTGGGGGGAGGCTGCAGAAACCCCGCTGCCCATCGTCCGCGGCGCACGGATGTTGGGCCGAAGCTAGGAAAGGGCTGCCAAGGGGAGCCGAACGAAGCGCAACGGTGGAGGAAGGAGGCAGGGCAGAGGCGGACGACGGACGGAGCCGTATGAACCCGAGGGTGGATGCCCTAAAGCGTGTAGGGTCCCGGGAACCCCGCGCGGGCCCGCTGCTCTCTTCCCGGGCCTCACCAGCCCCAGCGCAGCCGGCGGAACCAGGCCGGTGCTCACAGTGTTCCAGGCCACCAGCAGCTCCTGCCCAGGCCCGGGGTGGCCGTTCCCCTCCCCCGCCGTCACCGCCTCGGCCATCTGCACCCACCGGCTCCCAGACTCGCCCGGAGCGGCGCGCCGCGATGACGCAAGGCTGGGCGCAGCGCACAGCCATGACGCACACGAGGCGCGCGGCGGTGACGCTTCGGCCGGCGCGCCGTCGGGAGGCCGTGCGCAGGCGCGGGCGGCGCTGCTGCTGCGGCGGCGGCGGCGGCGGCGGCGGCGGCGGCGGCGGTTGGGGCGGCGGCGGCGGTTGGGGCGGCGGCGGCGGCGACCATGACCCAGCAGGGCGCGGCGCTGCAGAACTACAACAACGAGCTGGTCAAGTGTGAGCGGCGCAGCCAGGGCGGGGGGGCCGGGGGCCGGGGGCCTGGTTCTTTTTCTTTCTTTCGACACGAACAGTGGGGTTTTGTTACTATGCGGCCGGGGGCCTGGTCCTGTCCGTGCGCGGGTCTCCGGCCGCCGCGGCGCCAGCACACCTGCCGCACCTGTCGTGCGGTTGAACCCGGCGGAGGCGGCGGCCCGCGCACACCGCGCCCGCGGGGCCAAGCCCTCCCCGGCTCCCAGGCCCCGCGCCGGGCGCGCTCGTGGGCTGGCTGGGGCGGAAGGCCGCCGCGGGGCCCGCTTGCCGCCCTGGGCCCACGGAGCCGCCCCCGCCCGCAGGCATCGAGGAGCTGTGCCAGAAGCGGGAGGAGCTGTGCCGGCAGATCCAGCAGGAGGAGGACGAGAAGCAGCGGCTGCAGAATGAGGTGAGGCAGCTGACCGAGAAGCTGGCCCGCGTCAACGAGAACCTGGCACGCAAGATCGCCTCCCGCAACGAGTTTGACCGCACCATCGCGGAGACGGAGGCTGCCTACCTCAAGGTGGGGCTCGGAACGGCTCGTCGCCCACCCGCCACCCCCGCAGCCCCCACAGCCCGGGACGGCGCCCGGGCACCCGCAGCCAGGCGCCAGGACTGTGGCGTGGGGCTCCCAGCTGTGGGCGGTCTGTGCCTCACCGCCTTCTCCGCTGGGGCGGCGTGGCCGGGCCCAGGAAGAACAAGGACGGTCGACCGTGTGGCTCTTTCTGCTCGGAGTGTGAAGAGTGCTGGGCAGAGCCAGCCCCGTCTGGCTTTGCAGGGTGGGGAGGAAGGGGCTTTGGCTCAGACTCGGGAGGGAAAAAAGGGCTCTGCTGCCCGTCTGCCAGTCCCCTCAGGTTTCCTCTTGCCTGCCCCCCAGGCAGGGCCTGGTGGCTACAGCACCACAACTAGGTCCTGCCACCCAAGTGTGGGGGACAGGGTGGGGCTATGGGACCTTCCCAACAGGAGGGACAGTGACAACCTTCTCCTTCCTCTGCGCCCAGATCCTGGAGAGCTCACAGACTCTGCTTAGTGTCCTGAAGAGGGAAGCTGGAAACCTGACCAAGGCTACGGCTTCCGACCAGAAGAGCAGCGGAGGCAAGGAGAGTTGACCAGGCCATGGGTGGGGCCCGCCGTAGCTGTGCCCACCTTGACTCAGCCCCCAGCAAGTCTGTCCTTAAAGGCTCTTTGTTCTTCACAGTAGCCTAGCTGCCTTCTCTCACTGTTTCAGGTGCCAAGAGAGGCAGCTGCCAACCTCTGCTGGCATCGGGTAACAAGAAAAGCCCTGGGCACAGCCCACCAGGGGGGGGTCCTAGCTCCATGTGCACACAGGCTATGGAGACTGTGGGCTCCAGGTCAGCTCTGCAAGGGGCTTCTCTCTAAGGTGCCCACATCCCCCTGGGCTGCCATGGAGGCCCTGGTCTCAGCACCATGGAAGTCCCCTCACCTTGTCCCTCCTAAGCCAGCGGGGGCCCAGGCCAAGCAAGTGGGGCAGAGGGAGGGGGCCCTCCCTCACCACAGAACCCAGACCTCGGGGCTCATCCCTGTGACCGTATCAATAAGGATTGTCTTTTTACGTGCTGGTCTGCTGCCTCTGTCCTGTGTTGTGTAGGGCTGCTGGACCCCCTGAGAGCACAAGCCTCTGCACAGCTGCCGTGGCTCCCCCTTGGGGGGAGGGGAGAGGGGAGGGTGTGGAGTAGCTTTCCCTGTGACTGCCCAACTGGCTTTGGGGACGCAGAGCTGAGGGTGCCCACGCTACCCAGGTCAGCCCCAGTCCTTGGCTCTTCCTTGCAGGGCTGTTGGTCTCCCCCATCTCCAGCACGCTGCTTGTCCTTCTGTGAGTGGCTCTGCTCAGGGGTCTTGCTCTCTACCACACCCTGGTGTCCAGTAAAGACCCCAGCCCAGAGACAGCTGGTGACTACCAAGTGTGTGCGCCAGCACTCTGGGCTCAGGTGCCCCTCAGCAAGGACTGGGTGGCTTTACCCCCTCACCCATTCCTCAATTCCAAGTTCTGCTCAGCCTGACAGCACCACTGCTGCTGCCAGGGCCTGGCGTTCTTTCCCTGGCCACATACCAGGCATTGTCCACTTCCATCCTTTCATGCACCCTGGGGCCCTCTGTCTCCATCCTGTCCCTGAAGCTGCAGGCACCAAAGCCCAGGTGCCTGGGGTCTGGCCTGGTTTGGGAAGCATGTGTTGATTGATAACAGTCCATAAAAAGCTGGGCCCCCTCCCAGGAAAACACAAAAAACACACCTTCCTCCCAAGTCTGGCCAGCCAGAATCTCTGCTTGGGTGTGACTTTCCAGGAGGAACACACACACTTGCATTCAACGCCTGAGTCCATTTTGCCTGTGGGTCATAAATGGCCCCAGCTCTCCTGCCCTGTCATAGCCTTGCTGCAGGCTCCTGTGGGTGAGGGGGCTTTCCAAGCCAAAAAGGCAACACGATCCCTGTGGTGCTCTGCCCACTCCAGACTTGGGTGCTGCCCTGCCTTCAGTGGCGCCCCTCCCCCCCCACCAGCCCCTCAGGAAGCCACTGCAGGTCCCACAGTGGCAACACTCACCCTCCCACCTGGGCCCTAGGCCCTGGATGGACAGCATGCCTGGCGTCCCACCTCCCCCATGCCAGCTCTGGGAGGCTGTGGGGCTGGGTGACAAGCTAGGGAAGAGAGAAGGTTAGAGCCTGGACCACTGGGACCACAGGGGACTGAATCCCTACCACATCAAGTGGCCCCCTCCCTGCAGTCCTGCCCCACTCCACCCTCCTGTGCCCCCCCACCCCTGCTTCGGGCTGAGGACCACACAGGGGAGGCAGAAGTGGCCTTGTCAGTGCTGTTTATTGAGTCTGTTGTCTGAGGCACAAAGAGGGGGCCTGAGCTCCACCATGAAGAGAATGTGGCTGGGGATGGTTGGGGGAACAGGCAGCCGGGACAGGCCTTCACCCTAGACACAAACTACAGCCGCTGGGAGGCAAGCTTGGCGGGCAGGAGGGAGAACAGCCTGGCGCAGAATCTGCTCAGGCCCCCACCTGGTCACAGACAGGTCACCACCCTACAGGACCCTGGCCCTCCCCCACCTCTCCTCTTCCCTGGAGCCCCCAAACCTGGGCCAGGGAGTGAGATCCAGCCCCAGTGACAGGAAAAGCCCTGGCTGCTTCCAGGGCCAGCACACGTATGAGGACCCAGGAGGGCAGGGTGGGGCAGGGCAGGGTGGGGTAGGGGGGTATAGACTGGGGGGCTCCTGGGCATGGCCTGGCTCCCAGGGCCCCCACTTGGCTCAGCCTTGGCTGTCCTGGTCAGAAATGGAGAGCCGGCTCACTGCGGAAGTCTGTGAGGTCGTCCTGACTGGCAGGTGTGAGCTGAGGGAGGGCAGAATGTAGCCACGTGGGCTCACTGGTGTCAGATGCCCCCACCAGCCACCGCCATGGGTACCCCCGCCACTCTCCCCCCGCCCTCGCCCAGCTCACCATGAGCTCCTTGGGTGGGGGCTCCGCCTCGCTTGGGGCCTGCTCCCGGGTCTGCTCCTGCCACTTGCCAAAGACCACAGAGTGCTTTGGGGTGTAGCTGGATAGGCCTGAGGGTGGAGGAGCAGACACATGGACACAAAGACACAACATGCGGCCCGGGCTCTGCCCTCCCAGGCTGCTCATCCATAGGTGGGTGCTCACCTGCACTGCCCTCTGGCAGCCGAGGGCCCTCAGGCCCCACACCACTCACAAATGTGGCCCGGGGCAGGAAGAGCGCAAAGGGCTTCTCCTCTGAGCTGGATCCCTCTTCCTCCTCCTCCTCCTCCTCCTCCTCCTCTTCTTCCTCCACCTCCTCCTCCTCCTCCACCAGGGAGCTCTCAGAAGGGTATTCAAATGTGGTCTGCAAGCTCTTGTCGTTGAAGGAGATCTTCATCTGGAAGTGAGGGACACATCAACAGGGCCCCACTGCACAGCTGGGCACAGTGCTGCCATGGGGCTGGGGTGGGGCCACTTGGTCGAGTCGGACCCTGTGGGTAACAATGTACCAGAGCCCTGCCCTTCAGAGGCTCTGGGAGGTGGGGGTAGAAGACCCCTCTGCCTGGACCCTGCAGGGCCCATCCATCCCCTCAACCCTTGGGACCAACAAATCCTCCCCACCCCAGGCCTGGGGTGAAGTCCCCCTCTGAGTGACCCACCCCACCAGGGACCAGACTCCAGCCAGGACCAGGACCCCAAAGTCTCTGGGTCTCCAGCAGCCTCTAGACCTGCTCCCAGGGCCAGCAGGCTACCACCTCAGGACCCTCCTGTTCTGCTCTTTGGGCAGAACACCAGCTGGAGGGGGCCAGAGGAGCACATCCTCTCACATGTAGCAGCTCCACAGCAGGAGCAGAGTTGGAGTGAGGCTGTACTCTCAGGCCCTGAACCCTAGGCTTGCAGTAGCTCCTGCTAATTGGCTGAGGCCACTCTCTAAAGCCAAGTTCACATCTTGGCTCCCTGGTCCTGGATGGTCTTGCTGAGCTTGAACCACCATTGCTGGCCAGGGCCTGAGTGAGGTGGCGGTGCTGGGCGGTGGCCACATGCCACCCCAGAATGGTGCACCAGGCACCATCGCCCATTTTCCAGATGGAGTGCCTTCCAGAGCCTGGGGTGCCAGTGACCCCATTGGTGACCCCTTCCTCCCACCATATTGCCCATCTGGCCCTTGCCCACCCTGCCACTCTGTAGGCTGCAAAATTTCAAATCTAAACAAATCCTTTCCTTCTGGTCGTGTCAGAGCCCAGATGGGGCTGCTGGTTCCAAGGGACAACAGGGCAGGTGAGAGGAGAAGGGCCGTGGGCACCAGCAGTCAGGATCCCCCACCTGCCCTGAGCCAGGCTTGTTGGGGGGCAGCCCCAGGCTGCACTGGGCAGGGGGCTGAGCTCCTGAGAGCTGAGCGCTCACCAGACCACTCAGCCCTGCTCAGCCTGGGCCCAGCATGTCGTAATGAATATGAGCAGCAGGTGGGAGCAGCCCTGCTGGAGCTCGAAATATTAAACTCTTCCTGGGCACAGGACACCAGCAGCCGGCTCAAGTTCCTCCTCCTCCGCTGGAAGAAGCCGGAGGCAGGAGGCGGGCCCCCAGGCAGGGAGCCGCAGCAGCCCAGGGATAGGAGGATAGGAGCAGGACCTGGCAGAAGAGCCAGGCCCACCCTGAGGCAGCTGAGGCGGCATGGGGTGGCACAGGACCCCATATTCAGCTGCCCTGGAAGCCCATGTCCAGGAAGGAGGGCACACACTCCTGCCATCCTGCCCCTCCTCCCAATGGCCACACCTGCCCACATGGCCAAGGGCACCCTGGGCCCCTTCCACCATGAACGCCACCCCCCCACAGCCAGGGGAGGGGCCGCTCTCTGGGCCCGAACTCCCAGCTTCCCCATCGCAGCGTGGCTGAGCTGGCAGGGAGATGAGCAGACTGGGGGAGGGAGACCCCCACGTCACGAGGGCAAAGACCAAGAAATCTGCTCCTACCCCTCAACCCACCCTGCCCCATGGCCAGGCTCACCCGGCCCTCCAGCTGTCATCCCACAGGAAGCTGGGCAGGGCAGAGGCCAGGACAGTAAGGTGGCCACCAGAGCCCACAGGCACCCACCCACTGCCAGCCCTCCCAGACCAATCCTCTGGGACAGATACTCCAGCAGGGGCCCAAGGCAGGCTGGAGTTGCAGGCCAGGGGCCTCCCCCTGCCCCAGCCCCACAGTGAATGGGGTTCCAGCACTCTGGATACACGGCACCATTTCTGATGACCCAGAGCCCTCCAGGCCCATCCCCCACCACTGAGAACACAGGAAGGGCTGGCTGCCAGGGCCTGGCTGGATTAACGCGCCCTCATTAGTGCACATGACCAGCTCCTAGCAAGGAGGCCAAGGGGGCTGGACACACAGGCACCGAGACTGGCACAGCCTGGCCAGGAGGAGGGGGTAGATAGGCAGCCCCTGTCTGCCCCCAGCTGGGGCCCAGGGCTCTGGTCACATCCTGCCTCCCCATGTCTCCTCAGCTGGGCTGGTGCTGTGTGGGACTCACAGCCCTCCCCTCCCTGGGCCTGGCTCCACCAGACCCTTCTTGCTGTGGGTGCAGGTTAGTGGGTCACAGGATACCCCGTAACTCATGCTGCAGGGTGGGAGCCAGCCTCCAGACCCCAGGCACACAGGGTGGGAAGGAGGGCGTGGCCAGGGGCTGGCTCCGGATATACCTGGTCACTGGCCTCTCAGGGACTTTGCCCATCACACAAAGCACAGCAGGTAGGTGGGTCCCGGCTCAGCCAAGCCTCGAAGCAGAGCCTCCCAGCTTTCACAGGGCCCTTTTGTCTCCCTCAACCCACCCTGCCGTGCACACCCAGCTTCGGTTACCAAAAGGCGTCCACCCTGGAGTCAGAGCCGGGAAACAGGCCCAGCCTGCCCAGATGCAGGTGTGAGCTCAGCAGCCCTGCCCCTCACTCTCCCAGCACACACCTGCCTGCCTCCCGTGCCCCACGCAGCCTCAGCTCAGGGGCAACAAGACGACCCCAACACAGCCCCAGCCGCAGTTCTCATGGTGACAAAACTCCAGACCAGGGGTGCCCAAGTGGTGCCCACAGCCGCCCCTATGATGCAGGGTGCTCCCCAAGTCAAGTGTGGCCCCAGCCCAGGGTAGAGCCTCTCTGCCAGCAGAGAAGCTGAGTGGAGCAGGGTCCAGGCCTACTCCTGGGGTCCCTGGCTCCAGAAAGACCACTTAGGCAGGCCACTGCAGGAAGAGCTGGTGCAGGGGCCAGAAAAAGAGGAAAGCTGACAGACAAGAGGAGACTGAGCCACCAACACCCAGAGGCATGACAGCTCCCACCACCTGCTATCACCCTGCACAGGGGGAGAGCAGCAGGGAGAGCGCCAGCTGGGCTTGGGGCTCGACTCTGGCAGGGAGGTGGTGTCACTAGGAAGAGCAGATGGTGGGGTGACACCCTTGGGGCTGAAGGTCGAGCAAGGCTGTGGGCAAGCCCAGGCCGTGCAAGCTAGGGCGGAGGCTGCACTGCAGGGCAGGGTGGATGGCCCCAGGTGTGCAGGACAGAGCCCTGGGAACACAGACAAGCTGGGAGGAGAACAAGGATGGGAGCAGGCCAAAGGGGAAGGGAAGGGGCAGCCAGACAGGCAGGAGCCAGACAGGGGAGTGCAACCAATGAGGGAGGCAGGTTTGAAGAAGGGTGAAGGGACACCCCCACCCACCAAGAAAACAGCCTGGGGGCATGGCTACAGCACCACACAGCAGTCAGCCCCAAGCTTGGCCCTGAAGGGAAAGAGATGGGGCATCTACCAATTCTGCCAGCAGATAACTGAAGTTCAGACCTGGTCCCACCAGGCAGACCCCCGGGCACACAGGCGGCAGGGAGGCAGCCCCCACCACCCAGAGCAGGGCTGCAGCCCTCTGACGCTGGGCAAGGGCTCGATACCCTCCACGGAGTGGCCAGCCCAGGGGCAGGCTCCCCCCACTGCTGCCCACCGCCCAGAGAGCCCCACTGAAGAGCTGCCCCTCACGGCACCCCAGGAGAGGTCCTGGCACCTCCCACCTCTGCCCTGGGAGCACCCAGCCACGGGGGAGGGGGGCCAAAGCAGGCAGCTAGTCCAGGGTCCTGCTGGCCTCCCTGCACTCCAGCCACCCACGTCCCCCTTGGGGAAGCAGGAAAGTGACCTGAACCAAAGGCCTTTGGTTCTAAGCAGGGGCCAGGCCAGGAGCTGCAGGAGAGGCTGGAGGAGCACCTTGTGCCCCCCACCTGTGGGTGCTCACAAGGTATAGGCAGAGCGCATGGGGTGACCCCACTCTGCAGCCCACCTGCCCAAGGCCAGCAGGCCACTCCAAAAGGCTGGGCAGCCCCATACCTCGGTCCCCTCCCAACAGGCATTCTGGCTCTCCCTGGGCAGGGCAGCTGGTGTGTGCCCAGACAGGAAATCACAGCCAGCAGGTCATGCTGCTCTGGCAGAGCCCTAGTCCAGGCCACCTGGCCACTCCAGGCATTGTCCATCTGGACCCCCAAAGCCCTCAGGCTGGCACAGAGACCGGGGCCAGACTAGCCTGAGGCCCTCCCCACTGCCAGTCCAGGGCTAGCTTCACAGTTTTGGCCCTTCCTCCCCTCTCCTGCCCTTCTCACCCTAACCCAGCCACAAGTGACCCCCACAGTTCTGTCCCTGGCCAAGGCAGGATGGCTCCAAGCAGAAGTCTTAGGCCTCGAGTCCCACTCAGGAAGAAGCCAGGCTCATGGTGGATGAGCTGTACAAAACAAGGACAGGGGTTCTAGAAATGGGAGCCTGAACTCAATTCCCGCCCCACAAGCCCCATGACTCTGGGCTATCACTCCTACTTCCCAGGGCAAGCGTGGGAAGGGACCACCTCACAGAGCAGCAAGGGTCAAGGGTCCAGAAGCAGGAGAGGGAGAGGCAGACGAGAGGGGAGGCAGGGATGGAACAGAGGCTGCAGCCACTGGATTGACCTCACCTCCAAGGGGTCAGATGGCCCCGAGGGCACTGAGCGGGGAGGCACACTGGGCCCAGCCCCGAGTCCCCCACCGGAAGCACCCCCTGACCCTGCAGAAGAGCTGGCGGAGCACTGAAGCCCTCATCTGAGGGCAGGATGGCACAGGGAGGAGCCACGACTGGTCAGAGGGAGCCTCAGGGCACAACCACCAGACATCACCCCGAGGAAACTGAGGCCAGGGAGAGGCAGCCTCAGGGTGGGCTCTGTGGCCGTGCCCTCCAGGCACTGTCTTGTACACAAGGAAGGAGTATCTGCTCTGTACCAGCTGAAAGGTGGGTGGGGCTGGCCTTGGAATTTGCCCAGGGGGATAAACAGGTGCTGGAATGACCAAGAACAATCTGAGGAAAGTTTTCTTGTGCCCACAGGGTTCCAGGCCACTGGCCTCAGGGGCCAGGGAGTGAGGCTCACCTGGCTGGCAAGCTCTGTGCCTCCAACAGGGCTGCACTTGGGTCTCTCTGAGGCCCCTCCTCCCCAGTGAACCTCCCAGCACCACACCCCAGGCCCAGACCAGGTCTGGAACACACAATCGGTGCTCATTCAACCTTCCTGCCGAGCTCCAGCCAGCGGGCCTTCTGGGAAGCTGAAAGCCTCTCTCCAAGTAACTCACAGGCTGCACCCCCAGGCTGGCCGTGAGGTAGGGATCCAGGCAACCCATATTACCGACCTCCCACCCCTTCCCACTTACATCCTGACACCTGCTGCTCGCACAGGCAGGGCTCCAGGAGATCATGCAGGCGATCCCCCTAAGCCTGCTGGAGGCCCTGTGCCTCCACCAGGCCCAGTCTGCTTCTCCCAACTGGGCTCACATCTGTCCAGCCAATTCCAGATGGAGCCACAAGCAGCACGGCACCACCTGGACTGGCGCTCCCCACCAGCCTTGTAAGCGAGGTACATAGCAGGCTAGCTGTTCCCATAGCCCCCAGATCATCAGGGCTCTACTGAGGCCCTGGACCTGGCATGGCCCCCCAGCCCCAGTTTCCCTCTAGTCCACGTGTAAGTTCCCCCTGCTTAAGCCAGGCATCCCAGGATGAGGCACACATCGTACCCAGAGCCCTGTGACCCGTCACTCCCCCCATCCCGGCCAGTGCCCTGCCCCCACCACTGACCTTCTTTCTCGAAGAGCCAGCCTTGGTGAGACAGGACTTCTGCAGGGCCAGGTAGCCACCAATCACCTCAATCTCATGCACAGTGGGGTAGCGCTTCTTCAGTGTAGACCCCAGGGCAGCACGGGGCCCTGAGAGGCAACCAGCCTCCTCTTCCTTGGCCTCCTGTGGCAGGGGCTCCCCGCCGGCCTGTCCAAGGTGCTGCCCCTGCAGGGCCCCTGGCTTCCTCTTGGGCACCACTGTGAAGGTGTTGCTGCCTCGGTACTGGACTTCTGACATGTGCCCAGGCCTGGCAGGGTGTGGGCAGTACTGGGGAAGTGCACCAACCCCAGAGCAGGGCAGTTTGGCTTCTTGGGGGGCTTCCTCCTCCGAGTCCACCTCATCAATGACAGTGACAGGCAGCCCCGCCCTACCATGCTCCGGGCCATTCTTGGCCAAGGCGGGAACCCTGAAGCCCTCGGCAGGCTCAGCTTCATTGGTAGCCGGCAGGAATGGGGATGGTGAGGATGGCCTCTGCCGCCTAACGGCCTGGTCAGTGAGGGTGGTGGCTGGCCTGGGACAACCCTGCTCCTCAACCCCCAAGGGGCTCTTCCCGAGAGCAGCTGCACCATCCCCTCCAGGCACCAGCTGGGCTTCGAGCCCCTGGCTCTGGGAGGCCCAGCCCACCTCTCCCTTTCGCAGCTCCTCGCACTGCCTCCCCTCGGGAGAAGGGGCCCCACAGGCCTTGCGCTTGGGGATGAACACGAAGGAGTTTCGAGAGTTCACTCGGAGACTGGCCAGGGCCCGGGCCTGGAGGTCCCCCAAGGGGATGGTCTCCACGTCTGGCTTGGGAGCTGGCCGTATCTCGAAGGAGTCGTTGGCGCTGGTGGCCGCGGAGACCCACTGGCGCTGGCTGGGAGTGGCACTGGCAGGGCTGAGCTCAGGCAAGGCAGGGGGCGCGGCTGGAGTGGCACTCGGGGTCCCGGGACTGGGGGGCGCGTGGAGGGAGGGCTCCCCCGACTCCACCTTTGGCTTCAACTCGCCCGGCCCAGGCGGGGATCCCGCGAGGCCGTTGGCAGGGCCGGCCCGGGGGCCGGGGGCCGCGGGCCCGTTGGAGGGCGTGCGGGCGCCCGCGCCGCGGTGCAGGCCCCGGGGGTGGACGGTGAAGGAGTTGCTGCCGGTTTTCTGCAGGAAGTCGCTGTGCCAGGCCCCAGGGCCGGTCTCGCCGCCGCGGCGCGGCCGGCGGGTCAAACTTCTCCAGCAGGCGGCTGACGCGGCCGGGCGGCGGCGGCGCCTCGTACACCAGCACCTCGGCGGCGCGGATGCGGGCGGCCCCGGTGGGCGGCGCGGCGGGCGGGCAGCCGGGGGCCGCTTCAATGATGAGGATGTTGTCGGCGCGGATGGTGCGCACGCCCGGCACGCGGCGGTACCGCTCCAGCAGCGGCCGCGCCCCCGCCGCGCCGCGCCGCCGCTCCGACTCGAGCCGCATGAACGGGTTCTCGCGCAGCGGGCCCAGGCTCTCGGCCAACACCCGCGGCTCGGCCGCGCCCGCGGGCTCCGCCGCCCCGCCGCCCGGGCCCGCCCCGCCGCCCAGCGCGGCCAGCTTGGCCCGCTTCCTCTCCAGGACCTCGCGCTTCCAGGCGGGTAGCGCGGCGCGCGGCCCCGGGCCCGGCCGCCCCAGGCTGGCCATGCTGCGGCCGCGGCCGCGGACAGCGGTCTGCGCGGGCTGCCGCGAGCCAGCGGCGCCGGGACTGAGGTTCGCCGCCCGCCGCCGGCCTTCGCGCCGCGGCCACGCCCCCCGCGGGCCGCCCCACCTATGGCAGGGGAGGAGGCGGGCCCTGCAGCCGCCCTGCTGATTGGAGAACGCTCGCCTCGCCCCGCCCCCCGGGGGGCCGCTCTGCCCGGCGTCGGCCCCGGAGCCGACCCCCTCTGGGGAAGGCCCCTCCGACACGCCCCGGCGCCCGGCGCCGCTCATTGGTGGCCCCCACTTCCGCCTCTGCGCTCGCGGCTCGCTGCGCCCCGGGGCGGAGCCGGAGGGCGGGGCAGGTTCTGCCGGCAGTCTGGGCCCTGCCCCTGGGCCCCACGCCCCGGCTGACCTTGGCCGGGCTTGGGACTTCCTCTTCGAGCCAGCACCCAGCCCTCCTGTTCCCTCTGCTGAGAGCGCGGTCCATGGAGGGGCTGCCCCAGCTCGGGAAGGCTGTTCCTGCTCCCGTGGACGGCGCACAAGCTACACTCCGGCCTCCCGGCCCAGGTCCTACTCCCATCTGGGGTCCTCCGACCGCGGGCGACAGAAATGCCAATTCTGGAGCCACGCCCAGCTCAAAGGGATCAGTTTCCCTAGCTTTTAATGGGCTCCCAGACCTGATTCTGTTGCTCAAACAAGTATGAGAACCTTACCTTACACTTTGCCATCCGTGGCCCCACCAAGCATCTACAGGAGTAGGATAAATCTGTGAGGAGGCAGAGAGGAAGGGGCCTTCCTCCCCACACAAGCAAGATCACCAGGCCATTTATACTTAGCTCTACAGTGAAGAAAGAGCCACAAAGCCAGGGTGAGGGTAGGTCCCAGATGGCCAGGCCATGTGTTCCATCCTCCACCCTGTTGCAACATTATGGCTACTCCTCTTTCATCTGTTGAACTCCCCGAACCCCACCTCAAGACTGCGTAGGGGATGCCACTGAGCTGAGGGCACAGCCTCCCAGCCGACAGGTCTTGAAGAAGCCCAAGGCTTCCTCCCTGAGGAGGGCTGCACAGTGCCCCCCACAGTAGGGAGCAGTAGGGACTTGGAGCCATGCTGAGAAGGGAAATTGAGATACCCTGACACACACATCCTGTCTCCCGTCGCCTCTGTAGTCAGCAACCTGCTCAGTAATGACACTGCTGCCTCCCACACCCCTTGCCTTTCAGGGACAGAGCTCTAAGGGCACCTGGGTCTCTGCAAAGACCCTGAGCAGGTTTTGGCCGGGGAGGGGGGGTGCCCTTCTCAGCTCCTGGGTACCACGGCAGTCTGCGGCACCCACTACCTTAACTCTGCCTTACTCTCCTGACCATTCTATTAAGCTGGAGAAAAGAAACTTTGGATTTCAGACTTGCAAAAGCCAAACACCTCCTCCCCTAGGGTCCTCCTCAAATCACCTTTCCAAAGGATACTCATCATTTGTACACCAATGGGATTGCCCAATTCCAAACTACCAAATAAAACAAGGGAACAAACAAAACATGAAATCTAAAAATAACATTACAAAGAAACTCACTCCCAACATTCAGCTTGTATCTGGCTTTGACAAAAGGTATGCCAGTCCTGGGTAGGAGACATTTTTGTAGCTGTGGGACAAACCAGACATGTCGTCTCAAACTCAAGTATCTCAATGGTTTACATGACTAAGCATCCATCCCAGGCAAAGGGCTCACAAAGTTCATACCACTGGCCAAGCTGCTGCAATAGAGCAGAGGTCAGCAAACCTGTTCCGTAAAGGGCCAGACAGTAAATACTTTAGCCCACTCGTTCTCGAGCCAGAGACAACTTTGTGACTCAAGGGACCTGGCAGCATCTGGATAAACTTCTGGTTGTCACAAGTGAAGGGTGCTACTGGCCTCTAGTGAGCAGAGGCCAGGGACACTGCAAAACATCCTATATCCTCAGGACAGTTCCCCCTCCCACCATGCCCACAATAAAGAATGATCTAGCCCAAAAGGCCAAGAGTGCTGAAACTGAGAGACCCCCGTACTCTGAGAGTCATATTCACTCTGTCACCATTCTTGTTTTTAACCCTTTAAAAATGCAAAAACCATACTCAGCTCATGGGCCATACAAAAACAAGCCCACAAACATTTGCTAATCCCTGCTTCAGAGAATACCAGCAAGGCCCACAAAGACCACACAAGAGGCCAAGGGCTCTGGTGTCACAAAAACTATTCTACAGGTCCTCAGCATGGGCCCAGACTGTTGTCTTCACATTCGGGGGGCTGAGTTACATGCCTCCTAAAGCAGGAAGCAGGGATTCTCCAGAAGTGGTCCTCCACCACTACCACCCACTAAGCTCTGGCCACAATTTCCAGTCCACCTACAACCTCAACTCTGCAACCAGTTACACCACATAGTAAGGAGCATCTATGCATTCATACTATTTAACCCTTGAGAGGTACAGGTGACCACTGTTCATTTCATGAAAACATTCTCTTATTTTATTTTCATCCCAGCAAATGTTCTCGTTTGGCACCTGACTGGCATCAAACCACAGACCTCAGGCCAACAAAGCTGGGCCACTCACAAGCTTCCCATTTATAGATGTCAATGCCATGAGCATCCGAGCACCTTAGGGAGACCTAAATCTGTCTCAGGTGTGCTAACAGTGCCAGCCACAAGGTGGTGAAAAAGTCCATGAAATTGCAGTCTTTGTTCAGATAGAAAGCCAAGCAGCACATAGACAGCAGAGTTCTTTTCTCAGGTGACAGATAACCAGATAGGACCCTAATCGTGCTCTTCTTCAACATTCTTCTGTCTCTAACTAGGCTGAAATGAAGTAAGGGCCATTCTCTCCCATAGCACAGGGGAGGAGATACAAACTCATTTACACTTTTTAGATCTAATAAGGACAGCTAATGAAGTCTGGTCTGGATGGATGGAGCAGTGAGCTCTCAGGTCAGCCATGCTGGCTGGAGGAAGTCCTCGAGTCCAGATTTGCAGCCTTTGTACAGGACTACTTTCCCAGGATCCGTTGAAAATACTCAGAGCCCATCAGGACATTTTTACTCATATTCAGTTTCCAAATGTTAGAGGAGTTCAGAAATGTCTGGCCTGGGGCCCTTCTCAGGATCTCAATTCAGGATTACCAACTCAAAGCATGAAATAACAGGAAATACATTTTGAGGATTAAGGCTGTTCTTTTTAGCCATGCTGAAGAAACAATTTCAGACATGATTGGTACAGAGGAAACTGGGCGCTCAGCTGGGCACAAGCAGGCGTTTCCTTCAGACCAAGACTCTGGTGC
This sequence comes from Daubentonia madagascariensis, assembly GCA_023783475.1. NCBI lineage: Eukaryota > Metazoa > Chordata > Mammalia > Primates > Daubentoniidae > Daubentonia > Daubentonia madagascariensis. The sequence goes on from JAKFHU010000226.1 coordinate 419,740, forward strand.
AGCACAAGTAGGGCCTCAGCTAGAGGTCCAGCACTCTAGCTGTCCAACGCTCCTTCTCTGGCACCTCGGAGAGGCTAGTTAACCCGACAGGCGCGGATCATGAGCAGCTGCAGGAGAATGAAGACGGGAGACGTGATCAGGCCGAACCAGAGCTCCCGAGTCTGCTCCACCAGCTTCTGGCACAACAGCATCTCGAAGACGAACTTGAGGCTAAGGACCGTGAGGACCCAGAAGAGGCGGAGCACCGCCAGCCGCTTCTCTCCATCCTGGAAGAGGCGCACAGACACGATCGTGGTGAAGTAGGTGCTGAGCCCGTCAGCTGCGAAGAAGGGCACGAACACGTTCCACCAGGAGAGGCCCGGGGCCAGGCCGTCCACACGCAGTGCAAGCAGCACGGAAAACACCAACAGGGCCAGCAGGTGCACGAATATCTCGAAGGTAGCGAAGCCCAGCCACTGCACCAGCTCCCGGAGTGAAAAGAGCATCGCGCCGGTTGAGCGCGGGCCGGGACCCAACCGATCGTGCCTCCCGCGGGGCTGAGCCTCCTCTCCCCGCGAGCCTCGCCGGTGCCTGCCGCCGCCGCTGCGCGCGAGAGGCGGCGAGCGGCCCCGCCCGCCCCGGCCCTCGGCCCAGGTGCGCGGCCGACCCGTCGGCACAGGCCCAAGACCCAATACAGTCTCTCCGCGTCCGCCCACCGCGCACGGACGCCATGCCCCGCCAGGCGCGTCCCAAGGGCGTCACTTCCGGCCGGCGGCGGAAGGCGGAAGGCGGGGCGGTTCCTGCCGCCGGGCCTGCAGGAGCTGTCTTCCCGGTCCTCAGTCTCGGTCCAGGGATCCTCAGGGCGCCCCCCGATGCCGAGCCCGCAGCTACTGGTGCTCTTCGGCAGCCAGACAGGCACTGCTCAGGATGTGTCGGAGAGGCTGGGCCGCGAGGCCCGGCGCCGGCGCCTCGGCTGCCGGGTGCAGGCCCTGGACTCCTACCCGGTGGTGAGGGCTCCCTAGGGCCTCGGCGGGGAGACGCGAGCAGGCCTGGCGTGCCCGCCCTTCAGGGTCTTCAACTCAAAAGGCCTCGTGTTCTGTCTGATAGGGACCCTTCCCTTACGGCGGATTTAGGGGAAGGGGGAGCTTGGGAAGGGGGGTTCAGTTTAGCACCTGGAGGAAGTTGGAGCCTGAAAGAGAGAAAGCAGGCTGGTTGCTGGGGGTGCTCACAGAAGGCCCTTTGCCCTGTCAGCCTGAGTGAAGGAGAGGGGACGAGGTTTCAGGGAGGATGCCTGGGCATTACAGCCCGAGGTCTTACATGTGTGTCTTTTTGTTGAGGTGAATCTGATTAACGAGCCCCTGGTGATATTTGTTTGTGCAACCGCAGGCCAAGGAGACCCCCCTGACAACATGAAGGTAAGGCTGGCCTGGTGTGGCTTCTCAGATCCCTGCCCTCGACCCTCACTCCATTTTCATTGCCTGAAGAGTCCAAGAAGCACAATAAATAGTTGCCCTCCTATATCTGGTGTATGTTAGAGGTGGATTGGGGAGGTTATCTTTGGAGCTGGGGGTTTTGGTTGTCCTTTCTAATAAACTCTTCATAGCCACCAAATAGCTTTTTTCTCCATTTTCACCTTTCATGTTTTTCCAGGGCTATATATGAATCTGGTCAGGGTCTTGTGTGTATCTGTAGATTGTGTGACCTTCAGAGAACATTCTTTAATTCTTTGAACATCTTTTGAGTATATGTATTCCTGGGATGATCTACTGCTGGGGACCCAACTGTGAACCCAATTAGCCACATTTCTGCCCTCACAGAGCTCACACTAGAGCAGAAGCAACAGATTTAATGGGCAATTACAACACCAGGAAATACCTGCTGCTGGGGAAGGTGCCAGATGTTATGGGAGCATTGGTAAGGGGCATCTAGCCTCATCTAGCCCAGCCTGGGGACTCAGGAAGAGCTTTCTGGAAGAAGACAGCATAGGCTGAGTCCTGAAGGATGAGTGGGGGCTACTCAGGCACCAGGGAAGAAGGAATAGGCTGTGCAGCAGAGAAAGCAGTTCAGGATGGCTGAGCCAAGGAGTGCACTGGGGGAAAGAGGGAAGGAGAACAGAGGCAGGAAGCCAGACCCAGTCCAAAGAGCCTGGGCAGCCACAGTAAGGCAGATGGGTTTGAAATGAAAGGCTGTGGAAATGGGGGTGGGGGGGCGACATAGTCACTTTCATATTCTAGCAAGACCAGTACTTGTTTGCAGGAAGCGCAGTTGCAGGAAAGCAAGAATAACACCAAGAGATACACAGCAGAGGCAAGAGATGCTGCTGGTCTGAGATAGGGTGGTGGCAGAAGATAGAAGTAGACACATTCTGGAGATGTTAGGAAGGTAGAACCAACAGGATGTGTAATTGAATGGATCTGATAGATGAGAAAGAATGCAGAATCAAGACAGGGATTTAGGCTCTGGAACCAAGATGAATGGTAGTTCCACGCACAGAAATAGAGGACACGGGGGAGGGGGCATGGGGGGGCAGGGTGCCTGGAGACATCCAGGTAGAGATGCGCAGTAGGTCTGGAGCTCCAAGGAGGATCCTGGGGTGGAGGTAGATGTTCAGTGGTGCCCAGCCTTTTTGGCACCAGGGACCGGTTTCATGGAAGAAAATTTTTCCACGGACCGAGGGGTGGGAAGGTAGAGTTCTGGTGGTGATGTGAGCGATGGGGAGTGGCTGTAAATACAGATGAAGCTTTTCTCCCTTGCCCACCACTCACCTCCTGCTGTGTGGCCTGGGTTCCTAAGTTTCATGGAAGACAATTTTTCCACAGATCAGGGGGAGGGGGAGGGGGAGCTCAGGCGGTGATGTGCGGCCAGGTTCCTAACAGGCATGGAACGGTACCAGGCCACAGCCCTGCGGCTTAGGGACCGCAGTAGATGTTGAAGTGGCCAAAATAACAGAGGTGTGAGAAAAGGAAGTTCTTCCCTCCCCTGAGGACAGGCTACCCTGAATATTAGGCATGGAAGGGCAGGAAAGTGGACAAGCAGCTGGAAGAGGGAGTGCACCACCCCAAGGTAAAGAGCAGGGAGGTGGGTGCTCCAAGAAGGGCTGCAGCGTTCAAAGCTGTGCAGAAGTCAAATGAGATATGGCCTAAGAGGCATCTGTGGGATTTATTGGCAAAAGGATTGTTGGTGACATCAGGGAGAGCAGTTTCAGTGGCTCTTGAGGAGAGAAGCCAGATTACAGGAAATCCACAAATAAGCGATTGGAAAGAATCTTTTAAGAATGGGCATGTCAAACAAAAGTTCTGGCTGTAAAAGGGCTAAGGAATTAAAAAGAAGGTGTTTATGGGATGAGAGAGACTTGGCCTGTTTAAATGCTGGTGGGGGAAAGACTGGAGGGAAGGAGGCTGAGGACTGAATGGGGACAGAGCTGGGATGACCTGAGCACAGGTGGGGGTCTCCTAAACAGGGAGCGTGGTAGAGGGGAGCAAAGGTAGGAGGTGACTTGTGGGATGTGGAGGACACAGGGCACGGGAGAGGAGACCTCCCTCAGGTCTGAACTGGGCAGGGCAGTCAGGCAGCCAGCAGCACAAAGGTGGGGATGATCTGCTGGGATTTGGGTCGACAGAGGGAGAGTCCCAGGGATGAGTGCCCCACAGAGAAGACCAGGAGTGGGGAGCCAGCATGGACTGCCCTCTGCCCCCATAGCAGGGACTGGGGGCTCCTTCGAGAGGCTGCAGACCCTGGGCCCAGGGACACGGAGGCAGGGCCAAGGCTCCTCAGTGGCCGTCCATGTTCTAAACAGGAAGACCCTGGCCTCCTTGCTGGGGTCCTTGCTGAGAGGGCCGCACGTGAGGTGTGCACCCTGTGTAGCCGGCAGGAGGGGTCCTCTCTGGAGAAACAGGAGCCCACGGTAAAAGGCTGAGGACAAGGTCCCTGCTCCGTCTCCTGGTGGAGAAACCCGCTGGGTGATGGGATCATCCTCATGGTTTTCCTTTAGCTTCTTAAGTACAAATAGACCACAAAGAACCACCACATGCTCGAGGAAGGACCCCGGTGAAAGACAGAGACCAAGAGAAACTCAAACAGAACCGGAGGAGCAGAGACAAGCAGAGGCCAGACCAGCTGCGACCCTCTCTGCAGAGGACACGGCCAGCACCACAACAACAGGCCAAAGCTGGAGGCTCAGGAACAGTTCTCTAAGACAAGGGGACGTCAAACAACCTTAAAAGATGGGAAGATAAAGCTGAGAAATTCTCCCAAAAGTATAACAAAAAATGAGACAGAAAATGGAGGAACAATATTGAAATTTGAAGACCCTTCCAGCGGCTCAGAGAGAGAAGAGGGTAACGGGGAGGAGGCCATCAAGTAGTGGGTGTCCCCACACCCCAGGCCTGGCCCTGTGACTCCTGGCGGGTAGGGCCGAAGGGCGGGCCCTGCACGCTCAAAGGGGTGGCAAGCCGGCAGCACTGGCCTCTGCAGTGGCATGAAGCGGGCAGAGCCCAGAGCAAAGCTTCGGCTTCTGAGGGAGGACAATTTTCAGTCCGTAAGGTGCCCAGCCAGGCTGCCAATCCAGCGTGAGGGAGAGGTCACAGAAATCATCTTTCCTGACCCCTTTCTCGGGAAGAGGTTCTCCACCAAAAGCAGCAGGACAGACGGCATCTTGCCAGGACAGCACTAGGTAGGGCCTAAGGAGGGAAGAGGCAGAGCACATTTGCTCTCGTGGTGTGGCCCCCTAGAAGGAGAGGGGTGATCCGGGCTAGTGGACAGAGGTATGCACCTGACAGGGCCAGGGTCTCTTCACCTGCAGAGAGGTCTGGGCCCCGCTGTCGCCTCCATCCTTGTCTGTAGAAAGGGCGGTGGGTGTGAATGCACAGAGGGTGGTGCCGGGGGGCTCTGAGGTCACCCTGGCTGAAGGTAAGGAGGAGACAGGCCGCTGCACAGCAGGGAGACCGCTACAGAGGCAGGTGTGGAGGGGGAGGCATTGTTCATCTGGACCCAGCTGGGAAAGAGGGGGGTGCCCTGGACACACTCAGACCTCTGAGGTCTGGGCACAAGACCCCCTGGGATAGACCCACTGGAGCAGAGGGGGGCCTATGCTCCAGCTGGGGAATGACAAGTGGGGATGGGGGTCCCCATGGGGAAGGCAAACAGCTTGGGAGTGAGTACAGAGCAAGGGAGGAGAAGGGGTCCGGGCAGAGCCACCTGATGGTGGCCTGGAGCCCAGCGGGGTGGGGGGTTCTGAAGAAGGGAAAACTGACAGCCCAGCCTTCGCTGTGGCTGTGGGGACAGAGGCCGATGGCCGTAGCTGAGAGCTCAGGGGCCCTTGGGACATGGGAATCTCAGCATGAGGGAAGAGAAAGTGGCCGGGGAGGAGGCTGGCTGGGAGCAGACACATCTGCCAACCCTGGAGGCCAGAGGCTGAGGGCTGTCCTGGATGTGCATCCTTCACCAGCCTCTGCCCCATCGGCCATGCCCCGCTGAAGGAGTTACCTCCCAGCCCCTGTGTGTGGTGGTGGCTCTGGGGGTAGCTTTCTTCTTCTTTATGACTGTATGCATTTTCCCAAATTTCTTGCCATTGTAATAGGATAACATAAAACTCTCAAGGAGCAGGAGGGCATGACACCCTGGGAAGGGACCCTACTCAAGCCTGAAGCACAGGGCTGCCCAGCCTCCTGCAGGCAGGGTGGACCCTAGTCTTGCCAGGCCCTGAGCCGGCCCTGCCTCCTCCCTGGCACCCTCTCATCCTGCAGGCCCTGCCTTGTGGTCAGATGTTTTCTGTTCTGCCCCTATCTCTGCGGATTCCCCTGAGACCCTCCCTCCCTCCCAGCTGTAGGGCTGGCCTAGAGTTGGGAACTCTAACTCGGGGTTTCCTCTGGCTGTAGAACTTCTGGAAGTTTATATTCCGGAAGAACCTGCCCTCCACCTCTCTCTGTCGGATGGACTTTGCCGTCCTGGGCCTTGGGGACTCCTCATATGCCAAGTGAGTAGCAGAGGGGTGGGTGTGCTGGTCCGGCACTCTTGCCAGTAAGAGGTGTGCTGGGGAGGGTCAGGGACCCAGCCCCAGGTCGGCCTCTGCAGGCCACGTGGCCCCTGAGTGGCACTGACTTCACGTCTTTACCCACAGACACTCCCCAGTGGGCTGCCTGGGCACATGATGTAGGGGCACAGAGGGGAGTGGGCAGGGCAACAGAGTGCCATGGCTGGACCCGGGGGCATCATATCACAGTCCATGATGAAAGTCAACAAAGACCTAGCTGGTCCTTTTACAAAAACATGTAGTGTGAGATAATCATGGCTTAGGGCACCCACGGAGAAGGACACACTGCTCCCCAGGCAGTGAGACTGCCTCTGGATTTTCTCTTTCAACATTTTCACAACACGCATCTGCACCCCTAAGCAGGGAGTAGTGTTGCATTGCGTGATTTCCTAAGGAAATAAGGAGGGGTTTGTGTTCAAGGGTAAGGTGGCATCAAAGACACCAAAATATTGAAAACTGCCTGACTGTCCAAGTAGGGGCGCAGGGGCCATTGAGCACTGTGTGGCAAAAGCTGTGTGCATGGCGGAGTTCTCAGTCGCTTCAAATGAAAAGGACAGAAAATGGGGAAAAGGGTGGCAACATCAGGCATTTCTGCTGGGAGGTTGTGTTCTCTGTGTGATGATATGTGTTCACGGTGGCGGCATGCACAGGCATGGTGGGGGAAGCCCCAGCTGCTGACAACGCTCCCTGGAGAAGAGTGTTACAAGGAGCCAGTCCCATCTTTATAAACCAAAGTGAGGGACAGCCGACCCCCAGGGAGGTGCCTGGTCACTCCTCCCCCAGTCCACTGAGGAGTGACCGAAGCCCTGGCTGGGGGCCCAGGGGCCTGAGTTGCCTCCATTTCCTGCCCATGGACACCAAGGCCACATGCCTCCCCAAGCACTCACTTGTTCCCCACGAGCAGAAGACCTGCTGTTCAGGGCTGCGGTGGCCACCCTGGTCTTGGAAGCCTCTGGTGTGTGATGACTCTGCCCCTCCTGCCCCTGAGGAGGGCCCTGCTCAGGCTCTACTTTCTACCCTGTGTGGTGGGCCACGGCCAGCCTCCCTTTCTCTCCACAGGTACAACTTCGTGGCCAAGAAACTGCACCGACGGCTGCTGCAGCTCGGGGGCAGCGCCCTCCTGCCCCTGTGCCTGGGTGATGACCAGCATGAGCTGGGGTGAGTCTGCTGGAGGTGGCGCCTGCCTCCGCAGCTCTGGCCTGCTGGGAGCAGGTCTGCTCAGGCCAGGGCCCTGATCTCTCCTAGGCCTGATGCTGCTGTCGACCCCTGGTTGCGAGACTTGTGGGAGAAAGTGCTGGAGCTGTACCCAGTGCCTCAGGACCTCTCTGTGATCCCCCCCGGAGTCCCGTGAGTGTGGGCCTTGGGTCAGCCCTGAAGGTGCAGCAGACCCAGCTTGGCCTTGGGGACTCGCCCTGGGTCCCTCCAAAGCATGGGTGGGTGGCCCCTGGGGAGGGAAGTCCCTGGTCTGACTTGTGACACCCTCCCCGCAGCCTGCCCTCTAAGTTCACCCTGCACTTCCTCCAAGAGGCTCCCACCATGTGCTCTGAGGAGCAGGGGGCAGCCAGCCCAGACTCTCAAGGTCCCCCGTCAGAGTTGCAGCCCTTCCTGGCACCCATGGTCACCAACCAGAGGGTCACCGGCCCCTTGCACTTCCAGGACGTTAGGCTGATTGAGTTTGACATCACAGGCTCCGGCATCAGGTGAGGGGCCCGAGACACCAAGCGGGCAGGGGGTCTCCTGGGGCCAACAGGGCACACAGGTGCCCTAGGGAGCCAAGGAGGGCGGGGTAAGGAAGGGCTGTGGACCTGGGGTTCAGAGGATCTGCCAACGCTGGGGAGAAGGCAGCTTGCAGGGAGGAGGCTGGGGCCAGGCTGCAGAGCAGATGGCTTCTATCCGAAGACCCCCAGCCGTCCCAGGACATTCACGTCCTCCCTCTGCAGTCTCCCCCAAGGCCCCGCATCCTCCCCACACAGTCGTCACAGCCCTGGTGGCATTCCCACACAGCTTTGCTGCTGGCGATGTGGTGCTAATTCAGCCCTCGAACTCGGCTGCCCATGTTCAGCAGTTCTGCCAGGTGCTGGGCCTGAACCCCGACCAGTGCTTCACGCTGCAGCCGCGGGAGCCAGGTGAGCCCTGGCCACGCCAGCCTCACCATCACCCTCCTCCACGCCTTCAGCCCCCACCTGAGGGCCCAGCCCAAGCCCACACCCACGGGGGTCTCCCTTTCACCGCTGCAGATGTCCCCTGCCCCTTGAGGCTGCCCCAGCCCTGCTCCATGCAGCACCTTGTGTCCCAGTACCTGGACATCACCAGTGTGCCCCGCCGCTCCTTCTTTGAGCTCCTGGCCTGTCTCTCTGTCCACGAGGTAGAGCGGGAGAAGCTCCTAGAATTCAGTTCTGCCAGGGGCCAGGAGGAGCTCCACGAGTACTGCAGCCGGCCCCGCAGGACCATCCTGGAGGTGAGGCGGGCAGCTGGGTGGGCACCAGGCCCTGAGTCCTGGCCACGCTGTGGCCCCATTGAGACTGTCTCCCCAGGTGCTGTGTGACTTCCCACACACCGCTGGCGCCATTCCACCAGACTACCTGTTGGACCTTATCCCCCCGATCCGGCCGCGAGCCTTCTCCATTGCCTCCTCTTTGCTGGTGAGGGCCTGGCGGGCAGAGCAAGGACTGGCCTTAGGAGAACTGGGACTGAAGCCCTGGGGTTTGCGGCAGGGGTTGCCCTCTGACCAGGTGGCATTCCCCTGCCAGGGCTGCCCCTGGGTGGCACCTGTGTCCTGGGCAGTAGGAGGGGTGGTCTCACCAAGCAGGGCGCCCACTGGTCCTGCCCCCACTGCCCTCCCCCAGGCGTACCCCTCACGGCTGCAGATCCTTGTGGCGGTGGTGCAGTACCAGACCCGCCTCAAGGAGCCCCGCCGCGGCCTCTGCTCCTCCTGGCTGGCATCCCTGGACCCTGGACGAGGTGACCCTGCCCCCAGGGGATGTCTGGCCCAGGGCTCCTGTTCCCCTATGCCCACAACAATGCCAGGCCTTTCAAGCCTCTTCATGCCACCTCTTCCTGCAGTAGGACCTGTGCGGGTGCCCCTGTGGGTGCAGCCTGGGGGCCTGGCCTTCCCGGAAACACCGGACACACCTGTGATCATGGTGGGGCCTGGCACAGGGGTGGCCCCCTTCCGAGCAGCCATCCAGGAGCGTGTGGCCCAGGGCCGGACTGGTGAGCACACAGGGTTCCCAGGGCAGGGCCACAGCCAGGACTGGCCCGACTGAACCTCGAGGGCCTGTGTCCAGATTTGAGACTACCCTGCATTTCCCCCAGGAAACATCTTGTTTTTTGGCTGCCGCTGGCGGGACCAGGACTTCTACTGGGAGGCGGAGTGGCAGGACCTGGAGAGGAAGGGCTGCCTGACCCTGGTCACAGCCTTCTCCCGGGAGCAGGTGGGTGTGCTCAGGAGCCAGGGGGAGGGGGGTGTTCAGGCTCAGCCCTGCCCATCTCCCACCCTGCAGGAGCGGAAGGTGTATGTGCAGCACCGGCTCCGGGAGCTTGGGCCGCTCGTGTGGGAACTGCTGGACCGCCAGGGCGCCTTCTTCTACCTGGCAGGGTGAGCCAGGCCTGGCATGTGGCAGGAGTGGGCCCAGCCCCTCAAGGGTCTCAGCCTCACTGAACCCTCTGCGCATGTTCCTCCAGCAACGCAAAGTCCATGCCGGCGGACGTCTCGGAGGCCCTGACGTCTGTCTTCCAGGAGGAGGGCGGGCTCTCTGGCCCCGACGCGGGTGCCTACCTTGCCAGGCTCCAGCGAATGCTGCGCTTCCAGACCGAGACGTGGGCCTGAGGAGCTGTCCTGGCAGCCCACACCCTGGCTTATGCTGTCCTCCCAGGGGCCTGCAGAAGGCGGTCCAGAGGGAAGCACCTAGCAGAGGGGCCATTGTCATCTCTAGGCCCAGTCTGAGCCTGGAATCCTCTCGGACCAGGGCTGGGGCTTGCAGGCCCCACTGGGCAGGAGGACGGCCAGCTGTCTGCACACAGCCACACTCCCCTTGACCCCTGAGTCCCGGGCTCTCAGCCCTGGCCTCACTGCAGCCTCCGCCAGCCCCTCCCCTCCCCCACCCTGACACACAGCTCTGTGTCCATGTCCCCCCATCCTGGTCAGGGTGGTGCCCTGGGCAGCACCACCCCACACAGGTACATACCCAGGAAGGCACCAGGGGGCCTGCTGAGCCAAGGAGGTGCAGGCTCTCTGCGAAGCTGCACTGGCCCCTCTGCCCTGGGGACTCCCCAGCCACTCCCACTGCAGCCTGCAGGACACTGGCGTTAGTCACCCCCGACACCCACAGGGCTCAGGACAGAGGCAGCTGGGGCCCTGGCTTCCTGAGGAGCAGTGGGAGGACCCGGGCCAGCACAGCCCCTTCCTCTCCTGGTTCCAGGAAAGCCTTGGCAGTAAATGATGCTTCCCGGGGGCTGCTTGCGCTGTGTCCTTTCTTCTTTCTTCTGGCTCTTCATGGGTGGTGGGTGGGTGGGCCCACAGCTCAGAGGAACCCATCCGGGATGGTAGTGCCCCTGCTGTGGCGTGTGTGTGTGTGTGTGTGTGTGTGTGTGTGTGTGTGTGTCACTGCTCAGCCACCTTTGCCTGGGTTGCTGCTGCAACTTGGGTTTCTAATTGTAACATGGTGAGTGCCTATTGTTTCCACCATGTACTCAAGGCTTGGAGGCGGGTCATCCAAGCTCTGCCCAGCTCTGATGGCTAAGCAGGGTGGTCAGCAGAAGGGCCCTGGCAAGGTGCTGGGAAGGCACCAGCCAGGCTGGTGTGCACCATCCTTTCCCTGCCCCGGGAGCAGGCCCACGCCCAGAGCAAGGGGCACAGCCAGGAGGAGGCACAGTGGGCATTGTCCCACCCCTGGGAGGGGCCTTTGGTGCTGGGAGGGAAAATCCTGTTGGAGGAGTCCGGTGGGCCGGCCCACATCGCCCAGCAGTCTGTTTGTCAGTCTGTCAGTCGCTGACACAACACGGGATTGTACGTGGCTGAGGCCAGGCTCAGGCCAGATCTGGGGACGGTGCTGTGTGGGCCAAGGAGCCACCGGAGCTGGCACACCTGGGCGCAAGCGAAGTTTACTTCCAGCCTGGAGTCCGGACTGCCCACCCCTGAGGGCCACACTGACCTTCTCACACCTCACCACTCCTGCCGCCGCCCTGGGGTCCCCACCCTCCTATCCTGACTCCTGCCCTGGGGCCCCCACCCCTGAACTGTGCCCTGGGGCCCCCACCCTCAGCCTGACTGACTCTGGCTCTGAGCCTGCTAGTCCACCTTGGGCCCCTCTGGACCCTGAGCGCCTGGCCCCACCATGCCAGGTGCCAGCAAGTGAAGGGGATGGCCTCGGGGTCCCCCAGGGTGCCAGGACTACATATAGTGAGCCTCTGCTGGGGGCCATAGCCATGGCTGGCGCCTGGGCCCTGCCAGTTGGGGAGGAGGGGGAGGAGCAGGAGGCAGCAGGGCAGGGGGAGGAGGAGGAGTGCCCCATCTGTACAGAGCGCTACGGGCTGCATGAGCACCGCCTAGCCCTGCTGAACTGCGGCCATGGCCTGTGTTCAGGCTGCCTGCACCAGCTGCTGGGTACGGCCCCCAGTGCTGACCTGGGCCGTGTGCGCTGCCCACTATGCCGCCAGAAGACACCCATGCTGGAGTGGGAGATCTGCCAGCTCCAGGAGGAGCTGCTGCAGGCTGACGGGCCCACACAACCGCGGCCCTGTGACACCCCTGTGACCTCCCGCCGTAGCCCTGGGCCCTGGGGCTCCCTGGAGCACCGCTACCAGCTGCGATTCCTGGCAGGGCCCGGGGGCAGCCAGGGTTGCCTGCCCTTCCTGCCCTGCCCGCCCCGCCTAGGTGCCTGGCTCTGGGCGCTGCGGGAGCGCGGGCCCTGTGCCCGCCGCCTGGCACTGCTGAGCTTGCTGGCCCTTGAGCTGCTGGGGCTGGGGCTCACTGCCACACCACTCGTGCTGCTGGGGTTGTTCCTCATGCTCCTGGACCGCTCTGGCCACTAAGCAGAGCCCTGACCACCCTGCACGCCCACATCCCCATACCTGATGCCCAGACCAAAAAACCTAATGTTGGACCCACAGCACTAGCCTTTAGTCAAGGCCTTCTGTCACTGGACCCAAGACCATGGACCAGGGCCCAGGCCCACCGGGGAGCCAGCCCCTACCAGAGAGTCGGTGACTGCCCTGCTTCCCAGGCACCAGCTGAGCCCAAGGACACTGGCGCCTAAGGACAGCTGCTAGAGGCAGCCAGCCTGGCAGGAAGGTGTTCGAGCAGGGCCCCACGCACCTGGCAGTGGGAGGCACTGTACTGGCCATGGCTGCCACTGGGCCACACCTCCCCCTCCTGAGGCCCAGCCAAGCACAGTGGACACAAAGTGAACAGAGATCCATCAGTGAGTCAGTTCCTGGGAGAGGCAGGGGCTGCAGGGCCCTGCCTACCGCATGTTCCAGACAAGGGCCAGCGTGTGTCCCTGAAGGCCAGGGCAGCCAAGGAGAGAGGCCTGCGAAGCCTCCTCACCCAGCCTGGGTCAGGACCAGTGGTGGTACCAGAGCAGCCGGGGAGCTGGTACTGGCCTGTGCTGCAAGGGACAAGGGCCCACCCAGGCCTGGGAACCTGAGGGTGCCAGGCTCAAGCCCCAGCTCCGCCCTGGCTGCCTGCATAACCTCACGCTGCCAAGCCTAAGGTCTTCATCTGGAGGATGGAGACATCTGCAGCCTGCTTCATGGGCTCATTGGTGCCATGGTGCAAGATGGAGTGTGCACACTGAGTACCGTGCCTGGCACAAGAGTGGCTCTCGGTAAACAGTGGCTACTGTGAGTACCACTGCTGTGACTGTGGTTGTCCTTGTCACCCCATTCACCATCCCAGCAGGCCCTCCTCCAGGCCCCTCTGCAAACCCACGTGGTCTGTCAGACAGGAGGACCCCAGTCCTCATTCCGCTGCCATGGTCTCAGCCAGCCTTTGTCCCACGACCATCCCCACACAGCCTTGGGAGACCCAGGGAGTGCTCAGGGTCAGGTGGGCACCAGGAAGGAAATCGACTGACCTGCCCCCCCATGTGGGCATCCCCCCCAACTGTTGGCCGATGCAGACGACACATCCTCTCTTTGCCTAGCTGGGCTGGTTGTACACACCTGCCACAGAGCCCTGCATGGCGCACACAAGCAGCTCTGCATGTGTGAGGATTTGCACACAGCCTCAAAAGCCGGGCCCAGCACCCCAGAGGTGTGTGCTCAGCCCAGCCGGGCATCCAGTGAGCACAGCAGGCCAGCCCTGACGTGCGCTGGGCCTCCCTCTGGTGGCTCCAGACTGGACCCTGTCTGAACTGTAGCCCTGGGCACCCACCCTAGGCCCAACCTGGGAACAGCCCATAGGAGCAAGCTTCAGTCCAGGGAACAGGTGCAAACTTTGGCAGAGTTTTAATGGCAAAGTTGGCTGTAGCGACAATGCCACGAAGGGTGCGGCCAGAAGCCACGGTGGGTGAGGAAGGGTCAGCAGATGGCAGGGCAGGGCCGGGTCCCTGAAGAAGCGGTGAGCAAGGACCAGTGGGCAGCGGTGGGCGGGTGGATACTACATGATGGAGCAGGCAGACAGCGGGTTCCGCACATGGCAGGTGCACGCAGCCCCACAGTACTGCCGGAAGGTCTGATAGCAGCTGCCCTCAGGCTCACCCCCCCACTGACCACCGCTTGGGGCTGTCAGTGCCTCAGGTGGCAGGCGGCTCAAGATGGACGTGTTGACAGCTAGCGCGGCCAGGCCGTAGTCAGTAAAGAGCACAGTCTCACGGCGGCAGGTGGGGCAGGAGATGAACTTGTACTTGGGGCAAGACTCATAGAGAATCTGCAGGCACTGCTCACACACAGAGTGCAGGCAAGAGAGCACGCGGGGACGCCGCTGGGTGACGTTGTACGTGTGCCCACAAGTGGGGCATTCCAGGGGCTCACCGCCTGCTGCCGCTGCTGAAGGAGCCACTGAGGCGGTGGAGCCAGGCCGAATAACGTACTGATTCACAATGACCTCGTCCGCTGGTGCCACGCGGGGGAAGCCCAGCTCCGCACTGCCCTTGCGGGGCCTCCGTGGCAGGGGTGGAGTGTGGGGTGCCCCTTCCAAGGCAGGCATCTCTCCCCCACATGCCTGGTTGACAATGATCTCTGTGTCTGAGGGCCAGGCACGCTTGGGTGCCAGAGTGGGGGTGGGCCGGGGAGCAGGTGGGAAGCAGGGGGCAGCCGCCGGTCGTTCAGGGAACTTTTCAGGGTGGACGATCTTCACGGCCTCCATCTTGAGGATGACATGGGGGCCCTTCAGGCAGGACATGAGGAGGCCTGGCCAGCCACTGCCCACCTCGGGCCCAGCATCAGCTGGCATCCGGCTTTCTCCAGGCAGACTGGATGTTTGGGTGGGTGGGGGCGTTGGGTGGGGCTGGGGAGGAGGTGAGGGGGCAGCATCCTGGTCCTGCCAGGCCTGGTGGGGACCCCAGCTGCCCCGTGGACTCCTAGGGGCAGCTTGCAGGAGCTGGGGGGACAAGGCCCCCCCCAGTGGCCACAGTGGCTTTTCTGGTCCAGTCCTGGGAGGAGGAAGAAGGGGCGTGGGAGGCGGAGACAGGCAGGGGCAGCGGGGTGTGGGAGGCTGCCCTGGGCTGCAGGTCTGGCCAGGGGCTCACCCAGGGTCTCTGGCTGCTGAGGCTGAGGAGGGGGTGGGGGTGGGGCTCCCCCAGCAGCCGAGGTCAGCAGTCCCTGGGCCGGGACATCGGGGCAGGCAGGGGCTAGGTGGGCCCCATGGCTCCAGGACAGGGCGCCCAGGGAAGGCAGCTAGCCTGAGTCCTGGCTGCAGGAGGACCTGGGCGGCAGGCTCCGCGGCAGGAGCAGAGGAGAGGCCTGGGCCAGGCCCGAGCTGCAGGTGAGACACTGAGTGAGGGCAGCGCCCCCCCACCCCCACTCACACCCTCACCCTGCACAAAGGACCAGGCGCCGACCTCTGACCCTGACCTCAGCCACGGGATCCCAACCTCCGCTGGACTCGGAACCCAACCCCCTCCCCGTCCCCAACTCCGAGGCCAGACGCACCTTCCCGAGGACTGACCCCTGCAGGGGTGGGGAAGGGCGACGAGTCCAACCCCCGCCCCGCCCCCGCTCACCTGCCCCAGCCTGGCGTCCCCGGGCCGCGCGCCGCCGCCGCAGAGGTTGTCTCAAAGGCAGGCCTGGATGCGGTGCCCGCGCCTGGGCCCGGCAGCTCCGGGGGCTCCGGCGGCTCCCGCGGCGGCCGCGGCGACCTCGGGCGGTGGCGGGGCCGCGGGCGGCACCAGGGGCGCGGGGCGCTGGGCTCGGCGCGGCGCGGCGGCGGCGGCGGCGGCAGGTGCGTGCGGAGCGTGGCGCGCTCTGCGGCGGAGGCGCGGGGACCGCAGTGCGCGCGGCGCCCGCCCGCGCCCGCAGCGCCACCCCCCCAGTCTGGGGACCCGCGCGGGGTCCGCGGGGCGGGGCCAGCCTCCTGGCCGCCCCTCGGTCCGCTCAGGGCGGGCGCCCGCTCCCAGGGTCGCCGTCCCCGCGTCGCCCCACCCTCCTCCTCTCTTGGCTGCCCTGGTGCTGCCCAACACCCCTCCACCCATTCTGGAAGGGAAATCCTGCTCTTCTCCCTCCCGGTGTGAGGCCCCACGATGCTGGAGGAGAAAAGGAGGGGCCTGCAGGTGGGTCCCCGGAAAACTGGTTCCCAGGGCCCCACCCTGTACCTGCCAGGTGTGCTCTGAGAGTCAGGGTCTCTGCCTGTCCTTCCTGTCAGCCCCGGCGGGAAGGCCTCCAGAGTTCAGCTCCCAGCCTGTGCCCAGGCGATGCGACCCTAGGGGGCATGAGTGGAGGTGGGCAAGCAGACATCAGAGGAGTGGACAGGGCGGGGCTGGGAGTCAGGAGGAGGCTCAGAGGACTGGTGGACAGACAGGGGAGTGGGATTATGCAGAAAGTCAAACAGACAGACAGCTGGACAGGCTGGCCGTCACTGTCGGGTGGAGAGTGGCCCTCAGAGGACACACACCTTCTGGCATTCCATCAGGTCAGCTCGTGCAGAGGCCCCGTCCTTTTCTGCGTCCTCCCCTGGCCTCCCACGGCCACGTGGTGTGCTGCCACTTCTGTGGCCAGCTCTGGGCCCTGCACTTGACCCTGGACAGTCCTGGCCCCCTTCAGGCCACAGCCCCCTCTCCTCTGTACAGGCCAGCCCGGGCCTGGCTCGACGCAGAGCCCCAGGGCCTGTAGGGTGCAGAGCCCAGAGGGGACGGCCTTGGTGGTGCAGCAGCTCGCGTGGCAAACCAGCTGCAGGAGCATCCCTGGCCCGTCGGGCCTGGTTTTGCCGCTCTGCGGGACCTGCGGATAGTGTCCGGGCTCGCTCAGTGAGGGCAGGTGTGAGCGGTGAGCAGACGACAGGAGCACCGCTGGAGGAGCGGCGAGGGCCTTATGGGGCCCTGGCATGATGGTGGGGCAACTGAGGCAGGCTCGGCCAGGGCAGGGCTCGAGGCCCACCCTCCGCCGCAGGCTGTGCTCACCGACCCGCCGCCGGCCCCGGGGCGCACCCTCGGAGCCAGCAGGCCGCAGGCCCCGCCCCTGCCCGGAGGCCCCGCCCACGTGGGAGTGCGGCCCCGCCCCGAGCCCGCCCAAGCCCGGGCCTCCCCAGCCCCGCCATTCAGAGCTGGGGCGGCCCAAGCCGAGCGGCAGGGACTCCGAACCGGGTCTTCTGGGAAACCCTGCAGCGCGGAGGCTTCTGGGAAATAAAATTTCTTTCGGTCTCATTCGGCCTGGTTTGCGCACGCGCCATTTCCGCCACGCAAGGGGCGGGGTCAGAGTGTGGGGGCGGGGCTTCCGGCGCCTGCGCACTGGGCCTCGGCCGCCCGCCTCTCGGGTCCTGGGTCTCAAGACTCGCGTCGCCTGCTGCCGGCGCGGAGTTTGCATGGCTCATGTCTGGGCCCGTCTGACTTGGTCCCGCCTCTCCTCCTGTAGCCCCCGCCCCACTGCCCCGGGCTCACCCCCCAGCCCCCAGGGCTCACCTTCCGCCCCCCGCCCCCTCCTCATCCCCTTATCCCCTGGGCTTAAGCCCCCTCCCGGCTCACCCCCACCAGCCTCCTGCCCAAGGCGCCCCTGTGCGCCTCCCCGCAGATGGAGCAGCCCAGGCTGCGAGGGCGGGAGGGGTCAGGGCCCAGCGTGGGACACTGGGGAGCAGCGTGTGGGCCCCCGCCCGCCTCCAGAGGGGAACTGCGCTTCCCGTAGTGTCTGAAGCTCCTGACACTAACTGTAAAATAAGAGATGTATGACAAAGGTGTGTGAATCAAACGTTTTTTACCAGTTACAAAAGTGGAAATCCTCCAAGTAGTTTGTGCTCTCAAACGTGAGAGCTTTGCCCCAGTGGGGCTTTGAGTTGTGTGAGTACCTGCCAGCCCCACTTCCTTCCTGGGGCCATAACCTCCGGTTCACCTCCTGCCCTCCTCCCTGGTGAACTGCAGATGCCCCGGAGTGCCCAGGTCATGCCCTGAATGTGTCCAGGCTGAGTCACCCCAGGTTGACAGTGCCCCTCGAGCCCAGGTCTGGGCTGCCACCTACCTGAGAATGAGGGGGGACCCAGCTGCTGTGCTCAAGTTGCTGGGGCCTCTTGGGATCTTGGGAACCCCATCTTTGAGCCCCGCCCCATGGCCCCACCCTCCCAAGGAGGGAAAAGGCGGCTGCCAATCTCTCAACTCACAGGCACTGGGACCTGGATCTTGGAGGGCCAAGAGAACCTGCTGCTGCTGCTGTCATACAACTACCACAGGTGAGTCCTTGGCTGTGGAGGCTTCCCTGAACTCAGGGGTACCCCAGGGTAAGTCCCCTGCTCTTCCTGTCTCCTAGCCTTCCCTACCCCATTCCCAGTGGCAGTGCCACTGGGGGAGGGGGACACATGGGGGCCAGCAGCTGGGAGTCATTGGCCCTCACTGCTTGCTCACACTCAGCTGAGCCTGTGACAGGCCTTGTATACACACTTGGAGAACACAGTGCCCATAAGCACTGATGCCTTAACAAGGCCGACTTTTCTTGGGGTGGGTGCTTTCTTGGGCTGCAGGCTCTTAGGCAGCCTGCCCCTCCACTGAGTCATTATCTGTGTCTCCTCTGCCCACCCCTGCAGGCTGGGCCATGGACCCCCATGAGATGGCTGTCAAGAACCCGTATGCCCACATCAGCATCCCCCGGGCTCACCTGCGGCCTGAGCTGGGGCAGCAGTTAGAGGTGGCTCCCTCCTCATCATCATCCTCGGAGACACAGCCTCTGCCCATGGGACCCTGTGCCCCAGAACCAGCCCGCCTCCTGCAGCCCGCTGAGGTCCCAGGGTCCAAGGGTGCCAAGGGGGCTGCTCCCGCCCAGAGCCAGCAGGCCTGGCAGCAGCCCTGTAACCCCTCCAGCAGCGGGCAGCGCCCACCGGGACTGACCTATACTGGCCTGCCACCCATGGGGCGCGGCGACGACATTGCTCACCACTGCTGCTGCTGCCCCTGCTGCCGCTGCTGCCACTGCCCCCGCTTCTGCCGCTGCCACAGCCGCTGCTGTGTCGTCTCCTAGCCCTGCCAGGGCCAGGACCCGGCTGCTGCTCCAGCCCAGGCAGTGCCCAGATGTGCGGGTGGCCATGGTCACAGGCATTAGCCACTTCCAGCCTGGGATGAGCACCTACTCACCAGGAAGGCTGCCGGCTCGGAACAGCCCCTTGAAAGGGAGTCCCAGGCACTGGCCATGATGGGATACCCTTGACCACCTTTTTCAGGCCAGGCAATAAAGCAGGGTGAGCTTTGTCCTGGTGACTCTTGTCCTTTGCTGCAGGCCCATTCTGGAGGGAGTCCCAGGCTGGATGATGGCATCTGCTCCCACTGCGTGCATGCCACATACACACACACACGCATGCATCCTCTGCGGCCTCACGTCATCTGCACTTTAACCTGACCTGCAGGTCTTAGGTCTGCCTAGAGGCTGTGTGGAGGGTGGGAGTGCATCCACTGCCCTGGCCAACCTGGGCCTGGATTCAAGCTGCCCTGCACTCCGTAGGCTGAAGCTGAGACTGTGAGACGGTCCGGGTGTGGGTCAGATGGCAGGAGGGTGCCGTGTGTGGAACTGGGGGAAGGAGCCCCAAGAAAGGTCTCCAGAAGGAGGGTCAGGTTGACAGGAGGACGAGAGTGGAACTCGGGCTGGCAGGTTTCGGGGAGGGGGAGTTCAGGACGGGAGGGCCTAGACAGCCAGGACCGAGCCCTGCCCACCCGTGAGTCACCTCCCAACCTCTCTGGGATGTGTTTCTGGTTTCCCAGGAAGCATCTAATTCCTGCACGTCTGCTGTCCTGCCTCAGGGCCTGGGCTTCCTGGAGGAGGTGGCCTGTACCAGACCTTGAAGGCAAAGAAGGAAAGGGGCTGGGAGGAGGCCAGGGCCAGGGGTGCTGGGAGGAGGCCAGGGCCAGGGGTACTGGGCCTGTGTCGTCTGTCAGAGCAGCACAGGATGCCTGCCCTGGGCTGGGTGTGAGAGCCAAGCTACTGAGCACAATGTTGCCTCACCGCCGGGGAGGCCAGGATGCCAGGGCAGGGAGCGAGCAGTGAGGCCGGTGTTGGGCACCCTGGCGTTCCAGGCGGGGCAGAGACAAGGCACGGAGGTGGAAGCTGAGCTGGCTGTGCAGGACAGACGGGTCCTCGTGCCATGCCAGCCCTCCCCTGACGCATGGTGACCAGCCACACAGCAGGGCAGGGCGGGTGCATGGCGTGCTGAGGTCTCTGGGTGTGGGACGGATGGGTCATTGCCCTGACTGCACAGGGACTCAGTGTGCTAGGCTCCCTGTCCATGCTCCATGGCCGGCCCCCACCAGAGGACGACCCCACCCAGGTCAGCCACAGGAACCTGTCTTGCCAGTCCTGGAGGCCGACTGCCAAGGGGGCAGGTATTAGGAGGGGCCGTTTGCTGCCTCCTAGTGGGGCTGTGAGTGGTCCTGGAGCCCTGCCCACCTGTCTCTATTCTTCTCAGTCCCCCAACTTTGTTCCACTCGTGGTCCCAGTCACTGGACACATTGACCACACCTCCTGGAACTTGTGCCTCCCTGGGCTGGCCTGGAGGCTGAAGGTGGGCAGATGCCAGCTGGGAGGTGGCCTCTATGGCACCTGCTCCTCCGGGAGCTTCAGCAGGGTGGGGTGGGGGTCCCTGTTTGTGAGCGAGGATCTCCACACATGGTGTTTGAGCGCCACCTCGAGGCCATGCGGGCTGGCTGCTGCCCCGTGATGTGACAAGGACAGGACAGAACCAGCCAAGGCAAGGACTGAGGTGATAGGGAGAAGTCACACAAATCGACACAGACGTGCACATAGCGATGAAGCCTGCAAAGAACCCAGAGCCCTTGGGGCTCTGAGCTGGCAGGGAATCCTGGCAGGCTTCCTGCAGGAGGTGACATGTGAGCTGAGGGCTGAAGGACAGGCATCACCCAGGCCAAGGCAGGAAAAGTTTCCAGTACGGAAGGGGAGGCTGTGAGACCAGAGGAGGGTATGGAACGGGGAAGTGTGTGAGGGTGGGTTGGGGGAGGGTATGGATCAGGGGAGGGTATGGGAGGGTGTGGGGGGGGAATGAACTGCAAGGCCAGGCCCAGGTGGGGGGTTAGCAGAGGAGTGGGTCTGGGCAGTAGGGGAGGGTGGGGGGCACCTTATCTTCTGTGAGTGGGTGGTGCTGTTAGATCCAGTTTCAAGCGCTTTGTGGCTGAAAGGGGAGCCCACGCCGGCCGGCCCGCCACCTGCCTCTCTGCTGACTCCTGTGCTAGGCCAGTAATGCGAGCCAAGAAGGGAGCCGCAGGGCGCCCTGGGTCCCCACCCCCTTCTCCAGGCACCCTGTGGCCGTGCACCACTGCTCAGGGGTGCGGATGCAGGTAAGAGGGGCCTGGGGCTCAGGTAGGCTGGGGGGGGGGGTCCAGGGCTGAGCCAGAGGGTCATGAAAAGGAGGCTGCCCAGCCGGTGGCCACAGAAACCAGGGTTTGCCCTGACTCTGGCGTTCACTTGCCCCACTGGCCACCACCCTCCTTTCCGGATCTGCATGCCCCTGCCAGCCCCACAGACCCAGCTCCTGACCACCCATGCTGGACAGTCACAGAGGTGGGCTGGACAGGCTGCAACCTGTGCCGATGCCCACCGCTGGCCTCCCTCAGGATGCTGCAGCCTGAGGGCCCCCAGGCCTCAGAAGAGGGTGGGACCCGGCGGAGCGACTGCATCATCTGCTACTCGGCCTATGATCTCTCTGGGCACCTGCCCCGCCGCCTCTACTGTGGACACACCTTCTGCCAGGCATGTGTGCGGCGGCTTGATGTGCCAGTGCATGAGCAGCGCTGGATCCCCTGCCCACAGTGCCGCCAGAGCACACCCACACCTCGAGGAGGGGTGGCCATGCTGGACCTGGACTTGGCCGCCTTCCTGGCCATTAAGGCTGAACGAGAGCCAGCAAGAGTGGAGTCCTGGCCCTCTACACCCCTCAAAGATGGCACCACCATCATTCAACAGCCGGCTGGGCTCTGCCCCACCTTGGGCCCCCAACCCAACTTTCCCCCACCCAGATGCTGCTGGGACTGTGGCAGCCTCTGCTGCCTGTCCCTGGGCAGCCCCGCAGTCTGAGTTCTGCTATTCCCACCCTTGCAGGGGAACCTGCTGCCTGAGGCGGGCCTGCCTTAGAACCTCTGACCAAGCACAGTCAGTCCAGAACAGCCTGGTGGCAGAGTGTCCTGGATGGAACCCACTGGCCCAGCATGGTGGTACCACCCTAGCCATGGACACCCCCAGGCCACACCCGAAGGTTGGGGATATGGCCATAGTGCCATGAGACTCCACTGGAGGCTGGTGACCTCCTACCTATCCTGGCCAGAATAATCTATGTGTGCCCAGTGGGGACACTGCAAGTCCAGCTCAGGCCTGGGTTCGGCCCAGAGGGTGTCTTAGCAGACTCTGGTGGCCAATCCTAGGGGCCTGGGCTGTAGGCCGAAAGGGCAGGGCCAGGTCAAGGCTGGTCCTGAATGGGTCATGCCAGAGCAGGTCCCTACTTTCCTATAAAAGGTCTCAGAAGCATGAGCCAAGAGGGAAGGCCAGTTCCTTCATTGTTGTGCTGCATGGCAGCCCTGTGAAGTTCATCCACTCAACAAAGTTCATTGAGTTCCCACTGTGTCAGGCGCTGTTCTGGGAGTGTCCTGTGTGGGCACAAGGCCATGCAGGCATCAGAGAGGGCCGTGGGCACGGCCAGCTCTGAGGCCCAGAGAAGGTTGAGACCTGCCTGATCTCACAGCCCAGTTTAACTGCTCCTGAGCTGGGCCCCTTCCTGGCTGCCAGTAGCCGGGACATAGACCCTTCAGGGGGCTGGAGCAGGTGACAGAGGCTGTGGATGCAGTGCCATAACACCCCCATCCCCGCAGGAAGGAACTGCCATTCAGGAGCCCCTGGGAGGAGCTGTGGCCCTCTGAGCAGGGGTGCAGGGCAGAAAAGGAAGAGAGAATTTGCTGAGTGGACACTCAGAAGCCGCCTCCTTCTCTGGGGCAAAGTCCCCCATGCACGCAGCGACGGCGCTGGGCAGACAGCAAGGCAGGGAGCTGGGGCCGGCAGGCCTGTGCAGAGGAGCTCTTCCCCCTGGCATCCCAGGGGCAGGAAGGGGGCTGGTCCCAATAAGGGGCACCTCACAAGTGACAGGGCAGGTCAGGCAGTAGGCTGGGCAGTGTGGCCTGGGGGAAGCTCTGCCCACCTCCCTCTGCTGGCCACCACTGGGGCTGAGCCCACTAGCAGCCCTGCCCTGAACCCAGATCTAAGCTGGCCGGCCTCAGGGCTGGGTGCCTTCCCCGGCTACATGAGAAAGCCAGTCCTCCCCATCCACCTGGTGCAAAGGGCTTCCCTGCCACCTTCTGTCAGGGGCAGGGACAACCACAGTAAGGTCTCCAAAGCTCTGAGGAACATGGAAGGGCAGACTTTGCATGGGGGCCCCCACGCAGCCCCAGCCAGTGCAACAGCATCCTGCCCTGCATGGGTGTGGAGTATCCTTTAGGTCACACCAGTGCCTACTAATGGATGTCCAAGACTGAAGGCTGGGTGCCTGGCCCTGCAACACCCCTGGCCTGACTGAGAGCCCATCCCTGGGAGAAACCCCACTCCAAGAAGGTTAGGCAGAGGGCTAGGAGCTCCTAGCCACAGGGTGACCAGGGCCTGAACAAGGCCCAGTGGCCTCGGGGCCAGGGGGTATCCCCTTGGGGGCCTTGGCTCCTGGGTAAACATTAATGGGGCTCGATACACAGCAGGTCATGTGCACACTCAGCGGATCTTTGACCTGCAGCTGCTCCCGCCCCCTGTCTCCTCCCTGCAGGTGCCCCCTCACCACCCACACAGGTAGGAGCTCCCAGAACCAGGCTGGGCCCAGGGACCCTGAGGTGACGCTGAGGCCAGGGCTGGGAGACCTCCAGGCCCAGGGCTCAGGCCCCATCTGGAGCCTCCAGGGCCCGAGGGCAAGAGAGACCAGCCTGGGGGCAGGCAGGAGGGAGGGGAGGCACCACAGACCCCTGGACCTGAGCCCAGGGTGCTGGGAAGGAGTCTAGGTAGAGGGCTTAGATGGGGCGGGGTCCTGATCCAGTGGGCTGTGGAGGCAGATGCTGCTGGGAGAGGAGCATCAAGGTGGGGGCCCAGCCCCCCACCCTACTCCTCATCATCAGGGGGTGGGGCCCTTATCAAGCCAAGACGTCACCCTTCAGTTTCAAATGCCAAAGTCTAAGCTGGGACCATCAGCAGCGTCCCCGAAGACACCTGATAGGAGAGGTCCCTGGGTTCCCTAGCTCACAGCCACTTCCGGCTGGTGCCCTCGGCCACCCACCAGGCCTTCTTCCAGCCAGGACCAGCGCAGGAGCTGGGGAGCCACAGTCCCCTTGAATTTGTCCCCCAAAACTGGACTGGGCTTGCCTGACAACTGCCTGAGGTCATTGTAGCTGTCCTCCTGTGGATGGAGGAAGGGGGGAGGTCACCAAGGCCTGCCGGGGGTGTGGCAAAGGTCTTAAGACAGGGGGCCCCAGGACCTGAAGGCTGAACTCAGTCTGCTTGGCTAGGGCGGGGGCAGGAGATGTCTCTGACTTGTGCACCTCCTCAGCAGATAGGGCTTGGGCCTAGGTCCATCCCTGCCTGAAATCCATGCCGAATTCCTTCACTGGTGGCCAGGCTCCCCACCCCACCCTGGACACAGTTGACCTGGTGACTGGAGTCTGAGAAATGCAGGTACCAAGAGTCTCAGTGCCCCAAGCCTGGGCCCACCGCCCACCCACCTACCTCTCCCCCGACAGCGTGCACTGGGCAAGGAGGGGAGAGGCCCCAGCTGGTCTCCTGGAGCACCCAGGGGGCTCAGGCCCTATACAGGACCAGACAAGTGGCGGCCCCCTTGGACTTCCCCCTTCCTGTTGCTCTCTCTCACCCCAAGGACCTTATACCTTAGCCCTTCCCTGGCCTGCCTCCTTCTACCCCCAATGGGGGGGTTTTCCCAGGAACAGTCCTACTTGACACCCCCTGCAGGGACCATCCATCCTGCCCCACTCTTGGAGGAAGGGGGCACAGACCCCTGGGCCCTCCCTCAGCTGAAGGACACTGGCCAGTCCTGGAAAGGTAAGGTCTGGGGGATCCGGGGGCAGCAGGCCTCTGACTCCTAGGTCCTTGGGGAGAGAGAGCAGGGTGGGGGCTGGCCCAAATAGGTTACAGGGAGACCCATGTCTCCCACCTAAGGGGTCCACCCTGCCTTGTGATGGAGAGCAACCCTACCTGATCTGCCCCTTCCTGCTGAGCTTATAGTTCTGGGAAGGTCCAGGGGCTGTTGGCTCAGTCATTCTGCAAAGGAACAGGGTGGGGGACAGAGGACAACCCAGACCCTGCTCTGGAGAGCGAAGAGGGGAGGGCCCAGCTTTGCCCTGGGGATTACAGGGGAGGAGGAAATGGGGCCCTGCCCTGTTGGGGACAGAGGAGGAAGGGCTGTGGAAGGGGTGCTGGGCAGGGTGGAGGGCTGGCTGAGGACAGACCTGCCCTGTGTCCTCAGAGCTCCGTGTGGCCAGCAGGCTGCACCAGGTGGTCATCACTCTCCTTAAGGCCTGTGGGCTCCTTGGCAGTCTCTACTTCTTCATCTGCTCCCTGGACATCCTCAGCTCTGCCTTCCAGCTGCTGGGCAGTGAGTGACCAGGCAGCCAGCCAGGGCAGAGGGTGGGGGACAGCCAGCCCTCTTCAGCCCCAACACACTATTTCCTGGGCATAGGCAAAGTGGCTGGAGACATCTTCAAGGACAACATGGTGCTGTCCAACCCTGTGGCTGGACTGGTCATTGGCGTGCTGGTCACAGTCCTTGTCCAGAGCTCCAGCACGTCCTCCTCCATTGTGGTCAGCATGGTGGCCTCTAAATGTGCGTGCACGCTCCCCTCCCGGGGTGGTGGGGTGGGTGGGGTGGACCAGAGGCTGACTCAGCACCCCCTCAGTGTTGACCGTCCAGGCATCTGTACCTGTCATCATGGGCGTCAACGTGGGCACATCCATAACCAGCACCCTGGTTTCAATGGCCCAGTCAGGGGAACGAAATGAGTTTCGGAGGTGAGTCGTCCATGGAAGGGTGGGAGCCGGAGCTGCAGTGGCAGCCGCAGCCACAGCCAAGGCCTCCTCACCCACCAGCCCACTCTGTGCGGCCACAGGGCCTTCAGCGGCTCGGCTGTGCATGGCATCTTCAACTGGCTCACGGTGCTCATCTTGCTGCCGCTAGAGAGGCTGACGGCGGTGCTGGAGAGGCTCAGTGAGCTGGCCCTGGGCACCACCTGCCTGCAGCCTGGGGTGCAGGCACCCGACATCCTCAAGGTGCTGACGCAGCCACTCACACACCTCATCGTGCAGGTGAGTACACCTGCTGCCCTCTGTCTTTGTGGCTGAGCTCTGGAGGGGAGGAGGTGGAGGCCCAGGCCCTGCCCTGGACAGAGGGGACAGAGGAGGGTCTGGGCCCTGCACTGGGATAGGGGAGGAGAGGACAGAAGTGGGTGGGACTGGGCTGGACCCTGTGGGCATCTGAGCCCCAGGTGGGTCCTGGGGGAGGGTCCAGCACACGCTCACGATACCTCTGTCCCTCAGCTGGACACCAACGTGATCGTGGGCAGTGCCACGGGCAACGCCACCAACAGCAGCCTCATTAAGCAATGGTGTAGCACCAGGGGGCCGACGGTGAGGTGCCCCGAGCCCAACCTCTCATTTGACCCCGACCTCCTTGCCAGCTGAACCGGCCAGCCCCGCCCACTTTGGCTCTCGAGCCCTCGGATTTCCACCACCCACTGAGCCCGTCCTGTGTCCTCCCCGCCCCAGACCCAGGGGAACAGCAGCGAATGTGGAGCCTTCGGCTGCACGGAGAGGAACAGCTCGGCCCCCGCGGACAGGCTGCCCTGTGAGGCGTGGCCCGCCCCTGCCCCCCCGCCCCCATCCGGCCCTCCCCTGTCTCCACCTCCGGCCCCCCGCCCCGCTCCGGCCCCCGAACCCCCGGCCCGGCACGCCCCTGCCCCCGCCCCGCGCCTGGCCCGGCCCCGCCCCTGGCTCCGCCTCACTCTGCCCTCCGCAGGCCGCCACCTGTTTGCGGGCACGGCGCTCACTGACCCGGCCGTGGGCTGCATTCTGCTGGCCGGCTCCCTGCTGGTGCTCTGCACCTGCCTTGTCCTCATCGTGAAGCTGCTCAACTCCGTGCTGCGGGGCCGCGTCGCCCAGGCGGTGCGGACGGTCATCAACGCCGGTGAGGGGGCGGGGCGGAGCCGCGGGGCGGGGCGGGGCGAGAAGCGGGACCCGGGGCCGCGGGGCAGGACGGGGCTGACGGGCGGGGCCGGCGCGAGGGGCGGGGCCTGGGGCCGCGGGGCGGGACGGGGCGGGGCGGGGCGGGACGGGGCTGGCAGCCGCGGAGCTGGGGCCGAGGGCGGGCTGCCTGCGGGCCACCAGGGGTGACCCAGCCGCTCCCCGCCAGATTTCCCCTTCCCCTTCGGCTGGCTCAGTGGCTACCTGGCCATCCTTGTGGGCATCGGCCTGACCTTCGTGCTCCAGAGCAGCAGCGTCTTTACGGCAGCCGTCGTGCCTCTCATGGGTGAGCAGCGGGCAATGGGCCTCTGGAGGTGGGGGCTCGGGGCTGGGGCCCTGTGGTCACCCTCGGCTCCCCCAGGGGTCGGGGTGATCAGCCTGGACCGGGCGTACCCCCTCTTCCTGGGCTCCAACATTGGCACCACCACCACGGCACTGCTGGCCGCCCTGGCCAGCCCAGCAGACATGATGCTCAGCGCCGTGCAGGTACTGCCCTTATCCCATCCCCCGGGGCCCTCCCCACTCCCCGCTGGGGCCTGGGGCTTTCTCTCCGGTTCAGTTCCCTTGTGTCCAGCCCTTTGGACAGAGTGTGCAGCTAGCCCTGGGATCCCAGGCTGCCTGTGACCCAAGCTCTTCCTGGACCCTTTCTCTGGCTCCAGCCAGAGACCTGCAGCCCCACCTCCTCGGGCCCTACGGACCCTGCAGGCATCTCTCAGCCCTTGCCCCTGCACTTCCTCCCTGGAGACCTAGTCATTTTCAGGTTTTCTCAGCGTGTGGCCCTGGGCCACCCCCATGCCCTGTGCCCCTTTCTCTTTAGCAGCCCCCTGACTCCCTTGAGGGACTCCTGCTCCTCCACCCTCCACCCTGTGCTCCTCACTGCGTCCCCTGGAGGCCTGCCCCAGCCTTGGGGGCTCCAAGCCCCTTTATTGCACCACCTCCAGGATGCTCTGCCCCCATCCTCTGCTCCCTTGTGTACCAGCCACCTAAACTCAAATCCCCACTTGGACAATGTCCAGCTTCCCAGCCCCTATCTGGAAAAGGCCCCACTCCTCCTGTGCTGGGTGCTTGATGATGCCCTGGCCATGATTCAGCCTCCAGCATGCCTCCCCCATCCCTGACCCACCAGCTCTGTGCCCCACATCCAGTCTCATTAAGTCCTGCCTGTTCTCTAAAACTGCAGTCCCCAACCCCCAGACCATGGACCCAGTACTGGTCTGTGGCCTGTTAGGAACTGGGCTGCACAGCAGGAGGTGAGCAGAGGGTGAGGGAGTGATGTTTCATCTGTATTTACAGCCACTCCCCATTGCTCCCATCTCACCAGTCGGTGGAAAAATTGTCTTCCATGAAACCGGTCCCTGGTGCCAAAAGGGTTGGGGACTGCTAGTCTAAAACATCCCTCTGTGGTCCGCTGCCTGGGTGCCTGACAGATTCAGCACCTGAAACCCTGGATCACACTAGGCTGCTGCTCACAAGAAGAGACAAACTCAGCTCTCCTGGGCTCCCGCCTGCATCCTTGTCTCTGCCCTGTCTCTGTCCACTCAGATCCTCCCCGTGCAGGGTCCTGCTCCACCTCCTCCAGGAAGCCCTCCAGACTTCACCTGGGCACAGACTCCTCCAAGTCTGGCAGCCCTTGGAGGCACTGTGTGTTCCCCCCATATGTGGTCCTGTGCCTCTTCCCCACCAGAGCCCTGGCTAGGGTGGCAAAGCTTACCCGGGAGAGGAGGGGGCACAAGGCTTAGGCAAGGCTAAGTCAGTCCAGGAGAGAGCATGATCTTGTTGTGGATCCATGACCCACAACCCATGATCCATGGCTGGGCATCCCTTGATGGCAGCAGTGATGCAGCTACTAGCTGGGGTGCTGGACTGTGCTCCTGCATCCAAATTGTGTGGGGGAGGCAGCTGTGAGAGGAGCATGTCCATACCTGGCCAGAATCTGCCCTCCCAGGCAGCCCATCTCTGTAGGATGCCAGACAAGCTTTGGACGTTGGGTCCTTGCTGCAGGGCGAGGGAGGGCAGGGGTCCTGGGTGCGAGGTGACCCCTCCCTGCCCTGCCTCCCTCAGGTTGCCCTCATCCACTTCTTCTTCAACCTGGCCGGGGTACTGCTGTGGTACCTGGTGCCTGCCTTGCGGCTGCCCATCCCACTAGCCAAGCGCTTTGGGGACCTGACTGCACGCTACCGCTGGGTAGCCGTTGCCTACCTGCTGATCAGCTTCCTGCTGCTGCCCCTGGCGGCCTTTGGGCTCTCCCTGGCAGGGGGCACAGTGCTGGCCTCGGTTGGGGGTTCCCTGGTGGGGCTAGTGCTCCTTGTTGTCCTGGTCAACATCCTACAGAGGCACCGGCAGGCCTGGCTGCCCCGCTGGCTGCAGTCCTGGGCCTGGCTGCCCCTCTGGCTCCACTCTCTGGAGCCCTGGGACCACCTGGTGATCCGCTGCTGCCCCTGCAGGGCCTGCAGCCCCCCCGAGACCACTGCCAAAGAGGCCCACTGCTATGAGAACCCTGAAGTCCTGGCCTCCCAGCAGTTGTGAGGGGCGGGTGCTACAGCAGACCATCCTGCCCCTCCCTGGCCTCAGGGGGCCGGGCTCTGGAGAGCCAGCCTGCCCAGGTGCCCCTGGGGGAAGCTTCCTAGCAGCAGCTGACTTTTGAGTCACCTGCTTCCCCTTCTGTGCAAATAAACCAGGCTGTTACTCAGACATGGCGGTCTCCACTCCTGCACGGGGACCCTGGGGAGGGTGCCCTGGCCCCTGCCCCTGGTGGACGCTCGGGGGCCTGAGGGCTGGCACAGGTGGGGTGTGGGCGGAAGTGACCGCCAGGCCGGGCGGGCGGTAGCACGGTTCTGGCCCCCGCAGACACGAAGGAACGGCGGGGTTGGGGGGAGGGGACTCCCCGCAGCTAGAGCTGGGCTCCGGTCCCGAGGCGCAGGTGGCGCCAGGCGAGCGGGGCGGCGCGCGGGAGCCCCTCTCATTCGGCTGGGCCTGGGGTGCAGCCAGGTGCGCGGGGGCGTGAGGACCGGGCCGGGCGGCGGAAGGGCCGGTTGTGCCGAGGCGCCCCTCCCCGTTCTGCCCTTCCGTGTCTCTCGGCGGGCCCGGCCGGGGGTGGGGGAGCCTGGGGCTGGGGTGCCCCAGGGACGCGGGCCCGGGCCGGGCAGGTGCTCCGCTCCGGGAGCCCACGGGGAGCCGGTCCTGCCCGCCAGGCCTGGGCCGTCAGAACTGCGCGCCGGCCCGGCCGGGCCTGCCCGGGTGCTCCCGGGGGAGCGCTGGGGCCGGCGGGCAGTCGGTCGGTCGGGTTTCCCCACAGGAAGGCTTGTCTGCCGGTGGCGGGTAACTGGACACCCGGGAAGCGGCAGGGGCCTCCCGCCACCTCCAGCTCATGGCTACCCGCACCCCAACCCGACCCCACTCGCCACCAAGGAAAGAAAGCCTCGGGTCGTCCTGGAACCACGCACTGGGCCAGGCACACGCAGACGGATGGACGGAGGGGCTGACCCCTGCAGGGACGCTCCTGTTTGCCCATTTCTTAGAGAGTCCAAGCTGTGTCCACTCACGTTCTCCTGGCCAGAACCTCTGCCATGATGAGGGCACTTTTCTTCCCATACCCCATGGGGTACAGCTGGTTATCAAGATGACGCCTGGCGGTGCCCAGGGCCATCTCCTTCCCGTGGCCCTTTTACTCCCTGTCAGGTTCCCTTACCCTTACACCCCCACATCCCCCAGGCCTTCCCTGCCCCCTTGGCCCCTACCTGCCCCGGGCACCTAGGCCTCATCCTGCCCCCCAAGGGAGGTGACTGCCTGCTGCTCTAGGAGCCAAGGGGGCCTCAGGGCTGGGCTCCAGCAAGAACAGGAGCCCCCTGCGACCAGCTCATACACCCCAGCTTTGGTTCCCCCAACCCTGTGATTCCAGGACGCTCCTGTGCACCTGACATAAGCCTCGTGCTACCCTGATGTCCCTCCAGGGGACAGGCCTGGCTAGTCCCCAGGGAGATTGAGGCTTGGGGGAGTTGCCCTGCCCTTTGAGGGGAAGCAGTGGGGCCCTTGTGGAGGGGGGAAAGTACCCCATGCACCTCTCCTTCCAGGGCAGGTGAGGCCTCCCACAAAGGCTGACTGCTGGGTCCTTTAAGGCCACCAATTACTGTCTGCCTGCTGCCCCTGCCTGGTAGTAATACACCCTCCCGCTGGGACCATGGCCACCAGTAAACAGAGCCTTCCTTGTGGATTCGTCCAGCAGCTGTAGGCTGGGGAAGGAGGGCAGGCACCCAGCGCTCCACGGCCCCTCCTGCTCCAGGTGCCTGTTCTCTGGCCCTCTCTGGGCTGCATCCTGCCTGGCCATGGACCCCAGGGCCCAGGGGTTGACCCTCCCACCCCATACAGTCCTGCCTCTTCACACTGGAGCAGGGGCATCTGTGGTTCAGGGTGGGAACCTGCAGGGCCTCCTCCCACCAGCTTTGTGCAGCAGTGGCAGATGCTGTCCTGGTGGGTCTTAGGCCCAAGCACTGTAGGGAGTCTCCTGCTTTCTTGTCCTAGCCAGTACCAACCTCACCAGGGCACCATGAGGGGCAAGGCAGATGGCTGGTGCCATCAAGAGCTCTGGGGCTCACAACTGGGCAGGTGACACAATTTGAATTTTGGGAGGCCACACTGACCTTCCAGCCCTGGAGGCACTGGTCACAGGAAGCAGGAGCCTTTTCCAGTGGAGGGGTCTCAGGCCACACAGCCTGGGGGTGAGGTGGGGAGACTTTGACAAGGTTTGAGAATGCCAGGGACCCAAACACCTCAAAGAGCAACCTGGATGGGGCTTTGCACAGCTAGTTGGGGAAAAAAATCTTGAGTTTCTCCTCCCTCACCTGCTATGAGGCTTAAATGGCTTCCTTGTCTACTGCTTGGGCAGCTAAGCTATTCCACAGGGTGCTGAGCCAACTCGGGGGTGCTCTGGACACTGAGAGGACGCTAGGATGCCAGGCAGTGACCCTGTGGACCCCACATGCCAATGCAAGACTCCACCCCTTTTGAGGGACGAGATCTACTTCAGAGTGGTCAACAGAAGCCAGGCTTGTTTTAGCCAAGCGTGGTGGCTCACGCCTGTAATTCTAGCACTTTGAGGCCGAGGTGGGAGGATTACTTGGGGCTGGTTCAAGACCAGCCTGGGCAACTTAGTGAGACCCTGTCTATAAAAAATAAGAAAAATTAGCCGGGCATGGTGGTGCACCCATAGTCGCAGCTACTTGGGAGGCTGAGGCAGGAAGATCACTTGACCCCAGAAGTTGGAGGCTGCAGTGAGCCGTGATGATGCCACTGCATGCTAGACCCGGCAACAGAGCAAGACCCTGTTGTTAGGGTGGGAACTCTCAGCTCAGGCTGAGAAAGAATTCTCGACACAAAGATTAGGACAGGTTTAGAGAAAAAGTTTATTTTACTCTCCAAGGGAGGAAAGGGCAGGGCATGACAGAAAGAAGTGCTGTCCTCGAGGGTACAGGGTTTGGGGCTTTATTGGGATAAAGAGGAAAAAATAGTTATTGCTGCAAAATGATAACAGGAGGCAGCTGTGAAGCTGGCTGTGTTTGTTATTTCCTTTTTTTCCTCTCTTCTCTGTGATGTTAACTTTATCAGTCTCCTCGGAATGTGATCTGGCTGATGTGGGAGGGAGCTCACACCCCTGCTGTCTGCTTGGGAAGTCTTCAAGTGCTGTTAAATTCTTAAAGACAAGTTAAGCCACAGGTGGTTAATCAAACGAAGGGGCAGCTGTGTGCTGTGATCTTTCTTTTTTTCTCTTTTCTGTTAGTTTATTAGCAATGCCATCCTTTCACCTGTCTCCAGGGGGGAAAAAAAAGCCAGGCTTGTTTTTCTGCACCCATCTGTGGGTGAGGTCACTCTCCTGGTCAGGGTGGCAAGCGTTGGCGACGGACCCTGCTCCCAGGATGAAAAGTCCAATCTCCGTGGATGCCCAGGGTGCAGCTGGTCCTGGCAAATTTCCCAAAGACTGACAGTTTTGGTCAGTGCATGCCACAATACTGTGGTATCACATACCATATGGTGAAGTGAGGGTGCCTTCCCTTTAGAAAGAAATAAGCAGGCACTGCTAACACCCTATGGTTGGGAGGCAGAGCAGGTAAGAAGTTCCCAGAAAGCCAGAAATCTAGAGAGGCCCAGTGGCCACAGCAAAGGAGACTGTCCAGGGCAGTAATTTATTCTTTTAAAAATGTTACCAAAATACACTTTGGAAGGGTGAGACAAGGAGGGTCGCCTGAGGCCAGGAGTTTGAGACCAGCCTGAGCAACATAGCGAGACCCCGTCTCTACAAAAAATAGAAAAATTAGGCGAGGTGGTGCGTGCCTACAGTCCCAGCTACTCTAGAGGCTGAGCAGGGAGTATTGCTTGAGCTCAGGAGTTCGAGGCTGCAGTGAGCTGTGTTTGACCTACTACACTGCAGCCTGGGCAACAGAGCAAGACCTCCTCTCTAAAAAAAAACAATAAATAAATAAATAAAAATGCTACCAAAACATACTGCAAATTACTGTTTTTAAAGCGATTGATTAAAGGTGTAACCACATGTAGTTTAACTGTTTTTCCCTTATGAATTTTTTCCCTCCCGAATATAAATCAAGTCATGAATTAGTACAAATAAAAGTATTCGTTAGCCCAGGCCCCCAGAGGTCGGGGGCCCATCCGCCAAGGGAGGTCTGGACGCCGTCCCGGTCTCCACGCAGCTCCGCGCACTCCTGGGGCCCAGGCACCAAGGCGACGGGCGCACGGCCAGCGCCGTCTCCACAACACGCCGCGCGCGGCCGCCAGGGCAGGCCCCGCCGCTCCTCTCCCCTGCCCTGCACCACGACCCGCCTGGGGCGCAGCGGGACCCACGTGCTCCCCTCGCCAGACCGCGACGGGTGGGCGCGGGGAGCAGAAGCCCGCACGGCCTCCGCCCCGCCACGGCCCTGCTGCTCTGCGGGCAGCGTCCCCTACCCCGCAGATGTCCCGGTCGCGGCGCCGCCGCCCCCTCGGCCCCTGGCCCCAGTTGCTCTCTTGGAGACCCCCGGGCTCGCCCCGGGCCAGGGCCGGGCCGCCCCCTCCGTAACCCCGCACTGCCCGCAGGGCGGGGACGGGGTCCGCCTGGGGCCGCATCTGCCGCCCCGCGGTCACCCGCCCGGCGCACCGGTGTGCCCCGCCTCGCGGGGCGCTGGGGTCGTGTCGCTCCGCGACAGCCGCCCCGGCGAAGGCTCACGGCGGGGGCCCAGGGTCGCCCGCCTCTGCTCTCGAACCGTCCTCCCGGGCTCGGGGCCAGGAGCGCGCCCGCCCTCGACCGTCCGGCCTGCCCTCCCGGGCCGGAAGCCCGGCCCGCCCGCGCGCGCGCCTCCCGCTGCACTGCGGCGGTTACCAGGACGCTGACCCCGCGTAGCCAATAGCGCCAACCTGTTGGCGTGCTCCCGGAAGCCAGCCAATGAGGGGGCAAATCAATCATTTGAAACACCCAATGGACAGAGCGTCGCAGCGCGAGGAGGGGGATTGTGATAGGGAGATCGGAGGCAGAGGCTGACCAATAAGGAGCGGACTGCGTTAGGAAGGCGGGCCTTAGGTGGCTTGATTGACGGGGGCACAGCCAATCAAACGAGGCTGCTTGCCAGCCTCTTTCTGGTACCCCAATCCGAGGCTGGCGGAGGCGGGCGTGGTGGC
The DNA here is from genome assembly GCA_023783475.1 of Daubentonia madagascariensis. Taxonomy (NCBI): domain Eukaryota; kingdom Metazoa; phylum Chordata; class Mammalia; order Primates; family Daubentoniidae; genus Daubentonia; species Daubentonia madagascariensis. Next base: position 454,253 of record JAKFHU010000226.1, read on the forward strand.
TATATAAGCACTGGCTGAGCGTCGGTTGCAGCACTCTGCGCGCCTGCTCCTCCGGTTGTGTGTCTGCCTGCTGCCCTCGTCCCCGCCGCCGCCGCCATGAGGGAGATCGTGCACCTGCAGGCCGGGCAGTGCGGCAACCAGATCGGCGCCAAGGTGGGCGGCCAAGGGTGCTGAGGCCCCGGCGCGGACTTGCCGGGCGGAGCGGACGGCCCGGGAAGATGGCGGCAGCGGGTGGCCGGGCGGGCAGCGCCCCCGCATTGCGCCTCCCAGGCGCCCTGCGCGGGGCTGGGTCTCGGGCGGGCAGGGCTGAGGCCCCCAGCGCCCTGGCGGCTGGGGGCGCGCGGGCGGGGGAGGGGAGCGGAGGGCCGGGCCGCCGCGCCCGTCCGGGGCGGGGCCGTCCTGGCGCACCGGCGGCCGTGACTCAGCCCCTGCCGCCCGCGTCCCTTGCAGTTCTGGGAGGTGATAAGCGACGAGCATGGCATCGACCCGACCGGCACTTACCACGGGGACAGCGATCTGCAGCTGGAGCGCATCAACGTGTACTACAACGAGGCCACCGGTGAGACCGCAGTCCTTTCCCGGCCCTCCTGCGACCCCGCGTCTCTGCCCCTCGCTGATTTCCCCCTCGTGTCCCACCCCCCCAGGTGGAAAGTACGTGCCCCGCGCCGTGCTCGTGGACTTGGAGCCCGGCACCATGGACTCGGTGCGCTCGGGCCCCTTTGGGCAGATCTTCAGGCCGGACAACTTCGTCTTTGGTGAGCCGCCGGCGGGGGTTGGGCGGCGGCCTGTTAGCCAGGGAGGCTCAAAGGTCGAGGGGCTGCCTCAAGGTCACCGCCTTGAGAACCGCGGAGCTGGGGGCTCCCCGACACCCTTCTCCCCTCTGAGTCACTCAATCCCCCCTCCTAAAGCGGCTTTGGAAGGAAGGCCCAGCTGTCTGCCCAGGCGAGGAGCGGTGGCTGTAATCTCCCTGCAGCCAACAGTGAGCCGGAGGCAGTGACTGCTGCTCCGGCCTTGGGAATTGGCGGGGGCTGTCTGGGGTTTGGCTGACAAGGCAGACTGCTGTGGTATCCCTTTGGGGGTCCGTTTGCTCCACCCACAGAGAATTCTCACCTCACACCATGGGGCTTGGCCCTTTTTCGCAGGGGTGGTGGTGGTTACATACCTGACTAGCAAGTGACCAGCTGTCCTCTCCTACAGGTCAGAGTGGTGCCGGAAACAACTGGGCCAAGGGGCACTACACAGAAGGCGCAGAGCTGGTAGACTCAGTGCTGGACGTTGTGAGGAAGGAGGCTGAGAGCTGTGACTGCCTGCAGGGCTTCCAGCTGACCCACTCTCTGGGTGGGGGGACTGGGTCTGGGATGGGTACCCTCCTCATCAGCAAGATCCGGGAGGAGTATCCAGACAGGATCATGAACACGTTCAGTGTGGTGCCCTCGCCTAAGGTGTCGGACACGGTGGTTGAGCCCTACAATGCCACCCTCTCAGTCCACCAGCTTGTAGAAAACACAGACGAGACCTATTGCATTGATAACGAAGCTCTCTATGACATCTGCTTCAGAACCCTAAAGTTGACCACGCCCACGTACGGTGACCTGAACCACCTGGTGTCCGCCACCATGAGTGGGGTCACCACTTGCCTGCGCTTCCCTGGCCAGCTCAATGCTGACCTGCGGAAGCTGGCCGTTAACATGGTCCCCTTCCCCCGCCTGCATTTCTTCATGCCTGGCTTTGCCCCACTGACCAGCCGGGGCAGCCAGCAGTACCGGGCCCTGACGGTGCCTGAGCTCACCCAGCAGATGTTTGACGCCAAGAACATGATGGCTGCCTGCGACCCCCGCCACGGGCGCTACCTAACAGTGGCTGCCGTGTTCAGGGGCCGCATGTCCATGAAGGAGGTGGACGAACAAATGCTTAATGTCCAAAACAAGAACAGCAGCTATTTTGTTGAGTGGATCCCCAACAATGTGAAAACAGCTGTCTGTGACATCCCACCCCGGGGGTTAAAAATGTCCGCCACCTTCATCGGCAACAGCACGGCCATCCAGGAGCTGTTCAAGCGCATCTCGGAGCAGTTCACGGCCATGTTCCGGCGCAAGGCCTTCCTGCACTGGTACACGGGCGAGGGCATGGACGAGATGGAGTTCACCGAGGCTGAGAGCAACATGAACGACCTGGTGTCCGAGTACCAGCAGTACCAGGACGCCACGGCCGAGGAGGAGGGAGAGTTTGAGGAGGAGGCCGAGGAGGAGGTGGCTTAGGGCCGTCTGTTACTGGGTAAGGCGTGGAAGTGGTGTGAACTCTTTATTCACTCAGCCTGTTCTCTGGTAGCCATGTCTCGCTGTGTGTGCACTTGCTCTTCTTCCTGTCTTGACATCACATGCTGTACAGACACCTCCATTAAAGCATTTTCATAGTGTGTGGTTCCGCCTCTCCAGTTCCTTCTGATAGGCCTTCCGAGTACTGTTGCCAAACGTCAGTGCGTAGTTGTCCTGCATGGCTGCAAGGGAGCAAGGCTGCAGCTGAGCCGGGCTTATACCCAGGAACAAGCATGTGACTGGCTCCTGCAGGAGTCAGCATGAGCTGTGAACACAGCAGCTTTCCAAGGAATGTGGGACTGCCCTGGGCCTTGGCATCTGCTTGTTGGGGAGCCTGCTCCCTGAAGGCAGGCCTGTCCTGTCCTGGAGGCCAGGGTGGCCTCTGTGTCTGGGGCTTTAATAGGAGGGACCAATGAGCCCTTCCCAAATGGAGGAAGGGGTGATGATGGGCAATCCTGCCCTAAGATGGGACCCTGGGGACAGTGGTCTGACAGCTGGCCCTGTACCAGCAACGAGGGATGAATAAGGGGGCCCCAGCCACCCCCTCCCCATGGTGGACTGGGTGTGTCAGCATGACCTTGTCCTAAGAAGTAGGGTGTGGGGGCATCTGGCAGGGCTGGTAGATAGGCGGCAGGCCTACTGTGCACTTACATGGTACAAACCCCATGTAGAAAGGTATCAGGCCCTGGCTACTGTAGACGGTGTTGCTGGGCCAGTGTGTCTTAGGCAGCCTCTCACCCAGGGCACAGATGGGATTTCTGAACAGGAACTGGGGAAACAGGCAGGTGCTGACAAGCACTGCCTCCCCCAGTAACCAGTGAGCAAAATATCCAAGTTGGGGCCTGACCTGCCCCAGCTGAGGGCTGGCACTCTGACTAGGGAAGTGGCCAGATGCTCCTGGGTCTCTTCCCTAGGCCCCCCTCCCCCACTCCAAAACACTGCACAGCAGGGGGCCAAGACCTTTAGGGGACAGGCAAAGCCCCCCTCCCCAGGCCTCTGAGGAAGCCTGGCCTTCATGGCCCCCTTCAGGGAATCAGCCAAGTGGGTGGAGACAGCTGTGCTGGAAGCCAGGTGCTTGGGAGCAGGCCCAGGATGGGGCTGTCCTACCTGGTTCTTGTCGAACTGGTCCATAGCTTGTGTGACCCCATCACGGTAATTCACCCCCATCACCCAGGTGAACTGGGGGATGAAGCCAGCATAGCCTGGGAGTGGGCAGATGTCAGGGTCCTACCCCAGGTTCCCTTGGTCTTCCCCTGGGCATGCCCACCTCCCAGATGTGTCAGGGAAGCCGGTCGAGACTCCTTTCCTTCCCTAAATGTTAGCAACTGACTCTTAGGGCCAAGCAAACAGGTGGGCAGGAGTCTTGGGAAAAGCTGGGCTCCAGGAAGCAGCTGGGAGGTGTGACAGGAAGGGGCCCCTACTCTCCAAGAACTTTGGGGAGGGGTGTCCCTGTCCAAACCAGCCCAGGCCCCAGGCACCCACCTGAGATGGCTTTCCGTTGGATCAGGTTGGGGTGGTCTAGCTGGGGCAGCCGCTGGAACCTGCCCACATCTAGTGTCTGCTGCTGGTGGGCCCTGGGTGGGTACTCACTCCTCCTGCAGTGGTACAGCTGGATTGGGAGAGGGGCAAGTCACCACAGCTCCCACCTGGGGCTGGCTGGGGGTGGGGCTTGGTGCCAGGGTGTCTACTAGTTACCTGGTACCGCCCAGGGGCCTCAGGGACAGGGATGGCCCTCTTCCAGGCCTCTTCTCCATACGCCAGCCACAGGCCCGGGTGTCCCAAGTCCCTGGAGTCCCCCTTCCTGCCTGGTGGGCACGGTGGGTAGGGGGGGTAGGGCATGAAACCTGCAGGTAGCGCAACTTGTCTGGATATGTTCTGTGCCCCTGGTGAATCCTGAGTGTCCACATCCTGGGGTGGGAGCTGGCCCAGGATCTCAAAGTTCTTGTAGGGCTTCAGACCTGTACAGACAGGGCAGCCCATGAGCAAGGGGAGCAGACGGGTGGGCCCAGAAGGGTGCAGGGCCTGGGGCTGGCAGCTCACCGGTGTAGTGGGGGATATAGGGCTCAGTCAAGTCCCGGCAGGGAATCCAAGGAGGCTTGGACTTGCTGAAGTCCTCGATGAACTTGGGCTTGGACATGGGGGACAGCACGGAGCAGGGGCTTTTCTGAACACTGGGATCTGTGAGCAGCTGTGCTGTGGTGCGCCCATAGGTGTTCCCCACCTGGTAGCGCAGCTGCGGGTAGAAGCCAGCATAGCTGTGGAGGGAAGAGGAGGAGGAGGCAGGACAGGTTGGTGAGGGCAGCCCTGGCAGCTAGGTGAGATCCAGCCCACCTGCCACCTACCAGCTGCTTGGCCTACGGCAGGTCACCTGACCTTTTCTGACCTGTGAATGGGCTTGCAGTCTCACCTTCTTGTGGTTCTTGCATCTTGAGTGGGTGAATGTGCCTGGCCCAGGAGGTGAGCTTTGCTGTCAGCACCACCATCAGATTGCCATTTACCCTGTACCCGCCACCCTCCAACCCCCTCTCCCATCCCTCATTCCAACAGCAGGGAGTGGGAGCCCGTCCCATGGGAGCAAGTGCCAGGATAGAGGTGCAGAGTGGTCACAGAGCCCAGGTGGAGGGAAGCCCCTTATATACCAGTTGGTCCCACCAAGAAGGTGTAGGGTGGGGTCTGGTCTGGATCTTTGCTACCCCAGGAGGCCAGGATTTTGGAGGCAGGTGGGAGGGCTGAGCTTCAAAGGGGGCAGTCATTTAGCCACATGGGGATGTGGTGCAGGTGTCACATCGTGGGCCCCACAGACGTGGTTGTCAGTGGTTCAGTGCTGCTGGGGCCTCTGTGATCACGCAAGGAGTATGAATTGTCCTTCTTTTAAAAAATTGCCAAAGTTAATGCAAGCTCATAAGTTTAAAAGGTGAGCACCCACCTTCGCCAGAAGTAACCATTGTCTAAAGGTAGGCTTGGTTCCCTCCCAGCCTTTCCTTGTTTTTACATGTACCTGTGTGCATGTATTTAGGTGTGCACACAACACACACACGCACACATACATTCCATAGAGGGGTTATTTTTATTTTTTATTTGAGGGGATACCTAGTGAAGCAGCCTGGCATACGCTTATGTCATCTTAAAAATGTGGAGTCCTCTATGGAGTGAGTGCCCAGCATTTACTCAGCCAGCCTCTGCCAGCTGTTTCGTTGCCCCAGTTTCTGCTCCTGACAGACATGCTGGCCACCTGGTATGGCATTCGGTGGCCGTGCATCAGCAGGGAAGGGTGAAGCCTGGGCCCTTGGCAGCCCTCGCCCCACAGCCTGCTATGTCCCAGGACTCTCCAGCCCACAGGGCCTCCATCCCCAGCTCCCTGGTGCTCCTGGTCTGCAGCCCCCACTGCTTTGGAGCCCTCTTGCAGTGACCCTGACCCCAGCCTCCCTGCAGCGCCTACTCTTACCCAGGGATGTAGTGAGGTTCTGGCGTGAAGAGGTTGTGTTTCTGAGTAGCTGTCATTTTGCCTCTAGCCCGCCCTTGCTGGCTCCAGGCCCTTATCCTGGGTCTGGCCCCTTCCCTGTAAGAAGTCCTGTTGCCTGGCAACCATTGTGAAGAAGCCCAGCACTGTTGGGCACCAGCTGTGTCAGACTGCCTCCCGAACCCTGTGAGCATTCCCATTTTACAGCTGGCACACCAAGGACCCAGACAGGCACGAGGCTGGGCAGGTGTCACAGTGAGGCGGGCTGGCCTGGGAGGAAATCCAAGGAACCTCCGAGCTCAGAAGACAGGGCCTATTCTTCTGGGAGGGGCCTGGGCTCTTGCTACTCCAGGAGGCCAGTGACCAGCTGAAAAGCCAGGGTGAGGCTGGGGTCTGGGGTTTCCCTGCCTGGAGAGCTGTGTGAACTCTCTGTCAGCTCTTTCACCTGGAGCAGGGTATTATTTTACATTTTAAACAAATCCTGATTTTTTTTTGTATAAAAAGGACTTTCTAACCACAAAGATGAAGGAAGATATCATAAAGAAAAAGATTAATATGTTCCAAAAAAAAAGATTAATAGGTTCAACTACATGTCAACTACTAAAAAGCAAACCAAGAACCAGAAAAAAAGTTTGCAACAAGTATTAGGAATAGATATATCAGCATAAAAAGTTCTTACAAAACAAAAATATGAAAAATTAGCACACCAATAGAAAATGCATACATAAGGTGAACTTTTTTTTAAAAAAGACCATAGTCAGTAAATATACGGACATAAAATTGAACCTTAATCAAATAAATGCTGATAATTGCAGTTTCTAAGGCTCATTGCTGGCAGGGTCATAGTGAAAATAGCCTCTAATTTGGGAGACGCCTCTGGAAAGCAATTTGGCGGCCGATCAAGTCCACACAAGACACTGCATACTTTGGCTCATTGCTTCCACTCTTAGGAATCTGTCCTAAGGAAATGATCTGATGTTTAGCTGACGATACATGTCCAATGTCATTCAACATGGCATGTTTATTATAGAGAAGAATTGGAGTTAACCTCAACGTCCAATGACAAAGGCTTCATTAGCAAAGTGTAACACAGTCACATTCGCAGCCACTGCCACTGTCCCCAAAGAACACTGCACAGCACAGGAGGGGGCCCTGGAGCACAGTTCGTGAACCTCTCACCCAAATAAAACATTTGTTTCCTCAAGCATGTGTCCATCCAGGGCCAGGCAGGATCAGCGCTGGAGGACTGCAGAGGAACAGACTTGGTCAGTGCAGAGGAAGGCCCAGAGGAGGCTCTGTGGATAAGACACTCTCCACCAGGCCCTGCCTTGGATTTGGGCCAAGGTCAGGGCTTCAGGACTGGCACTGGCAGGCGGTCAGCTCCAGAGGCCGAACTGCAAGGGCCCTGGTGCTCATTACTCCTTTGCAGCTCGGCTGGGCAGCCCAGTCTGTCTGTGATACCTTCTGGCCTTCTCCTGGCCTCTGTGCTCCCAAGCAGAAGATAGGTTCTCCTGACCCAGGCCTGCTTGGGCTGGCCTGCCTTTGGCATCCTCTTGGCCCTCTCAGACACATCCCATGACATTGCTTCACTTTTCCCACAAGTGGGTTTCTGGGTGGGGCGGCTGCTTGTCCTCCTCCTCCAGGGAGCCTTCATGGACTTCTCCCTCCATCCTACCCCCCAAGAGTCCTTCTGGCTGGCCCCACACAGCTGGGCATCTGGTAGGACTTGGCAAATACAAGTTCTGCTCCCCTCTCAACCCTCTGCTGGGGACTCAGTCCTCCCAGAAGCCCCGTTAGAGTGGACCCCAGCCTCCCAGGAGACCCCGGAGTGCAGGAGAGGGGAAGGGGTTGGGACAGGAAGTGGGGGGAGGGAGTACAGGAGACTTTGGCCCGGAGTCAGAGACCCGCCCAGCAGGTAGGGGAGGGGCCGTTGGGGCGGGGGTCGGGGGGCACTCAGGCAGACTCCCCAGGGCTGAACAATGCTTCTAACCCCAGGGAGCCCCTGGCAACGGAGGCCCACTAATGAGGTCACAGAGCCACGAAGTGCCCTGGGGAAGGGAGCCCGGGAGTCTCTGCAATGAATTTTGACCAGAAGGCGGTGAAATTCCTGGCAAACTTTTACATCAATGGAGGCAAACACTGGACCCGTGGCCCCCTAAGGCGGACGCCACCAGAGCCCACCCAGTAACTGCAGAGGGCGGGGGCAGCGCGGGCAGCCTGGGGGGTGGCGTGGCTGGGCGGACAGTGGCTGCCCGTCTCCCCGCAGGCCCAATGCTGCTGCGGTGCTGTCGGGCCCAGAGCCTGGGACGGCCTGGGATGAGATGTGGTCCCCAAGGACGAAGGTGGTCCCAGCCGGCCTCCGGTTACGCAAGGGCACCCCCGAGGAGTTCTCACCTACCTGCACCCAGACCCTGAGGCAGCTGCGTGAGTGAGGGTCCTGGCCACCCCCCGCCCCACCCGGGCTGGCCTTGGGGCGCGGACGGGCCTGCTGGGAGGACCCGGGCCCAGAGCCTGCTTCCTGTGGCCAGTGCTGGAGCAACGGCCCCCCATCGTGACCGACCTGGATGTCCCCGGCCCCACCAAGTACCAGACGCCGCGTGCGTCGGCGCGAGAATCCTCCCCGCACCCCCACTACAGCATGGGCCGCAAGTGCCAGGGCCGAGGTGCGTGCTCCCTCCTCGAGGCCCCACCCCAGCCGGCCCGTCCCCCACCCTGGGAATGGGCACCTCCGCCTCTGCCCTGAAGCCCCCCCTCGCCGCCCCCACCCCCGCCTGAGGACCCCTGCGCCCGCCTCCCCCCACGCTCCGCCCCCTGCAGAGGGCGGCGGCCGCCGGGCGTGGCAGACCGCGTGGTTCCAGAGCGAAAGCCCCTTCACGCAGAAGGCCGACTTCGACCGAGAGCAAAAGGTGGTGGCGCTCGCCCGGGGCAGCTTGGGCGGGGGGGCGCGGGGCTGCGCTGGGAAGGGCCGGCGCGGGGCTGGCCGGGCGCCGGGGAGCCTGCAGCTCTGTCGCTTGCCTCCTGCCAGTGGCCGTCGCCCGCCGACTACCGGCCGCTCAGCCGGCCCGCCTTCCCCGCCTTCAGCTTCGGAGGCCGCAGGCCCGCCTCCCAGACACCTGCGGGCCAGGCCCGCCCCGGGCTGCTCCGGGCCGGCGGGCCGGGCCTCGGTCCCCCGCCCCCGCTCCAGGCTTCTCTGCAGGCGCCCGGCGAGAAGCGTCCCGGCCCCACCACCTACAATGTCCTTCCGGGGTGCCGTCTGCAGAGCCCCCGCTCGCCTGCCTTCTCCATGAGCCGCTCCCCTGCGTTCGCCTTCCTGGGTCAGCTCCTGTAAGGAGGCCTGGGAGAGAGGAGGGCCAGGCCCCGGCCTGGGGGTGGGGGTCGAGGGTGAGCACAAGGGGCCAGGGGCCAGCGGTGGGAGCTGGGAGCTGGGGACAGGGGCTGGGGGCTGCCGTGGGGTGGGGCTCCCAGCCTGCTCTCTCTGTAGCCCGAACCCCAGGCCCAGCCGCCTACTACGTGGAGGACTGCTATAACTCACGCTTCCCCTCAGCGCCTGGAGTGGTCATCCAGGGCGTGCGCAGACCCAAGCGCCACGACACGGGCCCCTTCTGCACGCTCTAGAGCCCACTGGGCACAGCCTGCTTGGTCAGTTATCAAGTGGAACCCTGGCCTCCCCTGGGGCTTTCCCACGCCTGCCTCTGCCACTGGGCACCCCTGGCCTGGCTTTCTGACCCTCTGGGCACCCCTGGACCACTCTCCTGGCCGGCTGATGCTTCTGTGGACTAGGAGAGCCCAGACTGGAGCCCCCACCCGCCTGTCCCCCTGCTATACAGAGATGTGTTGGTTCTTCTGAACTCTGTGGTGTGCCCATCCCTCCCTCAACGGGCAGTCCTGAAGATGTGGCTTGCTAATGGCCTGTCATTTCTGGCTTCTCCTGTTGGGGGATCTCCATTCAGCTGTCCCTGATGGGTGTGCTCTTCTAGGGTGGGTTGGGGTGGCAGCCTGGGGCTGACCCTGAGCTCCCTGGCCTGGAACAGATGAGAAGGAGGCCCTGTGGGCAGTGCAAGACCCCCGCACCCAGCCATGCCACCAGCTGGGGACTGGTCCAGCTGCCAGTCTACCTGACAGTCAGTCAGCTTGCTGAGCCAAAGAACTGACTGTTGGGATGGAGATGGGGACCAGACTCCAGCAGGTGGGGGAGGGGCTGTCATCTTGAGGTAGGGTCAGCCTGCCGAGCTTCCAGGGAGGGCTCAGAGGACCAGCTCATCAGGACCTGGTCCCACTTCCCCCAGGCCTTGACCTGAAGACCCAATGGCTTAGTCTCTTGCACTCTGAGAACTCTGGCCCTGGGCTGTTCAGGCCAAGCCACAGGAAATGGACTCCCTTGGCCTTTGCATGTTAGGCCTGCAGCAGCAGCAACAGCGGGACTGTTGGTCCCCTCATCACCTTTGGCCTGCCCTCCTACCTGGGGTGGGGACCCAAGACTGCCACCTCCAGGAGCCTCACCTGCAGCTAGTGGTAGCTCATGTGGCTGCACCAGTTCCTTCAGGTGCCCTCCCTGCAGCCCTGGTGTTCCCACCCTCCCCCAGCCTAATCTCTGGGCCAGGCCCAGAGCTTGAGCTCAATGTCTTCAAAAAGGCTCTGTAGCAGCAGCTGCCAGGTGTCAACACCATCCTCTGTTGCAGAGGACCCCAAGGCCTGGGGAATCTGAGGACCATACTCCTGTGTCCTCCTCCATGACTGAATCAGCTGGGTGTTGAATCAGGGCAGTAGAACCTTCACAGAGGGTCCTGGGCTGACCAGTTTGGCCAGCATCAACACCAATAGAGCTGTGGTAGCCCTGGCCTTGGGAGCTCTGTCCCAGGTGGTGGGAACAGGGGCCCTGCTCGTGGCTGCACCACCACGCACCCGTGGGATCAGCAGGAAGGAAGAAGCAAGCTCCTCCAGCTGGGCTGAGGAGGGAGGGCTTCCTGGAGGAGGTGGTGGAGGAAGGGGTCTTCGAGGATAAGCAAGAGTTTCCTGGATAGCTGGAAAGAAGTTTTTAGCAGAGCAAACCTCAGCCGCAAAGGCACGTGAAAAGGGAGAGGGTGTGGTGTTTGCTGTGGCAGAGGCTGAGAGAGGACAGGGCTGGTGGGTCAGAGGGAGGCCAGCTGAAGAGGTAGAGAGGCTGCAGCGGGCTGAGTGCTGGGTCCAGGAGCTTGCACACTTAGCAACGAGAGCCCACCTGCCCAGAATGAGCTGCTCGCACCTTAAGGGACAAGCGAGTCTCATTCACAGCTCGGTAAGACAACCTGAGGGTCCACCACCTCGGTTAGCCTGGCTGTCAGATCCTCACGTGCCACTGAGGACGGCATAGCTTGTGCACCTGGCGGGACCTGGGTACAGGGGGCTTCTAGGGCGGCAGTGCTCCATTTCCTCACGCAAAAATATTAACAAGAGGCTGCTGTGAGATCAGCATTAGCGTTTTCCATGATCATAAAAATAAAATTTACTGGCTAAAGTGTCAGTTCTTAATTTATAAGTCCCGCCGGGTGCCCAGCCACAGGCCCAGCGCTCGTCTTCCCGCCCCCGGGGCATGGGCCACTTGCCCCTCGCCTCCCCTCCAGCCCCCCAGCCCCGGTCCCGAGCGTGAGCTCCCGCCCCCGCCGGAGGAGGGAGGAGCCCTGCCCGGGGGCGAGGAGGCTCGGACGCCGCGGCAGCCGGGGCGCCGCCTGGCGTGGGCGGGGCCGCTTGGCGTGGGCGGGGCCGCGCGTCCTCTGGGCGCCGCCCCTCGCGCAGCGTCGGGCCTCAGCCTCGCGCCCGTGCGGCGCCGCTGCCAGGAACTCGAGCGCGGCCGCGGCGGCGTTTCCCGGGGGCCGTTTGGCTGGCGGACCCGGGCTGTGCGCCGCGGAAGGGGGCGGCTGTGGGACCTGTTCGGGGCCGCGCTGCGGGCGGGACCTGGCGAGCTGGAGGGCGCGGGGGAGCGGGGCTCGGGCGGCCCCCGAGGCCCGGGGGAGCGGGCTTCTGGCGCGTGTGCGGCGTCCGCCGCGGCGCCGGCGGAGCGGGGCGGGGATGGGGCGCCGGGCCGCGCGGCGGCCGGGGCCTCGGCCATGTTCGCCGGGCTGCAGGACCTGGGCGTGGCCAACGGCGAGGACCTGAAGGAGACGCTGACCAACTGCACGGAGCCGCTCAAGGCCATCGAGCAGTTCCAGGTGGGGCTGCCCGGGGCGGCGGCGCTTGGGAAGTTGGGGGCTTCCTGGCTGTCTTCCCGCAGCTGTGTTCTCTTCCACCGGGTGGAGGTGCCGGACGGCCTGAACTAGCACCGCGTTGGCGGAGGACGGGTGGCTTCGCGTTCTTGCGGTTGCCGCCAGCGCTGCTGAGCACGGCCGTGGACGTGTTTCTTTGTGCGCTCACCCTCCGCTTCCTCAGACAGAGAATGGCGTGCTGCTGCCCTCCCTGCAGTCGGCCCTGCCCTTCTTGGACCTCCACGGGACGCCGCGGCTGGAGTTCCACCAGTCGGTGTTTGATGAGCTGCGGGACAAACTGTTGGAGCGAGTGTCAGCCATTGCTTCGGAGGGGAAGGCTGAGGAAAGGTAGGTGTCCGCTTGCCAAGGGTGGACAGATGAGATGTGCAGCCCACTTCTCAGCCTTGGAGTTGATTCAGCAGCATTTATCATCCCCTTGCTACAAGGTACAAGAAGCTGGAAGACCTTCTGGAGAAGAGCTTCTCTCTGGTCAAGATGCCATCCTTGCAGCCAGTGGTGATGTGTGTCATGAAGCACCTGCCCAAGGTAAGAGCCGAGGGCAGGTCTCCTGCATACCCTTGGCTGGTGGCAGTAGCAGTGTGCACATGGTCCAGGCAGCGCTTGGCTCCAGGGGGGTTTGATGTGCTTCCTGCCCACGTGAAGCTCTGTACTGGCTTCTGCCAGATAAGCCACATGGAGACTGAAGCTTGGTACTTGAGTTGGGGTATGGGGCCCTTTCTGGGAAAGAGCTGTTGGTATTCAGCATGTGTGCGTGCACCTGCTAAGGCCTGAGGTGCCAGTCATAGATGCCCCTGTCCAGTGGGGCTGTGCTTGAGGCAGTCTCTGTGGGGAGCTGAGGCCTCTTGACCTGTCTCCTCTTGAGGGAGACTCAGGGACACAGGCACCACTGACAGGAGGCCTGTGGTATCATGCAGGTTCCTGAGAAGAAGCTGAAGCTGGTGATGGCTGACAAGGAGCTGTACCGAGCCTGCGCCGTGGAGGTGAAGCGGCAGATCTGGCAGGACAACCAGGCACTCTTCGGGGACGAGGTCTCCCCACTGCTGAAGCAGTACATCCTGGAGAAGGAGAGTGCGCTCTTCAGCACGGAGCTCTCTGTCTTGCACAACTTCTTCAGTCCTTCCCCCAAGACGAGGCGCCAGGGCGAGGTGAGGGAGGGGGTGCTGGCCGTGGCCAGCCCCTTCAGCTGCCTGGGTTGTGACTCCCTCCTGTCCCGTGCATGTTGGGGTGGTTCTTCTCCTGAAGGAGTGGGCTTACACACGTGACTGGAAAGAAGCTTGGTTGTTTTTGTGTTTGTGTGTATTTTGCTTTTCAAAAAGTGATGTGTGAAGAATGTTAGAATCTGCAGAAAGGCTTTTAATGAAAAGGGACAACCCCTCTCTCACTTCTAAAAACCAAGTTCTGTTTGATTCTTAAACTTTCAGATGTTTAAATGGTTTGTTAATATGGTTGAAGTTCAGTTCTTCGTTTTTCGTTCTTTAGAAGACAGTGTACTCAAGGTTCCAGTTAATAACATTGGCATTATTCTAAACTCAAATTTGCAATTATTGACTTTTTTTTATAATGAGATTCCCTAATTAGTGAATTTCAGACTACCATTGTTCTATATAAAGATAAAGTAAGCTATAGAAGTCATTTAAAATTTCTTAGCATCCACATTAAGAAGGAAAAAAGGAATAGATGAGATCAGTTTTCTTTTTTTGTTTATTTATTTATTTATTTTTTTAAGAGGGTCTCACCCTGTCACCCAGGCTGGAGTACAGTGGCGAGATCATAGCTCACTGCAGCTTCCAACTCCTAGGCTCAAGCGAATCTCCTTCCTCAGCCTCCCTAGAGGCTGGTGTGCCACCATACCCGGCTAATCTCTAAAATTTTTTTGTAGAGACGGGTCTCGCTACATTGCCCAGGCTGATCTCTAACTCCTGGCCTCAAGTGACCCTCCTGCCTCAGCCTCCTGAAGTGCTGGGATTACAGATGTGAGCCATTCTGCCCCTGGCTTCTAATATGTTTTGTTAAACCCAGTATATCCAGAGTATTATTCTTCAGCATGTAATTGATGTGAAAGATTGTTATTGAGCTATAATGCTTTTTGGCTGGTGGTCACTAAGTTTTTGAAATCGGATGTATATTCCCTTATAGGACATCTCAGTTGCCAGATTTCAAATGCTGCAGAGTCAGGTATGGCTCCTGGCTCCAGTTGGGCAGCGAGGGTTCTGACCACGTGCACAAGGCAGCTGGCAGGGTTGAGGGGTGGCTCCTGCTATCTCCTCTCTTCCCTGCTTGTTCCCAGCTTAGACCCTTCATAGGCCCCTTTCTTGTTCCGTTGCTGTCAGACAGAGCCCTCAGCCTCTGCGTGCTGTAAGGTCCCCACGTTTCCCCAGCCTTTCTCCCACCTCCTGTCCCTTTTCCTGGTGGCTTAGTGCCACTGTGGTCTGCCCTGTCCTAGGTTGATCCTCTTTCAAAAGTTATATTTTTACACACATAAGAAATGCAAATTGTAAAATATCCAAAAGAGCAGAAAGTTATGCAGGGAGAAGCTTCCTTCCCAGCCACGCCTCCCCTCTTTGCGGTGGACACTGCCCTGCACATTGCTGGTTTTCACTGGCAGGGGGCCTTGAGGCCCCATTTGAAGCCTCCCATTGTGGGGTTTGTGTCTCTGGGTCATGTCACAACACTGGTGCTCTTGGAGGGAGGTGTCCGTGGCATCTGATCCCACGTACCCCCCACCCCCCAACCTCTCTCATAGACTCCCCATTTGCTGCTCATGTGGAGGGCGGTGGTCCTCTGGGTTCTGTTTTCCCTGAGGTTTCCGATTGCCCTTCTGGTTTCATATCATGTCCTGGCTTTCAGCTCTTTTCTGTCTTGGACCTCATGTTCTTCCCGGACTTTCTGCTCTAACATGATGGGCTGTTTCTGAGTCTGCTGCTTCATTGTGGGTGTTTTTTTTTGTCTGTCTGTTTGTTTGTTTGTTTGTTTTGAGTGGTGTCCTGCTATATTGCCCAGGCTGGTCACGAATTCCTGGGCTCAAGTGATCCTCCCACATCAGCCTCCCAAGGAGCTGGGACTACAGGCGTGCACCACTGTGCCCAACTATAATGTCCTGCACTCTTGCAGTCTTTTTTGTATTCCTCAGCTTTCTTTTTCTTGGTTGCAGCCTCTTTTTGTTGGGGTACATCCTCAACAAAACCTTGATAAAAGCTTTTAGAGTCCTAACATACCTGAAATTTATTTTGTTTAGACTTCACAGTTGATTGGTTAAATTTAGAATTCTAGTTTCAAAATTTTGAAGGCCTTTCTCACTGTTTCCTAGCAGCTGCTTTTGCAGATAAGTCTGAAGCTGCTCACATTCTCCTTACTTTGTTGGTGGCCTGTCTTCTTTCTGGAAACTTTTCAGTCATAATTCTTGGTGCTCTATGATTTTCCAGTGCTGTAACAGCCAGGTAACACCAGCGTAACACATCGCCTTACAGTCCTCAGGTGTGGGTCAGTTGTTTGGGCTGTAGGCTCTGTACCCAGGTGGCCTATGAGTGGGTTGTTCATATGTGAGGTGGGTGTAGGTCCCTGAGACAGGCACCTACAGCCCAGAGTGGTGGGGGTTGTGCAGCTTCAGCTCGTTGGGGTCCCTGAGACCTGCTGGCAAGAGTCCCTGACAGGGGCCCTGGAGGGTGAACTGCTGAGCCAATCACTGGTTCCTGCCACCCCTTGCTGCCCTCGCCACTTGCTGTGTCCAGCCCGGTGCTTATTGGACTTTCTGTGATGTCCACCATCCTGGGCTTGCCCTGAGTGTCCTTCACACCACGGGCCCAAGGCTGTTAGCCTCGGCTAGTTAGCAGCTGAGTGGAGCTTCCTTGGTCAGCTGTGACAGCAGGATGGGAATCTCCTGAGAGTCCTGTGCCAGAGTAAGGGTGAGGCAGGTGACCCCTGCCAAGGGGGTGGGCACTGTATCCCTGCACGACCCTTCAGTGGTGGTGGGGGTGACATGTTTGCGCTCCAGACTCTGTGGCCCTGGGTGCTGGTCATGGGACAAGAGATGGCCACATAGCCTCGAGCTGAGGGATGCGGTGGGCAGCCTTGAGTGCAGGACAGCAAGGCTGCACAGGCCCTGACCCAGGCCCCTAGCGAGTGGCATTGTGGCTATGTGTCCTCAGCTGGGTGCAAGTCTTCCCGTGCTGGCAGGGCTCTTCCTCTCAGCGCTGCCTCTGGGCCTGGCCACCACCTGACCTTGCAGGCAAGAGGTTGAGGTACCGGCAGGGTGTCACAGTGGGTCATAGAGCAGTGGCTTTTCAGAGAACCGTGGGGACTGATGTGGATTCAGCACTTTAAAAATAACAGAACCTGCTGCGATCAGACAGGGTGCCAGCGTCTCACAAGAGAGGAGGAAACATTTTACATCAAAAAACGTAGAAAGGACAGATGTCCCTGGGCTCTGTGTGACAGCTGTGTGCCCTCCCCAGGACAGGGCCTGTGGCCTGATGGGCTGCTCTCACTGCCAGGTGGTGCAGAAGCTGACGCAGATGGTGGGGAAGAATGTGAAGCTGTATGACATGGTGCTGCAGTTTCTCCGCACGCTCTTCTTGCGCACGAGGAATGTGCACTACTGCACGCTGCGAGCCGAGCTGCTCATGTCCCTGCATGACCTGGACGTAGGTGACATCTGCACCGTGGACCCCTGCCACAAGGTAGCGCTGCCCTTGCTCTCCGCCTGGCTTCGGGTGCGGGTAGTCCCTGACTAGGGGATGGGCATTGTCCAGTGGCGTCTGAGCCAGAAACCTGGCTGTCTTTGTGACTCTCTTGCCCCTTCCAGCCCTTCCTCTGTTTCGGTGGGGTGTGGGGCCTCTGGCCCTCCCCTGCCCCAGAGCTCCCAGGGACTCTGTTGTCACATGCTTAGCCTCATTGCTTGGAGGGCTGCAGTGGCCGCCCCACACTGGAGTGCCGTGAAGAGCTCCTCTTCAGAAAAAACAAGTGTCACCTCCTCCTTGTGTGCCCTGGCCCTTGCTACTTTGCCCCAAGGTGTGGGGAACACTCGTTGTGGCCAGCAGGAAGGCAGCCTGTACCTAAGCCAGAGGCGAGGGCCCGGGGCTGTTGTCAGGGCCTCAGTCTCTGGCCGTCCTGGGAGGGTCTGGCCACGTCCTGACTGTGCTTCCTCCCTGCAGTTCACCTGGTGCCTGGATGCTTGCATCCGAGAGCGGTTTGTGGACAGCAAGAGAGCCCGGGAGCTGCAGGGGTTTCTCGATGGAGTAAAGAAGGGCCAGGAGCAGGTCCTCGGGTGAGGGTTGGTTCTGCAGGGTCCTAGCCCCTTGGGGTCCTGTCCTGGGGTGTCCGGTGGAGCATGCTGGGTTCCACCATGGGTAGCTGGGGGTTTATTCCAGTTTTAGGAGAGCTATGCCAGGCACTGTGGCCCATGGCTGAGGGATATGGTTGCTTGGGATGAGTCTGGGTAGCAGAGGCTGCCTCCCACCCC
This sequence comes from Daubentonia madagascariensis, assembly GCA_023783475.1. NCBI lineage: Eukaryota > Metazoa > Chordata > Mammalia > Primates > Daubentoniidae > Daubentonia > Daubentonia madagascariensis. The sequence goes on from JAKFHU010000226.1 coordinate 471,725, forward strand.
GCCCCCGTTCTGCACAGACCTCGGGACCCATGCGGCCTGGGGGCTGTGGTGTCCACAGCATTGTGGGGCCTGCCTCCAAGCCAAGGGGTGGGTACACAAGTGTTGCCTGGTCCTACCTCAGTCACTTTTCCTTGTTAGAATTGTCTCTGGAGTCTGAGTCAGGTTTTCAGAACCAAAATGTGATCTTAATATTTTTTTGACTTCTTAACTCTTCGGTTTGAAAGATCTTTGAGTGAGTTAAAGATAAGTTATGATCCTTAAGCTTTTCTTTGAAAGAAATCCCAAATGGAATTGGTCTGCTCTGTGTGGAGAGAGGCTGGCTCCCTGGAGCCAGTCCCTGAGGGCCCTGGGGACGGCCGGGCTTCCTGAGTTTATGCCGAGGGCTGGTTCCTCCCAGGGATTTGTCCATGATCCTGTGTGATCCTTTTGCCATCAACACGCTGGCACTGAGCACCATCAGACACCTGCAGGAGCTGGTCAGCCAGGAGACTCTGCCCAGGGTGAGTGCAGGCTCTGCGATGGCTGCTGGGTGGGCATGTGGGTGTGGGCTTTAGTGGCTGCACCGTGCCAGCCCAGGTAAAGGCCACGCTTCCCATGTGTGAGATTGGCATGTCCTGGCCTTGGGCACCAAAGACCCTGCTGGGTAACAAGTGGGGCCAGAGCTCAGGATGGGACAGTCCTGGCAACAGGTGCTGAGGCTCCTGCTCCCTGCAGGACAGCCCCGACCTCCTCCTACTGCTCCGGCTGCTGGCGCTGGGCCAGGGTGCCTGGGACATGATCGACAGCCAGGTCTTCAAGGAACCCAAGATGGTAACGTGACTCCTGTGGGGCCTACCGCTTTCCCGCCAGAGGCTGTGGGCCGTACATGGGGAGTGGAAGGTGGGCTAGGTGTTTTCTGAGGCTCTTTTGGTCCCAAAGCTTCCTTCCTGGAGGCACCAACCTTCCTTTTGGGAAAATGCCTGCTGGGGTGTGCTGGGGTATCTCCAGGGACTGTGGCTGGCCGCAAGGTGGCTGCTACTCCAGGTAGACCTAGCCCAGGAGGGGCTCCACATGGGCAGCCAAGCTCATGACCAGGTTGGGGGTTCCAGGGGACAGCACTGGATGGGGTCTCAGGAGGGACCAGGAAAGTGGAGGGCGGGAAGGGGTGGGGCTGGGCTGGGGCAGGGACTGGGGGCGGGGCAGGGTGGGGGGGCAGGAACTGGGGGCGGGGCAGGGGCGGGGTCCATGGGCTCACTGCCTCCCTGCCCTCAGGAGGTGGAGCTCATCACCAGGTTCCTGCCGATGCTCATGTCCTTCGTGGTGGACGACTACACCTTCAGCGTGGATCAGAAGCTTCCGGCCGAGGAGAAAGCCCCAGTCACGTACCCAAACACGCTTCCTGAGAGTTTCATTAAGTACGGCCGAGGGGCTGGAGGGGTTGTGGGCAGGAGGGGGTGTCTGGCGGGGCTGACTGTGCCCCACGCCTGGCAGGTTTCTGCAGGAGCAGCGAATGGCCTGCGAGGTGGGGCTGTACTATGTCCTGCACGTCACCAAGCAGAGGAATAAGAATGCGCTCCTCCGCCTGCTGCCTGGGCTTGGTGAGTCTCCACTGGGATCCCCGGCTCCTGCTGTGTATGACCTGCTCAGCCAAGGGGCCCCGGGGCCCCAGAGGAGCTGCAGGTGGTCCCTCTCCCCCTCTCCACCTCCACCTCCACCTCCACCTCTGACTTTGCTAGCTTGGTTTTCACTCTTAAGTTTTTGTCTGCATTTTATTTTAGTAGGAAAGTGAGAGGGGGCTCAGCTTTGTGTTTTCAGATTCCTCTCTGGGTCTTATAGTTCTTTCCCACAAAAAGGTGATGCAAGAGTCACCTTTATTTTATTCTGACTGGCAGCAAGGTTCAAAGGGTAGAGAAAGAGGGAGAGAGGGAGAGCTCATGTACCAGCCCCTCCAAGGCAGTGACAAACCCACTTCCCCCTGCATCCTCTAGCGGGGAGGGGTTGTTGCAAAGCAGGAAGAAGAGGGAAGGGTCTGAGTGGACCCCTTCAAGACTAAAGCTGCAGGTCCTGTTGGGGAGATGGGGCCTCTGTAGCATTCTGTGTCCTCACTGTGACACAGGCCCTGGGGTCTTGCTGACTCAGGCCTTGTCTGGGGTTTGGTGGTTTCTTCAGAAAGATCTTGCGTGTTTTTTTGCTGTCTTAGTCCATTTTGTGCTACTACAGCAGAATACCTAAGACAGGGTAATCTGTAAGGAACACAGATTTCTTACAGTTCTGCAGGCTGGGAAGTCCAAGATCAAGTGGCTGCATCTGGTGAAGGGCTTTTTGCTACATCATCCTATGGTGCAAGGCGGGAGGGCAAGACAGGGTACACAGGGTGGTGGGGGGGAAGAGACAGAGACAGAGAGACAGACAGAGACAGAGAGAGAAAGACAGAGACAGAGACAGAAATTAAGAAACAGATGGAGAGACATTAAGAGACAGAGACAGACAGATGGACAGAGAGATAAGAGACAGGGATAGACACAGAGAGAGAGAGACAGAGAAAGGGGCCAACCTTATGCTTTTATCAGGAACCTGCTCCCTAGATAATGGCATTAATCCATTTGTGAGGGCAGAGCCCTCATGACCTAATCATCTCTTAAAGGTCCACCTCTCCACACTGTTGCACTGGGGGTTAACTTTCCAATGCATGAACTTGGGGAACACGTTCAGACCATAGCACTTGCCAGGTGTGTTTCCTGGTCGCTGATGTGTTTGAGGATATACATGCATATATTTTCCAATTTCTGTATGGAGGAAACTGTCTGTGGGTATCAATCTGTGCCCAGCCACCGTCTGAGTACGCTTAGCCTGGGCATGGATTTCCTATGACTGCTGGAACAAATTACCACAAACCTAGTGGCATAAAACAACACAAACATTATCTTACACTTCTATCTACAGTGTCTATCTTCTGAAGTGAGTCTCATGAGGCCAAAGTCAGTGTGTCTGCAGGGCTGGTCCCTTCTGGATGCTCCAGGGAGAGTCTGTTCCCTGCCCTTTCCAGCTCGTAGAGGGGTTAGGACATCACTTTTTGGGCACAGGGGGTACAGCTTGTTTATTTTTTGAGACTTCCAAGAACACAGTTATAAATAACTTTGATTTGCCTTGTTCTTCCTGTTCATCTTAGTACAGTCATGTGTTATATGATGACGTTTTGTACCATGATGGACTGCAGAATGATGGTGGTCCTATAAGATTATAAACCGTATTTTTACTATATATTTCCTATGTTTAGGTATACAAATATTCAACATTGTGTTACACTTGCTCACAGTGTTCGGTACAGCAACATGCTGTACAGGTTTGTAGCCAGAGGCTAGGTGTGCAGTAGGCTGTGCCATCCTGGTTTGTGTGAGTTCTGTGTGCTCTCCTGTTTGCACAAGGACGGAATCGTCTAACGATGCGTTTCTTAGAACACGTCCCTATCGTTAGTCTATGCATGACTATACTTCTCTTCCTTTCTCTCATCTAGTTTTGGTGGCTGCAAACAGGCTAGAAAGAGCAGTGTGGCTTGTCCTGCCTCTGGCAGGGGTGTCTGTGTCCTCCAGGGCTGCTTTGCTGCCCCACAGGCTGGGGTATGTATTTTTAATCACGTTTGGGACGAGCTTGCTTATTCTTACGTTTTTAGTGGGTTCTAGTAAGAACGGATGTCAATTTTTAGAATTCTTTCCTGTTTATTTTTTTACTTTTATCATAGGAATTTCTGAACAAATGAAAAGCCAAGAGTACAGTATGGTGAAGACCCAGGGCAATCGCCAGCCTCAGTGCTTGGCCACCTATCCAGGGTGATATCTGGGTATAAATCTGAGACATCACAACATGCTGGCTCTAAACAACTTAGTAGCCATCTCTACAAAAGTAGGAGGCTTTTAAAAACTGGCCACAGATCATGGTCACATCTGAGTTGGGTTCACCAGTTTCTTTGTGTCAAATGCCCAGTAGTGGCCACGTTTCCCTGATTATCTTGTAACATTTTTTGTACCAATAGTTCAAATCAGGGTTGGAGAGCCGGGCGTGGTGGTGCTCCTGTAGTCCCAGCTACTCAGGAGGCAGAGGTGGGAGGCTCGCTTGAGCCCAGGGTTTCGAGATGGCAGTGAGCTGTGATGACGCCACTGCACTCCAGCCTGTGCGACAGAATGAGACCTTCATCTCTAAAATGAAAAAGAACAAATCAGGGTTGGAGTGAGGGCCACCTCTCCCATTGGCATTTACTTGTGTGCCTCTCCTAATCCACAGGACTTAGAGTTGGTTGGAGGAATCAGGGCATTTACTGGTTGGGACCTTGCTGGTCAGGACCACGTGCCTGCCTGAATATCCTGTGACCACGCTGGTCCTCAGGCCGGCTGAGACTCGGTCAGATGTGTGGCAGGAGTGCATCGTGGGGAGTCCAAGTCTCCCTGACACGTTCTTGTCATTCTGTGGGTGTGAGTGGTGTTGGCTGGATCTGTCCTCATGAAGCTCCTTGTCCAGGCCTGTCGCTCCCGGGTGTTGGGGAACATCCCGTGTGCATCTGTGCCCCCCACCATGTGGCCTGGCTGGGGTCCTCTGTTATCAGTCGGTGGGAGGGACCATCCTCCCTCCCTGCAGGTGACCCTGTGTGCCTCGAGGCTCCGGGTGGCTTCGCCTTTTGTGCCATTGGTGGAGAGAGAGAGACTCATCTTTGGGCACTTTTGCCATCTCTGTCGTGTTTTGGTGTCCAGCTTCACAAAAAGAATTTGAACGTTTTTCTTTGTTCTCTCTCCTGTGGAACAGTTTAGATGATAGTTTGGTAGAACTCATTCAGGACGGGTGCTTTGGCACTTTCCTGTGTTTCCCCTCTAGTTATTGGTCTGTTCGGGTTTTCTCTCTTCTGAGGTCAGTTTAGTCCAAAGTCCCTTGGCTGTTAGGCAAGGCCTTGAGGGACAGCCCTCCTCCCTCTCCTTGCCCGCTCCGCTCCCTACCCCATCCCCTTCCCCTCCCTCCCCCTCAGGCCTTAGCCCTGCTTCTTCCACCCCTGGTGGTGCCCTTACCCATCTGTCTGGTGAACTCTCCTCCTCACCTGCCAAGACCCTGTTCTGACCTCAGGTCAACTGAAAACGCTGTCTGAGCACCCCCAGAAGTGCCGCATGGTCTCCTTGGCTGCAAGTTCCTGAGGGCAGAGGTCGCCTGCTCTGGGGTGGGCTGGGGTGGGCCGGGCCGACGCCTGCTGTGGTTGCAGTGGAGACCTTCGGTGACCTGGCCTTCAGTGACATCTTCCTTCACCTGCTCACGGGGAACCTGGCACTGCTGGCTGACGAGTTTGCCCTGGAGGATTTCTGCAGCTGCCTCTTTGATGGCTTCTTCCTTGCCGCCTCACCAAGGTAGGCCACATGGGCCTGGGGCCTGCTGGGCACGGCAGGGACCGTCTTGTGCTCTCAGCTCTTGTCTGTGGCAGCCTGGGAGGTGGCTGGTTTCCCCATCCTGGAGGTGAGGGGCCACAGTTGTGTCTGTTGGGCACTGGGGCCTGTGCTGGCTCCACAGGGTGCCTGGGCATAGCTGGGAGGGTCCTGTCTCCAGAGGCTGTACCCACCTGCAGGTGGGCAGGGCCTGCGAAGGAAGCCAGGTCTGCTGGGCCCCCCACCCCCACCCACTCCAGCCAGCTACGGCCTTTCCCAGGAAGGAGAATGTGCACCGGCACGTGCTGCGACTCCTCATCCACCTGCATCCCAGGGTGGCCCCGTCCAAGCTGGAGGCCTTGCAGAAGGCCCTGGAGCCCACAGGCCAGGTGGGTGCCCCCCCCCACCTCTGGGGGGCTTTCCACATGAACGTGCGTGGTTAGCACCAGCCTCAGATGTTCTCACCTCGCGCACTGACCCTTGCTCGAGGTGCTTGCGTGTTGTCTGTGGGCCTCTCTTCTGCATAACTGTGGGGCCCACCCTGTGCGCACTGCCACCCCATAACTGGGTTTCCCACAGAGTGGAGAGGCCGTGAAGGAACTTTACTCCCAGCTTGGCGAGAAGCTGGAGCAGCTGGACCATCGCAAGCCCAGTCCGGCCCAGGCCGCAGAAACACCTGCCCTAGAGTTGCCTCTCCCCAGCGCCCCCACCCCAGCCGGGCTCTGAGGCTTCTCTGGGGGCTGCTTGGGAGTGGGGGCCCCTCCTGGGGTGTGTCCTGGACAGCCAGGGGAAGAGGCTACCCTTGGACCCGGGAGTACAGGCACAGCGGCTGCTCCCAGGCTGCCGTCCACGTGGTGGGTCCCGAGTGCCTGATCCGGGGAGCACAGCCCCTACTTGTCCTCTCACAGCCGTGGGAAGCTTGCTCATTCCTGCCTTGCATTCTGGGTTCGTGGCTGTAGCAGAGATGGACGGGCAGTAGTAGGGATTAGAAAAAAGCCACCTGTTTTCCAAGGGGCAAGGGAGGGGGCCTGAGCTGGTGGGGTGGAGCCTCCCCGGGGAGGCTGGAAGGGGAGGGGTGGTGCCGCCCTGTTGGCAGGAGTTGGCAACAGCCCAGGGTTTCCTGATCATGGTGCCTGCAGAGATTGAGCCTTTCCCTCTGTGCAGGGCGGGCACAGCCTTGAGCCTTGCCTGTGCCGTGGTGGACGGTTGCCGCTGACCAAAGGCCCAGCAGGCAGCCTCCCCTTCCCCATAGTGCCCATGTAGCAGATGTGTAGCAGGCATGGCAAAGAAAGCCCAGGCCCCCACATACTGCCTCAGTTTACCTTTGGAGCCAAGTGCTCCTCCTTGCTCAGCTGCACCGTCTCAGCCTGCCACGTGGGGGCAGCTGGTGCACATGGTGAAACTTTCACTTATGTAAATAAAAGGCATTTTGTTAAATCCAGTAGATGAGATGTTTCTGTGCTGGCCCTGGAGGTTGGACGCAGCTCAGGGGCAGACACAGCATTCTTACGGGGCCTTTGGCTTTGTGGGCCACGGTCTCTGGATGGCTTGGTGGGTGATAGGAAGGCTGTAGGAAGCCCCCACAGGGCCTTGTAGATGGCTCTTTGTTTCCACACTGAGTCCAGGTAAGCAACTCCTCAGCCCCCTGCACAGATGAGGGGCCATGAGCCCCCAGGAGGGCCAAGGACGAGCCCAAGGTCATGGGCAGAGCTGGAGCTGCTCTGGGCAGAAGAGACCTCTCAGCTGGGCAGTAGCTCGCAGAGTAGTTCATCCCCCGGGTGGTTTAGGGGAAGACGGGCCCCGCTACTGGACTCTGCTGTCTCCTTAGGGACGCCTGCTGCTGGGCTCTGCTCCTGTGGTGCGCCAGCCAAGGCTAAGCAAGTTGGGACCTGTCGGGCATGATGTAAGCCCACCCCACAGTGCTGGGTCAGGAGTGGGTAGGTGAATTTGGGACCCTCTGGGTTCTGCTGCACTGGGAAGACCTGCATAGGGCTCGTGGTCTGCACCGCCAGGTCGGGTGCCTCGGTTTGCCTTACTGTGTCTTCTCTGAGAGCTCCAGGGTGTGCAGGAGAGTCCCAGGCTGAGGCCTGTGGTGGGAGCAGGGGGGACAGTGTGGGGCTGCCCAGGATGGAGAGGCCTGGCCTGGCTGGTGTGGGAGGCAGGCACGTGGATCCCGGTCATGGCTAGAAGGCAGGGCAATAGACTCTCCAGACAGACAGGACATGGATGTAAGAGGCAGAGGAACTTACCTGGTGGGCTGTCAGAGGATGATCGGGGCTTGTGGAGCTGGACGGGCATTGCGATGGGCTTGGGGGTCCTGAGCTCAGGAGACTGGGGCTGGGGTGTGGGTCTGATGTCATGATACCCTGCCGATGAGGCTCTGGGCGGGGCTGGCTGCCCACCAGGCAGGGCAGAAGAGCCAGATGGGGGTGTCTGAGCAGCCCAGGGAGGAGGGGCCATGTTGAAATGCTGCGAGGGTCAGGCTGAGTGTGGGGGTCACAGTGGCCAGGACAGGCCCAGGGCTGCAGCCGTGGTGGGGTGAGGGGAGCAGAGACCTAGAGACCATGTGAGAAGCCAGGGAGTGGGGGGTGGGCACTGGGGCCAGGAGCTCTTTTTTTGAGGTGGAAGAAATACATGTTCCTATGCTCATGAGAATGAGCCACCAGGGTAGAAAGTGGACAGTGGTGTAGAGGTGGCCAGATCACCGAGTGAGTGACAGGGGCTGGGCTCGGCAGAGCAGGGATGTCTTCAGGGAGGGAGGCGGCTGGCAGTGCAGACCCTCCAGGCGCTCCTGCCCCCTTCCGGGGGCTTCTGCTTCCTCAGTGGTGGGCTGGGAGACAGGGCAGGGCGGAGGTGGTGAGGGGAGTGGACAAGGAGTGAAGCAGCCGTGGGAGGAGCGGCCACGAGTGGACCTGGGTGCCTGGTGCAGTCACTGGGCAGTGTGGCCGGGCTCCTCCGGCCTCATTTAAGTGCGGGTTGTGCGGGCCCTGTGGCCCCAGCATGGAGGTGGGGGTCCCAGCCCCGTCACTGTCACCGGGGTGAGGAGGGGACTCGCTAAAGGGTGAGGTGGGGGATGAGGAGCTCATGCCCGAGGGCCTGCCCCTTCAGGTCAAGGGTGGATCTGAGCCCTGGGCACCCTGCAACCCCATTCTGGGAGGCCTCCCTCCCGTCTACCCAACCGCAGCTTGGCTGCCGTGCCCCCGGGATTCACAGCCCATCTTCCATACACATGACCCTTAGCCTCTTCTCTGAAAGGACCCTTCACCTCTCCCCCAGGCCTTGCCAGTGGGGCTGTTTCCCTCAAGACCCAAACCCCCTCCTCCGTCCTGGTCCCAGGGAGCCTGGGTGTGGGCTGCAGCAGCATGGGCATGCCCTGTGGTGGGTGAGGCCCCTGAGGCCTTGAGAATCAGGGATTGAAGTCCTCAAGCACCCAGCCCTGCACTGGGGAGGGTCCCTGGGCACCAGGCCTGCTTCCTGGAGGGGAGCCTGTGGTTCCTCGCCACAGGGAACTGAGCTTGTGGGGAGGCAGGGACAGATAAGCCTGTGGACCCCACACTCTGGAGAGAGCGGGAACTCCTGGCCCATGATGGACTTCCCTGATGGTTGGGTGCAGGAAGGTGAGGAACAGCCTGGAAGGAAATCCAGTGTGGGCAAAGGTGTGGCTGTAGGAGGGGCCCAGAGTTGGCAGCTGGGAGGATGGGGGCAGGGGCAGGACAGACTTGGGGTGTGTCCCTGGAGCCAGGTGGACTCAGACTGCCAGGGCCTGTGGTGCACTGCAGCAGGCCTGGCTTGGCTAAATGGCTCCCTCACCCCCGGCCAGCCTTGGAAGGAGCTGAGGGTCATCTGGGCACACCATCAGCCCGGAGACGGAGGTAGAGATGGGGCCACGGGCAAGTAGGGGGCGGGAAGGGTTGGAGCTCCTCCTCTTGGCCCAAGTTCTTTCTAAATTGCTCCCTAACACGCGCAGGGACCCTGAGCCACATGTGAGGGTCTATTCCCAGTTCTAGAACTTCTGCCCCAGCGTGTGCTGTCCTGTCCTGGGCAGGGGGCTCCTGGTTGGGGACAGAGGAAGGGGGAGGAAAAGGAAATGAGCCCTTCTCTGAGGCCCCCAGATCAGGGTCAGAGGAGGGGAAGTAAAAAGTGGGGAGAGAATAAGGGAGTTGGGGGGCACTCCTGCCCCGTGGGAGGGATGTCCTGGGGGAGTGGGTGTCCCTGGAGGGCAGCCTTCAGTGCAAGGAGCCAGGTGTGGGGGAGGGCACGCGGGAGGGGCCTGGACTGAGCCAGGAGCGCGTGGAGAGCACAGGGCCGGCTGAGGAGCGGAGGTGACTTGCTGGCCCGGGCATCTGGGCAAGCCAGCCAGGCCTCCCCCTCTGGCGCCTCCGTCCAGCTCAAGTCCCGCCTGCGCCGCATCCCCTGACTCACTTCCTTTGCATAGAAGCGGAAACCTCCCCAGAGCTTCCTCTGCTCCGGCGCTCCCTGGGGACCCACAGGTGCTGCTGCCCCTCCAGGCCTGAGCTGGCCCAGGAGGCCCCTGACAGCCCTCCCGGGGAGGCTGCCATTTCCTGCTTCCTGAGCCACAGGCCCCAGCGTCTGGGGCGGGCAGGGGGTGGTGGAGCTGGGGGAGCCGCCGCTGCAGGTATGGGGGTGGGTTGGGGGCGGGGCCCAGGCCAGCCCTTGCCTTTGGGCGGCTCTTCCCTGCCTTCCCGGGCTCTTCTTTCCGTCCACCTTCCCCCACCCCCGCTGGTCTCTGGGGGGGCTCCCTGCCGCTGCCCTGTTTTGGGAGGACCCCAGTTTTGGCGTGGGGGGCTGGGAGGCCTGGGCTAAACCAAGGGACAGGCCTGGGGCCCATTCTCAAAATCCTAATTTCCAGCCAGACACCACCTCAAGTGTTCTTGAGTGTGTGGGGGGCGTCTTTGAACTCCCCGTGGCCCCTCCTTGGGACACAGTCCAGTCGGAGCTCCGGGTGGGGGCAGGGTCCGGCTTGACCTTTCTTCACCCTAATTGGCACATGGTCGGCCACCGAACTCCTCCTCCAGGAAGCGACTCCTCCAGGAAGCGAGGTCGGCCACCCGATAAGCTGCACCCCCACCCCACCCCAGCTACTTCCTCAGGGCCCGCGCCCGTTTATCAGAGGACCTGAGAGATTTGCATTGGGGCCCGCGGAGGAACCGCTTCCTGGTCAGCGGGTGAGGCCAGGACCAGGCCCGGGCCGCGGGGCAGCCCAGGCCGCACCCCGCAGGGCTGCCGGGGGGTAAGATCACTCGCGGTAAGGGTTCGAGTCGGCTCCCGGCGGCTGGCGGCGGGGTAGGGCCGTGGCGGGAGTCCAGAGCCCTCCTCGTCTTCCTGTTGCAGGGAGGGCGACCTGCATGCCGAGCGCCGCTCCTGCGCCATGGACCGCGGCCAGCCCAGCCTGGAGCCCGCGGCCGCGGCTCCCCAAGCCTCGAGCCGGTGCGTGATCGCGCCCGTGCGCGCCGTGCTACGCCTGCGCCGCCGGGTGTGCGTCCTGCGCCAGCGGCGCCTCCCGCCGCCCAGCACGGGGCCCGATGCCGGGATCGGGGCGCCCAGGCTGGGCTGCAGCTCCGGGGCGCCGTGCGCGAACCTGGAACAGCCACAATTCTTCACCTTCGATGGCCCGGCGGAGCTGTCCTCGAGGACGGCGCGCAAGAGGCGCCGGCGCAGCCGCGTGGTGCTTTACCCGGAAACCTCACGCAAATATCGGCCGCGCGTGGAGCACAGGAGCCGCGCTCAGCGCTGCCTGCTGCTGCTCGTGGCCATCGTGGGCTTCCAGGTGCTCAACGCCATCGAGAACCTGGACGATAACGCACAGCGCTACGACCTCGACGGGCTAGAGAAGGCACTGCAGCGCAACGTGTTTGGCCAGCCAGCTGCCGTGGCGCGCATCGTGGCGCTGATGCGAGACTACCTGGCCACGCACGTGCACAGTCGTCCGCTCCTCCTGGCGCTGCACGGGCCCAGTGGCGTGGGCAAGAGCCACGTGGGCCGCCTGCTGGCACGCCACTTCCGCGCCGTGCTCGAGGACAGTGCGCTCGTGCTGCAGTACCACACTCGGCACCACTGCCCCGAGCTGCACGCCCCGCAGGACTGCCGCGAGGAGCTGGCGCGGCGCGTGGCAGAGGTGGTGGCGCGGGCCGAGGCGGAGGAGAAGACCCCACTGTTGGTGCTGGACGAGGTGGAGCTTATGCCGCCGACGCTGCTGGACGAGCTTCACGGCTTCCTGCAGCCGCAGCGCTCGCACCACTTCCACAACGCCATCTATGTGCTCCTCAGTGGCGCTGGTGGCGCCGAGATCACGCGCTTCGTGCTGCAGAACGCCTCCCGCGCGCTTTCCCTGTGCCCCGATGGCGCCCGCGAGGGCCAGGCCGCAGCGACACAGGCTGAGGAGGACCTGCGCGCCAGCCTGCGGGCACTCCTGGCCCGCGAGCACCCGCTGTGGCAGGCTGCGACCATCGTGCCCTTCCTGCTGCTGGACAAGCGGGACGTGGTCAGCTGCTTCCGGGACGAGATGGCTGGCGAGGGCTTCTTTCCCGAGCAGGCCCGAGCCGAGCGCCTGGCCACGCAGCTCAGCTACTACCGTGTTGCCCACCGCGAGTTTGCAGTCACTGGCTGCAAGCAGGTGGTGGCCAAGGTGAATCTCTTGTAGCATAGGCACAGGCCCTGCAGACCAGTGGGCATGAGGGGACGTTTGGGTTGATGGTGGCAGTGGGAGGGCCGTCAGGAACCCTGTGGACTTGTCCCAGGCCCCTGGGGCCCCTAATAAATTCACAATGGGAGCTAAGGAGGCTGGTGGGGGTGGGTCAGCCCTGCCCTCTCCAATTCCAATCCCATGCCCCCTCGGAGCCCTGGGTCTGTCCCTAGGGTCATCAGGAGAGCTGCCACCTTCCTGTCCTTAATGTGGCCACAGTCCTCAGCAGTGGGTCCCAGGCATGGTCTGGTGGTGGCAGCCCCAGGAGGTGGGCTCTGTTCTCATGGTACAGAGGATGATCTCCAAGGATGGGCAGCACCCAGGATCACACAATTGGGACGCAAACCCCAGCTTTAGGGTGCTTGCCGCAGCCCCCCACCCACACACATTGCTGGGGTGGGGACTTCACCCCTGCCACCCTGGCCCTTTCCTGGCCACTGGCTCTGGAGATGACATCTGGTGGAGTTGCAGCCAACAATGGGAACAGTGACAGTGCTCAGGGGTCGCCCACCCAACAGGAAGCAGAGGGGAGGCCAGCCTCACGCAGCCTCTCCCCTCCCCTGACCCTGGCCCCTCTAGGTTGGGCTCACCAGATGATCATGTGCCCATGGGGCAAAGGAGGAGAGGGGTAGGCACCCTCCGCCTGACAGTGGGGTGGAGCGCCTTGGCAGTGTGGGCCACCTGGTCACCCCGGGTGCGCACCCTCCAACCCCGTGCCTCTATAGCCTTTTGTGCCGCAAGTTCTTCCTAGGCCGCGCCCTCCTCGCGCCCGCCCACCAGGGCGCCCGGACCTCCCGGGCTCTGAGCACACGCTCCGCCTCCTGGAGCCCTCCCGGACTCCTCTCGCGGATGGGCTCGCCGCGCCCACAGAAGCTCTGGTAAAAGGTGCTTTGGGCGTTTTCGCGCCGCGGGTTCGAGACGGTTCTCACCTCCGCCCGGAGCCCCGGCGCCCCGGCTTCCCGGACGCGCAGGGCGGCCTCAATGCTGCCGCCCGGTGGCCGAGCCAGGCTCAGCCGGCCGCCCGCCTCCGCTCTCCCCGCCACCTCCGCCGCCTGCCCCCAACGGTCCCCGCCGAGGCCTGCTCGGGAGGAGCGCACCCCCCAGCGGGTGGGAAACAGGCGCCCCGACGGCAGCGACGACATCCTAAACGCGGGGCCGGCGGTGGGCGGAGGGGCGCCGCAAAGCTGTAGGCCGGGCTGTGCGGCAGCGCGCCGTCCCGGGAGCGCGCGCGCGTGTGCGAGACCCATGCTGTGCGCACGCGTCCCCGTGCCCGGTAGCTGAACTCGGTCCGACCCTTGCCCTTGGAGACCTGCTCCGCGACCGCGGTCACCCGCACCGGCGTCCCTAGAAGGGCTCGCTGGCAGGCTCCCTGAGCAGAGGTGCTGCCCGTCTCCCAAAGGGTCCCGCCTTCACTCCCCCGTACCCCTTCTCGCCCTGGTGGTGGTCGGTGCACCTGGGAGAGGTCTGTCCGATGGAGCCGGCAACCCAGGTCGTTTGAAAGTCTGGGATCTCTCGGGGCGGGTGCAGCGCGCAGATCCTGGGCCTGGGATGGATCGGTTGCCCAGATAGGCCTGAGGATTCTGGGGGCTCCGTGGGGTCTGGGGGAGGAGTCTGGGTCCCAGGGTGGTACCAAGAAACCTTTGCCCCCTTGGGGTTGGGCAGGGTGGGATGGCCAGGTCTTGGGGCCGAGGGCTCCGTTTCAGCCGAGCTCTGTCCACTCTAACCCCACTTGCTGGGTGCCTGGGGAAGGAGCCTCACCTCTCTGAGGCCGAATATCTGTCAGATGAGCCTGCACTGGGGGACGTCCGGCTCTGATGTCCCGGGGCTTTGTGGTGATGCTTCAAGGTTGTGTGTGTAACAGAGAGAGCCGCTGAGTGGAAGGTGTGTTGCCAGCACATGCATGGGTGATGTTGGGGTGCTCATCACTCCCCACAGAGGGCCCCAAGGACTATCACCTGCCCCCTCCCACAGAGCACCTGCCTTGAGGTCTCCTGCCCAGCCACGCATGGGACATTCATTCCCCCATTCTGTCAACACCACCATTGAGAGTCTACTTGTATCTAAAGTCCAAGCCTGTGGGGAATTTTATTTTATCTTTTTATTTATTTCTAAAATATTGCATTGAGGCCAATTTCTGTGCTTAGGAAGAATGTGCACTAAGTGCTGGGGCGCTGGTTGTGTATGAGGCCAGTAAGTCATCCTTGTTAATAAATCGTGCTGTTCAAATCTGACAGCCTACTGTTTTGTTTTGATTTTTGTCTGCTTGACCTATTAATAATTGAGACAGGTGTGTTGAAATCTTGCCATCTAATGGTAGATTTATCAATTTCTCTCCAAGCCTCTATTTAATAGGCCATGCTAATTAAAAAAAAATTGAGAAACTGCTGAAGAGGGAAGTGGTGCAGACTTGAAAGCTGATGTAAGGACTGTGGGATCACATGAGTTCTGCAGCTCAAACATTAAGGCTTTCCAGGAAATCCATAAATAACTAAAAAAGTATTTTCTTTAGTTGCCCTAGACAGGTGCTGAGGGTCGACTGCCCAGGCCGGGCATGTGGGAAGTTGCCAGCTAATCAGATTACCCCAAAATGTAATAGCCATTTTCCCTCATATGTGTGAGTAATTGTTTATGCATAGTTGTCTTTGCATAGTTATTCTTTGGCATCCTCTATGTATGATTATGTAGTAACCCTCTTGATCGCTAGTAATGGCTTTTTCTTAAAGTCTCTTTTGTCTGATATTAATATAGCTATTCCACCTTCTATAACTGAAGCTTCTTTTCAGTTAGTATTTGTTTGGGATATATTTTCTAAGTCTTTTTTATTTTTTAACTATATCTCTTGTAAACAGCAGGTAGTTGGATTTTTGACAAATCCAATTTGACAGTCCTGGTCTTTGAGCTGCCATGTTTTTAGTCCATTTACATTTATTGGGACTATTGATATTGATAAATTTCTTTCCATTACTATATTTTGTGCCTCTGGGTTGTCCTGCGTTTTCTGTGCTTCTTTTTTTCTTATTTTTTTCTTTTTTTGGTAGTGGTTCCTCCTCCCTCCTAATCCCCAGTGTTGCATTTTTTCCCTTACTTGGTTTGGAGGTTATACCATGAATACCTAACTTAACAAATTTTACACCCTCACCTGGAAAATATAAAAACTTTAGATCACCTGAGTGCTAATTCAGCCCTCTCTCAATTCAAGTACCATTCTTATCAAGTATGTTAATTCTGTCCTTTTTATGTACACCCACATATCAGACATTATTATTATATTTAATTGTTATTGATTTTTAAATTTTTATTTAATTTATTTATGAAATAGTTTCTTCTTTTTCAGATGTTCTATAATTCCTGTTCTGTCACAAACCAGGTTTCTGGGTTTCCATATGTGCCTGGATCTGTTTCTGGGCTCTTTGTTAGCTCCATTGGTCATTTTGTTTTCCATGGGCTGACACCACGTGGTCCTAACTGCCACAGCTTCACACATCTGTGTAAGTCACACTATCTGGCAGGGGTCCCACTTTGTTCTCCTCAAGAGTCCCTTGGCTATCCATAGGCCTTTTGCTTAGAACTTGATTTTGTCAAATTCTTTGAAAAACCTTGTAGGATTTGATTGGAATTTCATTGACTCTACAGATCAATTTGGGGCATATTGATGATGGATATCTTTACACTATTATGGGTTGAATCTCCCTTATCTGAAATGCTTGGGTCCAGAAGTGTTTCAGATTTCAGATTTTTTGGATTTTAGAATATTTGCATATACGTAATGAGATATCTTGGGGATAGGACCCAAGTACTGATTTTCAGCAAATTTACAGAGTTGTGCAAACATCACCACAATTCAGGTTTAAAATAGTGCCATCACCCAGAAAGTTCTGTCATGCCCATTTGGAGTGAGTCCCTGTTTCCACAGGTTGCCTCAGACAACCACTTATCCTTTTTGTCTATAGGTTTACTTTTTTTTTAAGAGACAGAGTCTCACTCTGTCACACAGGCTGAAGTGCAGTGGCATCATCATAGCTCACTGTAACCTCAAACTGGGCTTAAGCAATCCTCCTACCTCAGCTCCCAAGTAGCTGGGACTACAGATGTGCTCTGACACGCCCAGCTGATTCTTAATTTTTTGTAGAGATGGATTCTTGCTATGCTGCCCAGGCTGGTCTGGAACTCCTGGGCTCAAATGATCCTCCCACCTGGGCCTCCCAAAGTACTGGGAGTACAGGCATGAGCCGCCGCCCCCAGCCTAGGTTTGTATTTTTAAAAAAGCATTTCATATGAATGGAATTTTTTGCAGCTTTTTGTGTCTGACTTCCTTCATTTGGCGTGATGTTTTTGAGGTTCACCCATGTTGCAGGACGTATCAGTAGTTTATGCCTTTCTAACAGTTGCCAAACAGTATTTCATTAAATGGATCAAAGACATTTTGCTTATTCATTCACCATTTTATGGACATGTGGATTGTTTCCACTTTTTGGCTATTATGAATAATGGTGCAAGGAACATTTGCCAAACATTTCTTTGTTCAGACATATGTTTTCATTTCTCTTGAATAATACCAAGGAATGGAATTGATGGTATCAATTGATTTTTTGAGAAACTGCCAAACTGCTTTCCAAAGTGGTTCATCATTTTACATTCCTGTTAGTGGCATATAAGGGTTATAGTTTTGCCACGTCCTCACCAACACTTGATACTGACAGTCTGTTTAATTATAGCAATCCTAGTGTGTGGTTTTAATTTGGGTTTCCCTAATAGTTGATGATGTGCATTTTCTCATGTGCTTATCAGCCATTCATATATCTCCTTTGGTAAAATGTCTATTCACATCTTTTACTCATTTTTAAGTTGGGTTGTTTGTCTTATTATTAAGTTGTAAGAGGTCTTTATATATTCTAGATATAAGTCTTTTATTGGATATATGATTTGTAAATATTTTCACCCAGTCTGCACATTGTTCCTTTTTTTTTTTTTTGAGGCACAGGGAGACTCTGTTGTCGCCCAGGCTGGAGTGCAGCGGCGTCATCACAGCTCACTGCAGCCTCAAATTCCGGGGCTCTAGTGATCCTCCTACCTCAGCCTCCCAAGTAGCTGGGACTACAGCCATGTGCCACCATGCCCGGCTAATTTTTTCTATTTTTAGTAGCGATGGGGTCTCTACTACAGGAATCTACAGGAATGAGTGTCAGATTTTGTCAAATGTTTTTACTTTGTCTATTGAGAAGATCATGAGGGTTTTGTCCTTTATTTTATTGATATGGTGTATTACATCAATTTATTTTCAGATGTTAAAGCAACCTTGCATTTCAGGGACAAATCTCACTTGGTCATGGCATATAATCCTTTTTATATGTTGTTTTTTTCAGTTTCTAATATTTTTGTCAAGGACTTTCACATCCATATTTATGAAGGGTGTTGGGTCTGAAGTTTTGATTTCTTGTGATGCCTTTGCCTGGCTTTGGTATCAGGATAACTGTATCAGTTTCTATTGATGCTATAACAAATTACCACAAACTTAGTGGCCTAAGACAACACAAATTTATTATCTTATAGTTCTGTAGGTCAGAAGTCCAAATTGGGCCAGAGTAGGCTAAAATCAAGGTATTGGCGTGACTGCGTTTCTTCCTGAAGGCCACAGGGAGAGTTTGTCCTCTTGGCCTTCCCAGCTTCAAGAGGCTGCTGCCCCTGGCACCAGTGTCAGGACCTGGGGACTGCGTCCTCCGACAGCTCCCTCTAACTACAGCCACAAGAGGTTTCTGCCCTTAAGGGCTCATGTGACTAGACTGGTCCACTGGATGGTACAGGGTAACTCCCCCATCTCGAAGTTAACACTCTGTGTTTTTTTTTTTTTTTTTTTTGAGACAGTGTCTTGCTGGGTCACCCAGGCTGGAGCGCAGTGGCGCACTGTAGCTCACCGCAGCCTCCTGCGTAGCTGGGACCACATGCGCAAGTTTACTGATTCTTTCTTCTGACTTTTCAAATCTGCTGTTGAGCTCCTCTAGGGGATTCCTCATTTCGGTTATTGTGCTTTTAAACTCCAAACTTTCCATTTGGGGGTTACTTTTTTTTTTTTGGTCTTCCAGTTCTTTATTATAAAAAACTATTGTTCATGACCAGCCTGAGCAACAGTGAGACCTGTCTCTACGAAAAATTAGCCAGGTGTGGTGGTGCACCTGTAGTCCCAGCTACTCGGGAGGCTGAGGCAGGAGGATTGCTTGAGCCCAGGAGTTGGAGGCTGCAGTGAGCTGTGATGACGCCACTGCACTCTACCCGGGGTGACCAAACAAGAATCTGTCTCTGGAAAAACAAAAAACAAAAAAACCCAACCCAAAAAACCAAAAAACCAACAAAACAAAAAACCCCTATTGTTTTCTATCTTGAAAGTTTTAGAGCCAGTGCGTCTTCTCTTTCTGGAAAATTGAAACATTTTGCAGACAGAATGGACAGTGGTGGAGACCACAAGAATATTTTGAAGATCTGAAAGGAAAAGCATCACATCTGTCTCTGGAAACATCAGTGGCTGAGATGAAGGAATACATAGCAAAGTTTTCTTTAGCACGTCAGACTTGGGACCAGTTCTTGTTTCACCAACAAAATGAGTGCATATTATCATATGACAAGAAGATTAACTAAGGTCAAAATTACTGAAGTTGAACTGGAAATTATAATATACCTTGGTTTTTCCCAGAATGAAGTTCTTAAAACAAAATCTGACTCCCAGAAAATGTTACAGGACCAGGACAGGCCTTTGTGTGCAGCTGATGGTGGATGAGCCACAAGGAGAGCAAACCTCCTCAGGCCTCTGTGGACGCAGGAACTCCCGAAGGTGTCCGTACAGCTCGGGAAGGGAGGCACACACCAGTTAGCTGCCTCTCAAGCGCTGAAACTGCTCAAGCTTCAGCTGCAAAGCTCCCCCTCCACGCAGTGCTCTGGACCTTGTCAGTGACCCCTGGCAGCTTCTCCGCCTCCCGGCGGGGCAGAGGAGAGAGGCAGAGGCAGACTGCCTGGGGTGCTGAGCTGGCGATTTCAGCCCTTTTGCCTTTGAGGGTGGCTGTAGAGCACTTTGTCTTTTTTCTTAAAGTGATAGAACATATGTATCCAAAAGAACATTATGTAGACACTTTTCCCAGGAATGTGCACAATGCTCGAAGCTTCTTTTTTAGAACAACGCTGAGTTCTGGTCATAAAAGGAAGGAGACTGATTTCCTAGTGTGGCTCCAAAGGGCAATTTTCGGTAGAAGAGTTTCACTGCTGTTTGCATCACTGGGATATGTGTATCTACAAGATGTACAAATCAAAGGAAATACCACTAATTCTCTACGTACCAATGTTTATTGTGTGTTTCAGCTTTAAATAGTGAGTTGACGTTCTAAATCCTGGAGGTTTAGGTCAGGAAGGGGCTAAGTACCCTTTCTCTGTATTTGTTAATAATCTGCATGACAAAATTGAACATCGATAAAAAACTATTTTAAATTGAGATATAATCTCATGTAAATTGAGATATAACTCACGTGCCATACAGTTCACTGACTTAAAGTATACAGTTGAGTGGTTTTTAGTATATTCACAGAGTTGTACGACCCTTACCACAATCTTGTTTTAGAAAGAAACCCTGGGCCCATTAGCAGTCACTCTCTGTTCTTCCTCCCAGCCCCTGGCAATTCACATAACTGGAATCATACAATATTTGTCCTTTCCTGCCTGGCTTCTTTCACTTAGCGTGATGTTTTCACGGTTAATCCGGCTGTAACGTGTGCGAATTTGGGCTGAATAGCCCATTGTATGTATAGACCACATTCACTTATCCTTTCATCAGGTGATGGGCATTTGGGTTGTTTCTACTTTTTGGCCGTTACGAATAATGTTGCTGTGAACTTTTGCATACCATTTTTTTGTGTGAACATATGCTTTCGTTTTTCTTGGGTACAAGCGTGGGCTTGAAATTGCTGGGTTACATGGAAACTCTATTTTTAACATTTTAAGGAACTGTCAACCTGTTTTTTAAAGCATTCCTGATTTCTTAAAAAAAATTTCTATTGATATTCTCTACTTGATATGTCCTTTTCATCATACTTTCCTTTAATTCTTTTTACACAGTTTCCTTTAAGTCTTTGAATATATTTATAATAATTGCTTTGAAGTCTTTGTCTGTTAAGTCCAACATCTGGGCCCCCCAGAAAAATTTTTATTGACAGTTCCCCTACCCCTGCTGTATGTGAGTGACACTCTCCTGTTTGTTTGCAGGTCTGATAATTTTTTTATTGAAAACTGGATATTTTAGATAATATATTATAGCAACTCTGGCTGGCAATGGGGCTTTTCCAGGTCACCCCAGAGAAAGTCAGCCCCAGCAGCAGAGCTGCCAGCGCCCCGGGTCTGCCCCGAGTGGGTGCAACCTCTGTGCGACAGGACAGCCCGAGCAAGCGAGCCGCGGGCTCCTTACCTTCCTCCCTCACAGTCAGTAGTTTCCCTTCTTTTCTTTTTCTCTTTTAAAAAGAGTGAACCACACGTCAATTTTTTGGCATTGTCAATCTATCAGCAAGACAGGTATTTGATTTTTCTGTGAAGCGAGATCACTTCCAGTCTGCTATAAGGCACCTTACACACCTTTGCCTTGAAAACGTAGCATTCCAAGCTTGAATCAGGTGGATTTTTTTTTCACTTTCACAATGTCTTTTCTTTCTTTCTTTCTTTCCTTTTTTTTTAATGGAGACAGGGTCTTTTGTTCTGTCGCCCAGGCTGGAGCACACCGCAGCCTCCAACTCCTGGGCTCAGCGATCCTCCTGCCTCGGCCTCCCGCAGTGCTGGGACTGCAGGCGCCACCGCATGGCCGCTGTCACAATTGCTATGCTGCTTCCTGGAGTCTTCTGGGCATTTGCTTTGAATTCTATCTTTAGGGCATCTCTCATCGCTTTTGCACAGATCTGAGAGTATCGAATGCCGCTGAGTTCAGCCTGTCACCAGCACACCACCATGGTGCCACGCAGGGGGTGTCTTGGGCAGCATGGCGAAAGCACAGCCCCTCAGTGTTTCTTGCTTTATGATGCCTTTGGCCAATTCAGGAGAAAGGATTTTCTGAGCTCTTCAGTCTGCCATCCTGGGAGTCTCGCCACTTCTGCTTTAGTTTTTATGAAGTTACTGAATTTCACATTAAGGGGACCCTCCAGTATGTTTTGTTTTGTGTCTGGCTTCTTTGATCAACATTGTATTTGGAGATTCATCCCTGATGGAGCACATAGCTGTAGTTTCCATTTTCCTTACTGCAAATATTTCCTTTTAAGAATCTATCACATTTTATTTGTCCATTCTATTGATAGATACTTGGTTTGTTCTCATTATTTTTGCTGTAGTGAGTGTCACTGCCCTAAATATCTTTGCACATGTCTCTTTGTGCACAGGTACATACAGAACAATTTGAGTGTTATTGTGGGCTGATCTGTGTCCCCTCAAATTCATATTTTGAAGCCCTAACTCTCAGTACCTCAGAGTGTGACCTTATTTGGAGAAAAGAACCTCATAGGGATAATCATGCTAAAATGAGGACTTTGGACTAGGATCCAATATGACTGGTGTCCTTATAAGAAGAGAAAATTTGGACACAGAGACACACAGTTATATAGTTATATGCCATGTAACGAGGTTTCATTCAACACCAGACTGCATGTACAACAATGGTTCCATAAGGTTATAATACCATATTTTTACCATAACTTTTCTATGTTTAAGTACACAAATACTTAGCATTGTGTTGCAGTTGCCTGCAGTATTCAGCACAGTCACATGCTGTACAGGTTTTTAGCCCAGGAGCAACTGGCTACAGCATATAGCTTAGGTGTGTATAGGCTACACCATCTAGATTTGTGTACGTGTGCTCTATGATGTTTGCACAGTGATGAAATCACCCAAGTGCATTCTCAGAATGTACCCCATTGTTGAGTGAAGTGTGACTATGCATAGCAGGAAGATGACATGAAGACACAGGGAGAAGACAGTCATCTACAAGCCATCTACAGACTTCTGGCCTCCAGAACTGTGAGAAGTTTCCGTTGTTTAAGCCCCCCACTTTGTAGTACTTTGTTATGGCAGCCCTAGCAAACTAGTACAGGAATGTACCTGGGAGTGGAATTCTGGGTCTAGCTCCATCGTCAGTGGTGTTCCCTGTTTCCCAAAGTGGCTGCCCCAGTTCAGCTCCCCACTCCGGCGCTGCAGGAAACCCTTTCTCCACAAACTCACCGACGCTTGTTCTTGTCACTGGGATTTGAATTTGCATTTCCTGGATTAATTTTTGTGACGTGACTGTTCGCATCTCTTGCCCATTCTGAAGTGGGTTTTCTTCTGGGTGATTTGTAGCTGCGCTTTATGAATTCCGGGTACGGGTCTTCTGCTGGTCACGTGTGCTGAGAACACCCTCTCCACCTGTGCCCTGCTCTGCTCTGTCCTGATGGCATCTGGTGATGAACAGAAAATCTCAATTTTAATGTTTTCGTGTGTATTTGTCTTTTCCTTTATGTTTCTTTCTTCTGGTGTTCTAATTAAGAAATCATTTCTTACCTCCAGGGCATAAAGATATGATTCCATATTGTGTTCTCCAAAGTTAACTGTTTGGCACATTTAGGTCTACAGTCCCTCTGGGATTGATTTTTGTGTATGACGTGACCTCAGGGTCAAATTTTATTTTATTTTCTATGTGTGTCTCCAGATGTCCTCTGATCCAATGCTGCCTTTCCCATCAGCCCAATACCATGTGCATGTGAGTCTCTTTCCAGACTGTGATAAACTCACCGGTCTGTGTGTCTGCCTTGTGCCACACTGCCTGGTGTCCTGCTCAGCAAGAGCTCCTTGTTCTTTTTGCCTGTACTTGGCTGTTTACGTTTTCTTTTCTTTCTTCCTTTCTTCCTTTCTTTCTTTCTTTCTATAAAGGCAATTCTGGCGATTTTGCTCTCTCACCCAGGCTAGAGGGCAGTGGCATGAACATAGCTCACTGCAGCCTCCAACTCCTGGCCGCCACGCCTGGCTAATTTTTAAAATTTTTTGTAGAGACAGGGTCTTGCTATGTTGCCCAGGCTGGTCTCGAACTCTTGACCTCAAGTGATCCTCCTGACTCGGCCTCCCAAAGCACTGGGATTACAGGCTGAGCCACTGTGCCTGACTTGTTATATTTATTCTATACTGTATTTGTTGGGCCTGCTCGGGGTGGGAACTTGGAAAATATGTATGGAATGGAATGGGGTAGATGAAGAGCTCAGATAAGGACAGTGGCAGGTAAAACAATAGTCACAGGGATCTGGAGAGGCCTGAGGTTGTAAAAATAACTCCAACCACAAACGGACCAGCAGGCACGGAGGGCTGTTTAAGAGAAGACTCCCCCTTCCCAAACCTTTACCCCTATCCTCTGTAAAACCCAGCACTCTCCCCTCCTCCCGGCAGACGCTCTTTTCAGCCTCCACCCGCCTGCATCCAGGTGCCCAAAATAAATGGTGTTTTGCTGTATCTCAGGCTTGAGTGTCTTCCTCTTGGCTCCGACCTAACAGTATTCTTATAATAAAGCAAGCTAGCGAAAAGAAAATGCTATTAAGAAAATTACAAGGAAGAGAAAATATATTTACTACTCATTAAGTGGACGTGGATCACCATAAAGGTCTTCATCCTCGTCATCTTCACGTTGAGAGGGCTGAGGAGGAGGAAGAGGAGGGTTTGTCTTGCTGTCTCAGGGGTGGCAGAAGCAGAAGAAAATCCATGTGTAAATGGACCTGCATAGTTCAAACCGTGTACTCATGAATGCATATAATGATCTGCTATTGTTACTTAAACACTTGATGACCATTATTTTCTAATATGTTTAATTATTTTTCAAAAACTTTTACAGCCAAGGAAATTCAGTGTTAAAAAAAAACCCACAAAAAATATTGTGGACTATAGTGTATTGTGTGATGCGCCACTCTTTGTTGCTGTTTCTTAAATGGAAGTATGATTGACACATAGTGAAACACCGGATCTTCACCTGGGGCCCACATCTCTGTCAAGGTAGAGGACCTTCTCATCACCTCGGAAAGATTCCTCAGGCTCCTCCACCACCCCATGCCAAGGAAACCACTTTCCATCATAGCCTAGTTCGCCTGCTGCAGAAATGGGATCATGTGACGTGCAGCTGATGCCTGCTTCCTTTGCTGAGCGTGCTGGTTTTGAAGTTCATACGTATTGTTGCAAGTATCAATGGCTTGTTCTTTTTTATGGTTCTATGAATATCCTACAATTTTTAAATTTATGAGTCGGATATTCGGATTGTTTCCAGTTTTGGACTATAGAGAATATAGCTTCTATGGATGTATATATTTTGTGTACACATGTTTTTATTTCTTTTGGGCAGATATCTAGGAGTAGAATTCCTGGGCCAAAGGGTAGGTGAATGTATAAACCCCACCCCACTGCCAATGTATAAGAGATCTGGTTCTTGCACTCTTACCAACACTGGATATTATCTGTCTTCTTAATTTTAGCCAAGTTAGTGGCATGTAGTGGCTATT
The DNA here is from genome assembly GCA_023783475.1 of Daubentonia madagascariensis. Lineage (NCBI taxonomy): Eukaryota > Metazoa > Chordata > Mammalia > Primates > Daubentoniidae > Daubentonia > Daubentonia madagascariensis. The sequence continues at coordinate 496,324 of JAKFHU010000226.1, forward strand.
AAATTTAGTTTCAATTTGCATTTCCCTTATGACTGTTGATGCTGAACGCCTTTTCATGTGCTTATTGGATAGTTGTATTGTGTGTGCATGTGGGGGGGTGTGTGTGTGAAGTGTCTATTCAAGTTTTGCCCATTTTAAAAATTTTGGGTTTGTCTTTTTGTTTTGAAGTAGCAGAAATTCTTTATATAGTCTGGATACAAACCCTTTCTTGCATACATGTGTTGCAAATATATTTCCCAGTGTGCTGCTTACATTTATGATATCTGCTGTGTCTTCGCTAAGAAATATGCCTACCCTGAAATCATGAAGATATTCTTTTAGGTTTTCCTATGGCAATTTTATCATTATAACATCTTCATTTGGGTCTATAGTCCATCTTGAATTGATTTTGTGTATGGTGTGAGGCAAGGGTCAAGGTCCATAAGGATAAATGTTGTTCAGGCACCATTTGTTGAAGAGATTTTCCTTACTTCTTTGAATTTCACGGGCACACTTGCTGGAAATAGCTTAATAGTGTGTGTGTGGCCACTTTTGGATTCTCATCTACCCCACTGACCTGTGGCCTCTCCTGTTCCCCAACTCCACACTGTCTCAATTATTGCAGTAAGTCTTGCAGTTGGGAAAGGTAAACCCTCCAACTTTGTTCTTTATTTTCAAGATTATTTTGTCCATTCTTTGTCATTTGTCTTTCCAAATGAATTTTTAAAATCATCTTGCCAATTTCCACAAAAAAGCCTGCTGGGATTGTGACTATGGTCACATTGATCTGCAGATGAACTTGGAGCACTGACATCTTAACAATGCCAGTCTTCCAGACAATGAACACGGTATGTCTTGCCTTTCATTTAGATCTTTAAAGATTTCTCCTAGTTCTGTAGTTTTCACTGGAGAGGTCTTACACATCTTTCATTAAATTTATTATGAAGTATTTTATGTTTTGCCACGATATTGTAATGGTATTTTATTTTATTTTAATTTTTAATTTAATTTAATTTTTTTTAGAGACAGGATCTCGCTCTGGCAGCCCTGGAGCTCACTGCAGCCCTGAACTCCTGAACTCTAATGATCTTCCTGCCTCAACCTCCTAAGTAGCTGGGACGACAGGCACCCGTCACCACGCCTGGCTAATTTTTTGTATTCTTTGTAGAGACAGGGTCTCACTATGTTGCTCAGGCTGGTCTCCAACTCCTGGGGTTCAAGCAATCCTCCCTCCTTGGCCTCCCAAAATGTTGGGATTACAGGTGTGAGCCATGATGCCCAGCCAGTAATGGTATTTTAAAAGTTTCATTTTCTAAATGCTAATTGATAGGATATGGAAACACAATCAATTTTTGCCCATTGACTTTGCAACCTACAAGGCTGCTGCTAAATTCACACATCCATCCTAGTGAAGTAGCTGGGCACACAGCTCACACCTCTTTTCTCTGGCGAAGCAGAGGCTGCAGGCTTGAGATCCTAGCACAGCTCCTGGGTGATGCTGGTTTTGCAGACAGTCTGAAGTCTGATTTCTAGTCCTTAGGGCTCAGTGCCCGGGAGAAGGGGATGGATGGATTGCCACAGAACACAGCTGGGCCCGTGATGGGAACACAAAGGCCAGGCCTGTGCCACATTCCCCAGGGTTCTATGAGGGTGTCCTTGTGACATCAGCTCCTTTATTGAGAATGATGCGTTTGTCGACTGAAAAACTATCTTGTGTTTTGTGTGGTACCAGCCAGATTTTGCTAGTGGAAGAAAAAAAAGACCTAACCTTCAAGAAGTTCCTGAAACACACAACATGGACAGATCTCAACAGTGTTGTGCCAAGTGTCAGAAGCAGGAAAAACAAAACATACCACGTGAATCCTTTTATATAAAGTTCTAGAACGGTCACAGGGGATCCATGGTGGCGGGGCTCCGTCAGCAGGGGTCTGGGTGGGAGGGATGGACGGAGCTTCGGCATGGGAGAACTTCTTGGGGTGATGGAAATGTTCTATAACTTGGTTGAGGTGTTGGTTACATGGGCGTAAACATCGATCAAAACTTATCACATTTGAGGTGGCTGCATTTTATTGCGTGTCAATTAAACCACAGTAAGGTTGATTTTTAGGAATACGAATGACAAACCTAACGATTTTCTTTCAGTCTTGATTAAAATGGAAACAGCCCATAAAGAGAAACCACGGGAAGGCCTGAGAAAGATTTTGTTGACAACGCCACCTTGAGAATTCAAAGTGCTGGTTACTTTCCTCCAAGAAAAGCCAGAGGGAGGTTCAGATGAAGGGACCGCGCGGTGCCCACGGGAGAACCGGGAGCAGGGACCCCACAGGGCGAAGCGTGATTAGATCTGTAGACGCGTCTGCTCTTGCCGCTCTACAAGGAGTAGACGCTGCCCGAGGTGCTTCCTGGGCTTTCAGGTCAAAATTTTTAGTTTAATTTCCTGATGGCCACATAAGCTTGTGGGACATTGTCTTGCCCAGCTAATCTACAAAATAATGTTTATTTGTGACTGAACTGTGTGTGCTTTTGTCTGTCAGAAAATGCCAGAAACTTGCATCTCATTTTTCTCCCTGGAGGCTGTGCAGGTACCAAGTGCCAGCTGTAGGGGACACAGACCGAGCATGAGGCTTGCTCTCCTCCATGCTTAGCTCCCACTTTTCTTTGTGTTCAGCCCATTGCCGAACAGTTTTAATTCTTAGAAAGTTCTTCAGTGGAAATATCCAAACCCAGAGAGCTGAGTACATTCTCAGCAGGGAAGAGCAAGCCAGCGCACAGAACACAGGCCGTGCTTTGCATGGTTTGGGAATTTTGGCAGCCGTCCACGCAGGGGAGGCACAGCCTCCTACCCACCCACTACCCTCCACCAAATCCACAGCCCTTTTTCCTCGATTGCCCCATATTAAGCTGGGGACATAGCACAGAATAAAGACTATGTGTCCCAGTCTCCCTCGCAGCGAGGTTTGTCATATTACTAGATTCTAGCCCAGGGGATATCACATAGCAAATGTGGCAAAAACAACTTCTAGGAAGTGTCCTTGAAGGAGAGAGCCCAAGTCTCCTTTCTACTGGCTGGAATATAGACCTGATGGCTGGGTCTGGGCTGCCATCTTGAGCCATGTGAATGAAAGGCCCACCCATGAAGTCTGAGGAGCCTGGACCCTAATGTCACATGCCATCCCTGGACCACCCTACCCCAATTTCTCTGGGAGTGAGAAATGCAACTTTGTCTTGTTGATACCACTACTGTTTTGAACTTTACCATATCTCTTCGGAAAGTTTATGGGACATTTTGGGCTTGGTTCCTCTGGGGGTTCTTGTCCACAGATGGCACTGGGCACCAAAAGGAGGCTCACAGACCTGCAGAGATGAGTTTTATCCATTGGGGGAAACACATGCTGAGTGTAAACCAGGTCTCCAGGCTCCATCTCTGTGCAGGAAAAAGAGTTTGAACAAAGAGCTCTCTCTTCTTGCGCATGTCTGGCGTGGCCATTTCCATAGGAATGGAGGGGGGTGGGCAGATTTAGAAAGTCTGCAATTCCAGCACCAGCCACCCGTGGACCACTGGTGCTTTGTCTACCCCTGGCCCTCTATGTCGATGCTCCAGTAGCACCCCGTGACCCCTCTCAGTGGTCCTGAGGGAGGTGGTCTGTGTCTTGCCTGTCTGAAGTATGACATGTGGGAGCCATGTCCAAAGGGCCCCGATGGACACTGTGTTCCGCTGACCATCCACTCTCTGAGGTCCCAGGGCCCTGGAATGGCCTTCCCTTCCCATTTGATCACGTGGACAACAGCACACTATTGCCAATTTTGAGGACTGTGCAGGGGTCACTTCTCCAGGCCCTGGTTTGGGTGTCCTTCTGGGGACTGTAGAATCCAGGAGCAGCTAAGGTGTGCACACACCTGCTTCTTCCTCTGGCACATGCAGAAGGTGGGGCTGGCTGTGCCCCAGAGCACTCCCTGCAGGGCAGCAGGAGTGTGGCTGTCACTGGCCACCTGGCAGCACAGCCTGTGCCACCTGGGCCTCCCCACCAGCCCTTCCACCAAGTGCCCCCACCTTCCAGCCCATTTGCCCACCCCTAGGCTTAAATGGGAAGGGTTCCAACTGCAGCAACACTGCTGGGGTTTCCTCCAGAGTTACTTCCTTAGACCTGGGTGGATTCCGAACTATTCTCCTTTCTGATTTCTCCCTCTGGGCATCTTTTTTCCCTAATCACTAGATCACCAGGGATGCATCTTACTTCTTTACCCGGTCCTTTACTCGCAAGGAAGCCAGCCCTGCGCTCAGAGGTGGCCTCGCAGGTCCTTGCTGCCTCTGGCTTCCCCCCCCCCCCCCCCCCCCCCCCCCCGCCACTCCCGTCTGGATTTGCTTTCTGTCCCCTCCCCCGCCCCGTGGTGGCTCCAGGCCTGGCGCAGGCTCCTCGCGGCCCGGCCCGCCGCGGCCCCCACCACTTGCTCGTGAAGACCTCTCCCCGCTGCATCTCCAAATGCCCACTTGCCGCCCACTTCCCACGGGAGGAGGGCTGGGGTCCAGGGTGGCCGGGGCCCCGCGAGGGTGGTGCGTAACGTTGGCCGGAGGACGTGGGTCCGCAGCTGTCTCCAGCAGGGCCGGGTGGGCGGGGGCTCCTCGCGCGCGACCCGCCGGCCCACGCACGGGAAAGCGCGCCGGGCCCAAGGGCGCAGCGCGGCCTGCGGCCACAGGGCGGCAGCACAGCCGCACCGCCGGGTCCGCGCCCCCGAGGCGGACTCCCGGGCCGCGCGCGGTGAGCGAGCCCCGCGCCTGTCGACTCTGCCCGCAGCCCCAGCGGTCGGAGGCGCCCTCCTGCTCCTGGGGGAGGATTCCCGGCCGCGGGCGGGGGGGGAGGTCGCCAGAGTCTGGGCAGGGCCCGGGGCTCGGGCCGAGGGCGTCCGGGACCCTGAAAGCCAGGCTCGCGCGCCCCCGGCCCCCACCCATCCGGCCTGGACCCAGCGCGGCAGGGAGCCCCGGACGCGCCCCTCCTCTGTCCCCTCCGGCTCCTGCGCGCGGGCTGGGAGGGTCCCCGCCCCCTCCCCGTCTCGCCGGGGCCCGGGGTCCTCAGACGCCGCCTGGAAGGTGGGGCTCCCGTCCCTGGCCCCCAACGCGTCCAACCACGCAGGCCGGGGCCGGGCGGGGGTGTCTGGCGTCCGCCTCCGCTCCGACCTCCCGCCCACCCGCGCGGGGCGCGCTCGAGCCCCACACGCTGCGGCGTCTGGGCGGCGGGGCGGGGTCCTCCGGAACCGACCCCAGAGCAGACGACAGCTGGTCGCTGCCCCTCACACCACGCCGGGGAGTGGGTGCGGGCGCTCCGAGCCCAGGGCGGGGGCAGCCTCGCCCTCGCGGCCTCAGGCGCTCCCCGGGTGCGCAGGCGGCCCCCTCCCGGCCCCGCCTGGCGCGGTCGGGCTCCCAGTGGCCCCGGCTGGTTTTGAATGCAAAGATGGGGCTCTGTGGGCACCCGCCCCCCACCCCTGGCGTGCCCCCCTCTGCGCAGCTCCCTCCCCGCGGCCTCCCCTGCCCGCCGCCCCCCGCCCTCATTAGCATAGCAGCTGCTCGCCGAGCCGGACTGCGCGGAGGAAAGGGCAGAGGCCTCGGGAATGAATGGGGCCACGGCTTTGGAGGGGGCGAGAGAAGAAAGACCGACAGACGGACGCGCCGAGGGACGGTCGGAAGGACAGCCAAGCAGAAGAAAGCGCTGGATGGCGGGAGGGGGCGGGGGGGGGCAGCGGGCCGGGCCGGTGGAGGCGGAGCGTGTGGGAGGTGGGGGGAGGGCGGCCTCCCGGGGACCCCCAAGCCGCAGGAGGGTCTGCGCTGATGGCCCTGGAAGGAGCAGTTGCAGAGGTTCCCAGACCTTCGACAGCCGCCTCCTAAGGCCTGCACCCTCCCATTCCGGCCTCAGGTTTTGTTCCCTAGCTGTGCGGGGGTGCGGACCTACTTTCCTGGCCTTGAAGGCCCAGGTGGATGCCCGCCTCTTCCCCACAGTTTCCGCCGGGCTTCAGGAGGCAGCTGGCCTCCCTGGAGGTCAGAGGGGGGTCTGTGCAGCGCGTTCTTGTGTGCAGGCCCTTCTGTCCTTCCCTGTGCTGGGCTACAGGCCTCTGGGGGACAGACCCCAGCAGGCAACACCTTCCTTTTCTTCTCTGCGCCTCGTCTTCTGGCTTCCAAATCCTGCCTTCCCTCCTCTGGGCGGCTGTGTCCTGGCTCCCTCGCTTGCTGGCTTTGGACAGTTCTTTCTAGCTGACCATCCTCCTGCATTTCCTGATCTCGGTGGCATCCGTCCGTTCCAACAGTAAATGCTTCCTGCGTCCAGCCAAGGTCAGATCAGAGAGACAGGCAGTTGGACAGGAGCCCAGCAACCTCCTGGCAAGGAAGTGGGGCAGGTCCTGACCTTGCCTGGTCTGTCTCCTTTCTCTCAGGGGTTCCCAGTGGCCCAGCCCCCTGCCTGCGGCTCCTTCCACCCTGGGTCTCTTCTGTGTTTCCTGGCTGGGACCCTCACTTGGCTCCCAGCGCACAGCTACAGACCTGGGAGGCAGGGCAGAGCGTGCAGGCTGGGTCACCTATGCCTTATTTCTCACCCTGGCCACAAAGGGGCCTGCATGGGGAGGAGTGGTGGGAACCCCCCCCCAGCAACCCCATTGGCCAATATCTGCCAATACTTGCTAATACCCACCACAGTGAGCAATTTGCTGCACACACAGCTCCTGGAGGAAGAGCTTGCACAGGCCGCTGGACTTGAGGGACATGGGCTCTGCAACATAGCGGCTCTGACCTTGCCATATCCAGAGAGCAGGGCCTTCCTCCTCTTCCCTTGCACAAGGGCATGCATATGGCCATTCTTGGCCTACACTTGCTCAGCCAGCTTCCTGCTCCACGGAGTTGTTCCTTCTAGGAATATGCTGCTCAGGGTCTCCCCCAAGGACAAGATTGTGGGCCTTGCTCAGTGTCCCCAGACTGTCCTCATCTCTGGACTGCTGGGCCCTCCTAGCTGGGATTTCCTGTATAACTCCAACCCCACGAGGTGGCAGAGCAATGGTGGCTTCAGAGTGTGTGTCTGCCTGCCTCCTAGGGTTCTGCCTGGTGAAGAAGAGAGGCTATGTGTCCTTGGCCACACCTCAGTCCTTCACCAGACGGGCTTGTCAGTGCACACAACACTTGGGGACAAAGAGCAGCTACCACCAGTGAGGCCACCTGGCTAGGTTTCCTTTTGTTCACACTGGAGAGAAAACTGTTTCCCCAGAGAGCAGCACAAGGCCTTTCTCCATCGAATGTGTCCCTCCGAAGAGAGAACTTAGGGGAGCTGTAAATCGTCTCCACAGTGGGAGAACATCAAGGATACTGCAGGGGCAGCCACTGACTGGCACCTCACTCACCTGTAGGCTAATACCAAGAACAAATGCACCTTTGGTTTTTCAGTGCTTGGGTAGGAAATGGAGGTGTGGCCAGCACACCCTGGGCGGCCTGGATAATGCCTTGGCCTGACTTATTCTCCAGATGCCCCAATAATGTCCAAATTTCTATAGCCACTCTCCTTTCATGGGGTGGGGTGGGGGGGCTCCTGGAGCTGGCCCAAGGCAGGACCTTGCAAGGCCTGCTTTGGGGGGCTGGGCACAGTCTTCCCAGTCTCCTACCCCAATTTCTGTGGGACAGGAAATGCCTGGTTAACCCACTGAAGATGTGTCTGGAAAACTGTCAAGGGTAGAACAGGGAGGAGATGCAAAGTAGGAACATGAAAAGCATGGGGTGGGCGTGGGGCTTCTATTTGGGAAGGGCAATACTTGCATAGGACAGAGTTTAGGTGCTGATGGCCCTGGGCACACTGCAGCATTATGGGAAGTTCTTACATTGTAACTCAGTCTGCCCTTGTCCAAGTTCTCTTTGCCCGCTGCTATTGCTAGGGGCAGGCGTCCTCCCCAGCACCTCCCATGCAGGGCCCTAGGGCCCCGAGGGCATTTCAGGAGTGGGCCACACATCTCTGCTCCTTTCTCTTAGGTACCAGAAACAGACACCCTGCTCTGCGCTCTCTCCTGGCGCAAGTGGGAACACTCAAGTCTAGCTCAGGGCCTGTGCTGGCCTCCAGAGCTCTCATACACCTCCAGGGGCCTTTTGCTTCTCAGGAGTGAGCAACTATGGTTTCCCCCAAATTTAAAAGATACACCTTCTGTGCAGCAGTAGGTGGTGCTCCATCCAGCATGAACCTACAGCAGCATGGGGGACATGGGAGAGGAACCTGGTCCCTCAAGGACTTCAGTGTCTCAGGCTGGGTGGGTGGTGGGAAGAGCTTCAAGCAGGACTTTCCACTTGGAGATCTCAGCTGCTTTGCCAGAGAGTGGAGAAAAAAGGCTATGACACCAGCTCTGGGTGTGCTGGAGGAGGTGGCCGGGGCTCCCAAGTGGCTGGAACGGGGCAGCCCTAGGTCCTCACAAGTCCTGTACACAGCCGAGTTGGATTTGGCAGTTGCATGGGGCTGGGAGCCAGTTTACCCAGCTCTGTCTCCAGGTGAACATAAGCCCAGCATTGTGTAGACATTACCTACAAACAGCGTGTTGCAGCCTCATCCCCAAAGGGGTGTTCTACAACTCATGCCAAGACCAAGGACCAAAAAACTTTTTTAATATAAAAAGATCAATGAAAAATTTATTTATAAATTTTTCATGCTGGGCTACAAGTCTATATCGTACACTCAGGAATGTGCTGCACAGACTTTATCCAGTTAGAAGTGATCATACCGTGACCCATACACAGCTTTGATATAAGCCTAGAAAGTCTTAACATTAATTAACATAATTAAAAACATATTTGCATCTAGGAAAAATATACAGAAGAACTCCTTTTGGAGTAATCTGTGCCTCAGTTTCAATGTCTGCTTGTTTCACTGACATTATCAATATATTCTTCTCACACAGTTTTACAAAAAGCCACAGATGACTGCGAGTATGACCAGCCACGCACAAAGGGCCTCCACCCACCTGTGTCCTCAAGTGCTCCCCATTTTTGCACGAAGGGTCAGCAGCACTTCTACGAAGGGGAAACCTCATTTAAATTTGAATAATTCAGCCTCCCTTTTATTTCTCAGGATCAAAACAACAAGGGGTGTGGGATTGCATAGAAAATTGGAACCACAGAAACCAGGAAGGGCGCCTTTCAGGACAGAAAGTGACACAGGAGACCAGGTCTCCGCGCGGCCCCTCCCCCACAGAAGACTTTCGGAAGTCCTCTAAGCCCCGGGAGGCTGAAGAGGGTCAAACGGTCCTTCAGTTCACTCAGCAATTAGCACAGGAGATTCACAGTCTTACAGGTATTTTATAAAAATATAAATATGGGTACACTCTGTTGCCTTCACAACGCTGGATACAACGCCCTTTAAAATTGGGTTTATAACCAAGATTCAAAAAATACACCTAAAACTTGGCTTAAAATATGTTAATATTTCATATTCTGTCATAAATGTTATGACATTTAATTGTGGCAAATCCATTTACTTTTTAAAAAAGTGTGCAACAGACTGTTAACTATGATAGAACGCACTAGAAAAGGTAACGTCCCCTCATCCCCGTGGGGCTTCCAAGCTCCCGCAGAAACTTTGCAAAGCCCAGCAGGTTTGGGGGATGGTGGCCTCTCACAGGACCGGGGCGGGGGGCAGGGGGCCCTGGGGCTTCCAAAACTCCAGCGGAATAGGAGCGGGGGAGAGACCTGGGGGGAGAGGGGGATGGGGAGAGGACCGCGAGCGGGATGGGTCAGGGAGAGGGACCGCACGGGAAAACCTTCAGGCTGGGCAGTGTTTTCAGTGCAACCAAGAAATGGTAGACTCAAGTTTTTAGTTTTAAGACTAGAAAAAAAATGCATCTTTCCCCCATAACCACATTGACCACGCACAATGTTTTCCGAACAAAAAAGACAGGCGCACAAACTTCACCCACAAATATACACACACAAGATAAATAGTTTAGAACACCAAGAGCAGTAGCGCGTCTCCTTTCTCGCGCGCAGGCGGCGGCTGCCCCTCGCGGCAGCTGGCATCTGCGCGTCCTGCGGCGGGCGGGTCCTGCAGGCGGCGGCGGGGCGTCCCGAGTCCGCCGCCCCCCCTTCACCTTCGGGAGAAAACATTTTGAGTAGAGGATCCGGTATCTCGGGATTCCGAACTTGCTAGTGGCGAGACTCAAATTTCAAACAGGGCTGGAGCCTGCGCCCCGCCCCCCCCCCGCGGGGCGGCGGGCGGGCGGGGGCCGTGGGAAGGCGCTCCGGCGTGCCCCGGCAGCCCGGGACGGCCGCGGGGAGGCGCTCGGCCGGCGGAGCTGCCGGACCCGGGGCCGCGGACGCGCGCGCCGTACTCATCGTGGCCGCGGGCGGGCGCCGAGAGCCCGGCGCGGGGCTCCTGGCTGCGCCAGCGACCCTGGCGCACACCGAGGTAGTTGGCGGGAAGGTACAGCAGAGACGACACGGACACGGGGCCGGAGTTCAGGGTCCCGGAGGGCATCACCGGCCGCTGGCCGCATACTTGGCCTTGGTGATGAGATAAAGCACGATGTCCTGGTGGCCGCCAAACGCGGCGATGTGCAGCGCACTCCAGCCGTCGCGGTTGGCCAGGCGGATGTCGGCGCCGAACTTAACCAGCAGCTTCACGAGCTCCAGGTTGCCGTCGATGACCGACTGGTGTAGCGCCGTCTGGCCCTCGGGCCCGAACGAATTCACGTTGAATTCGCAGTTGGTCATGTTCTGCAACAGCGACTGCAGCTCCTGCGTGTTACCCTTGCGCACGGCCTCCTGGAAGATGCGCTGCGTCTGGGGCGCCGAGCAGGTGGACAGCTCGGCCTGGCTCATGCTGCCGCCGGGAGCGGGCCGCGGCCCGGGCCGGGGCTCAGCGCGGGCGGCGGCTGCGGCGACGGCTGCGGCGACGGCCCCCGGCTGTCTCGGGGCGCGCCCCGGCGCATGGAGGGCGCGGCACCCCCAGGCCCCGCACGCCGCCCCTGGGCGCTCCGGGCGCTCGGGGCCGGGGGCCGCCGCCGCGGGGCCCCCGCCACATCCAGCCGCGCCCAGGTGGGCGACTGGGGCGGACACCGCGCTCGCGGGGGCCGGGCCCAGCCAGGGACTGCGGTGCCGCGCGGTCCCGGTCCCTGCTCGCTTCGGCTGCAGCTCCCACGCGCCTCACCACGCGCCGCTGAACTAGCTTGCTCGCGGTGCCTGGGCGCTTTTTACCTTCCTTATATTTGCATAACAATGGAGCGCCCGTGACGCGCGCGCCGGCGGCCCGGCGATTGGATTGCGCCCACGTGGGGGCGGGGAGTGGGCGGTGCCGGGGAGGGGCGTGTCTGGGGGCGTGCTCCGGCGGCTGCGCGTTTCGCCGCAGGGGGCGCTGGTCGCTGGCCCAGCCAGGGCGGGTTGGCGCGGCGGGGGGGCGTGGGGGGGGCGTGGGGGGGGCCAGGTGGCCACCGGGGGGTCCTAGTTCGGCTGTTGCTGCTGTCCGCACGCACCCGGGCTCTCTGCGTCTCTCTGCCGTCGTAGCGCCCTCTCCCCCTCCGACCAGCCGGAATTCCAAGCTCCCTGCGCAGCCAGACCTAGGCCCGGGCCCTGACCCTAAGCGTGTCCCCGAGGTGGACCCGAGGGCTGCCTCTCCTGGGTGGGGGTTTGCGGGCATCTCAGACCCAAGGGCCTTCGCAGAGATGTCTCTGAGGCGAGAGGCGCGCGGGGTGAGACCGGTCCAGCCCGGGCTCCAGGCGGGGGCTCACCGTCCACACAGGTGACAACTCCACCAACAGCTCAGGCGTGTGGCCGTCAGCCACGCGTGTCCTTCCCGCGCCAGGGCGGCTTCCCTGGCAGCCTGGCTCAGCCTTGTTTGCTTCCCACCGTACTGACATGGGGAGTCCCCAAGCCTGCCTCGAGGTCCTAGTCTCCTCTCCAGATGAAGCCCAGGGCTGGGGGGGTTCACAGTGGGTTGGTCAGTTGGTCATAGACCTCAGGCCCTGCCCCTACAGCCCACCCCCTTCAGCTTGGATGGGCACATACCCCGCCTGGTGAGCAGCCCCAGGTGAGGCGGCAAGGACTGCCCTGCAAGGGATTCTGAAATGACTCATTTCCAAACTGTAAAACCCATTTTTTATTGACCACTGTAACAATTGACCTCAAGGCACTAGCAGTGGGAGGCAGGGCCACTTTTCCTCATTAGGATTTTACAGTTTGCAGCTTGGCTGTGGTTGCTGGAAATTAAGGAGGAATTATTCTCAGACCCAGCAGAGCAGGAGGCGGGCACGCCAGGGCTTGAATTCCTTCTGAAGCCAGAATTCCTTCTGAAGCCAGGCCGGGAATTCCGAGCAGGCAGCTCTGCTGGGGAGACCACCCTGCCAGGCGTTGCCTGAGGATGCTCCTGCCCATGGCTGCAGGGCTCCCATGGGTGTCTGCTCCATGCTACCCACTCGAGTGTACCCCACCCTGCTCTGTGCTCTGGGAGGGGTCACAGCCAAACTGGCAGGAAAAACCAGGCAAGCCCACTCCGAGACTGGCCCTGGCTGCCTTGAGCAGGGGCATGCTCCCCTGGGTCCTCCTGAAGGCCTTGAGTGGGCAGCTCAGAGCTCACTCTGGGCTTCCTGAGGCCTGAGGTCCGGCTGGTTCTGCTCAGACCTGCTCCTTTGGGCCTCACAGGTTCTCCCAGGAGCTCTTGAGGGGGGTGTCAAGGGTTCTCCCCACCGTGCAGGTGGGAATGTTGAGGCTTATGTGGGGACACTTGCATCACAGAGTAGCCCCAAACAGAGCTGGGACAGGGGTTGTGGCGCCCAGGCCCAGGTAGGGACAACACTGCGAGTCCTGTGCAGCAGCCGTGGCTGCTACTCACTGCTACTCACTGCTACTTTCTTGCTACTCACTGCTCCCTGGTGCTGGCTGCCTCACTGAACACTGAGGAACAGGGCTGGGTGTGGAGGAGAGGGTGCCCCCAGAACACAGTCAGGAGGCAGGAGCTCCATCCTGGTCAATTGTGTTTTTTGTGCATCTGCCCAGGGTCCAGCCGTGCTAGACTGGCCGAGGTGGTGGACATGGCCAGGGGTGGGTGGAGCCCTCAGCTCTCAGCAGGCACAGGGCTATCCCCTGGAAGATAGCCCAGCCCAGGTGGGCTCAAGCCTGACCTGGAGACACTTCGGGCCAGGAGCAGAGCCTGGGAGAGTCCCGCTGACATCCGTGGTGGGCAGGCAGACAAAGGGGCCCTGTGTGAACTCACTGTGGGAACTCGAGGCCCCGCCACGGGGCCGTGAAATCGGCAGCGGCTCTTAGCGAGGGCCGGCGGCTCGGGCGCCCCTGGCAGGGACAGCATGACTGGTGTAGTGGCCCTGCCCTGGCATGAGCCTACCCAAGGTCACAGTCTGCCCTAACTTGGCCCAGAGTGGGGTCAGACAGATGTGGCCGGGCCTGCCATCACTATGTGGCTGTGACCCGAGCCCTGTGCCTGGGCTCATCGCAGGGCCACACTGTCCACGGGGAGCTTGCTGGGGGATGTCTGCGCTTGGGCTCCTCCCCTGTGGCTGTGAAGGGCAATTTTGCTCAGAGTTACTCTAGGCCACAACCTATATCCCCAAAGCTGCCCTATTTGAGGATGGGATGGGGGCACTGGCTCCAAGTCAGCACTTCCTAAATGTTTGCTGAAGGACACATCCAAAAGGTGGACATTTGTTCCAAGTGCTGTAGGAGGGAGGGAGGGGCGGGACCCATCGTGAGCCAGGCCCTTCTCCAGGGTTTGGTGGCATCTCTTGGGGTTGTTGTCACCTCTTGCTGTCTGTGAGCCCCTGACCTGGGACCTGGGGAGACAGCCCCAATCTTGACCACGAGGCTGGGCCCTGGCCTTCCTCCCTGGCTGGGTCCTGAGGATGCTGGCACAGGGGGCCCCTGCGTGCCACCCCCCTCCCACTCCCCAACGTGGAGTCCCTCTCCCTCCAGGCATGCCGTCCTTTCCTGCCCTGGAGGCTCAGAGCAGCAGGCAGTGTGGGGAAGGGAAGTCTGGGCAGGGCAGACGGGGCATCCTGGGAGGGCCTGGGGAGGACAGCACAGAAGGGGCAGCTGGCCAGAGCTGGGCTGAGGCCTGCGGCCACCTTAAAGGAACTAAGCAGGGGAGGGAGGGCTGTGGGCAGTAGGGGCGGGGCTTCCAGCTAATTCATTAAAATGTGTCGGGGAGCGTGGGAAAGAGGAGAGTGTTTCTTCCCAGCAGCCCAGACACCTGGTAGAAGGACGGAGCGAGGATAGAGATCAAATAACAAACACTCAGCCCGGGCCAGCGGTGGCCTGAGTGGAGGAAGGAGGCCCCGGGCAGGAACTGCTGCAGACAATCACGGTGACTGGCGGCTTCTCACAGCTCCTGCCCGCCAGGCCGGTCGCTCAGGGCACGGCCTGGCACCAGGGACCACAGCTCTCCCTGTCAGCCCCGTGTCTGTCCCCTAGCCCAGGAAGAGGCCTGATGCTGGCTGACCTGCCCCTGGGGCTAGGAAGGCACTTTGGGGTTAGACCCCTGTGCCCCAGGCTTGCTTCCAGCATCTGGGCCTGCAGTGGGGACCCAGGCAGGGAACCTCACACCCATCACGTCCTGGGCCTTGGGTGGAGGCACCTCAGAGCCAGGGTGAGCCCTGTGCTGGGTGGCAGAGGGGATGAGAGAGGGATCACACCTGGGCCCTAACTTTGGCCGTAGCAGGGGGCAGAGCCGGCCAGACCTAACCAGGCCGCCCTGCAGCCTCTCCAGCTCTGCCTCCAGGGCCAGCTGCAGCCCTCACCTTCAGTCAGGAGCACGGTCTCCAGGATGCAGCCGGGCTGGGCCCAGGGTGGGTGCCCTCAGCCACTTGCTCTTAATCCTAGCAGGTGGAAAGAGTGTGGTCAGAGGCTGCCTCCCCCAGACCGGACATGGAGCCGGGGGTCCTCCTCCCAGAAGCAGCAGCCCAACCCTAGGGTCCTGTCATGGGGTCCTGCCGGCTCTTCTCACCCAGACGCCCCTGCCTGACCCTCAGGCTCAGGCCCTGTGGCTGCCCGGCAAGAGTGGAGAGCTGGCTGACTTGGGCTCTCCCCACCTGTGAAATGGCCTTCACGCGTGGGCCTGTGCACCTGGGGCCTGGGCTGAAGCGGCTGCTCCTCCCTGGCCCCTAGGCCCCTGTTGCCCGAGGCTTCTGCCTGGGCTACTCAGCCAAATCTGAGCTGGTTTCCGCTCCAGGCAGGAAGGAGAGGAAAGGGATGTGGGGGGGGGGCGCATTCCTGGAGGGTGAGCGAGGGGAGGCAGGCCACTGCAAGTAGAAGTCCATAAGTAGAAGTCCGGGCCCAGGCCAGCCGCTTGCAGGAGCCCCCCTTGGGCCCTCCCCCTACTCCCCACCTGGTGCAGCACCCTCGGACCCTCTCAGACAGTGGCCGCCTGGGCCTGAGCTTCCTCCCAAGCAGGGGCAGCAGCAGCTACCTCCAGGCAGATGTGAGGACAGAGATGCCAGCGCCCATGAGTGCAGAGGCTGGTGATGGCCAGTGCCCAGCTGCCTCCAGCGGAGTTCCAGTTGCTGCTGCCTCTCCTATGGGGGCCACTGCCCTGACAGGGGTGATGGAGAGCCCTCACGGGTCAGCCCCAGCCCAAGGTCTGAGCATCCTGACCATCTGGAGGCCCTGTCTTCCCCCAACAGCTGCCTTGGTGTCCCTGGTGGCTTGCTGGCATGGGGAGGGGCTCATTTCTAGCGCTGAACAGATGAACGAGTCCCAGGCCACTGGCATCCTCCACTTTGCTGCTGGCTGGACTGGGGACTCAGCTCGGCTCACGGGGGCTGGGGGCACCCTCCACAACCTCTTGGGAGTGGGTGGCAAGGCCAGGTGGGAGGCTTCCCGGAAGACCTTGCCGCAGCACTTGCAGCAGTAGGAATGCTGCAGGCTAGGTGCCGCAGCACGCCCACAAGGACCCCCTCCAACAGCAGCTGGGTGCCACTGCCCAGTGTGGCCAGTGTCCTGCCCTACAGGTCTGCTGCCTCCAGCCAGCTGCAGCCCTAGATAGAAGCGGCCACCCTGAGCCCTCAGGTGTGGGCACACGGCCCCCACCCTGTCCCAGTGCAATGTCCAGCAGCTCCCCTCCTACTTCCCCGTCCACCGGCTCTTGACTCCCTCCTCTAACCAAGTATTTTCCTGTCCAGGGGCCCTGTTGCCTCGGGCCCCTGGCCCCTGGCACTCTCTTCTCAGTCCTTTCTGTCCACTGCCCCTTGCCTTGTGGTCCCTAGGGCACACAGAGCCCCTCAGAACCCCCTGTCTTGGGGCAGCTGTGTTCTTGGTGGGTGGTCCCAGGGTCCTCCAGGCTCCTTCACACCCTCACTCTGGTGGCCTCTTCACCTGTCAGTTGAGGAGACAACGGGTCCTGAGACTGTCCCAGGAATGGGGCTTGGCGGCCACCAGTGCCCATACACAGCTGTGAGCACAGTCACTGTCACCTGCAGGTGCCCAGCCTTTCCCCTACCCCCAGTGGAGAGGGCAGAGGGCAGGGGGCCAAGAGGCTTTGGCGCCAGCCCGGGTCCCTCCCTCGGGAACTCACACCTTGGACTGTTCTTGGGGCTCAAAGGTCCCTGGGAAACATATTCTGGGCGCGAGATCTGCCGATTAGAGCTCCAGGGGCCTGAGAACCGGCGGGTGAGGGCGGGGGGTGGCCCATTTGGGCGATGAACAGATAAGCCCACTGCCAACAAGCCCTTTCGAAATCAGCCAGCACCAGGGTGGGCGGGGCTCAGGGGGCCGTGGGGCTCAGGGCGCCACCAGAGGCCCCGGAGGGGGCTCCTCCTGGCCCTGTGAGAGGCCCCCACTGACAGCACGGGGCAGACAGGCTGGGTGCAGCCACCAAGGGGTCAGCGCAGGGCTAAGGGCCACGGGAGCGCTGGCCAGCAGGTGGGAGAAGCATCCTCCCCATCCCTGTTGACCCTCGTAATTTGCTTGGCAAACATTTCTCTGCAGATGGCTCCAGATTAACTGCAGCTCGGGTATGAATAGCTGAGGCCCCCACCCCAGACCCCCGCTCCTCCCTGAGGCCCGGAAGGCCGTGACCTCTGTCTGGCCTTCCTGCCTCCCCCAGCCTGTCTGGCCCCAGCTCTTGCTCTGCAGCCCTGTGACACCAGACGTCCGCCTGCTGCTGCCTGCCCAGAGTAAGTGGAAGCCCCTGGGTGGGGCCTCAGAGGCTGGGGTTCCAAGCCCAGTGGCCCCAGGAAGGGCATGGCTTACACCCTGCTCCTCACCCTCGGCCAGTGTGCAGAGCTGAGAGCTTCCAGGGAGGGACAGCGGCTGTCACATGCCCTGCCAGTGCATGGGTGGCCTGTGCTCTGCCCCAAACCTCAGAGGGGCAAGATGGGCTGCTTGCAGTAGGGGGCAGGACTAGAGCACCCTGGCGGGGCCCGGGATCCTTCAGAGGCACCAGCCCTGTGCAGGGGCCCCAGGGAGCCAGTGCGTGCTGTCATGTCCTAGGGCTCTGGCCTGGGTTGGGTTTGCCTGTGCAGGTGTGGGTGGGGGCCTGAGGTTGGGGCACCACCTCCAGCCTCTCTCTCCCAGTGGCCCCTAGGGTGTGCTCTGCCAGCCACTCTGGGTGACAGACTCCCCCTGTTCTCCCACCCTAGCTCTGGCTGACCCCACAAGGGGGTCCCAAGATGCCCTCTATCCACTTCTGTCCCCTTGACTCCCATCCCTGCCCTCCACAGAGAAGAGCCAGGTGCCTGGGGAGGAGCAGCTGCTCTCCTGGGGAGCCGGGCACCCACCCTCCACCAGCCCCTCTCTCCAGAGGGTAGGGGCCCGCAGCACCCACAGTGAAGCACAGTCCCTGCCCCGGCGCAGCTTCCCAGTCTCTGGGTGGCCTGCATCCTGCACAGGGAGAGAAAGAAGCCCTCTTTCTAGTTTTACAAACAGGGAAACTGAGGCTGGGACCTTCCCTGGGGAGGTGGACATCTGGTGTCAGCTAGTGCTCACCATGTGCTATGTGACCAGGCAGTACAGCCAGCAGCCATGCAGGGCCCACCAGAGAGAGGATGGTGGGCACCCCAGAGGGGCACCGAGGGCCCAAGCATCCTGGCCTCCTGGGCCAACGGTCTGCCACTGCACAGAAAGGAGCAGAGGCCACCGGCCCTGACCCTGGCCGTGGGCGCTCTTTCTGCCTACTGTCCACCACCCTCCCCTGAGGAGGACCCCATGCCTGATTCCCTGGGACTCACTCACCTGTGCTACTGGGGCCTCCTGGTGGCCACTGAGATGCACGAGGTGCTTCACCATGTCTTTGTAGACCTTTGGGTACTGGTCACAGTCTTGGGCCTGGGGGAGGCTGAGGCCTGGGTGGGGCTTCCTCCCCATAGCCCTCCAGCCCTGTGCTCCCTCCTCATACTCTGGGTCTGGCCAGGGAGTTCCACACAGACAATGGACCCCTTCCCGTGGTCCTGCGGGGCTCAGGCTGCACCACCGCCTTGGAGCCCTCCCTGACTGTGCAGGCTTCTCCTGGGCCCTGGGCAGCTCTTCTGTCTCCTGAGATGATGTAGGACTCTCAGCCTAGCTGCCCTCTCCTACCTCAGAGCTCTCGGGGGCAGAGCCAGGCCTGGGCACCTTTGTGCCAGCTCAGTATGGGTGCAAGACACAGGGCCCTGCCTTAACGGGTCAGCATGGGCAGCCCCACGGCTGCCCCAGGCCCAGCCTGTCCATCTCAGCACCTGCCTTCCTTGATGGCACCTGGTGCCTGCCACTGCCTTGGGAGCAGGTGTGGCCCTGCAGCTTGTACTGGGTCCGGAGTGCAGCCTCTTTGGCTTCATGTGGGGACCTTGTCCAGGACACGCAACAGGCTCCAACACCCTCTGGGTGGTTTTGAGCATGACTGTCCTGTGAGGGGCTCAGCTCAGCCCTAGCAACCTCACCATGACCCTGGGGGTGGGTACAGGGAGGCCAGGTACTCAGGAGGCCAGCACTCAGGAGGCCAGGTACTCAGGAGGCCAGGTACTCAGGAGGCCAGGTACACAGGGAGGCCAGGTACAGGGAGGCCAGCACTCAGGTGTCCTGACCCTAAGGGGGCTGCGCACAGCCCTCCCAGCAGTCACTGCTGGACAAGGGGATGGGTCTGAACCCCAGGATTCCCAGGGCAAGGGAGGGCTGGCTGTCCGCTGAGACCCACGTCCAGGACGGGCACCTGCAGGTCCCAGGGGGGATGTCAGAGCTCCCTGGGGAAGAGGTGGCATTCCCAGGTCACCCGTGCATGGGAGCAGGGAAAAGGAAGCCAAGATCTGTGGTCACCTGGTCATGCTGGGCTCCTTCCCCACTCGGGGCTCTGGGTGAGCCGGGCGAGTGTCCAGGACGGCAAGGTTGTTGCAGGCGAGTGGCCGCAAGGCCCCTGGAGCCCCAGGGCATGCCCATGTCAGGTGGCACCAGCCCTGCCCCACATGCCCTTTTCCCATGGGCCTTTCGACACTGTGAGTTGCATGACTTGCCTCCAGCCCAGGGGCCTGGGGCTGGGGGCTGTGGACAGGGGGTCTCCACTGCTAGGAGGCCCAGGCAGGGCTGGGGAGGCAGGACCCTAGCTCCCATCTTGCCCACCAAGAAGTTCCCTGCCCCACCACTGCTCCTCCTGGGCCCCAGACATCTCGCTCAGCTTGGACTTTGGGCCCAGCCTCTGGGTCACTGTCGAGTGGGCAGTCAGTCCTCTGGCCACTGCCCTAGGGCTGGCCACCACAAAGGCCCACTCTCTGCTCTGTCCAGGCTACCTGAGGGGACAGAGCTAGTAGGTGTGGGGGAGATGGCACAGCAGCAGGAGAGTGGGAAGGTCCAAGTGCCCCCAAATCCTCTATATGGTGTCCACTGGCCTCCCCAGGACCTGGGCCCGGTGCGCATGCCTGGGCGAGGCCTGGCCAGCTCATGCTGAGTCACCACGACACAGACTAACACCCAGCGCTGTCCTCGAGGACCTGGCCCCACCCTCGGGAACCACCGGTGCTGGTTTTCCCACGGCTGCTGGGGCTGTCGGGCCTTGCTGCCACCCCATGGGGCCCTGGGAGGCCCTGCCCCAGCCAGGGCTGGAAAAGCCGGTTCTGTACCCACTCGCTGCACACGCCCTCTGCCCTGGGCTTCCCGTCCGCAGGAGGGCCTGGCATTGAGGCCTGCCTGTCCACCTCCTGTCCACTCTGGAGTCCAGGAACCCTCACCTGACCACCTGCCCTGGGCGGACAGCAGCCACAGGGAGAGGGAGGTGGCCAGCCCTGCCCTCATGGGTGGAGCTTTTGGCCGAGTGCATGACTGGCCATTGGGACAGTGACGTGAGACAGTGAGACAGTGACAGTGACCTGAGGCCTTCTGCCTGACACCCAGCGACCCCTCCCCTGGCACTTGGGGGTCAGGAGCCTCTGCTCGCCCATTTTGAAGAAAGGGGCTTCTGAGGGGCTCATGTGCTCACAGAGCTGGCCAGGACTCCTCACCAGGGTCCTCACACTGCCCTTCCCCCATCGGTGTGGGACATGCAGATGCCAGCCTCGAAGTCCCATCGGGTCTGGGCAGAGACCAGTGGGGGGCCCGAGGGGGACCCAGGCCTTGAGCCCAGACAGCACAGCCAGGCGCCAGGCAGCGAGGTCCCACGGGTCCAGCCTGGTTTCCCCACCCCCACCCACCCCTCCAGTCTGGGAGCCCGAGGGCAGGGCCAGCCTCCGCCCCCAGAGCCTGGCTGGGAAGGAGGAGTGCCCAGAGGGTGTGGGAGGGCCCAGGTGAGTCGGGGGCAGGAAGGGCTGGGAAGGCTCTCAGCTGCCTGGTCCCAGGGGTCCACCTGTGAGCCTGGTTCCCACGCTCCTCAGCTGCTAGGTGCCAACACCCACCAAGGTGGCCCTGACTCAGGGCACTTCCGCCTGCGACTGCCACGGGTAGGAGCACGAGCCCATGGGTGAGGCTGTCTCCTGGGGACCAGCCACCAGCCAGGGGCTGTCCTGGGGATTCTTGGGGCCCCGGGACCTGCAGCCAGGCAGGGTCTGACCCAGTGGCCCACCCTCCGTAGGGCCCTCCTCCCTTCAGACCCAAGGAGTGAGGGAAAGAACTGGTCCCACCACTGCCTCAAGGCCAGCCGTCCACGATGCACACTCAGGGGCTGAGGTGGGCATGTCCTCCCGGTAGCTCAATCTGGACACCTGCCCATTCCTCTGACCACAGGCTTAGATTTGGTGGGGTGGGATGGGCAGCTGGGAGGCTTTGAGGGGTCTGTTCCCAGGGTGCTGGGGGGCTCTGAGCATTGACGCTGGGAGCCACACCCATGAGTGGGCCTGCTCCCAGCTGAGCATGGCCACAGCTGAAAGAGCCAGAGCTGGGCAGCAGGTGAGGTCACAGCATCTGTTCTGAGTTGTGTGTCTCCAGGAATGCCTGTGTGCACCCTGGCACCCACCTGTCCTGGGGCCCACCTGTCTTAGTGCCCACTTGGGTGCATGGGCCACACCTACTGCCCAGGTTTGTAGGCCTGCAGGTATGCCAGCCTGTGCACCCCAAATAGTAGATGGCTGGTGCACAGGCGCAGTGAGTGGGCAGAGGGCTCTCTCATGGCAGGCTCTACCCAGGGCCACAGTGTGGCAGGCAGGGCTGGAAGGCAGCCATGGTGGGACCCTTGCACACAACCCAAAACAGCCTGAGGCCCCAGCCTCACTGAGTGGGGGGTTGAGGGAGAGGGGAGGGTGGGACATGAGCCCTGGGACCTTCCAGGGCCGGAGCAGGTGAGGGGACCTGTGCCCTGGGGTGCAGGGTGACAGGTGGCACAGCCTGTTAGGCTGGGAGCCTAGGAAAGAACCCATTCCTACCGAAGGGCTGGGCCCAGTGTCTGCAGGGTCTGGGCTAAGGTGACCCACAGGCCAGCAGCATAGGAATTCCCGCAGCCCCCGTGCTCCCTGCCCAGCGAGCACCTGGCACAGCTAGAGTTCAGGTCCCAACTCCCAGCTAGGAAGGAACCCAGGTCCCTCGAGCAGCCTGGCCTGATGGGTTTCTGCTCTGTGCCTACGCCCAGCCAGGCACTGAGCCTCCTGGAGGGGTGGGGTGAGGGTGGCAAAGGTCTGAGGGGCCTCTTTGCGACCTCCTGCTTCTGAGCAAAGGGCCAGGCTCGTTGAAACCTCAGCTCAGGCCTGTTTCTAGTGCCTTCCTGGCCTGCTGATAAGTGCTCTGGGGCCCTGAACAGGGCTCTGTCCTCCCCCCACCGCATTTGGGACCCAGGGCTGGGGCCCTGGGCCTGGGTGGAACCCTTGCTGGGAGACCCCAACCTGGGATTTCTGACCAGAAGGCTTGTCTGCAAGCCCTGCAGGGGGATGGGGGTGGGGGATGTGTGCTGGTAACTGAGGAGTTGTGAGCCCACTCCAGAGTAATGGGCCATTTCTGCTCATTTTGAGCAAACTGGGAAAATAGCAAAACATAAAAGGGCAGAAAGAAGGTAAGCATCACCCCATCCCACCACCTGTCACACCAAAGGGCGTCCAGCACCTTCCTGGGCATGCCTCCACACCGGCAAGGGCAAGGCAGTGGGCTCAGAAGCTCTCGTATCAGGGGTGGGGGCACTAGGCAGGGTCACTAGTGCACTGTCCCAGGGTACTCACTGCACATTTGGTCCCTGCCAACACCCTGGGCAGGTCCCAAGGCCCCCAGGCTGGCTTGTCCACTCTGACCTCCCCCAAGAGCCACCCCAACAAATGGTGCTGGGCCTGGGGTGTTGGCTTGACACCTTGCTGGATGAAGTGGGCCAGCCTGCCTGCTGAGGCCTGGGTCAGCCCCACACCTCACTCTCCCACGATGTCCCGGGAGTGCCTTGTGGGGCCCTGGGCTGTCTGCCCCAAAGATGACCCAAGAGTGTCATCTACCCATGGGGGCTGTGAGCCTCCTCTAAGGGAAGCAAATTGCCTGGATTTGTCCACAGGGATCTGTTAGCCCGGCACTGGCACTGCACCTGGATGATTTGGGCCCCATTTTCTACTGGTGACAGAGCTGGGGCTGAGGGCAGAAGGGCTAGAGCCCCAGGCCCCTGGGGAGGTGTGCGACTGTGGACAGCAGCTTGCCTGCATGGGAAGATTCTAAAATCCAATCTGTCTGGGTGGAGTGAGATGGTGGCCCCCCCGAGTCCAGTGGCCTCTGGCCCCAATGCCCTGAGTGAGTCTGGAGCCTGTGACTGAGGCTGGCAGCCCTGGCAGGGGCCTCACCCCCTTGCCCCCCTGTCCCGCAGCCCAGGAAGGACAGTTCCCACGGGCCCCTCCCTTCCCCCACCCAGCCACTGCCCGATCCCCTTTGTGTGGCCAGGACAATGTCTCCACAGACAGAGTGGGGGATGGGCCTCGGGCAGTGTTAGCCTTGTGAGGGTCCCCTGAGGGCTGAGGACAGCCAGACCCACAGCCTGCACCCCATAGAAAGACATGGCCAAGGTTGCAGGAGAGGAGATGGGGGCCCATGGTGAGTCCACTCGCGGGCTGGGCCTGGGCACACGTGCATGGCATCCTGCACCCTGTGAGTGCCTACAAGAGTCTCCCAGCACCAGGTACAGGAGGACCAGCGCCTGCTGTAAGTGAAGAGTGTGTCTGTGTGTGGGTGTGTCAGGGGTGTGAATACAGGTGTGAACACAGAGCACATGTGACTGCACATGTCAGGGGCTTCTCCTTCCTGCAGAAGTAGGACGTGCGGGGGAACTCACATCTTGCCGACTGGAACACAGGCCTGGCACAGAGTCTGCCCCCACGTCTGCCTAGCAGAAGGGTCCCCGTCTGGTGCCCTGTCCTGCCTGCCCCAGCACAGGGGCCTGCACAGGTCACCGTGGGCCAGGGTCCCATGGGGGTCCCAGCCCTTTCCTCCAGGCCCCTTCCAGGCTTTCAGGCTGAGCCTTGAAAAGCAGGATGGAGGTGGGGCCCCTCTGTGCCCAGCCCTACCTTCTGCGCCCAGGGCTTGGCCTGGCCTGCATGACTTTGCCCAGTGCTCCCAGCCCTGCACCCCCGCAGCCCACAGCCCTGCTTAGGAAGATGCTGTCCAGACCTCGCTGTGGGGCCATCTGACTGACTGTCTGCAAAGCATGTGACCCCAGCCCTGGTTGTCTAACACCCTTGGGATGTGACTCTGCATCCCAGCACACTCGGTCCCCACCACATCAGACGTCTGTTGCTGTGGGTGGTCCTGGTGGCCCTGGCAAGTGTGAACCACAGGTAGTCACAGCGCCTGCCCCCCCCTCGCTGCCCCTGGTGGGCAATAGAACACAAAGTCCCAAACGTGAATTTCAGATAAAGTTAGGATACATTTCTACATGAAGAAAATGACTGTCTTCGGAAATTCACCTTTACCAGGAGTCTGTAATTGTATTTGCTAAATCTGGCCACCCCAGCCTGCCCCAGGCTGTCAGGAGGAATAAAGAGGTGGAGTTAGGGGAGGGGAAGGAGACCCCCAGGCAGGGACGGCGGTGGCCCCAGGCCTCTCCAGGAGGACCACGGTCCTAGGCCGGGCTCGCACCTGCCCTGGGTAACTCAGACAGATCCCAGCCACACAGGTTCCCCACACGATGCCTGGGCCCGGCCCTGGCTGGGGCTCCCTGGGGCTCCCGAACGCCGCCACTCCCCTTCCCTGCGGCCGAGTGTCCCTCGGCGGACCCCTCCGGTCCCAGAGGCTCCCCTTCCTCCCCCCTCTCCTCCCAGCTGCCCCCCCCCCCCGGGCGTTCCGCCCCCCCCCCCCCCGCGGCGGCGGCGCGCAGCCGGTTCCCAGACGGGGGAGGGGCGGCGGCCGTGAGAACCGCCGGGCAGGCCGTGTGGGAAAGTGGGAGGAGGGGCGGGCGCGAGAGGGCGGGGCGCGCCTGGGCCCGGCCCCCGCCCCCGCCGGCCGGCCTTTGAAAGGGCCACTCAGGGCGCCCCAGCCGAGATTCAAAAGCAAACGGCCTGCCTGCCTTCCCGCGCGACCCCGCCCGCCTGCCCAGGGTCGCAGGGTGGGGGGTGCCAGGACCCCGCCCTCTCAGGGCTGCGCGGGCGCGCTGGGGACTCTGCCCACCCAGGGTCACAGAGTAGGCGAGCCCGCGGCCGCCCGAGGCGTCCCTGCCCCACGCGCGAGTGGGGCCCGTGCCGGACAACGGGTGGCAGGCCCTGAACCCCCTTGACCGGCCCTGGGCCAAGGCCCACCCAGTCCAGTGAGGCCCACGGGCGGTACCAGAGAGCCCCAAAGAACGGCGGGGGTCCTGCAATTTGCTGGGGGACTTCCTGGAGGAAGCTACGGCCGAGCTGGGCCTGGTGGGCCAGGTGGGGAGGGTGGCTGCTCAGGCGCTGGGGGGTGCTGTCGGGGCCCTGGAGATGGGCAGCCTCTGGTCTTGTCCTGAGGGCGTCAGGGCTGCTGTGCGACAGCCCGGTGAGTCTGCCGAGGGCCCTGTGGGAGCAGTGTGGGCTGGCAGGGCCTGGGTGTGACCTGGCCAGCCAGGGACAGCATGGGGGGGTGTGGCAGGAGCATGGAGGGAGATGGGATTGGGTAGGGACCCCTTCTTCTCCCCAGCCTTGGCAAACCCTTTTCATCAGGTGCAGGCAGGGGGGCACCTCTTCTGCTTGGCCTGATTCAGTCTGGCTTGGGAGGGGCGGGGGAGGGAAAGTCTCAGAGCTGACGCCATACTCGGAGACACAGACCCCTGTTCCTCTGTAGCTGGGGAGGGGGAGGTGGCCGGCCAGCACACCAACACAGGCCGCCTGCCCACCCACAGGCCTGCCCTTATGTCCCCTTAGCTGCCTCAGCTCCACAGCACACACACCCGCCATGGGGGCTGCAGAAGCAGCTCGGCACCCCAGGGGGGCTGTGGGCCTTGGTGTGCTACACAGCTCTCTGGCCCTTAGGCGCCCTTCCGGGCTTCCCCTTGGTGTGTTTTGGGGTGTCCTGGCCCTGCCCAGCTCCAGGGAGAGGCCTGTGCCCACCCCTTAAGGCCTGGCTGGTACTCAGGCCATTGTCCCCACCCCTCGCCCTGGGGAGGGCAGGTCCTCTTGGGCAGGGGCTCCCACGCCCCAGCCCGGGTTCTTGGAGCCCTGCTTGTGGGATGCCGCCCTGGAGCTGAGTCTCAGCGCTGGCCGTGGATGCTCTGGCCAGCGGAGAGACGGAGCAGGGAGACAGAGGGCCCTAGTCCTCTGTGACGCAGCCACATCCCTAGACTGTGTTTTTCACACTGATGGGTCTTCTCCTGCTTGCTATCCCCAGCATCGAACTGACCCACCAGCCTGAGGATGTCTGCATGGCCGGCTGTCTGGTCCAGCCTTACACATCCAACCACCAGCTGATCTTGGAAGATGCTGCCCTGGCCCAGATGTGCAGCCAGGCTTGTTCAGAAGCCTCCCGGCCCCCTCCCCAGGCTCCTCACGGCTTGTCCAGCCACCCCTCAACCTGCTCCATGTTTAGGCCCCAGGCCAAGCTGTCCTGCTTGGGGCCAAAGTTGCAGCTGTGATTGGGTCTGTCCAGGCCACCAACTGTCCACCTACATTCCATGCATCCCATGCATCCCAGGGCAGCTGGTCCATCCCAAGGCCGCAGGTGCAGAGCAGCCCTCCATCACCCAGGCCATCCACGGGGGGACCCCTAGGGAGGGACAGGGGTGGGCAGGGGACAGAGGGCTCCATGTGGCCTCACTGCACATTTAGGACAACTCAAGGGCTGCTTGTGGCATTGTGAGAGGGTCAGAATGCATGGGGCAGGAAACATCGCCCCATGGTGTGCAGGCAGCCATGGCTGAAGATTCCTGATGTGCGGGTGTCCAGCAGCAGCTGTGCTTCAGTGGAAAGGGTGTGGATGCAGCTGCCCCTTGGACCCAGGAATGCCAGGATCCTTCCCAAAGTGGTCCGGGTTGGATCTGAGCCACCAGGGGCCTGATGGGCCCCAGGCCAGTGGGGTCTAGGTCCTCAGTCCCCCAAGAGGCCATCTAGTGGGAACCCAGGCTGGGCTCTGGCTGAGATGGGGGGCTTTTCTGGAAGGCTGCTAGGAAGGGGAAGGACAAGGGGGGAGTGGGGCCTTCCAGAGGGTCCCCAGCCCCGCAGGCTGTGGGAAGGGCATTCGGGCAGCCTTGTGGGGTGACAAGCCTGGGTCCCCAACTGACCACCTGGCTCTCACCCCAAGGGTTGCACTAAGCTTCCTGATGGGGCCATCACCCCATCTTCATGCCGAGCCTGGGGGGCATGCTGGGCCTGAACCTCTGCTGAAACCCACACTGTGGCCCCCACTGCCCTGGCTAGGAGTACTGTCCTCCTCCAGAGCTCCTGGGGCCAGGCCCCTTCTGCCGCCTCAGGAGCAAGCAGACTGGGGTCTCCCCTGTGCCTTTGTGCCCGTGTGCGTGGAGGTACTGAGTGGGCAAAAGGGGTCTGGGCTGCAGTGGACAGAGGTGGGGGAGGGATGGGGTCTGCAGCCATTGTGTCCCATCCTGTCTGTCCCTATGCCGTCAGTCAGTCATCAGGACAGGGGAGGACACAATGTGAGGGTCTTCAGGCCTGTGTAGGGGAGTGGGCAGAGCTGGCCCCAGGTCCTGGTTGTGGAAGGGACAGCTGCGCTGGAGCCCTCAGTGCCCTCCTCAAGACCTCCTCCGACCCCTCTCCCCTTGCCAGAGACCAGCCCTGGGCCGGTGTCTACCACCCTCCCCAGGGTCCCTGGGGCGCCTGGGAGCCAGGCCCTGGCCGCCTGCCTTCCGTAACTGCAGGCCCCTCATGCCCCTCCCTCCGGGGACCCCCTTGGCGGTTCTGCCCGAGAGCTCTGAATCATGGTCACCAGCCTCCCGGGATGCCCACTTCCGAGGGGTTGACGTCACTGTTTCAGGGCGCGTCCCCATGGGGGCTGCAGCCCAGTCCCCAACCACGGTGGGGATGGGGGTAGTAAAAATAGATCTCACGCCTGGCTATGTCAGGGGTTCATGGTTAGGTTTTTTTTAAACTCAGACTTCTTTGATAAAATATTTTCCCATGGTGGACAGCACTGGGAATGTCCTCTTAGCGGACGTTCCTGATGGACAATCCAATCCCCCCACTTCCCCCACTGAGGGCACAGCCCTGCCCTCTACTCAGGACTCAGAGCCCCTGTGGCCCTCATGGGTGGGCAGGTGGGCCATCCTCCCTGAGGTAAGCCCCTCCCTGCCTGACAGAGGCCTCTACCTGTGGTTCCAGGTTCCACGTGGGGGTTCTCTGTCCCTACAAGCAGACACCCCCAGAAAACCACCCTGGACACCCCAGCTCTCAGGACTCTGGGCAGGTGGGGCTGGGTGGTGGCAACAGACCCCTGCTGGGTGCCCAGGCCATTTGAGCATCACTGCTCACTTCTTGCTGTGTGCTTGTGCAACACTGAGGGAGCGGCCCCGGCCTCGCTCTGGGAACTCTCTGCATGTCCAGTGGGTTTTCCCTCCGGGAATGGCACCAAAATAGCAGAAGGAAGGAAAAGAAAATGGAAACTCAGTCCGGCGGCAGGAGCTCTCCAGGGAGGTGGCCAGCTCTGGCCTGAGCCGGGGACAGCGGAGGCTCCGAGCCAGGGTCCAGCCGTCCTGAGTGCAGAGCTGGGCCCCCTCAGGCAGGTCCGGGAGGAGGGGCTGACATCCCTCCTGGGGCCAGGCTGGGGACACTGACTTCCCCTCCACCCGCCTGCTGAGGTGTGGCCCCCAGAGCCCCTGCTGGGTCAGTCTGAGCATGCCACGCTCAGGGGGTGAGGGGCCGGCAGCCCTGATGTCCAGACGGGTCATGAGCCCATGCAGCTCTGTACTGTGAGTGTAGCCCCTTGAGCCAGCCCAGGGGATGGCCTCCCTTGGCTGCTGGGTGGGGTGGAGCAGCCAGCCTTGGGAGTGGGCACTCCGGCTGGGCTCCTGGGGTCTGGCTGGGAACGCCGAGCCTAGGGGCTCTAGAGTGAGTGATGGGAGTGTGGCCTGAGGCCTGCCAGGCCTGGCAAGAACTTTCTGGTGCACACACTCAGCACCGCCATGTGGCCCTCTCAGAACTCCAAGGCCATGGGGGAGGTGTGCACAGGGGACTCGGGGCTGCAGGCACCAACATGGGCCACCAGCCAGATGACCCATGTGTCTAAAGTGAGCCTCATCCTCCCACCCTTCCCTGTGACCTGCCCGGTGACGGGGAGGGCCAGGTTCAAAAATAGAAATCTTGGCTTCCCAGAGACCCCTTTCTTGCCCACCTGGCCCCATCACGTAGACCCTGCAGGGTCCCTGTGCACACAGTGGGCCCTCTCCCAACAGCTGTCTGCCACCCAGGGAGGACCCTGCTGGGGACAGCTGCACCCTGAGGGCCCCTCCCACCGGGGCTCCCACTGATGCTGCATGTGGCCCATGCGCACAGGGCTCTGCCTGGGACCCCTACCCAACTCCTGGCAGTCCTGCATGGCCTTAGGTTCTGCTGTGGCTGCCACTGCCAGCTCTGCTCCTGGCCAGGGCAGCCATGTGGTCCCCTCCACACCAGCATCTGTGGAATGCACGTCTGCTGAAAGAGAGCTGCGTATTCACAGACAAGGCAGGCCCTGGGCAGGGCCCCTGGCTGGGCAGTGAGTTGGGGGCTGAGGCAGCCTGTGACCCCTTCCTCATGTCTTGTCTCCACTCGGAGGAACTGGGGCAGGTGGTGCCTGGGCTGCAGGCCAGCCGGTGCCCAACACACCCCTCCAAGCCAGACTCCCAGACAGCCCAGACCCAGCAACCTGCAGGGTCTCAGCATCTGCACCCAGACCCTCCCTCTTGTGCTCGGGCCTCCTCTGTCCTGGATGGCCAAGCGCTGCCCTCTCTGGCCTGTGCACACGCAGGTTCCTGCTCCAGGTGCCGCTCTGCCCCTCAGGCCTGCTCTCTCACAGAACTTACGTCCTAGGGCCCGGCGCCCTGCTTGCCAGGACAGGGAGTGGGCCAGGGTGGCAGAGCTGTGCCCCCACTTGCTCGGCACACCCGTCCGCCCCATGCCTGCCCCGCACCCTGGAGGCTCTTCCTCCTGGGGTCTGCAGGAGCAGAAGGTGGCACAGAGCCCTCCACTCCCCAGCCCAGGGCGCAAGTAGGGGTTTCCTCCCAACCACCCCACTTCCTGTTTTCTCAAGAAAATGCAGCAGCCAAGGTTCTGAAAAGCTCATTAAAATGCCTCCCCAGGCGTCCCGGACATCCTGGGGTCTGAGTACAGACAAAGAGAAGCAGCAGATGGACAGTTCCTGTCACCCCCGGAGCCCAAGGTTGAAGGGAAGGTCCCTGAAGCACATTTCCTCCAGCCTGCAGGGAGGCCACTGTTGTCGCTGCTGGGCAGTAGGGCCTGAGGGTCAGACTGCGCCCCCAGGCCAGGGGTGGGGGAGGCCCAGCCCTGTGCCAGGCTATGGAAGGCAGCCTGGGGCTTCCCTGCTTCCTCCCTTCATCAGGCATGGCTGGGCCCAGCCCCAAAGCCTCTGGGTGCAGAAAGGTGCTCCCGACTGAGCCCATCCTGCCCCTGCTCAGCCGGGGGGGAGCTGAGACCAGGTCCCTCCTGGCCTGGGTGGTGGCCTCCATGAGGGCTTCTCCCTTTTGGGAAACCCATCCCGGTGGGTCCCAAAACTTCCACCAAAAATCTGGGCTTGGAGGAATTAGCCCATCCGCAGTGCTCCCAAAGGAACATGGACATGATCCCAACTCCAGAACGTTCTGGGAACAGCTGGTGCTCCGCACCGGGAGCCCAGAGTGCCTCTGCTCCCACATTGCCGGGCGGACCCCAACGCTAGGGCAGCCTCTCCTGACCTGACAGGGAGGGGCAAAAGGCAGCCTGGCCAGGCCCAGATGCCCAGTGGGCTCAGGCCAGACGGTGTGGGACATGGTGCATTGGGACAGTGCAACCCTGGGGGCCCTGGGCAGGTGGCCTCAGCCCAGCGCCCTCTGTGGGTCCCAGTAGAGGTGCAGCAGCCCCCACTCAGGGACTTCTGCTGCCCAGACCTTTCTAGGTGTCATCAAGTGGGCCCAGGGGCCATCTGTGGCTCTGGACACCGCCCTTGGAAAGTGGGACCCACACAGCCTGACTGGACTTCTGTGGGGTCTCTTGACGCAGACCAGAAGCCCCATGGGGCTGGAGGAAACCCTCCAAATCCAAACCAAGGCCATGCTCCTGGTCTAGGACCCTCAGCCCGCAGTGACCCCCCAGGTATGTGGCCTCTGGGGTGGGGTGGGAGGAAGAGGAGAAGACGCTACCATCCCTCGGTTCCTCTGCCTGCAGCTGGGCCTCGGGGAGCCACCCACGCCCCAGCCTGGGGAACAGGCCTCCTCTCCGCCCACCAGGGTGGGGCAGCGCTGGGGGCAGCCCACTCCCATCGCCCCCGGGCAGACCCCGAGGTGGGGTGGACGAGGGGCTGGGGGCTGGGCTCTGCCAGGCTTCCCCTTGGAAATATGGGCTCAGATGGCCGCCCCGACTCAGGATGACCCTTCCCTCCTGCCCAGCGACCTGTGCAGAAGGCAAGACCAGCAGGCAGAGGGCAGCAGCTCTTGCTAGCAGCCCAGGTTCCCTGGATCCAGGCCCTGCCCCAGGCCCCTCTCTGTCCCCCAGGGCTGCCTCTGCCCAGGGTCTGAGTAGTGTGGAGCCCTGCTGTATATCAGATTCCTGCAGCCCGACTCCTGGGCATTGCCTTATTTTATAGATTTGATCTTGGAACCATGCAAACATTTCACATAGTTACAAACACAATTAAATTTAAAAAGCAATCTTTCAAAATGAAAATAAAATGAAATAAATAAAACACACAAAGGAAGTATCTCAAGAGACATGAAAGCACAGTAAATTGACCATATATCTCTAGGGAGCTACACTACATCTCAAAAGTGAAAAAAATATCCTCCAATAAATCCTATTGTTGGTGATAGTATTGACATTGTTTTTCGTTTGTTTGTTTGTTTGTTTGTTTTGAGACAGAGTCTTGCTCTGTTGTCCCGGGTAGAGTGCAGTGCAGTGGTATCATCATAGCTCACTGCAACCGCAAACTCCTGGGCTCAAGAGATCCTCCTGCCTCAGCCTCCTGAGTAGCTGGGACTACAGGTGTGTGCCATCACACCCTACTAATTTTTCTATTTTTAGTAGAGACGGGTCTCACTCTTGTTCAGGCTGCTCTCGAACTCCCAAGCTCAAGCGATCCTCCTTCCTCAGCCTCCCAGAGTGCTGGGATTACAGGCATGAGCCACCATGCCCACCCTTGACATTGTTATTCTGAAACTTTTGTGTGTGAATTGTGACATAAAACAGATGGATTATTTTTCTGGTGTTGTATTAGGATTTTCACCTGAGAAAAAGGAAATATGGATTAAAATTAAAGATATTAAGCAACTTCCCCCCCAGATTTGAATAGAAAGCTTCAGTATGAATTTTTCATGTACTGTCTCTAATATGTGTGTGTGTAGATATAAATATATTTTATTGAGACAGGGTCTCGCTCTGTCACCCAGTCTGCAGTGCAGTGTCACGATCACAGCTTCCTGTAGCCTCCAACTCCTGGGCTCAAGCATCCTCCTGCCTCACCCTCCTGGGTAGCTGGGACTACAGGCATGTGCCACCATGCCGTGATAGTTTTTCTACTTTTTGGAGAGCCAGTCTCACTGTGTTGCTCAGGCTTACATTATATATATATATTTAAAATGTATTTCATCACTCTGCCTACCAAAGGCCTAGCAACAAGAACCAACCCCATATCTGGGAGCACCCTATGCCCAGACTGGTTTCTAAATACATTTTAAACTAAAAGGAACCAGAGCTTTTTGGAGAAATGGCTGATTCCAGGTCTGAGGCAGAAATGCAGACAATGAAGCTGGAACATCTCATCATATCAGAAAGCAAAGATGTTACCAAAGACTACAAGCATCATGTCAAAAGGATGCAGGAACCAATGAAGGCTCCACATGTCACAGGGAGACAAAGTACATAGTGAGGTGACAGGTGCAGTGGATGAAGATGTCAGACACTTTTATAGCTATGTTCAGGATGGTTCCTTAAAACCATTATTTATCTTTGGAGAATGCAAGAGCAACTGGAAAATGTAAGAGCTAAAACTATAAGGCCCTTACAACATAGGGGAAAGCTTCATGACATTGCATTTGGCAATGATTTCTTTACTGTGACACCAAAGCAAGGGCAACAAAAGAAAAAAATAGATAAATTGAACTTCATTAAAATTAAAAACTTTTGTGTATCATAGGACACTATCAAGAGAGTGAAAAACCCACAGAATGGAGAAAATGATATTTGCAAATCACAAATCTGATCAAGGATTCAAATCAAGGATATATAAGAACTCCTATAACTCCACAAGAAAAAAGCAAATAATCCAATTTAATTGACAAAGGACTTAAATAGACATTTCTCCAAAGATATACAAGTGGCTAATAAGGACATGAAAAGATACTCAACATCGTTAGTCATTAGGGAAATGCAAATCAAAACCACAATAAGATACCACTTCACACCCATTAGGATGGCTTCTTTTTGGTGGGGGGATGGCTTTTATAGAAAAAAAAAAGCAAAGTAAGTGTTAGGTAAGGATATGGCAAAATTAGAAACCTCATACCTTGCTGATGGGAATGTAAGATGGTGCAGCCATTGTGGAAAACAGTGTGGCAGTTATTCAAAAAGTTAAACATAGAATTATCATATGATCCAACATTTTCACTTTTAGGTATATGTGCAAAAGAATTGAAAGCAGGGACTCTGACAGGTACTTGCACACCCATGTTCATAGCAGCATCTTTCACAACAGCCAAAGGAGGGAAACAGCCCAACTGTCCATCAACAGATGGACGGACAAACAAAACACGGTATATACATACAATGGAATATTATTCAGCCTTAAAAAAGAAGGAAATCCTGACACACACTACTATATGGATGACACAAAAGAACACACACTGCATGAGTCTACTTATGTGAGGTACCTAGAATAGGTAAATTCTCAGAGACAGAAAGTAGAACAGTGGCTACCAGGGGCTGGGGAGTGGGGATAGAGAATTATCGTTTAATGGGTATGGAGTTTTGTTTGGAATGATGAAAAGTTCTGGAAATAGATAGTGGTAATGGTTATACAACATTGTGATGTACTTAATGCCACTGAACTGTACACTTAAAAAGGGTTAAAATGGTAAATTCTATGCTATGTATGTATATTTTACCACAAAAAAAGTAAGGCAAAAAAAGAAAGAAAGCAAGTAGTTACTTTGTGGTGATAACAAATATACACCTATATGATGAATAAAAAGTAAAAATAAAAACAAACAAAAACAACTGGTAAATGAAGTAAATATAGGGAAAGAACCAAACAAAAAGGCAGTCACAGAGAGCTAAGAGACTGGCTGTACAGGAATGACAAAGGACCAGTGGCAGTCTTCTCAGTGGGAACGATGGAAGCCGAAAGGCAGTGGACTATTTTCAAAGTCTGTCAAACTACAATTATAAACCCAGCAATACTCTCTTTCAACGGAGAGAAAATAGAGATTTTTTTTTCAGGGAAAAATGGCCCCAACTAAAGGACATGGCAAAGGAAACTGGCAAGAGTTTGTTTTTTCTTGGAGGTAGGTTTGTCATGCAATAAATGGTCCATACATCATCTATTCTAAAAGACATGATCATGATAATGTCTAATTTGTAGAATTAAGAAAAGCAACATTGTGTTAAAATGCTGGAAAATAATAGCAGGTAAGGTAAGAAAGCTAAATTGATCTAAGGTCCCTTTAACTTTAACTTTAGATACTGTTAACTCAAATATAACTGCTAAAATTTCTAGGTTAACCCCTAATAGAAATAGAATTTATAACTTTCAAATTAATTGAGGGAAAAATAGACTGAAGTTTCAAAAGCTAAAAGCATATAAGAAAGAAGAGAAAAAAAACAGAAAAAACTGAACAAATAGAAAGCACAAATTAAGATAGTACAACCAAACCAAAATTATATCAGTAATTACAATAAATTTAACTGGACTAAACTAATAACTTAAAAACCAAAGATTGTCAGACGGACAATTTTTTAAAAAATCCAGCTAGAAGCAGTTTACTAGAAATACACCTAATATATGAGTAAAAGAAGACTGAAAGTACAAGATGAAAAAATGATGTGCAAATACTAACCAAAGAACATCGGGAAAAAGGTATTAATATTAGTTAGAATAGACTTTATGGCAAAGAGCATTACTAGAGTCAAAGAGGTTCACCTCATAATTATAAAAGATTTCACTCAACAGGAAGATATAAGAATTTTAATAATTATATGCATATACACCTAATAACATAACTTTAAAACATATAAAGCAAATACCGACACAACTGCAAGGAGAATTTAATGAATCCACCATCACAGGAGACTTCAGTACAATTCTCTTAGTCTTTGGTAGAATCCAACAGAAAAGTAATTAAATAGGATAAAGACGATCAGAGCAACACATTGACCTACTGTGTGTGGGGGGGGGCGGGGAGAGAGATGTGCATGACTGGAAGGGAATACAATATATCCTTTTACAGTCCATGTGCAACATTTATAAAAAGGATCATCTACTTGGCTGCAAAGCAAATCTTAACAAATTTCCAAGGTTGGAAATATACAGACCATATTCCTTAACTATAATTCAGTAAGGTTAGAAATCATTTTTAAAAAGATAACTAAAAATCCCCAAATCTCCATGCTTTCTGAGATTGAAAAACAGCCTTCTAAAGAACTCTGAAGTCAAATAAGTAATTATAATGGACAGTAAAAAATTATCAGAACTAAAAAATAATGAAAATACTACATATCAAAACTGCTGGAATGTAGTGAACACAATACTTTGAGAAAAATTTATGGCCTTAAATGTTTATGTCACAAAATAAAAAGGCTGAAATTAAAGAGCTAAGCATTCCACTTGGAAACAACCCCAAGAAAGCAAAAGGAAGGAAATTATAAAGATAAGAACAGAATTAATAAGACAGAAAACAAAAATGG
This sequence comes from Daubentonia madagascariensis, assembly GCA_023783475.1. Taxonomy (NCBI): domain Eukaryota; kingdom Metazoa; phylum Chordata; class Mammalia; order Primates; family Daubentoniidae; genus Daubentonia; species Daubentonia madagascariensis. Next base: position 532,144 of record JAKFHU010000226.1, read on the forward strand.
AGTAGAAAGGATCCACGGAGCCAAATACTGTGATTCTCAAAGACATTAAGTTGACACATCTCTGCAAGATCATGAAAGAAGGGGCAGGAGGCTCAGGCAAGCAGCAAGCGTGAAAGAGGGAGCGCGGCACAGGTGCAGCAGAGCTCTAACGGGGTGTCAGCAACAACTTCACACCTACCTGGAACGTTGGATGCAATGCACAGATTCCAGAAAAATTATAAATTACCAAAGTGATCCAGAAGTTGCAGACAACTAAGTAGTTCTGTAAGTATGAATAAAAATCGGTACTAGAAAATCCTTTCCAAAGAAAGCATAAAGCCCAGGAAGGTTTACATAGAAGTCAGCCAACATGTGAAGAGCAGAAAATTTACATATTACTCAAAGTCGAGAAGAGAGAAAAGAGGAAAAACTCCCCAACTTGTTCGTGAGGCTAGAAAAAGAAAGAAAGGATGATTATACATCAGAAATACTCATGTGGGTAGATACACATTTCCTAAACAAGTATCACAGGCCAAAGGCACCAATGCATCCACAGGGCAACGTGCAAAGGCAAGCTGGATTTGACCCAGAAACGCAAGTTTAGTCCCAAATGAGAAATGTTAATAATGTCACTTGTCACATTCACAGATTGAAGGAAAACCACAATTATCTTAACAGCTGCCGAGAAAGTGTGCTGGGTAGAACTCAATACTCACGCACAGTGAAAACCTGCAGCAAACCTGGAATCACAGGGAGCTCCCAGCAGCCATTGTAGGTCATGTCGGAAACTTTTTTCCAAATCGGAAACGAGACAGGATGGCTACTGTCATCACTGCTATTCAGCACTGTTCTGGACATCTCGACTAGTGTAACAAAGAAGGAAATGAAAGACACAAGGACGGGAAAGGGAGAAATAGAATAAAACTATCATTGTTTGTGGATGATGTCTACAAAGAGAACCCCAAAGAATTGACAGCCGATTCAGTAAAGTTTAAGAGCGTTTAGCAAGGTTACTAGATATAAGATTAATTCATGAAGGACAACTACAGTTCCATGTATCAGCAGAAAATAAAAACTGTACAATATATAACAGCAACAAAAATATAAAGTTCCTGGGATGAAATTTAACAAATGACATATAAGATCTTTATGGAGGTTATTAAATGTGTGTTAGAGAAAAGTTAGATAAATATTCATGGATAGAAGACAATATTTTTAAAACATCACTCCTCTCTAAATTGATTTATAGAGTTAATGCACTTCCTAGCAAAACCCTATTGGTGAACTGTTTCTAAACCTGTACTGAAAGGGCAAAGGGCGGAAGTAGAAGAACAAGGTAAGGGCCCACCCTACCAGATGTGAAGATTAGTGGTGAAGCTAGAGGGATTACGACATGGTGTCATGTAAAGACTCCAACATGTGTCGAGGGTCCTCAGGACCATCTCGTGTTCAGTGATTCAGTAGAACTCGCAGGCTCAGCACATGGTCATACTCATGGCAAAGACTCGTTACAGCAAAAGGGTATGAAATAATATCTTCAAAGGGAAAAGGCACCTGGGTGAAGTCCAGAGGAAACCAGGCACAAGCTTCCAAGAGTCCTCTCCCAGTGGAGTTGCATGCATGTGTTTAATTTCTCCAACAAGTTGTAATAACATGTGTTAAGTGAAGGGTCGTCTGTCTGGGAAGTTCATCAGAGACTCAGCCCCTGAGGTTTTTACTGGGGGGTGGTCACGTAGACATTCTCCGACTGGCATGTACCAAAATTCCAGACTTACAGGAGGAAAGCAAGTGTCCAGCATAAACCACTTTGTACAGTTGAGGCCCAGTGGGCCACCTTCGTCATTTGGGAAGGATTTATATCAGCCAGGGAGGTGTTCCCCAGCCAGCGACCAGCCTTGCAGGCAGGCCTTTCTCAGGACCGCAGTGCCAGGCATGCTCTGTGAACACCCTTCCACACAGGGCTCTTCAGGGAACAGAAAGCACAAATAGCTAGTGAGCATATGAAAAGATGCTCCACTCCATTAATAATCAGAGAAAAGCAAATTACAATACAGTGAAATATAATTTTACATTGACAGGTCTGGCAAAATGGACAGAGTTTAATAACGCCAGTTGTGAATTTCCTTTCTGTTGTAATTCAGCCACTCAGGATGAAAGTCGGGGTGTAGTTTTCAGCAATCTCACGTCTGCCGCTACAGGGGATCAGGGCTTCTTTCGGGGCCCTGAGGTGGAGCTTGAGCTGGGAACGTGATGCTTGAGCACATTTCTTTCTTTCCCTGCTTTCTCCAGCAGTTAGGAGCAACCAGCCAACCCCATTATAGTCGTTAGTTTGACTGAAGTGTTCTGAACTAGCAAATACTTGGTCACCCACAACCTCTCCTTCCACGGGTACTCAATCAGGGGTGTCCACTGGCAATGTTTTGCATAATTTTTGCCACATCACACCTTGGGCTACCACTGCCCTCCTTACCGCTCGAAACAGGGCCATCAGTGCCCTTAAATCCCATCATATTGGAGAACGAATTCCAGAAGTCCTGGAACCAATGCAGAGAATTCATCTGGAAGACTCTCCTCTGGAACCACCTCTGGTACCAGAACCTGTGTCAGTCGGGACCATGTAGAGAAGCAGAACCAGTAGGAAATATGCATTAAGAGATTTACTACAAAGAATTGTCTCACACAGTGGTAGGAACTGGCTTGGCGTGTCTGAGAGAGGACTGTGAGCAGCGTGGAACACTGGGGACAAACTTCTTCTCTACCTTGGCTTCTGCCGAGATGGCTGAGGGCTGAGGCTCCGGGCTTGCGTGAGGAGACTGTCCAGGTGCACACTTCTGTGCCTGTGCGCTCTGGCCTTTTGCTCTGGCACAGCCACACACTCCGCTTTCTCTCTACATCACACTTTTGGAAGTGATCACATATTTTTAGCATCTTTCTCCATTTGGACAGGCTGAGAATTTCCCCAGTCATCAAGTCCTGGTTCCTTTTGATTTAAGAGTTTCCTCCCTCAGTTTTGCTCTCTCCTGTCACATTTTACTATAAGCAGCAAGAGGAGGCCAGGCCACACCTTCCGCACCACTTGGAGATCCCCTCAGCCGAGCGTCGCGGTTCCCTGTTGACACGGTCTTCTTCCACCAACTGCAGGGTACAATGCCACTGTGCTTTCTGCCACTGCACGGCCAGGATCCTTCTTCCTCCAGCTTGCAGGGGCATGTCCCCACTTCCTTTCAAGCTCTCACAGGCAGTTCTTTCTTTGCTTTTTCATTTTTTAAATGTTTATAAATCCATTAATAGTGTTCATCGTGAAAGGTATAGAAAATTAAACCCAAAGTATAAATAACCCTTATACAAAACAATTAACTCTCCTAGTCAGGAGTTTTACTAGGAAACACATGATTTGGAAAAGATTCATAGAAGAGAAAAGTAGAACAGAAAAGAAAAGGATGCAATCATTTCCCTTGCTAAGAATGTTCTCTCCAGAAAATGCCTGAAGAGCTGTGTCTGCACCATGTGGTCACTACAGGTATGACTTAAATGGACACAAACTCGACCAATTGTCCAGAATGTTTACATGAGCAAATAATTCTTGAAGCTACAGAAAACAAATTAGTGTTAAAATAAAGCCATACTACTTTGTAGAGCATGTACTAAAAATACAGAATTTGGCTGGGTGTGGTGGCTCACACCTGTAATCCCAGCACTCTGGGAGGCCAAGGCAGGACGATCACTTGAGGTCAGGAGTTCAAGACCAGCCTGAGCAAGAGCAAGACCCTGTCTCTACCAAAAATAGAAAAAATTACCGAGGTGTGGTGTTGCACGCCTGTAGTCCCAGCTACTCGGGAGGCTGAGGCAGGAGGATCGCTTGAGCCCAGGAGTTGGAGGCTGCACTGAGCTATGATATTACCACTGCACTCCAGCCAGGGCGACAGAGCGAGACTGTCTCAAACAAACAAACAAACAAAATTCGAAAAACAAGCACCACTGGTACTCACCATCAAACTGGTACTAACTGATGAACATTTACATCACACAGGGCAATAACATTCATCTGAGGGCGGGTGGGCGGGAGGGGGGTGGAAGGGATGGGAAAAACTCTCACTGAATGGATGCGGGGAGCACAGTTTGGGAGACGACCACGATTGTGGCTCTGACACGGGCAGAGCAGGGGCAATGTGTATGGCCAAAGTGTTGTACCCCATGATATTCTGAAATTAAAAAAATTAAAAAAAATTCAAAAAAAATTCAAAAAAAAAATTCAAAATTCATTAAGAGCTTGGGTCAGAAGACCTGGGAGATAGAAACAAGTTAAAAGTAATTAGAAAAATACATGGGTAAAATTATCCATAACTAGGTTTAAACAAGTAGAGGGTTCACGATCTATCCTGCACCTCTAGAGGTTTATGTCATGAACAATAAATACCAATAACCTACTTCCTGTGCCCCTCGGGGAAGACATTGGGATGTATGTTTGGTCTGAAAAACTCCTATTTTTATGTTCCTAGGTCTAAACATCTCAGCTATATCTGCTTTAGCTGTACTTACCTAGACCGTGGTTCTGTTTCTCAACCCTCAGTGCTTTAGTGTCCATATTTCTACTAAGGGCCACCTAGGCTTTTGCTACCATGATATTCAAACTCTTCCAGTCTCTATTCACTGCTGGATTCTAAAGCTACTTCCACATTTTTAGCCATTTGTTACAGTAGTACCCCACTCCTGGTACCAAAGTCTGTATTGTTTTTCTAATGCTGCCATAACAATTTACTATAAGCGTAACAGCTTAAAACCCAGTCCTGTGGAAGTCCAGAAGTCCAGGCAGACTCAGTTGGGTTCTCTGCCTGGGGTCTCGTATGGCTGAAGTCAAAGTGTTGGTGGCTGGGCTCTCATCTGGAGGCTCTGGGGAAGACCCTGCTTCTGGGCTGTTAGGGTGGCAGAATCCAGTCGCATGTGGCTGTTGGGCTGAGGTCCCTGTTCCCTTGACGTGTGGCCTCCTTTACCTTCAAGCCAGAAACGGTGCACTGAACCCACCTCGTGCTTTGGATCTGTCTTCTTCTGCCTCCTGTTCCTGCTTTTAAAGGCTCAAGTGATTACATTGGGCCCACCCAAATAAGATAATCTTTCTATTTTAAGGTCAACTGATTAGTAGTCTTAATTACATCTGCAAATCCCTTTTGCAGGACCATGAGGGAGGGGGCCAGGACCATCCCAGCCACTTGGCCCCCAGCCATTCCATGCCTGCCACCCTGACTACTCTTTCCCCAGCCACTGTGTCCTGGCCACAGCATCCTGTTCCCTGCCTAGCACAGCTGGGAGCTGCAGATGTGCCAGAGGGAAGAGCACAGTGCTGGGGATGGCACTTGGGAGGACCCCAACCCCCTCCCCACGTGCTCCCCTCAGCCACCTTTCAGTGGTCCTCATCATTGCCCAGCAAGAGTGCGTCCACACCCAGAGAGTGGGGGCTCCATGCCAGTCCCTGTGGCAGGTAGTTGCAGACTTCCGGGAGTGGCACCCTCACCCACAGCCTCGGGTACCTGTATCGGGTCCCTGGTCAGCAGCCCACAGGCTGCTCCTACACAGCCACCTCTGCAGCCACGGTGAGCGAGGGCCCTGAGGCTGTGAGGCCGGCTCTGTCTTTTACTTTAAAAAGAGTATCACAAGCACTGTGTACTCTGTGCAGAAAACAGCAGAAATACAGACAAAATGAAATGAGTTCACCCAATGGGGGACTCCACGCTCATGTTGGTGGGGCCTCCACATGTGTTTCTGGGGGGTCGTGTGTGCACTGGAGCAGGGCAGGGAGCTCCTGGGGATGTGGCCAGATGCTGCTCTGGACCACGGATGAGGCATGCCAGGCCCTGTGTCGGGAGGGGCCTGGGGGACTCGGTGGTGTGGCTGCTTCCTGAGCACTGGCCCCCCGGCAAGGGCAGTCCCCTAGATGGTCATCTAGGAAGTTCACCTCTGCTTCCCACCTCACTCCAGGGAGGAGGGTCCAGCCTAGGGGAGCTGAGACTTCTTAACACCGGGCTTATGGATAGTGACCCACCTCCCCAAGAATCCTGACAGAAAGACTACAAAAGGCTTTGCCCACCTTCTTGGGTGTGACTGAGGCCTCCTGCAGGCTGGGTGGCTCCTGGGCCCCTGGTCTCTGCCTGTGCCTGGGCCTCTGGCTCTCAGTCAGGTACCCTGATGGGTGGAGGTGGGCAGGCTCTCGGCACAGGGCTCAGGGCACCTCCAGCAGGCAGTGGGCATAGACAGCTGGGCAGACAGGGTCAGCCTGAGCCTCCAGTGGGGCAGAGAGCAAGAGGGGCATGGGGGTGATGAGGGCTCACTCCTGGCCTGGCCCTACCACCCCATACACCTGCATAAACAAGCTGCCTCTCATGTAGTGGGCCCCGTTCCCAGCTGGCCAGCTGCTGCACCTTGTCCAGGGACTTGCCCAGCACCTGCCACACCAGGAGGCTCAGGCCCCTAAGCCCCTGGCCTTGTCCACACCTAGGGCCAGCATGTCCACCACTCATGTCTGCCAAGACAACACCCTGCAGGGTGACGCACCTGGTCTGGAGGGAGGAGGCCCTCTGCACTCCCCTGCACCCATGCTCCTCTGAGGTGGGGGCTCTGGGAAGGGCCCTGCTCCCTGCACCAGTGGCCAGTGCAGGGGAGAGAAGGGGAGAGGACAAGGACAGGCTGTGGGCAGTCCCAGAGCTGCAGGTCCTGCCCACCTCGGCCAGCTCTGGGGATAACGCCTCAACCCCCAAGGGCACTTGCCCAGAGTTCCTCTGAGCAGAACCCAGAGCATGGGTTTGGGGGAAAATGCCACTGTGCCAGGTGTTGGCCCACACAGGCTAGGGACACCTGCACCAGGAGACGCTGCTCCCTCTCTGGGCTCACTGTTAAGCCAGCCCCTGCCAGGCACTGTTCCAGGGCCTGGAGACTATGGCTGACCTGACCAGGGTCTGACCAGGGTCTGGCCAGGGCAGTCAGGAGGATGTTGAGAGTCCTCCAGCGAGTCCTCGATTCGCAGACCCCACTGAGTGGTGGAAGACCCCACTCAAGCATTGTGGTGTGAAGGGTCCCCCAAGGTCACAGAGGGGTCCTCACCAGCTGCTGCCTGCACCAACATGCCTGTGCTCTGGCAGCAGGTCCGTGCTGCCCCGAATCTGCTTCTCCATGTGGGCCAAGGTGGGGCAGGGTGCACCCAGGCTCCCAGGTCCTCTGCCATCCCATAACATGCGGGCACCTGCAGGCTGGGACGAGCACTGCCTCCCTGGCCCCAGGGTGCACCCAACACCCTTCCCTGGGACAAGTGGAGGGGAAGGGGCTGGGCAGAGGTGAGGCTCCCCTCCCCTTCTGGACTAGGCAGGGGACTGGGGGGCTCTGCCCACCCAGCTTGGTGACAGAGTGGTTGGAGAGGGCCGGGCCACCAGCAGGGAGAAGGCCTGTGCCCCCTATGCGCTGTCACCTGCCACAGTGAACGAGGGTCTCCATGCCAACCACCTGGCTGGGCTGCAGGCAGAGGGGCAGGGCCGACTGGGATCTGCAGGGACTGTGGCCTGAGGGCCTGGCTCTGGGGAGATACCTCCTCCGCAAGCTGGCGGGGCTGGGGTTGTGGGGGGCTGAGCCCAATGCCCTGGCTGACCCTTGCTCTGTCTGGCTCGGCCAGAGAGGGAGGCCTGGCTGTCCGTGGGCTACGAGGCTGGTCTTCGTGCCAATGCTGAGTGCCTGCGGGCAGGTATCCACCCCACGACTCGGGGCCCCATCTGTAAAATGGAGATGCCACGGCACCTTCAGCAGGCTAGCAGGGGGACTGGGTAAATGCTAGCACCCAGGCAATGCTCAGGGTGTCATCAGTGCTCAACGTGCCCCACCCCTGCTCTGGGGAACCACTGCCCTCATGGTGGCCCTGGGGGACGGTGGGGGGTGGGGGTTGACCAGTGCCCTGAGGCCTTCCTGGCTCAGCAAGCACACGCCTTTGGGAGCCTGCCCCATGTGGCCAAGGCACGCACCTGCAGGAGCTGGTCCGCATGCCTGGCCAGGTTCTCCTGCGAGGCCTGGAAGTGGATGTTCTCCCTGGTGATGGGCAACTGGTGGTAACTGTCCTTCATGTTCCTGTGCAGCTCCTCAAGCCTCAAGTCGGCCTTGGCTGCCCTGGGAGGAACAGAGCTGGCGGCACCCCAGAGGGCGGCGAGCGCTCAGGGCTGCTGGGTGGCGGGGGTCACTGGGGTCTGCCCTCCTAGGCTCCTCCCCTCATGCCTGCTCAGTCTAGCTCTGACCAGCGGGGTCCATGTACCTGCTGCCCCTCCTGCCAGGCGCTGCCCCCTGCCCCCAGACCACAGAACATGGGTCAGCCTGGCCATGGGATCTGCCCGGGGGGGGGCATGGAATGGCAGCAGGAGGGAGCTGGGCCTGCTGGTCTTGTAGGCTCTGTGCATAGCTGTGTTTCTTTGTTCTGTCTTGTTTTCTAATTCACCAGTGCAGTCACCGGCCAGAACCACCTCTCCTGGAGCTGAGCTCCACAGCCCCGTGGCCGGCAGCTGCTCCTTGGGCAGTAAGAGGTCCAGGGTGCACCAGGCGGCTGTGGCCAGGTCACAGTGAGAGGCCAGCAGTGGAGCCAGCTGCTCTCAAAGCCACAGGCTCCACCCCACCAGGCCCTGTGCAGAGTGCCAGCTGTGAGGACCGGATGGTGATATGCTGTATGCCCCCCAGCTTTGCCCTGAGGGACACCCACAGACCTTGGCACACCTGGCTCTGAGTCCTCCAGGGGAGGGAGGCTGTCCACCCTGAAGGCCCATCCCGCCTGAGGCTCAGGGCCAGCAGAAGGCGCCGAGCGACTGAGCCGGCTTAGATGGAGACACTGAGAAGGGCTGCCCATGCTCTCTTAGCCTGGGCCCCCTCCCCATCACTGCTGTTCTCACAGGCCTCCACCAACAGCCCTTCCTCCGAGCACCTGCCTCTGGATCTGAGATCAGGAGGTTTTCTAGACCTCTGATGGTCTGCCCCTTGCCCCCTTCTGCCCCCTGCCCTGTGGAGCCCACTCCAAACCCTGCCCCTCTTAGTCCTGTCTGCCCCAGGGTTGGCCCCACGGTCCAGAGAGCAGAGGGCAGGCAGCCCTCCAGGCGGCCCGGAGAAACCCTGCCCTCACGAGGCTGAGTTCTCTCCTGTCCAGCTGGCGGCCCCCCGACAGTGCCGCAGCAGGAGCAGAGGTGGCCACGAGGCTGCCAGGGCCCGTGGGCTCCCCCTCTGCTGGGCACCATGGGTCCCCTCGAGGGTCTCACTCCCGGTGGAGTCTTCAAGTCTCTGAGGTCACAAGTTGGCATGAGTGGGGCACCCTGCCGTCCCCAGGAGTCTGAGCTCCCCAGGACCCACTCTCCATTCCGGGGAGGTGCTGGCCAGGCCACCTCCCGGATGGCCGCAGTCCCCCAGCAGCCCGAGCGGTCGCTTCCCCAGGCCGCGGGTTCCCACGTGCACGACAATATGTGGAAACTCGCCCGCATTCCGCAGGATGTCCGCAGCCCTTCCTTCCGCGGCTCAGCCCTGGCACCGGGGGGCTGCGTTCCTCTCCGGTGACTCACTGCCCCGCCCAGGGCGGTGCGGGCTGGACAGCCGATGCCGCACCCCGCCCGGGGAGGGCGGGCCCGCAGGTCCACCGAGCGCAGCGCGCCTGGGCCCGGGGACCCCACCGTCGCCCGCCCGCACGCACGTTCCCTCGGCCTCCCCTGCCCTGCGGCCGCCCCGCGCCTCAGATCTCCGAGCCGCGACGCGGGAGCAGCGTCCCCGCCCCGGCCCTGGGAGCCAGCGCTGGGGCCGCCTGGCCCGCGCCCGCCGCCGCCGCACCCCGCGGGCCTGCTGCGCTCCCCTCGGCCTCGCACAGCGAGCGGGCTGCCCGAGGTCTGGCGGGCGGCCCTGGCGCAGCGGAGCTCCCCGGGTCTGTCCAGACCAGAGCCGGAGTGGGGGTGGCAGTCGGGTGCAGCTCTGCTGGGCGGGGTCTGCGCCCAGAAGGTCGGGCCTGCTCCCGGCCCGCCTGGACACCCGGTGTGGCTGTGAGAGCAGACAGGCTGGCCCGGCTCCTTCGCGTCCCCGGCGGGCGCTCAGTCAGTATCTGAGGCCAAAGGTGGCACGGCCCAGCCCCAGGCGCCCTCCTGCACCCGCACCTCCACAAACCGCTGGTGGCACAGGTCCCAGGGCCGCGGGGCGCTGCTGATTGGCAGCGTTAGGGACGCAGCGCTGGAAGAGAGGGCAGGACTCAGGAGCCTTCTGCCCCAGCTCTGCTCCTGGGGGCAGGGGCAGGGGCCGGGGGGCTGTGTGTGGTTTCAAGGCCTGTCTTCCCACCTCTGCCCTCGAACCCACCCTTCCCCACTGGCCTGGGACTCTGCTCTGGGCCTCCGCTCTGGGCAATTCCTCCCAGCCTCAGGGTCGCACCTGCCATTCCAACGAGCCCTGGCCCCCAAGCCTCTCAGGGGTCTCCTCGGTGCTACCTGTGCTGTGCAGCCTGGGCCTCTGTGCACCTGTCCCTCCAAGGCCTCCTTGCCTTTTCTCCAGGGCAGGGCCCTTCCTGACATTGCGGGGTTTCGCACCACATTTGCTTCCTCCCTTTTCCGACTGGAATGTGAATTCCTCAAGGAGAGGCAGGCCATCGCGGCTGGTCCTGTATGCAGCAGGGACCATGCACACGCCAGTTACAAACTCCAGATCAGCCTCGTTTGTTCCCAGCAGGCTGGCCAGTCCTCAGTGGATGCTGCCTCTGCAGAGCCCCACCCACCCACACCCAGAGAGCAGCCGTGGGACGGGGCGACCGTCCACTCTGAGGCCTCTGCACGGTTCCAGCCTTGCTCCCCACCCCAGCCGAGGTCAGCCATGACCCACTCTCAAGATGTGTGATATCCTGGCCAACAACCCTCAGCACCTGTGGGCAGCCTTGCTGCAGGGGCCCCATCCGCAGCGTATGGGGGTCTGTGCTGTCCGGAGTGGGGGTTGCAGGCCGGGCTTGCCATGGAGGGCCAGCCTTCTCAGGATACGGCCACCAGGGCATGCGCTCTCAGCACAGGCTTTGCCCAGGCCCCTCCAGAGGGGTCCCTTCTTCCCTGGCTATGCCAACAGCCTGGCTGCTGAGGCAGGAAAGGGGCCTCTGTTGCTCTCCTCCGCAGGACACTGAAGGGCCATCACTCCTTCAGCCACTTGGGAACCTCTGGGAAGTGCATAAACAAAGCCTGAAGGGAGGAAGGAGGAAGGAGGAGGGAGGAGGGGGAGGGAGGAGGGAGGAGGGAGGACTTCACGCATACTCTGGCAGTACAAGTGCTGTTGCAAAAGCGACTTACTCTCAGATCTGCAGACAGAAAGCGGCTTTCCTGACATTTCTAGGATTTTCCACATCACTTTGCCAGTGGGATACTTTGCCCGAAGGCTTCTGGATACAGTACTGCCTTGACAGAGGGATCTTGGCAGTAACCTAGGCGTGGTGAAAGCCTGGAAACACCCCAAAATCCAAACAAAACCCGAACTGTCAGCCAGAGGAGCCTGCAGGGTCCTAGCACAGAGGGGGTCTGGCCCCCATCAATGTTAAGGGACAGGCCCCAAACCACACAGACAGTGTGAGAATCGACCCTGTCCAGAGCAGCCTGGGAGGTGGTGGGCGCTGCCGACACACTCTGCAAGCACCTGAGATCTCAGATGGTGGGCCCACCTTGCGGCCTAGTGGGGAGCAGGATAGGGGGCAGGAAGAGACTCTCTGAGAAGGTTGGTCAGTCACAGAGGCCCTCCGTCATGTCCCTCACCTGCTGGGCAGGTGTGTCTGGAGGCCTGACTCACTCTGGGCATGGCACTGCCCCTGCAGGCGCACCTGTCAACTCAGCACCTTCTCCAGCCTGAGGGTTCTGCCTGTGGGGAGAGAGAGGCACAGCTCTGTTTGTTGCTGCTGTAAGTTCACATGTTTTAAGATTTTTATTTTCAACAAAGTTATGTGCATGCACTGTTTAAAAGTGAAGTAATTCTACAAGGTTTATAAGAAGACACAGACCACCCATCCCATGCCTAGCCACTTGCAGGTCAACTTTGCAATGGTCGAGTATTTGCCTCCATGTTTCCAGATAACATCCTTGTATTGTGACCTCTCGATTATTTGCTTTTGGGTGTTTCATATGGATGTCTCACCACGGAAGGTGTCCTCCCGAAATATTATAATAGTATCAGAGTTTTCAGTGAAATCCGTACATTCTGCATTTGCAATGCTACGACCATGCCTGTTATCCACACTAAGCTGCATTCTCCCGTTACACTCAGGCTCGGCACTCATCTGGTCCCCGTTTCTCAGTGTCCTTTCCTGACGACCCAGCCCACTTCACCCCATGCTCCTCACACACAGCTCCCCCTGCCTCATCTGGCTGCTGTCTGGCTTCCTGCACAAGGCAGTCCTGGTACTGACCCACACCCCTCCTGTGCCTGGGTCCACATCCTCCACTTTCCAGGTTGTGGTAAAGCATATCCGTTAGAAGTTTCCCAAGATAAGGTACATGGCACGAATCTGGAGACGGACCAGTCCAAGCAGGTCTGTGTTCCTACTCATGCCGGGTGGAGAGTTCTGGGAGCCAATGCTTTCGGGCGGAAATAACCTTCCCTTGGGTTGGTCTATCTCCATCCACCCTTTGCCCACCCCACAAACCTGCTAAGTCTGGCTTCTATGCCTTCCCATCTAGAAACCTGGCTGCTGTTAATTCTTTAGCAATTTCTTGCCTTCTGTGTTCTCTGTTCCTTCTTTCTGGAATTCCCGCTGTTTGTATGTTGGACCTTCTTGGCAGCTCTAGTTGTTCTTTATCTTTTCTCTCTGATTTTCCTTCTTTTGCTTTATTTCTTTTGTGCTTCTTGTTGGAAGGTACCTTCAAATTTATCTTCCAAATCTTTCATTGAGATTTTCACTTTTTCCATCTTATTTTTTATTCACCAGAGTTCTGTTCTATCATCTTAACACTTCCTTTGTATATTCCCAGCATTTATTTCACAGACACAGTATCTCTCTAAAGATCTTAATTACAGCTTTTGTGTTTGTTTTTAAGTTTTCTTCTGCTTCCTCTGAGCTGCAGCTTGGGCATGAGTTAGCATGTGCAGAGCTGGTCAGAGGCCTCAGTCCTGGCTGTGTTCTCCTTCCTGGTGTGGCACTGAGGAGCCAGAGCCTCGCCATGTGCGTGGCGTGGCCCGGCTGGTGGTGGCTTTGCAGTCGAGTGGTGGGCTGTCTTGCTAGAGCTCTGGAAGGTGAGTGTGTGCTGTTGACTGAGAAGTGTCTGTGCACTGTCTGCCAGGGGCCTCACCAGTGTCCCCCTAATTTCAGGATGGACCCTCAGCCCTGTCCTCAGCTGTGCCTGGAACACCTTGCTCCTCATAAGGCCTCCTTGAGACCCTGTTTCCAGCCCTGCTTCACTGAGGCATCTGGGGCCTCCAATTCCTGGGGCTCTGCAACTGACCTGACTTGCTCCTGGCCATTGCAGGTTTCAGTTTTCCCAGGCCTGCCGAGACCGCTACTGCCCGGCCATCTGCTTTCCACTTGCCAGCTTCCAAATTTTCGTTGCCATCCTTTCCTCCCTTATTGCCCTAAAATATTTTTCCTTCATTTTAAAGCCGAGAAGCAATATGTGCTTGTGTTTATCTGCCATTTTAAACTATAAGTCCTACTTTTTAAAACAAATTCTCGAGGTATAACTGACATATGGTAAGTAAGGTGCACAAGTGTAGGTATGAATGTACCTGCAAACCCATCACCTGGATCTCGATATAAAACATTCCAGCACCCAAAAGTTGCTCCTGTGCCCGTCCCCGCCGATCCCATCCCAAGTTAGCCACTTCTCTGACTTCTATGACCACAGATTATTTGCCTGGTTTTTAACTTTGTACAAATGGAATCATAGAATATGCACACTTTTGGGTCTGGCTTCTTTCATGCAAGGCTACGTCTGTGACATTCACCCACGTTGCCATGTGTAATGGTGGTTCAATCTTTTTGATCGCTGTGTTTATGACTCGTAACACCTTTATCCATTCTACTGCAGTGGATACTTGGGTTGTTTCCAGGTTTCGGTGATTATGGATAAAGCAGCTGCGAGTGTGATCTCTTGTGGACAATGTGCTCACTTCTGTTGGGCACATGCTAAGGGTGGAATTGGACGTGTCATAGGGTTGGCATACATTTTGCCTTAGTGGAAACCACTAAGCAGTTTTCTGAAGTGGCTGAGCCAGCTTACATCCCCACCAGCAGTGCACATGAGTTCTCGTTGCTCCACGTCCTTGGCAACACTTGGTATGTCAGACTTTTACATTTTAGCCATTCTGGCATTTCTTTGTGGTTATTTGGCATATCCCTGATACTAATGATGTTGAGCAACTTTTTATATCCTTAGTGGATATTTGAATATCCTCTTTTGTGAAGTGCTTATTCAAGTCTTTTACTCATTTAAAAAATCCATTTGTCTTTTATTGTTTATTTGCTTTGTAGGTTTTTTTAAAAATTCTAGATACAGTCTTTTGTAAGATACGTACTGCAAATAATCTTCTCTTGGTCCAGAAGGTGCCTTATCACCCTCTCAATGGTGTCATTTGATGCACAGAAGCTACGAATTTAAGTCAAATTTGTCAATCTCCTATGTTATTGTTAGTGCTTTTTGTATCTTAATTGAGAAATTTTTATTGCAAACATAAATAAATACAATTTTATAAATTTACCTTATAAGCAGTGATCTTACTAAATTTACTTATTAAGTCTAATAATTTGTAGATTTTTTGTTTTTTTCCTATAAAATCATATCTTCTGAAGAAATAACAGTCGTTTCTGTGCACTCAGTCTTTACGCTTTTCACTGATTTCCCTCACCTTCTTGCACCGGTTTGGATCCTCAGCACAATGCTGAATGGAGGTGGCGGTAAAGTGTTTCATATTTCATCATGAAATATGTTGTTCCTAGAGAAACAGGAACTAAGTTTGCCCTCCCACCTGAAACAACTGAAAAACCAGACAAAATATGTGAAGCAACAGTTTTCAGACGCTGGACAATATGCAGCTTGGGACAGTGGTCCCTGCAAGATGGGAAACGGAGCCCAGCGACTGCCCGCGGGCGCCCCCCCCCCACAGGGAGGAGACCAGGAGGAGCACGGCGCTGTGTCCCTGGGGCTGCAGGGACCAGCACTGGCAGTGCCCAGAAGAAGAGCTGGGAATAGTATCTGTTCCCAAGAGCCAGAGATTTTTTTTTTAAACCTTGGTAATTTGCAGGGCATTGCTTATAGTACGAAGAAGGTTCTTGCCTTGGAAATGGGGGAAAGTTGATCTTAGATTAAACATTGCTCAGATCACAGTAATAAAGCTTAAAAGTAAGATGAGAAAGGATCAAACTGTTTCCAAGTAACTTAAATACATACAAGAACAAAGCTCAAGAATGTTTTTAGAAAAATAAAAATGTCAAGCGCCATAAAAGGTAACATTCAAAATGTCTGTTATCCAATAAAAAATTACCAGGCATGCAAAGAAGAGGAAATACAATCTATAATGTGCAGAAAAATCAATCAATACAAACTGACCTAGAAATGACAACACAGATAATATTAACAGAATTACTGCATGGACAAATGAACAAATTCCTTGAAAGACGTGGACAACCATGTTCACTCAAAAAGAAATCGGTAACCTGAATAGCCCTGTATTAAAGAAATTGGATTTCTAGTTAGAAATAATACCAACTATATATAATCTCTTCCACAAAATTGAAGGATGAGGGAGTTCCTCCAAACTCATTCTCTGAGGCAAGTATTATTTTCATACCAAAAGCAAACAAATAGTGTAAGGAAAGAAAATGACAGACCAATATCCCTCATGAACGTAGATGCAAAAACTCTTAACACAATTCTAGCAAATGGAATCCAAAACATATACTCAAAAGATAATACATCATGACCAACTGGGGTGTATCCCAGGAATGTAAGGTTTGTTTAACACTAGAAACATTAAATGGTATAATTCACCGTATTAACAGACTAAAAAAGAAAAACCATATGCTTATCTCAATAGACACAGAAAAATCATTTTACCAACTCCAACTTCCATTTCTGATAAAAACTCTCAACAAATTAGGTATAAAAGGGAACTTCCTCAACTTGATAAAGGGCATCTGCAAAAAGCCTGTGTGCAGCACAATAGTCACTGATGAAAGATTAACTCTTAGTCCCTAAGATCAGGAATAAGACAGAGAGTCCACTCTTACCACTTCTGTTTGATGTAATGCAGGTTCCAGGAGCCAGAGCCATACCCTAAAAAGAAAACAAAGAAAAAGAAAAAAGAAAAGAAAGAAAGACAGACAAGCACCCAGACTGAAAGAAAGAAGTGAAACTGTGTGTTTGCAGGTGACATGATCATCTACTGTGAAAATCCTATGGAATGTATTTTAAAAGCTACAAAAAGTAATCGGTGGGTTTAGCAAAGTTACAAGATCAATATACAAAAATCAATTTCATTTCTCATACTAGCAATGGATAATTGGAAGTTGAAATCTAAAAATACCATTTACAACATCAAATATGCAATTCTTAGAGAAAAATTTGACAAGACGTACAAGCCCTGTACACTGAAAACTATAAAACTATAAAAGATTGTAAGAGAAATTAAAGACCTAAAGAAATGGAGAGAGAAACCATATTCACAGATCAGAAGACTCAATGCTGTTAAGATGTAATTTCTCCCCAGATTCATCTACAGTTTCAATGCAATCCCAGTAAAAATCGCAGCAGGCTTTTTTGGGGAAGAAATTAACAAGCTGACTCTAATATTCATACTGAAATGCAAAAGGCCTAAACGGTGGGACCCTCTCATGTTGGAAGGTCGAATTAATTTAGCTGTAATCAAATAAAGCGCATTCAAGACACTTCAATTAGATATACTTAAAAATGTACATTATTTTGTAAAAATCTAACTACCATGTACTTAATAATTTCAAAAAATGAAAACTATTTGTTTATTTTAAAGTTAACTAACCTTTTAAAGACTTTGTTGTGTCTGCTTTTTGTTGGAAAGCATTTGAGTATTTGGTTGCAGCATTGAGGTCCACAGTTTTCAATTGATCCTCTAGATGGATATCAGTCATTTGTGACCTTAAGGGCATCTTGGTTTGGGTTAGGTAGGAGAATGTAGATTAGCAGCAATAAGTGGTTAAAAAGCAAGAAAGCATTTTTTGTGCATGTTGCAGAAGGCATGGCTAGTCTGCATTTTTCCATATTTCAATTGGATATTTCTTAGCATCAAACAATGACTTTAAAATGTCATCTACTGAGAGCTTAATCAATTCCATCTGTAGTTCTTTAGGTGCCTTGGTGATATCAACTAGGTGAGGCTGAAATGCTAATTTGAGTGTAATGTCATGATTCTCAAAGTCAGCGAAACTTTCATTGTATTCTCCAATTAATAGGTCTGTAACAGCCGCGTATTCTTCAAATGATTCACGTATATCATCCTGCTCATCAATGACCTTTGCTAACTGGGGAAAATGTTTATCTGAAATTTCCTTTTGAAGAAGAAGTGTTTTGAAAAAAGATAGCTTTTTTAAAAAAATGCTTGGATTTTTTGCCACATATCATATATAGAGTTAGCTTTACCTTCCAAAGAAATATTCAAGTCATTTTGATTTGACATGATATCACACAGAAATGCTGCATTCCTATAGAAATCTTCTTTCAATAATTCGCATTGCTGTTCTTCATAATATTTAACTATCTGTTCTAGCACAGATAAAATTTCGGCTAACACCTGTCCCTGCGATAGCCAACACACTTTAGAATGATATGGCAAATCCACACTGAATACCTCATCGTTCAACTTTAGCATGTTATAAACCTGAGGATGGAGTGTTGCATTTGCATGAATATAGGTCACAATACTTATAACTTGTTGCAAAGTGTCACTTAAAATAGTAGCTTTAACACAGAGATTTTGCTGGTGCAAGATACAATGAAAAGAAATGAGAGCATCTGGATCTGTTAATACTTTTTTTTAAATCTGTGCAATAAACCCTTCATGTTTTCCTGTCATGGAAGGTGCACCTGTCTGTACATACACTCACTAAATTTACCAAATTCAGTCTAACTTCATGACATTTATCTTGAAAGTTGCTGAAGATCTCTATTCCCCGTATTCTGTTCACAAGAGTGCCCAAAGCAAGTAACTCTTTGTAGCAAAGAAAATCTTCTGTTATGACCTGAATGAAGTATAAAACCTGCGCTGAGTCAGTAGTATCAGTTGATTCATCCAAAGCAATTGAAGAATATATATTTTCCTTTCAAAGTATTGCATGAAGTTGTTCTGTTAAGTTGAAGGCTAGATCATGCTGCCGTAAAAGAGGCAGTTGTTTGTACCTTGAAATGTTACCGGGGTCTAAGCATCCTACAACTTCAACCATGCATTCCATCACAATTTCTACATCATTGAATGGCTTCCCTTTTTTCCCTGAGTATAGAAGCTACTTGATAAGTTGCTTCAGTGACATTATTTCCAGGTCTTATTACTGCTTGAAAGAACTGTCTTTGCTTTTGCTGTTCATCTTTTAATTTCTGCAATACAACCTTTCGTGCCTCTCCCTGTAATTTAAAGTGTTTGTGGTCCTTGTGAGTGTTGTAATGCTGATGAGCATTGAATTTCTTTAATGTTGATATTGCAGTATCACAAAGCAAGCAAATCATCTTATCTTTAGCAGAAACAAGATAATATTGCAATTCCAAATCCTCATTAAAAAATCTGTTTTCTTCCTTTAGCGTACCATGGTCTTCTTTGGCATGATGGGCAGTTAAGCAGACAGAATTAAAAAAAATACTGTTGAGCTGTGCAACTATTCACAAATTCCACTTCAGATAGAGACACAGTGCACCGTTATCAAAAGCTGATAATAGACTGGTGTACTCGACCCCCATAAACTCTAGTCAACCAGCCTTGTGTGGAAGTGGCACCAGTCAGGTGGGGGAAGTTAGAACTAAATCATGAGCGTAGCAGCCGTCAATTTAGCCCTTATGGCTTACTAATATTCTAATTGTGCCAGTCAATCTGGGAGGATTATTTTGTTGAAACTTATTTTTCTTTGGTATTTTTAATATGTTCATTTTAAAAATAAAATTAAAATATAAAAGATGAACAAAAAAGTAATAATAAAAATAAAAGGATTTGTTTTGTAAAATTTGGATTCAGTCAAAAGGCTGCACTTAAGGACCTAGAAGGCCACATGTGGTCTTAAGGCCACAGGTTGCCCACCCCTGGTCTAAAATAACCAAAACAACTTTGAAAAACAAAAACAAAGTTGGTGTCCAACACTACCTGACTTCAAGACTTACTATAATGCTACAAGAGTCAGAATGGTGTGGTACTGGCATGAAGATAGACAAACAAATCAATAGGACAGAACACAGTTCAGAGTAGACTCACACATCAATGGACAACTAATTTTTGACAAAAGCACAAAGGCAATTCAGTGGGAGAGAACAGTCAAGCAAACGATGCTAGTACAATTAGACATCTGTATGTTAAAAAAGAGCTTTGATCTGTACCTCATACCCTATACAAAAATTATCTAAAAACAGATCACAGACCTAAATGTAAAACCTAAAATCATAAAACTTCTATAAGTAAGCACAGGAGAAGATGTTTCTGCTCTTTAGTTAGGCAAAGATTTCTTAGCTACACTAACAGCATCATCCACAAAAATTTTTAGAAATTGATAAATTGGGCTGGGTGCAGTGGCTCATGCCTGTAATCCTGACACTCTGGGAGGCCAAGGTGGGAGGATCGCTTGAGGCCTGGAGTTCGAGACCAGCCTGAACAAGAGCGAGACCCTGTCTCTACTAAAAATAGAAAAATCAGCCTGGTGTGGTGGCACACGCCTGTAGTCCCAGCTACTGGGGAGGCTGAGGCAGGAGAATTGCTCGAGGAGTTTGAGGCTGTGGTGAGCTATGATGATGCCACTGCACTGTAGTCCAGGTGAGAGAGCAAGACTGTCTAAAAAAAAAAAATTAAATATATGCAGCTATGACATGACCCAGCTACTGCACTACTAGGTATTTACCCGTGAGAGATGCAAGAACATGGCCACACAAAGACTTGTACAAGAATGTTCACAGCAGCTTTACTTGTGATAGCCAAAAACTAGAAACAACCCAAAACGTCCATCAACAGGTGAAGAATAAATAAACCATGTTACATCCACGCAATGGAATACTACTCAGAAATAAAAATAATGAGCTACTGTTAAAAACAACAATATGAATGAATCTCAAAGTAACTGCTGAGAGAAAGAAGCCATACTACATAATTTCATTCATATAATGTTCTAGAAAATGAAAAAACATCTACAGTAACATAAAGCAGAAAGTGGCTCCCCGGGGATGGGCTAGAGGAAGAGACCCCCAAAGCCACGGGAGGTCTTTTTTTTTTTTAAACAAAGAGGCTTTTGGGAGTGATGGGTATGTTCATTATCGTGGTTTCACGAATGTACACACACACATACATCAATAGTCGTAGATGTTACGCTCCAAATGTGCAGTTTAGTACACATTAATTATACCTCAATAAAACTTTAAAAAATAATACTTGCTGTTGTTTTGGGTTTTTTAAAGTAATATTCTTTATCAGATTATGGAAGTTCTCTTATCATGAATTATTTTGAATTTTATGAAGTGCTCTTTTTCTATACCTATTGGGATGATTATACAGCTTTTGTTATTTATTCTGTTAAGGTGGTAAATTGTAATCATTGATTTTTGAATGTTAAATCAATCTTGAATTCCTGAAATAAATTGCACTTGATCATGGTGTATTAACTTTTTAAAGAAATAGACTTTACTTTTTAAGAGTTCACAGCAAAATTGAGCAGAATGTACAGAAAGTTTCCATTCACTCCCTACCCCCCGCTTCCTCCCCCACTGTTAACGCCGCCACCAGAGTTGTGCATTTGTTACAATGGACGAACCAACATGCATATACCATTACCACCCAAAGTCTGTAGTTTACATCGGGGCTCACTCTCGTTGACGTACATTCTGTGGGTTGGGACAAATGAATAATGACGTGTATTCACCATTTGTATAATACAGAATAGTTTCACTGCTCTAAAAATCCTCTGTGCTCCACCTGTTCATCCCTCCCTCCCCCTGACCCTCCAATCTTTTTACTGTCTCCATAGTTTTGTCCTTCCCAGAATGTCATATAGTGGGAATCCTCAGTGTGTAGCATTTTCAGTTTGGCTTCTTTCACTTAATAATATGCATATAAGGTGCCTCTGTGTCTTCTCATGGCTTGATGGCTTATTTTTTTTAGTACTGAATCATATTCCATTGTCTGGATGTGTCAGTTTAATTACCCCTTCATCTACTGAAGGACATAGTGGTTGCTTCCAAGTTTTGGCAATTATGAATAAAGCTGATAGAAACATTTGTGTGCAGGTTTTTGTGTGGACATAAATTTTCAACTCCATTGGGTATGTAATTACCAAGGAGTATGATTGCTGGATTGTATGGTAAGCGTATGTTTGGTTTTGCAAGAAACTGCCAAACTGTCTCCCAAAGTGGATGCACCATTTTACATCGTCACCAGCAATGGATGAGAGTTCCTGGTGCTCCACATCCTTGCCAGCATTTGGTGGTGTCAGTGTTTCGAATTTTTGCCCATCTATTAGGTGTGTAGTGTTATCTTGTTTTAATTTATAATTCTCTAATGACATATGACATTGAGCATCTTTTCATATCCTTCTTTTCCATGTATATATCTTCTTTGGTGGGGTGTCTGTTCAAATCTTTTGCCCATTTTTAAATTGGGTTGTTCATTTTCTTATTGCTGAGTTTTAAGAGATCCTTGTACATCTTGGATTACAGTCCTTTTATCAGATGTGTCTTTTGCAAAGTTTCTCCTGGTCTGGGCTTATCTTCTCATTCTCTTGATTAATTGTTTAATATGTTAGCTGACTCCATTGCTAACAACTTTTTTGTTTTGTTTTGAGACAGAGTCTCGCTCTGTCACCTGGGCTGGAGTGCAGCGGCGTCATCACAGCTCACCACAGCCTCCAACTCCTGGGCTCCAGCATCCTCCTGCCTCAGCCTCCCGAGTAGCTGGGAATGCAGGTGCACCACGACGCCTGGCTAATTTTTCTATCTTTTGTAGAGACGGGGTCTTGCTCTCCCTCAGGCAGGCCTCGAACTCCTGAGCTCAAGCGATCCTCCCGTCTCGGACTCCCAAAGTGCTAGGATTACAGGCGTGAGCCACCACGCCCAGCCCGATTGCTAATATTTTGTTTAGTATTTCTGCATCTATGTTTATGAGATATATTGGAATTTAATTTCCCTTTCTCCTAATGTTCTCTCCAAGTTTTGGTATCTGGGTTTAAGCTGAATAAAAAGAGCTGGGATATGCTCTTCTCTTTTCATATTCTCCAGAAAAGTCTGTGTAAGATGGGTGTGGTTTCTTCCTCAAACATTTGAGAAAATTCACCAGTGAAGCCATCTGGGTCTAAAGTCATCTTTGTGGTAAATTTTTAAACTATGGATTTGATTTACTTAATAGATAAAGGAGTATCCAAGTTTTCTATTTTTTCTAGCATCAGTTTTGGTAAATTGTATTTTTCAAGAACTGGGTCTATTACATCTAAATTATCAAATACATTTGCATTAGGTTATAAACAACATCCCTTATGACCATTTTAATGTCTGTAGGATCTGTAATCATGTCCCCTTTTTCATTCTTGATACTGGTAATTTGCATTTTATCTCTCTCAGCACCCCTTGATGGTCTGTACCTGAATCAATTATTTTATCACAAGTTGCAAAATACTGCATTTTAGTTTTGCCACTCCTTTTACATTTATTAGCTGGGACGCACCACAAAGAAGAGCTTTCCTCCCCACTTCCCCTGAGTGTGACTGTGAACTCAGGGATTTAAAAAGCTCAAGGTGTTATACTCCATCACTGTTGTTATTTCTATGCTAAGTCTGTTCTCCAAAGACCCCTGTTTGCTTAGTGGAGAATGGTATTTAGAGACTAAGACTTGTTTGCTAGGAATGCTCATGGCTATGAGACCTCATTGCTTTGAGGCCCTTTCAGAGGACAGAGCTAGGAAGATTTTTAAATCATTAATTTAAACCAGTATCTACAATTAAATCTAACGTTGCAGGGTCTTCCTCACCTTCCCGCTTTCCATATATGTCTCCTCTCCTCTGGTCCTCGACCCCATCAATATGTTCACTTGTTTGCTCTTTTTTTTTTTTTTTTTTTTACTGTAACAGGAGTGATGGCGACTAACTACAGTCTCCCCTCGTGCCTGGCCTGGTGCCACATGTGTTTTGCTTGATTCATATTACTGAAAGTCACAGCAATTCTTTGTGACAGGTAGAATGAGCCCCATGTTATGGACGAGGAAACAAACTCACAAGGGGAAAGTGACTTGCCCTTGAGCTGAGGGAGGAAGAGCAGAGGAGGGTGGGTCTTGGGAGGTCTGACATTGCACCCAAGCGTCTGGCTCCCAGGCGAGGCCCACAGGTGTGGCGGACGGGCCACCGCTGCCAGGAGGGAGGGGCGGCCAAGGAGCCTTCACAGACCTCTGAGTGCTGCCTCACCCTCGGGCCACCCTGACCAGACACAGAGCAGAAAGCTCCAGGATGCACCCCTAAAGTGACACTCTCATATCATCCACATACACATGCACACACACAGACACATAACACACAATGCACACACACACACACACACAACACACACAGCACACACAACACAACACACACATGCACAGACACACATACACATGTACACACAACACACATACACAGCACACACAACACACACAACACACATATACATACACACAACACACACATGCACACACAACACACACCAGACAACACAACACACATGCACAACATAAAACACACAACACACATACACATAACACACATATACACACAACACACAGACACACAACACACACACAACACACACAGACACACAGACACACAGCACACACATACACACAACACACACACATAGACACACAGACATACATAAACACACACACACACGGCTTCACAGAATCCACACAGGCTTATCAGATGTTGTGTTTTCTCTGTAACTGCTGGACAGATCTCACACATCAAGTGCTGCAACACAATGTGCTCAGACCCACTCTGGGCCTGAATAGCCTCTAGCCATTTTAGTTCTGATGTTACCTGGAGACATCTCTGATGTCAAAGCCTCTGGCACCAGAAGTCCATGAGGGCCAGCAGCCTCCTCTGGAGGTGCAGGAAGCTGGCCACACATTGCTCCACGTAGCCCACCTCGTCCTGAAGGAGTGGTGGGCACACTCTCAGGCTGCAGCATTTCTGAGCACCTGACACCCCCAGCCTGTGCCCTGGGCTCGTCCCTGTGCATGCATGCTTGCACACACGAATGTGCACACAGGCCCTGTGCTCCCTGGCCGGCTCTGTGGCCACACCCATCTCCATGTCAAAGGCCTGGAGGCCCGAAGAGGCAATGGGGTCCTTGGGGAAGCTCAGCTGTCACTGACTGTGGGGAGGCAGGATGGACACACCCCCTGGCAGTGGCCCTGGCCCAGGAGTAGCTCCTCGTGGCATGTGGTGTACCAGCATGGAGCCTGTCTCGGGCCCACAAGATGCCCACGCTGCCTGGGCCTTCCAGGAGGCCCTAAGGAAGTCCCTGGCTGTAACACTAAGCCTTGGGACTCACTGGCCATTCTCCCAGCAAGAACCAGGACTCGACAAAGCCCCCTCCCATGGCCTTTTCGGAAGCCCCCTCCTCACCTCCCATCCCTGCCCCTACTGTGCCACACAGGTCAGGCTGCCTGGAGCTCCTACTGGATGGGGCCCATCCACTGACGCAGGACCCTAAGGGGACAGTCCTCAGGCAGAGTCCCCAAGCCCAAGAGTCCCCTCCTACCACCCCGCTTCACATGTCATGGAGGTCCTCCTGACCCCGGGCACAACCCTGTAGGCCTTGGAGGAGACCACGATGTGTCCTCACCCCCCTCAGTGCGACCCCCCACCCCCACCTGGCCCGGCCTGATGTGGTCCTCACCCTCCCTTAACAGGCAGGCTCCACCCATGTCCCCGCCTCAGGGATGGAGCCCGGAGGAGCTTGGACCAGCATCCCTGCAGAAACGGCGGCCTTGTGCACTGTCATCTACCCTGAAATTCCCAGTTAGGCTGACTGTCCCTCCCGACCCACTGAGGAGCAGAGATGTATAGCCGACAAGAGGAATATCACAGAAGCCTGAGGACTGAGTGTTTAGCAAGACGCCTGGTGCCCACTCCAGGGCAGAGGTGGCCACGGCTCCCGCATGGTGGCCACCCGCCCAGCCCACCCAGGACCTCCAGGGCTCCAGGGCTCCAGGGGAACATTCAGCAGAGCACCAGGTGGACCTAAACGCCCCACTACAGAGCAAGATGGCCTGGCGGGCTCTGCACGTTATGCTCAGAGGCACCCACTGGCCCCTGGAAGGCGTTTCTCTCAGGCCCTGCCTCCCCACCTCTACCAGTTTCTGGAGACCTGGGCTTTATCCAAGTTCGAACCTAAACAATTTCCTAACCTCCGGCATATACTGCAGGTCTGCGCTGCTATTAACAACATCTGTATGTATATTGAGAAAGATACTTACCTCTCGCCATCAAGTTCTGGCTGCCCAGCACCACTGCCTGGTAAACACAAAGGAAGCCAATTCCACACGCCTGGGTGGGGGTACTGCAGCCCACAGGCCACCCACATTTCTGCATTGAGCCCAGGCCTTCCCATGTCCAGCCACATGGCCCCGGCTGAGGGGCCTGGAGTCCAAGAGGTGGGCCTGGCAGACAGGCCCTGTGCTGGGCCAGGTCTTCGCACGGGGCGGGACAGGTGGGAGGTGACCCCCTGCCCTCCCAGGCTGGGGCTGGGCCTGGATGGGGCAGCAGGGACTGTGGCGGCTGCTGTTCCAGGCAGCCTGGGTCCCCAGGGCCCTGGCCAGGGCTTGCTGATAAGTGAGCGGCGGGTCAAGGGGTGGGGGCGGGGCCCAAAGGCGAAGCCAGGACCTCGGGCCAAGCGGGGACACACCTGCCCCTGCCCCCATCCCTCCCGGAGCTCCCGCCTGGTCCAGGAGAGACCGGCACCGCCGCCCTGGGCCCGCGCTGGGGGGGGGAGGGGGGCCACAGCGGCTTCTGAGGACTGTGGTCGCTCCGAGCACTTTCCACAGGGCGAGACACCGGCACCCCGTGTGCGCCCCAAAGCCGCAGGGCTGTCCGTGGCCGAGGGGGCGCGCAGACGGGCCGAGGTAGGGACGCAGCTGGCGAGGGAGGACGTGGTGTGGTCAGTAATGGGGGCTCGGGGGTACGGGCAGGGCCGCCCCAGGCTCTCGGGGAGCCTGGAGACGATCAACCCACCTGCTTCCCGCGCAGCCGAGTCAGCCCCGCCGAAACCTGCCTGCGCTCCGCGGGCCCTGACCGCCCGCACGTACCGCAGGCCGGCGCTGCTATTAATAATTTCCATACATTGTGCTCCCATCACGAACAAAAATAACCCGCAAGGGCAGCCGGAGGAGCAGCTCGGCGCCCTGCCCCCGGGAGCTCGGAGAAAAGACCAAAATAGCGGCCTGGGAAAGGCTCGGCTCCGGCTTCCAGCCCCGGGAGCGCGCGGGGTGGGGGCGCAGGGCAAGGGGCCTTTCCCTGTGCCGCGCTGACCCCGCGCCTCCACGTGCCGGCCCCGGTCCAGGAGGCGCGGCCTCCGCTAGGCCCAGCGAGGGGACAGGGGGTGGCGAAGGGCTGGGGCGGAGCCTCAGGGCCGGGGGCGGGGCCTCGGGGAGGGGCCTCAGTGAGGTGGGGCGGAGCCTCAGGGCCGGGGGCGGGGCCTCGGGGCCGTGGGGGGGCCTCAGTGAGGTGGGGCGGGGCCTCGGGGAGGAGGCCTCCCGGGCCACCACGTGGGGACCGCCCAGCAGTGACAGCCTGCAGCTTCACACAAGGGCTCTAACCTCATCTGGATCTGAGACCCCCTGAGAAGCTGCGGGAGCCCGCAACCCAGAGCCCCCCCCCCCCCCCCCCCGCGCGCCTCGAACACCGCGGGGTGGTGGAACCCACCGTCTGCGCCCCTGCCCAGCTTCCCTGGGGTCGACGCCCCGACGTGGACCTGGCTTTTGTCGCAGGCAGGGCGAGCCGAGGATGGGCTGCTCCCCTCACGCCCTTGGGACCAGGCCCTCGGCCAGTGACAGGGGAGCAGGGAGGCTGGGTGGCCAGGGGCATGGGGCAGGGCCGTCCCCCTTCTCCATGCCTCCCCAGGGCATCCTCCCGGGTCAGACTCCTCTGAGAACGAAGACCTCAGCCCTCAGTGGGCCACTCATCGGAGAAGCCCTCTGAACCCTGGAAGGAAGCCTCCGGATTGAGGAGGGCAGCCTGGGTGGCGTCCTGCGATGCAGGCTGTGCTCCCCAGGTGTGTGGCTCAGGCCTCACCTGTCACATGGGCCAAGACACTGGCCACCCAGTGACACTGCCAGAGGGTTCAAGGTGCCCACCTTGGCCCGTCTCTTCTCCTTGAGTCATTCCAGGTTTCTGGGCCGGTATGTCTGGGCCCAGCAGGAGCTCTCTGTGCACACAGGGTGCCCTCTTGAGGCCAGGGGGACTTCGAGGACACTGCAGGGGTCCTAGGGCCTGGTGGCTGGTGGGGACAGGACCACAGGGCAGTCCAGCCCTGCCACAGCGGGTGCCCAGGCTCCACTGAGGCCGCCTTGGCTGGGGTCTGTGGCTGGTAGTAGACCCTCCTCTTCCAGGAAGCCCCCCAGCCTGACCTCTGTCTTGGGGCTTTGGGGGCTCTGCATGGTCCTTTTGCTGGCATCATGCCTGATCATTTCTGTCTGAGCATCTCTGAGAGGACTGCAGACCAGGCTGCCCACCGCCCATGCCTGGCCACTCGGGAGACGGCAGGCCTGCGGGGCACAGAGAGATCACCTGCCAGCCCAGGGACTTGCTGCCGGCTCCACACCCAGGCCCAGGGAGCAGACAAGATAGAAGGTGGGAGAAGCTTGGACCCCACAGGAGGAAAGAGCCCAGGACTGGGCCGTGAGGACAGATGGGGGCAAACTGGGCCCACCCTGCACCTGGCAGTCTCCCTCACCTCTGCTGCCCAGAGGATGGGAGAGGCATCTGCTAAGAAGAGACACGGGGCTGTGTGGCCGGCTGGGTCAGGGTGGGGCTGCAGGCACCTCTGGCCGGGTAGGCCCAGGAGCCGATGCTTTTGGGAAAACAACCAAGAAAGCCCAGAGGGGCCAGGGCAGTGACCCTTGGGAAGAGTGTCCCACCGCTCCCCTGGGCCCCCCACTCTGAAGGATGGGAGGGCTGGGCAGGTGCCCAGGCTGGCTGCAGCCCAGACTCGACCGAGGACCCCAGCAACGGCCCTGCCTCCCACTGCTGCACAGGCCTGGAGCCAAGGGGGACTTTTTTTTTTTAAAGCAAAGCTATCTTTTTACCTTGATAAGCTGTTTAAAAAATGTAAATAAAATAACTCAGCGGACAAAAGCAGCCATTCATCCCGCCCAGAGCCAGCCGCTGCCCTCGACATGAAATATCGCAGCACATTGAGTCGTGAGTCCCTGCTAATCCGAGCGGACAGGCCTGAATGCGGCCCCTCTCGGGCGGGCTCGGCGGTGGGCAGTGGAGCATGCACCTCCTGCCGGGCGGCCCCGCTTGGGGACAATGGCTTTTCTTCGCAGAAGGGGCCTGTGCAGGACAAGAGCCCCCTTTGTGTTGAGATTCCTGCTTCGGAGCTCAAGGGAGGCACATTCAGCCGGCCCCAGACACTCTTTGAAAGGCTTGAGTGTAACAGAAGATGGCCGGAAACACTAGCCTGCCTTCTGCCTTCCTGCACTCTCGCAGGCACAGCCGCCCATGCAGTTGTGAGAACGGCCTTGCGCCACGTGAGTGGCCAGCCCTCAGTCCCGCGTGGTCCTGGGAGTGCGGCCATCTTGGTTTCTCAGCGCCAGTCACGAGCCACAGGACAGTGGCCGGGCATGGCAGGCGATGGTGCTGGCAGGGTCCAGAGCACCCGACACATGGCGCACCTCTGAGGGCCAGGCCAGGGCCGGGCAGCCCCCAGTGCTCAATGCCTAAATCCTACTGAGTCTCCTCACAGTGATGGCCCTGCAGGAGGAGGCATGCAGGGTGCCAGCAGGGCAGCCTCCACCGCAGCAGGGCCTGGCTTTGGCACAGGGCCAGGACACGCTGTAGGTGGGCAGGGGCAGAGGCCCGTCAGCACACTGTCCCTGACGTAAGGTCACCTCTGAGCCCTGGCAAGGCAGTCAGGTGGAGATGATGCCCCGCAAGCCGTCCCCATCTCTCGCGACAAGTGCACCCCAAGCAGGGCAACCCGGGACTTCTCCATTGTGCCTCCTGCCACATGCTAGGATCTGGACTGGGACTCTCCCATCTCGGGGTGCTGAGAAGCCATGGGGGCTCCCCTGTGGGAACAGCTCACAGCCACCCCACACAAGGCAGCCCCACTCACCACAGGCCCTACCGCTCCCTATTGCCCCACGCAAACTGAGGTCACAGCTGGGTGTTCCTGGCACCAGGGCCCAGTCTTCCTCTTGGAACCCTCTGGGCTTAGACTCAGCACACCCACTGTGATTTCAAAAGCCCCGAAAGTTCCTATCCAGAGACCTTTAGCTATGAAACTCCATGTTTCCACAGATGCTGCCTCCGGGCCAGCCTCCTCCACAGGGGAGATGGCCTCCCCCTCAAGTGGCCTAAGCCCCCACACTTGCACAAACAAGGGCTGGGTGCACTGCGTACTCTGTTGTCTGAGGCGGCTGACAACCCACCCCAGGCTTTGTCTGTGTCCCCCAAAGTGCTGCCACTGTGCTGTACACTGACCTTCTGCAAAAGGATCCTGAGCTCTTTCGGAGGGGCCAGCCTGGGCAGCAGCAAGGCATCACCAACTTCCCCCACCTCTGTGCTCAGCCCCTCCCAGAAGCCTGGGCCTGCAGCTGCACAGCCTTGGGCTGTGCTGGAAGAACCCAGGCCTGGCCTCACCATGGCACCTGCCTGGGAATCAACACCTGCAGTGCACCATGGGTGGACTTTGGGGCAGCCTGGAGGGCTGGGCATGGGTGAGGGGACGGGGTCCAGTCTCAGTGTGTGGCTGTTGGGGGCTGGGGGTCAGGCCCACAGGCCAAGTCCCAGCCCCCTAACCTGGGCAAACTCAGCTGACTACAGAGGCCTGGTCAGGGGGGTTGGGGCCCCGTGCTGAGGGGTGGGGGCAGGAAGGGACATGACTTTGGTGCAGAGCCCCGGGTGCTGCAGCTCGAGGGATACGCAGCCCCCCGAGAGAGAGGCCCTCTCCCCACTGGCTGCAGCTGCCCTGCAGCATGTCCAGAAGTCTGGAGACCTGGTAGTCCAGGACAGCAAAGCCACACCAGGCTTCCTCCTGGAGCTGTGGAGACACAAAACCCCATTGTCACTTTGTCTTGGGCTCAAAGCCTCCTGGCAGGCCCTCCCCACCCGCACAGAGGTTTTTAAAATTTAATCTATTGAGAAGGTAACTGTCGCCATTCAGCCACCATCCACACTGTGACTTTTCATGCCTCTGAGATTCCGTTCTGGTCCGCTGCACCCCAACCCCCCAGGGGCGGCGGTCATTGTCCGCACTAATTATCCCACAAAGACAGAGGGCTTGTTCTCCAGGCCAGACAAAGGGCCACACTCGCTCGTGACAGCCAAAGCAACAGGTTCACAAGTCACTCTGTCTGCACCCTACATACCTGTGGCACCCACGGGACACAGTCTGACCTGGCCCTCTCTGTCCCAGCAGGCAACAGGAAATAGAAAAGGAAAGAACCAAATCCCAAATTGAAAAATGTCTTTTAGTTACTTTGCTATTTTCTGCACTGGGGAAGATTTGGGAAACATAAAAGAGCTGAAAGAAGAAAAGCAAAGCGTCCATTTGGGTCTCCAGCTTCCATGTCTTTTATGTGAATATAAAACCCAGTAAGATTTTAAAGCAGGTTGGTGTCTGTTGCTGGGCGGCAGCCGCTCCATGGCCACCTCCAGCAGTGCTGTCACCGTGTGGACACCCTGCAACCAAATATTTGCTTCGTGCCATAGTGACTTCTTGTGGATCATTCCTAAGGTGGAACTGCAAGATCTGAAGGTGCGGGTGAGTACACAGGTTAGGGCTCAGGACACAGCCCAGCAGGCAAAACCCCACCCCGAAGTCTGCGGACACTCCAGAGGGCAAGAGGGCAAGTTCCCAGGTGGCCAAAGACCCACCCCCAGATCGTGGGCAGGCTGCAGACTCAGACCATGGGCCACCCACTGTGCCTGGGGAAGGTGGCCCTTGGCATCCAAGGGTGGACAATGCTTCCACCAGCTGCTTCAAGAGAAACACCCATGAGGCTTCAACATAATATTAAAATCACTGTGCTTTGGCAATTTGGCAAGCTTACTGAAAATGAAATGCAGACTTTTGCTGCAAGCATTTGACAACTCCCACTGCAAACACCTAGCAATGGCCACAAACACCCATGAGAGAAAATTAAATCTGTAAGAAACGAGGTCAGGTGAATACATGAGGAGACCCCAGGGCTGTCTTGGAGGGTGCTGACACACTCGGGGCAGGAGACACAGCTGAGCAGTGGAGACCCTTCAACGATGCCTCTCGGGGGAAGGGTGGGCCAGAAAAACTCTGCTGCCTGCCAGAGAGAGGGTGCTAGGGCAGCTTGTCTGTCTATCTAGACTCTGGGAAGAAAAGGAAAGCCACTCTTAAACACAGGTGTGCACATCACATGGATTTGGAATTTTATTTAATAATTTACACACATGGTCTAGGAAGTTAGTTCTAGTTCTAGGTAGTTGCCAGAGACAAAGCACAATCAGTCTTTAACCACTTTGCAGGGACACTGAGGCCCTCAGTCACCAGAAGGAAAAAGCTCCACTAAAATGAGCTCACGATGAAAAATTACAAAACACACAAGGAAGCAAGCAATCATCAGTAACAATCACAAGGAAGTTGATTAAAGCTCTAAGAATATGGGATAACAGGACATAAATTTGGAATGAACACAGAATGTAAATGTATAAAATTATGAATGAAATAGAAGTATCAAAACTAAGAAAAGAACAAGAAAGACACGGGGGGAGAAGGTAGATTTGACAAGAACCAAAGAGAACCTTAAAAATTAAAAATAGTCATCGAAATAAAGAATAAAAGAACCAGTTTGGCAGATCTTCAAAAAGATAAACATAGAGTTAACACGATCCAGCAATTCTCATAGGTAGATCCCCCAAATATTTAAAACAAGGGGCTCAAACAGACACTTGTGCATGAATGTTCAGAGAGGTCCTTATTCACAGTAGCCAAAAGGTGTAAACGGCCCAAGTGTCTATCAGCTGACAAATAGGTGAGCAATATGTGGTTGATCCATCTGCCACTCAACCATAGAGAAGGATGAGGCTCTGACACATGCTTCAACATGGGTGAGCCCTGAAAACACCACGCTAAGCAAAGGAAGCCAGTCACGAAAGACCATGTTCCATGATTGCATTTATGCGAATCATCCAGAACAGGCAAACCCACAGAGACAGGAAGTGACAGTGAATTAGCCAGGGCCTGGGGGGAGGGAGGAATGGGGGTAATTACTTTATGGATACAGGTTTTCTTCTGGGGTGATGAAATGTTTTGAACTAGAAGAGGCGGTGGTTGTACAACATTGTGAATGTACTAAATGCTACTGAACTGCTCATTTTAAAATAGTTAATTTTATACATTGTGCATTTCACCCCAATAACAATTAGATTAAAAAGACCCTCTACTACTCCTATTTGGAACAGACCTACTTGGGCGTGCCCCCCATCTTCCTGGGTGCACCTCGCCCCATGTAGTTCTGCACACGCGTTTCTGACCTCACCCCCGCCCCCGATCTTGAAGCCGTCCAGTAAACCCTGAGCAAACTTTAGTCCCCTCAGGCCTGTCTTGGCCCGTTCCTCCCCGTCCAGGCCCCAGTGGCAGCTGTGCCTCCTGCCCCTCGGTGCCAGCACAGACCCCACACACCAGAGTGCACTGGACCGCGGGCCACCCAGCCCCAGGGTCCCAGCCCCAGGGTCCCAGCCCCTCATGCTGAGATAGCCCAGGTCTGGCCCTACCCACCTCCCTCCAGCTCCTGCCCGTGGCTTGGTGGTCTCCATGGACCTGTCCGAGACCCTTTGGACCTCCCTCTCCCTCCGCCCCCCTCCCTTCCTCCTCCTCCATACTCCTCCCTCCTCCCTCCTCCCTTCTGGTCCTCTCTCCTCCCATCAGCACCCAACACGCCGCCCCCTCTCCCATTTAGAGGAAAAGCCTTAGTCCTCTCGGCCTCCCTTGGTCCCATTTCTTACCTCCTTACCTTGCAAAGTCCCCCAAAGAGTTCTCCAAAATCATGATCTCCCACCTCCCTTCTTTGGGTTCCCTTCAACACTCTCTACACAAGTGTCTGTTCCACCTCATCGGGGCCCTCGGTGCCTCCATTTACATGAGGCTCTCAGGCAGGCCCCTCCGCAGCACCCCAGGACGCCACAGGACCCTCCTCGTCAGGGCTCCCGTCCCGCCCAGGGACCTGCGACCCCACGCTCACATCTCCGACCACCTGCACCCAGCGCCCCAGGCCCAATCTACGTGACACCCCTACCTCGCAGACCCAGCACCCACACCTCCTGGGACAGCTCCACCCCTGCACGCCAGGCCGAGTCACCTCCCACCACCTTGGGTCTCTCAGCACATTCCTGTGCCCTTGGCTAGGCTGAGCCTCCAGCTGGTGGTCCCTGCAGAGATGTCCGCCCCATCCCCCTGCTGTGCCTCCCGCCCTGGGGTCTCGCAAATGGCCAAGCCTGGACACTGGGCAGAGTGGCACTCATCTGCTTGCTTGAACCAGGAAAAGCTCCGGCGTGTGAAACGTGAGCAGAGCTGACGTGGAAGATTTGGGAGACGCCGCCCAGGAGAGAGTCCACTTCCAGCACACTAACCAAACTCATGCAGACGAGCTCGGCCAGCACCACAAATGGATTATACACGCACGTGCTCCTCATAACTGTACAATAAAACCAGAAACAAATAGAAGGTATCAAAACTCCCCTATGTTTGTTTAGAAACACGTAATAATTGGACTAAGGAGACATCATAATGGAAACCAAAACATGCTGCAGAAGAAAAGGACAATGCAATCCCGCAAATCAAACGTCGTAACTGGCAGCGTGAGCAACGCAGAGGGAAACTCACCTCCAGACCCACTGGGAAGTAGAAGGACTGCACGCTGCGGCCTGGAGCGTCTGGCATGGGAACCTGGAAACAGAACCACAGAGTGAACCCAAAGGAAGCCGCAGGAAATCTCAGAGACAAGACAGACGTTAATGAGATAGAAGACCAAGACGCCTCGGAGCCAATCGACACAAACCAAAAGCTGGCAGGATAATCACAGAAAAGCTGCAAACTGCAGGAATGGGGGTGCAGACACGCCAGGCGGAAGGTGCTGACCTTACGCCAGCAAACATGTCCCTTCTCCCCGCTCTGTCTCACCCAACACCGATGAGCCAGATGGCCTCCAAAAGACATGAGACGAGGCTGACACGCTGCACAGGCTGTACAGTTCAGGAAACAGGCTTCAGCAGGTGTTTGCCCGTCCAGGTGCACCCTGAAAGCTCCGGCCTTGGCAGGCCCCCTGCAGCCTGGAGCACCTGGGACGCCCAGCCCTCAGCCTGCACCAGCCCCACCCTTTCCTGAGGCTGCCTGGCCCAGACACCTGCCCCAACAGGCCTGGGCGCCCCGTCTGCCCCTGCCAGGCGGCGGGAGGCTGGGGCTGTGTCCCTGCAGATACTTGTGGGCCCTAGGCCTGGGCAATGAGGGCAACTGCTGTGTCCCCCAAAGGTGAGCCGCTCCCCGGGGGCTTCCCCAGAAGCCAGAGTGACTTCGGAGGGAGCAAAGTGCAGGGCAGAGCTGCCAAGGGTCAGGCAGTGCCTTTACCACCCCAGAAGGCCTCGAGGCACAGCTGCCCTCCAGATACAGGCCATGGCTGGCCCCTGCATGGCCGAGGGAGGTCACTGCAGCCTCCTCGACAGGGTGGCCTCCTGCACCAGTGGCCAGACTGGCTGTCCTGCTGCCCCCTTCCTAGGAGGAGGTGGGTTGGTGGGCACCCTGTCCCCAACTCAGCACATGTGCAGCCACAGCCTGTCAGGTCTCCACCCCAAGGTCCTGGCCTGGGCACAGAAGGACAATGTCTCTCACAACCCCCAAATGGACAGATGGGCGGAGGAATCGGACAGGCAGAGAGTGTCCCAGGCACAGTGAGAAGAGCCAGTACGGGCTCTGAGGCATCCATGTCGGGCTGGGCGTCCACCGTGCTGCTCAGAAGCTACATGGGGGCTGCAGGACCCTCCCTCCTTCTCTGAGCCTCAGGACTGAGTCCACCAGGGCCTGCTCGCCAACATCACCTGCGTGTGCGTGCACCACCCCTGGTGCCCGCAGAACACTCAGGATCCCGGGCCTCTGCTTCCCGCCAGAGCCCACGCCCACTCACCTGTGCAGCTCCTCCGTGGACTGCAGGGCCTGCAGGGGCAGGAGGGGTCCTGGCCTGTGGGGACAAGACAGGGCCCTGGCAGGGGCAGGTGCAGGGGCTGCTGCAGTCTCCTCAACGCCTGGGGACTCCTCTGGACCCCGGGGGCCGGGAACCCTCCCCCAGCACACTGACCGCTTCCGGGAGATGCTGCGGCTCCCGCAGCACCCAGGCCTCTGTGCCCACTGTGGCCGGAGCTCGAGACTGCCCCTTCCCCCTGACCCCTGGCCACCGGGCTGGGGCTGAGCCCACCCTGTGGCGCTTCAACATGCTGCCCCGGGGGCTCAGCCTCACCTGCCAGCCTTGGGTTGCAGACTGGTCCGGGGCCACCCTCATGGCCTCCCGGCCCCACCCCCAGTGCCCCAACACTCCTCCCCTCCCCGCCCCTGCCTTCACCCCTCCCACCAGTCCCGCCTCCGAGGCCGCCCCTCCTCGCTGTGAAGCTGCTGCAAAAGCGGCCAACCAGACATTCTCAACAAGGAGCCTTCCCAGCACTGATGAGAAATCCAGGGAGTGAGACCCGAAGGAAATTTCCAAATAGAACCCAGCTCTTTTTGCCAAGAAGCATTAGGGGCTGCGTGGCTCTGCCTGGGGCAGCTGGGACTGACCCAGGTCGGGTCGCGGTGGGGTCGGGGTCGCGGCGGGGCGTGGCACGGCCCCACGGGGCAGGGGAGGTTGCTGGCAGACTCTGGGCGAAGTCTGGGCGGCAGACGTCCAGGTGGCTTCAGCAGCAAACTCCGCCCAAGAACTGAGGGCAACGGGCACCTGCTGGGCTCCTGCAGGGCGGCACAGAACCGAGGCCCCGACAATGTCTGGCGCCGTGAAGCCCACCTGAGGGGCCCAGCAGGACACCAGCAGGTAGACTCTGCAGCACACACCAGGGAGAGCAGGTGACAAGCAGGGCTCCTCCCAGAGAGCCAGGCTGCTGTGACAACAGAAAGCCCGT
Organism: Daubentonia madagascariensis; assembly: GCA_023783475.1. Lineage (NCBI taxonomy): Eukaryota > Metazoa > Chordata > Mammalia > Primates > Daubentoniidae > Daubentonia > Daubentonia madagascariensis. The sequence continues at coordinate 568,646 of JAKFHU010000226.1, forward strand.
CGGTGTGATTCTGTAGATCTGCAGATGCAGAACCAACATTTCATAAAGTTCAATTCTAGTTATGATGTAAGAAATAACTCCGCAAACTAGGAATAGAAGGGAACGTCCTTTACTGGACAAAAGACATCTGTGAAACGAGCAGTCAGCAAACCTAGGACTTAATGCTGTGTGCTCCCGGTGCTCCCCACGAGGAGGCAGCACGGCCTGGAGCCCCACACACTCCAGGTGGGGAAGAAAACACCACAGGAAACAGGAAACGAAACATCATGACTCACTGACAACATGATTGATCCTGTAGAAAGCCATAAAGAATTTGGCTGGGTGCAGTGGCTCACACCTGTAATCCCTGCAATTTGGGAGGCCGAGGCAGGAGGATCACTTGAGGCCGGGAGCTCGAGACCAGCCTGGGCAACACAGTGAGACCCCATATCTACAAAAAATAGAAAAATTAGCCAGGTGTGGTGGTACACACCTGGAGGCTGAGGCAGGCGGATCGCTTGAGCCCAGGAGTTGGAGACTGCAGTGAGCTGTGATGACACCACTGCACTCCAGCCTGGGTGACAGAGCAACAGCCTGTCACAAACAAACAAACAAACCAAGAGATAAGTTGTTAGAATTAATCAAAGCCAATATTTAAAAAGTCAATTGTTACCCTATAGTGACAAACAGAAATGATCATTTAAAAAAATCACAACAGCATACAGAAATGTCAAATTCCTTGGGATAAATCTAACAAAAGAAGTTCATAGAAAAAAACATAAAACATTATTTACTAGTTTATTTATTTAAATTTTTTTGGTTTTTTAGAGACAGTCACATGGACAATGGCTCAGATCTCTGGGAATCCAGGAAACTGACAGGGCCAGGTGCTGGCGAGTACGGGGTGCCAGGGCCCCGGTGAGCTGCTGGTGGGTGCTGGAGACATGCAGCACAGCCCTGCCCACAGGGGCCCCAGACTGGAAAATGCCCAATGTCCATTCTAGGAAGACCATGCCTGTGGGTCAGCCATGCAGGGCAGGGCCCAGGGTGGGAAGGACACACCCCCTTGGTCAAAGCTCAGAGCAGACCGTGCTCAGAGGTGTGCCCGGGTGGCTGAGCTGGCAGGGAATCCGGGGACAGGACAGGGTCAGGGTCAGGGACATGGACACAGACAGGGACAGGAAGGGTATGGGATGGGGACAGGACGAGGACAGGATAGTGACAGGACACGAAGGGGACGGGGACTGGGCTGGGGCCGGCTGGCAGAGCATGAGGGCACCATCTGCTTCTCTCCAAGCAGAACAGCTCCACAGGGTCACTTGCCATCGCTCACGGAGCCGAACCCGTTTGTTTTGTGTTCCTTTCTACGTGTGGGTTGTACTTCTCGATAACACGTTTTTTTAAGGCAGAGTTTCAGATGTGCAAGACGAAGGAGCTCTGGAGAGGGAGGGTGATGATGGCCGCACAACAACACGAAGGTGCTGATGCCACTGAGTGGACACTGAAAAATGGTTAAAATGGTAAATTTCATGTTCTATATATTTTACCACAATTTTTTTTTTTGCGGGAAGGACGTGCTCGCCAGGTCGGCGCAGCGCGACCTGCCCCCTATTTTACCACAATTTTTTTAAAAGCAGGCAGCCCTATTATTTTTGTTAACAGTTTTACTGACTTGGGATCTACCTTTGCAGGTGGGGAGTTTATCATGGCCCGCCTCCAGGCTCCCCCAGGTCCAGTGTTTGTGGTCTTTGCTCCCTCACCCCCTCAAGTCTGGCCGGTTCTGCCCTCCAGGTGTGCAGGGTCTGCCCCTGCTACCTCACCCCTGGGTCACTCCAGCTTCCTCAGGGACCTCCCTGCAGACAGCACCCAGCCCAGCCACCAGCAGGGCCCTAGGAAAATCCTACAGAAACAAGGCAGGTAAGGCCACTCCTCTGCTAACTCCACAGCAGCCCCCAGCCCTTTGCAGTCAAAGCCAAAGCCCATCACACCCTCCCGGCCCCCACCCTCTGTCACTCCAACCCCCGCCCCATGGGCCCAAGAGCTGCTTCCCAAGCACTTGCCTGGGTGCCCCTCCCTTGACCTGCACCTGCTCCCCACTGGCCCCCAGGCCCCTGCCCTCCTTTCCCAACATTTCACTGTGGACCTGATCGTGTACTGTCTTCCACACTGTGAGCTCCAGGGCAGTAACCACCTTGGTCTTGTTGGTGGCTGTGGCCAGTGAGCAATGGATGCTCCTTAGTGACCGCCCCAGTGGTTCCAGGGCCAGTCATGCACTAGCACACAGTGGTCACCAACCCACATGACTGTGGGGATCCCCTGGAAAGGCCCCCCAGTCTCTCAGGCCAGAGCTGGAAGGGGGACCTGCAGCAGGTGTGGCGGGGGCAAGGCTCTGCCATGCCAGGCCCCACCACAGCTGCCACCATGGTCACCGCCACAGCCACGCTGACGCACATCTCAAACAATCGCTGGCTTCCTGTTCATATGACATAAGAAAAACAGGATGTTGAGAGGCGTTTGTCTGAACGAATAAGATAAGCGAGTTCTGTGACATTCTGCAAAGCCCAAGGGCTCAGCAGCAAGAGGGCAGGGAAGCCTGGAAGGGGCCGTGGGGAAGGCACCCTGCCCAGCCACAGTGCTACAAACGCCCTGCTCAGGAGCACCATGCAGGAGTGCTGGGTCCAAGAAGGGCAGGTGGGCTCGGGGCTGACACTGAGGGACCTCCCAGACCTGCCCTACCGCCTGCAGCCCTCCCTGTAGCCACTTCCTCACATGGTGGCTTCTGAGGGCCTTTTGCACACAGGGTGGACATTAAGCCAATACTCCGCCTTGGCCTCTGGCCCCAGGTCTTCCCACCCCAGGCCTGGGGCTGGGCCAGGCCCAAGTTCACAGCTAGTAGGCCAGACGGCAGGTCTGGGACAGCAAGACAGATGGCCTCTGGCTGGGAGCCTGACCCTTGACCCAGGCCCTGCTCCTCAGGAGCATGGGGGGCAGTGTGGGGCAGCTGTGTGTCTGGCGGACACTTGAGAGGAACTCAAGCTCAAGAAAGAAAGTCTCATGGGTTCCCCAGATGTGGAGCCACCTCCATGTCCAGGGCTGTCTCTGCCGGGGGGACCGAATCACCACCCTGCCCACTGCCCACACGGGAGCCCAGGCCTTCACTGGACACCACTTCATCCAAAATAGCTAATTTTGTCACCTTCCCTTTAAGAAATAGATGCGTCCTAGGGAAAATATCAGCTGCCGCGTTCACGTCTATGCAGACCCTCTGTGATCCTGTCAGGGAGCTGGTGGAGAGACAGTAAATACGGACGGGCTTGGGGACAAAGAAGTCTCAGAAACTGTGGCTGGGTGTGGCCAAGCTGGGCGGTGGACACTTTGCCTCCACTCAGGGAGCCGGCCATGTGGGGTCTCCATGAAGCCTCCCCACGGCCCTGGTGACCCTCTCAGGTCTGATCTGCAAAGGCTCATACAGCCGGGCTGCAAGCCCGGCGAGAGGCAGTGTCAACCATGGCAGCACTGTGGCCCCAGTCGCCAGCCCCGGCCGGCCCAGGTCAAGCCGTGCTCTCTGTGGCAACCCGAGAGCCTGCCTGTGGAATCAGGGCGCCTCCTGGCATCGCGGTGCCCTGCCTCCGTCTGTCTGCCAACTGCCCAAGGACAGTGCTGCTGACAGGCAGGGAAGGGGCCAGCAGGCTGCATCAGCTCCCCATGGAGACCCTGCAGCAGGGCCCACAGGTGCGTCCTGAGAGGCACGTGCACTGCCCACCAACCACTCGCTGGGAAGACACCTCTGCAGCAAGTCGTGTCCTGGTGGCCTTCTGGGCTTCCCAGGGCAGACGCTGCCCCGTCTCCAGCCCAGCCCATCTCTGGTCTCAAATGCTTGTGCTGGGCCCCAGGGTGGGGCTCGGTCTTTCCTGTGCCCAGGTGGGCGGCAGAGCTGGGGCACAGCAGGACAGAGACAGCAGGGAGACAGGCGTCCCTGTGACACCCCAAGCTCAGTGGGCAGCATACATCCATCCACACTGGCTCACCCTGCAGGGCCTGGCACAGCCTCAGGCACCGGGAGCCGCTGCTCTCTCCGCCAGTGCATGGCCTGTGCCCTCCAGAGCACGGCACTGCTACTCATCGGTCACTGTGCCTCCGCTTACTCCCATGTCCTCTGACTTGCCTCATCCAGAAGCTGAGGGCCTTGGAGACAGCCTGCCGGTGCCTGGCACAGCCTGCCCCGAGGCCCCTGGAGCGCACACCACCCCTGCTGGACGTCAGCACGAGGCAGGGACACCCACCGTTAGCTGTCCTGGACTGTTCAGTGAGGTGGAGAGGAGGAGGGCGGCATGGGTGCTGGGAGGAAGAGGCAAGCTGCACACACCTGGAGAGGCCAGGAGACGTGGCTCCCACAGCCCAGGGCTGAGTTGGGTGGACACACATAAAAGTAACACAGACATCGTCAGATTTCATTTGCAACTACAGGTCAGAAAATCTGCTGGAATAAAAGAGCCTACTTACGACAAGAATTTTAAAAGATGAAGTACCTATTTTTAAAATGTAACTAAAAAAAGTGCAAGATCTATACAAAAAACAAAACCTACCTAAGGACAAAAGAACAAATAGAAAGGCAAAGCGTGTCCTTGAGTGGTGTTCCAGTTTTTTCTGCTGTGTAAAAAACTACCCCAAAACATGCTGTTGTCTATTACACTCGGATTCTGTAGGTAGGAATTTAACCAGGGCACGGGGGAGCCTTGCCCCTTTCCACAAGGTGGGGACTGAGGCTGGCATGCGCTGGCCTGGGCTGGCGTGGGCTTGCTCACGGCCTGACGCCTGCATTCCCAGGGCGCGTGGCCGTGGGCAGAGGCCAGAGGGAGCCACACCACCTTTTCTGGCCTCACCACCTTCCATGAAAGTCGCTAAGGCCAACCCACATTCGGGGGGTGGGGGAGCTGTTTCCCTCCTTCTAATGGGAGGGCGCCAAAGACCTTGCAGGCACGTTTGGTACCACCAACACGATCAGGCTCACCATAAAGACGTGACGTCCCCAAGGTAAACTGTAAATGTAATGAAATCCAGTGAAAATACCAACAGGATTTTTGCAGAACCAAACAAGCTCCTTCTGATGTTCAATGGGTGAAAAAGAAGAGAAAACAGAAAAAAGAGCCATGACGGGTTTTAGTCCGACCAGATGCTGAAACGCATCCTAAGACCACTGTCACCACAGCAGCGTGGCCTCTGCCACGAGAAGACAGAAGAGGACAGGACGGAAAGCCAGGAACAGGCCTAAGACACGCGGCGCCGCTCTGTTGCAGAGTAGGCCAGAGGCGGCCGAGCGGACGGAGACAGCGTCTGCTGTTCACCCAGCGCTCTCGGGACGCAATGCGCTTCCAGGGATCAAAGATAACACTGTGGAGCCGGCATGATGGTGCCCACCTGTGATCCCAGCCCCAGCACTCTGGGAGTTCGAGGCTGCACTGTGACTGCACCTGTGAATAGCCACTGCACTGCAGCCTGTGCAACACTGCAAGACCCCATTTCTAGTAAATAAATAACACTGTGTTCTAGGTTGTTTTACATAAATTAACTCATTCAACATTCACAAAGAAATGGAGCCTATTATTGGTATTACAACCATTGTGCAGATGAGAAAACAGAGAAGTTAAGTAACTTGGCCTTGGCCACACAGCGAGGAAAGTGAGCCCTCTGCCAGCAGGTTTTGGTGTAGCCTGTCTTCACGGTTTTATGAAGCCAGCTGTGAGCACAGCCCCAGGGTGCAGGGAAAGCTGCCTCCTCCACTGCCAGCTGGGCCTGGCAGGAGCTGGGCAGGAGAACGCAGCCTCTTCGGTGGAGCCAAAGGAGGGCAAGTCTGGGCAGTCCTGAGGTCGGTTCAACAACAGCGGACTCTGAGGGAGGGGCACAGCGATCTCCTCTTGTGTGGGACTGGGAGCTGCTCCCTCCAGACAAACCCGTCCCCCAGGTCCCTGAGGCAGGTCTGGGGGTGGGGTGGCCTGCTGGCCTGCCACGTGGAGGAGCGGCAGGGGCCGACCTGGGGCTGCTTTGCCTTCCTGCCCTCACAGCTGGGGCCGCTCCTTGACTGTCCTCACGTCTGCTGATGCCCAAAGGCTGGCAGCAAGACCTCCGCAGGGGAGGCGTCTCCAGGACCCAACACATCCTCACACACTGGTGATTAGGAGAGCAGCATGTGCGAGTCACTGAGACCCTCAAAGACCAGGCTCCCCCTCGGCCTCTGCTCTGCCCCCGCCCCCGCTCACTGCACTGGGGCTGGGCGTCAGGCTGGCTTTGTCCCAGCCCCAGGGGAGGGTCCTGCAGGGCCCAGGCTGCAGGGCAGGGGCCTCCTCCAGGAAGCCGGGACCAGCTCAGCCTCCAGCGGGTTCCCTGCGACTTTGGGCCATTGCTCAGAACCTAGCCAGTGGGGGAGGGAGGGGGGAGCCGGCAGCCAAGCAAACAGGCTTCCTGGAGCTGCTGCACCTGTCAAAGGGCAAGGCTCACCCCCTCAGTGCTGAGAAATAATTTAATGCTGTCTGAGGACTTCCAAATTTCCCAAGGAAGGCTCCAGTGCTGCCTGGAAATCCCAAGCCAGTCGGACTTTAGTGACATTGTTTTTCCAACTGCAGCTACATTTGCTCCTGCAAAGATCGCGTTTTCCGGAGGAAAAAAAAATCTGTGAGCCCAGCTGACACTTCGATGGGGAGTACTCTGCAGGCTGGTCCTCACTGCTCACCCAGCCCAGGAGCGGAGGGCCCTTACCAGAGCAGGCCAGAGGTGGCCAAGTGGACCTCCCTGCATGACCCAGAGGCAGGCACTCTGCCTCCAAAAGAAAGTCCAGGACAAACTCCGACCAGGGTGTTGGGGGCAGGGTCCCAGGGGCCATAGACACGAGGGCCCTGCTCAGTGGCCAGGGCAGCAGGCAGGTGTCCAGCACTGAGTTGGACCCAAGGGGGCCAGGATGTATCTCGGGTAGAGGCTGACCCAGACCCTGACACACAGTCACTGGGAAGGGCTAACCTGGGGCCTCCTGGGGGCCTGGCCTTGTTGCCAGGGCTGGACACCATGTCAGGGCAGGCAGCTGAAGTGGTACAGGAAGGGCAGTGTGGGGGGGCGACTACTCCAGGGAGGGCTGAGGCTGCTGTAGGAGCCAGGACGGGCTCCTCGGAGGAGGAATGTGTGGGTGGGTAGAAAGGTGGGGGCAGGCGGGGGGGGGGGGTCCAGGCCCATCCCTCTTGTGCAGGGGGTGGGGATGCGCACAGATCCTGCTGGCATGGGCAGGGCTTTGCTCACTTGCCGGTTCACCCGTGAACCGCCTCCTGCCCGCTCAGAGCTGGCACCTCGGCCCTGGACAGGGCACAGTCTCTCCAGCTCTGGTCCCACCCGTGGCAGGGACGGGAAGTGCCTGGTGGGCGCCCCCCATGGCCCTGGACATTCACTGGGAACGAAGAAGGGAAAGCAGAGTGAAAGCCCCTTGAGGAGTTTGGGAGTCTAGGGGAAGCAGCTGTGTTTGTTGGGGAAACTGAGGCAGAGAGCCTCAGCCAGGAAGGCGGGGCTAGCCACACAGGAGCAGGTCTTCCACCAGGGGAGGTGGCTGTGGTGCCTAATAGGCTGGTCAGGACCCCACAGCCCTGCCCCACTGAGGGGTGCCACGCATCAAGACCACACCCCTAAGCTCCCACCCCCTGTCAGTGCCGGGTCAGGCCCAGGTGTGATGTCCATGCTGGCCCCACCCCAACACGGGGCCCAGGGGAGCTGGACAAGGAGGGCCTTTCCTGGGGCCCTGAAGATGCCCTTGTCCTCCCAGCCTCCCTGCACCCCAGGCCCTGGGTCCCTGCCCCTGTCTCGGGTCAAGACGACTCCCCACGGGGGGAATATCCGCCCAGAGCAGGAGAGGCTTGTGGGATTCTCATGGCTGGTATTTAGGGTAGGAACCAGAAGACAGCTCTGCTGACCACATCCACGGTCACCAAATGAAAGTGCTGCCCATCAAGGGCATCTTTGTGCCTAGGCAGGACCCAGGGCCATCCACACCACAGGGGCTGGGGGCAGCGCCCGGACCCCTCCCCAGGCCCACCCCTCCTGGGACAAACCCACCTCGTGCCTCCCCACTCACAGCCCTGGCCCGGAGCCCTTGTTCCAGATGCACCCCGGTTCCCTCCTCCTCTCTTCCTTGGCGAGATGGATAAAATGACTTTGTGTCCAGCACCAGGGCAGTGGAGACAAGGACTCACTATGGGGTGCAGCGCCAGGACTCGAGAAAAGCCTGTCACCCCCACAGCCCGTGCGCACCCCCTCACCAGCCCCCACACTTGAGTGTCTGATCTTCCATCCTCCTGCCTGAAGTGTCTGTCCAGTCACAGCCAAACCCTCTGCATAATCCACTGAGCAAGTGGCTGTCCGGCAGCCCACTGTGGGGCACAGGGGCCCTGCCAGGGATGGTGAGTATAACCCCAGGGCCTGTGGGGACCCTTCCCAGGGCACAGGGAAGCACCTTGCCCCGGCCCTAGGACACCTGAGGCCACCCCCACACCCCCAGCCTGTGCACAAAGCCACAGTCCCCCAGCTGCCTCCCATCCAGGTCTCTGCTGAGACCCTCCCAGGAGGCAGGCTTTGGGGCCAGGGCCTGTCCTGGGTGCAGAGAGCAGGCTGGGGGGTCTCTGGCTGACCCCCAGGGCACACTGGGCCAGGAAGCCCCCCACCCCGTCCTCACCTTGCGGGGGCTTGGGTTAGAGGAGCAGGAGGCAGGGAGGCACTGGCAGGCTCCGGCAAGAGGCCACAGCAGGGCGTCTGAGCACCTGCAAACCTGGGCTACACATTGCTCTCAGCCAAGAAGACACCTGACTCAGGTTGTTTTTCTTTTAAAACTGAATTAGGGATGCCATGAGGGAGGCAGCCCTGCTGGGCGCGAAGGGATGCGGCCTCCACGGGGCTACCTGGGGCTCTCCAAGCAGGGGCTTTGCCCACAGGAGAAACAGCACCTTTAATTTTCCCATTTCCACCTGAAAACTGTGGGGTGCCAGACGTTCTTCTTAACCCCAAGGGATCAAAAATGACTTGGTTTTGAAAACTGTAGGGACCTTGTGAGGGAGGAACCACCTTGGAACCACCTAAGCTGTGGCTTCCCTGAGCCCACAGGAGGTGGGCACTGACCTGCCTAAGAGGGCTTCTGCCCCTTTGCCTGGGCCCCCCAAGGGATGTTTCAGCTCAGCCAAAAGAAGCCCCATTCTCCTCTCAGGAGGGGACCAGAGCTCTTGCCTCCATGGCCAGCCCTCAGCAGGGCCACCGCTGCCCCCCACCTCCCACTCTGGGGCCCAAGGAGGCAGCACGTCCTGAAGTTCCCCCCAGACCTCCTGGATCCACAGGGTCCCGAGCTGTGGTCACAGCAGAGAGACCCACAGGCGGGACCCAGCGGGGTCCACCAGGGCAGCCTCCCATTACTGTGCGCAGAGGTGGGCACCACCACCACCCAGAGACCTGCACATGCACCCTGCCAAACAGCCCAGCTGGACTTGTGGCCCTGCGAGGGACACAGACTCCCCTGTGGAGTGGTGCACACCAGCAGCAGGGTCACCAGCGAGGCCTCTTGGGTCCATCCTTGGGACTGGAAGAATGAGGAACTAGAGAAATGTCTATTAGGCCTCAGGCTCCAAACGGAATGGAAGCCCCCCCCACCCCCAGACAGGCAGCCACAGGGAGCCCACCCTGCAGCCCTCGGAGGTGGCAAACCGGAGAGTGGGGCCACTCAGCCTGCCCAGCACACGCAGATGGCCTTCATGCTGCCTCTCCCAGCTGGGATGATGGCTGCCAGGTTTGGATCCTAAATTCCAGTCCTGGCCCCAGACCATCCGAGCTTTCAGCAGGGAGGGCAATGGGTGGCCCCACCCCACGCATGCCTGGAGGCTGGGGAGGGAGAGAGGTCGACAGACCCTCTGGGCTCCTTGCCAAGGAGAGTGTGGTTGGGGACCGTGGGCACCATTCTTGGACCCTTAGGCCGCTTATTTCTGCAGCAGCAGCCGTGGGGACCTCTGAGGGAGCCCCCGTCAGAGGAAGCCCCTTTCCTCAGGAGGGTGAGGTGCTGTCTGTGCCAGCGGGCACCCTGGGCATCAACCTTCCCCTGAAGGACCCAGGGACCTTGGAGGTGGTCTCACCTTGCTTTAACCCAAGCTGGCAGCAAACTGCCATCATCCCCACAGAGCCACAGGTTTACTGTGGCTTTTTTTGAGGTAAGGTCTTGCTGTATCACCCAGGCTGCTCTCAAAATCCTGGGTTCAAGCAATCCTCCTGCCTCAGTCTCCCCCCAACTCCCACCCAGAGGCAACAACTTGCAGTAGCTGCTTCTTAGGATATTTACATTCATATTTCTAAATAACACACTTATTTAGTTATTTCTTGGGTTTTCTGTTTTACTTGTCATTGGCCCACTTCCTACTATGCAAGGTAAGAATTCCTCTGTCTTACCCATTGGCCAATACACACACCACAACCACACAACTTCCTAAAAAAGTTCTCTGTTGACTCACTGCTTATGGACGACACAATCACAGCCATGTCAATACAGTTCACACTGAGTCTCAAGGTGGCTTCTGATTACTTTCCTTTCTAACACAGTGTGCTGCGGTGGAGTAACTGGTGCCGGGCTAGCCCTCCCGCTGCAGACAGCACAGAAATAGACAACCTATGCCAGGGCGCCAGCCTCTGGACAAGGTGGTGTGGACAGCAGGGTAACACCTGAGGTGGCGCCAGGACAGCTAGCTCCCCACCTGGGGACAATCTCTCAACCAGCTGTGGAGCTGGAACCCAGGCAGAGCATGGCATCTGCCTCACTGAGGGAGCCCTGCCTGTGAGGGAGGGTACGCCAGCAAGAGGGGCTCCTGGGGCGCTCCAGATGCGTGTGAGCTGGGCAGGTCCCCCAAGGCTCCCAGGGTCAGCTGCCCCCAGGCAGAGAACACAACAAGGTACTAGAGACTCACCGGAGTCCAGCCCAGCCTAGAGGAAGGATCTTGCCAAAACTGTGATACCTAGCTAAGGCTAGAAAGGCCTCTCCTTAAGACCATGCTGAGGGTCAGGCCTGCTCTAGAACCATCCCACCAAATCCAAAACCAAGCCCCAAAGAAATCCACAGAAGGACACTGTGGAGGTTGAGTCCCATCAAGACAAGGGTGCTTTAGGAACACTTTGGGCTTTCCAAAGATCCACCCTCACATGATGTCAAACCATACCCCCAGTTTGAGGTAACCAGCTGGAAAGGGAACTGTGGACCAGAACAAGGATCAGCGCTCTTCAGAGGATGACAACAGAACCCAGAGTTCCTACAATGTATAATTCATGCTGTTCAGTACTCAATAAAAGATCACAAGACCTAAAAGGAAGCAGGGAAATGTGACCCATAATCAAGGGGAAAAATACAAAAAACAGATCATAGAAAGCCCCTCTGAGGTGCCCCAAATACTGGAGCCAGCAAAGACTTGAACACAACTGTTGTAAATGTATTCAAAGAATGAACAGAAAACATGCTCAACAAGTTAAAGGAAAATATGGTCTTAATGAGTAAAAGGAGAGGGAGAAATGGAAATTATATGAAACCAGAAAGAACTAAATAGAAATTCTCCAGTAAAAAGTACAGTCACTGAAATGAGCAATTCACTGATGGTGCTTGACAGCAAATTGGAGATGGCAGATGGCAGAGCCAGTGAGTTTGAAGACAGAGCAACAGAAACGATCAAATCTAAAGGATGAGGGGAAAAGATTTAAAGAAAAAATTACGCAGCTTCACTACCGAGTGATCCCTGCTTCCACTTCTCAAGACGTCCTGGGGTCCGGCAGCCCTTCCCAAGCCCCTGTCCTCCTGGCTCCCTCTGACGCTGCCCTCCAGCCCCGCAGCACGGTGGCCGCCCAGGACTCCCTGCCCTGTTCTCTCCTGTGGGTGTCCTGCAGCCCCTGACTTCCCAGTCCCCTTGTCTGTCAGTTTTCCTCCCCGTTCTAAAGGAGCGCACTCTGCGGGTGGAAACGCCTACCCACTGGCTCTGGGAAAGGCTCTTGGGTAAGTTCTTGACAACATCCTGCCCTCTCCTCCAGGAACTCCTGCCATTTAGACCTTAGTCTTCTCATCTTCAGAGCAAGGCACAAACAGCGGCTCAGGAACTCTGAGTGGGGGCGCCCCTGGGGACGGAGGCCTCACTGTGGGTGACCGGGGGGCCCTGGAAGACCAAGGCCTGCCAGGGTCACCTCCTGGCCAGTCTGTCCGGAAGAAACCCTCCCATCTCCGCTGCACGGGCCTGGGGTTGTGGGCTTGGGACACTGGCCGGGGCAGCTGCAGCCCCCACAACCCGCCTCAGCCCCACCAGGGAACACCCTGGCCCAGGGTCTCCAGAGGGTGGGGGACCTCAGGGTCTGGCTGCCCCCCAGAGGAACCTGGGGCCTCCATTCCTGAGCCCCTCACCATCTCCCAGCACTGCTTTGCCTCTTTCCTTCTCTTTGCCCTTAAGTGCTTTCGCCTTTAAACACTTCGTTGTCTCCTTACTGGGCCTCAAGTGAGATGTGGCCCAGAGGGGCTCAGTGCTCCTGTGAACACAGCACCTGGGTAAGTCTGACCCTCACAGAGCCCAGGGCAGGGCTGCGTCTCATCTGCCAGCCTCTCGAGGACTGTGCTCTGCATCCTTCTCAGAAATCACTCCCCACCTGTCCCCAGAATTGTGCGGCCCTCTTCCCATAGCTGGGACACCTGGCCTGGGCTTTTCTCCAGGAAATGGAGGGAAAGACAGAGACCTGTGGGACAGGAGGGGTCCCCATGGAACAGTCACCCCATCCAGAGATCAGCCCACAGATGGGTGGAGGAATCAGCTGGGGCTGCTGCACAAAACACCACAGACTGGGAGGGGGGGTGTGCAAACAATAGAAATTTATTTCCCCACAGCTCTGGAGGCTGGAAGTCTGAGATCAAGGTGTCAGCAGGGCTGGTTCCTAGTTGGACTGGGTTAGGGCCCACCTCAATGGGCCATTTTACCTATATGAGCTCTTTAAAGGCCCTATATACAAATACAGTCACATTGGGGGTTAGGGCCTCAACATAGGAATTTTGAGAGAAAACAATTCAGCACGCAACATGGGGGTGTGGACAGGACCGGGTCCTTCCCCAGACAACAGCAGAGGCTCCCCAGGCCGACTGACCTCCCTGAGAGGGAGTAGCCAGGACTGGACCCAGGTCTTGTCCCAGCTCTTTCCACTGTACCACTATCCGTTTTTATTTGTTTTTTAATGGCTTTTTTTCCTTACCATCTATAAAGGCAATTTATGCACATAGTAGAATATTTGGAAAACTAAATAAATTTGCAAATTCTGAAAATTTAACGCAAAAGAACATTATTAAAACCACAATCGCCTCATGACCACGTCCTGGGCGTTTCTCCTCCTCCCTCCCGGTGCCCACCCTGTCTGTCCAGCCCCTCCGTCCTCCGAGGCTGGGCAGGGCTCGCGCTCGTGGTACGTGGCCGCGTGGGTCCAGCCCACGCTGCCCACAGCACGTGGCTCTGCTTGTGGCAGGACGCGGGTGCGGGGAAGGGACACACCTCCCACAGGGGAGCCCGTGCAGCCTCTGCCAGCCGCGGCCCAGGAGCCTGCGTGGGGCCCAGCCCCCACGGGCACCCCGCCCCGCTGCCCGCCTGGCCGCACTGGGGCCCGGCACCCGCGGGACTCCGCCCGGCCCCAGCGACGCTGGTCTGGGCACCGCGCGCCCAGGCCCGACCCAGGCGGCCCTCCGGCGCGTCTCCAGCTCTGGACAACAGACCCCTGCCTGCTCGCCCAAGGACGGAAGGTTCGTGGCAGAAGGGAATTGCTTTCCACAGTAGCAAAAACTATCTCTCTTTACTGCCGGTTTCCTCCCTGGGTCTTTCTGAAAGCACAGTCGTTTTCCCCGCATCGCGTTAAAGCGGCTCAAGTTCTTGATAAACGTTACATTTAGCCTCACAGTGAGCGGCGCCTGGGCTCGCGGTTCGCCCGGGGAAGGACCCGCCGCCCCGCCGGTGTCCGCCCCGCGCCCCCCACGCCACCCCTCCACGCCCCCCGGCTCCGCCCGCGCTCCTACACGCCTCGCCCTTTGCGTGGCGCGCGCCCCTCCTGAGGGTGGACTTCGCTTTGCGCACTGATGCACCCTCGACCCCCAGAATGGGGCCGGCGTCAAAGTCGCTGGCGAAGGTGTCTGATGAACGAATGAGTGAACGAACTAACGAAGGCAGCGGCCGCCCCCGTGGGACCGCCACTCCCACGCCACGGGCACTCCCTGCGGCTCCCCGCGCTCTCCGCTCCTCCCGCCTTCATCTGCGGTGTCTGCGCCCGGGCTCAGCTCCCTGCCGCCTGCGCCCGAGCAGTGCGGACCCTACCGGGCTGGGAACCCAGCCAGACGCCGCCCCGCCCGCAGCCCGCGGCTCTCCACGGCGGGGGACCGCACCTGCAAGGCGCACCTGCGGGCAGACAGCACATCCGCGGCCTGAGTCGTGGGCTCCGCCCGGGCTCGTGGAAGCGAGAGCCGGTTCCCACAGCACAGCACCCCGCCAAGGCGGGCGGTCTCCGGGCCCCTGTGCGCGCAGTGCCGCGCCTCGGCTCGTCCACGCCTGGGCCCAGCGGTGCGGGGTCGGAGCCCCGGCCGGCGCCTGGACAGGCGTGCGGAGGCCTTGATCCAGGGCCCTTTGTCTGTCCGTCTGTCCTGAACGTAGCAGGGGTGAACCCCTCGCGGCTGTTCCCGTGAAGCTCGCCCACCCAGCCCGGTCCCAGGGATGGCCCATCTGTGCGTTCCGGAAGGCCCTCTCCTGGGGTTCACTGTGCCGAGTGCGGCGTCCCCGCCCCATCTCCAGGGTCCCCCTGGCTCGTAAGGAAGGATGACCCGCGGCCTTTGGGTGCGGCAGCGGGTCCCCCGACAGGGAAAGTTGGACAAACTGCTCCAGGCCCCCGGAGGAGGAGCAAGGAGCCCGCTGTGGACACCCCCAGACACACCTACCATCTGTCCACCACCCCTTCAAGCAAGCCCAAGCCCCTGCGGGCAACGAGCTCCGGCAGGCGGGCGCGACCCACCCCTGAGGAGCTTCTAGGAGGGCTTCGGGGAGGGCGCTCCCGTGGCAGCCCTGGCCCTGCTCACGCCAGGGCACGGCCCCTAGCCAGGCTGGGCCAGAGGCCACCCCACCCCGTGGCTGGGGGCTGAAGGCTCGGGGCTTTTCTCCTTTCCTCCTTAAAAAGGTGGCCCCCAGAGGTGACCAGAATTGTGAGGACCACAGGGAGGTCGGGCCAGCATGGGAGCACGTTGGGCACCTTGGGCACGTCTGGCCTCCCTCGTGGTGGGGGGGTCCTACCCTGTGGGGCAGCCTCTCTCCATGTGAGTCTGTGGTTCTGGTTTTTGTCCCAGAGTTCAGGACAAACTTGCACCGGGCCCTGCCGGCACCCACTTTGCCGATCAGCCCGGGAAGAGAGCAGATGACCCTTAGCCCTTTGTGGGAGGGGCTGCTATAATTTAAATATTTGTCCCCTCCAGAACTCCTGTTGAAACTTGATCCCCAAAGTGGCACTGTTGAGGATGGCTCCATACTCTGGGAGCCCTCATGAATAGATTACTCTGTTCCTGGATTGATGGATTAATGGGTTAGCAGATGAAGGGGTTATCATGGGAGTGGGAGGGGGCTTTATAAGAGGAGGAGAGACCTGAGCTGGCACACACAGCTGCCTCAGGACTCTGCAGAGCCCCCCCCAGCAAGAAGGCCCTCACCAGATGTGGCTCCTGGATCTTGAACTTCTCAGCCTCCATAACTGTAAGAAATGAATTCCTTTTCCTCATAAATTACCCAGTTTCAGGTATTCTGTTGTAAGCAACAGAAAGCTAAGGGGCTTTTTCTAATTCTCTCGATTAGGGGGAGGCCCCTCCA
Source organism: Daubentonia madagascariensis (assembly GCA_023783475.1). Classification (NCBI taxonomy): domain Eukaryota; kingdom Metazoa; phylum Chordata; class Mammalia; order Primates; family Daubentoniidae; genus Daubentonia; species Daubentonia madagascariensis. The sequence goes on from JAKFHU010000226.1 coordinate 584,524, forward strand.
ATACCAAGGCTTGCTGCAGTGTTTACAGCCTCCTCCAAGCGCCAAGGCGGTCTGTGTGCTGCTGTGCCCCTTCCCTAAGGAGGCGGGTGCTGCTCTGTGTCCTCAGGACAGCAGCCCCAGGTCAAGTGAGATGCCCCCAGACCCTCCTCAGGAAAGCACTGAGGCACATCGATACCCAGCTCAGCTCTCCCTACAAGACCTTTGTCCTGTGTCTCCACGGCCCCTGGAATCTGAAAGTGACAAAGTGGGAAACAGGCTGACATGTGTCCTAGAACAAAGATGGCTGTTGAAGATGAAGTTTAAATCCACCCCACTGTGGACTTTTCTAATCAACCTTATTTTAACATGAAAAAACCTGCCTGGAATCCACATCATCTTTGGCTGAACACGTGGTACTGGGTTTGGTGCCCACGCCACCACAAGCAGGGCTCCCAAGCCAGCCTTCCTTGCCAGTGGGTGCCTGGGGTTGGTGCCTCCTGCCAGCTTTGGACCTTCCATGTAAAATTAACAACCAACATGTGCAACTAACTCATTTAAGCATCTTAATTTTTTCTGAAAGGTGCTGTGAGCTCTTGCAACACAACAGAACATCTGGCTCAAAGAACCCCAGGCTTGCCCCGGAGGCTCCTGCTCCCCTGCCCCTGAGCTCCATACACCATGAGGGATACCTGGCCCAGCAGCAAATCCACTTCAGGAGACACAGCCTTGGCCCATAGGAGGGTGAGGGGCAGTTTCCAGGGCTGGGTCATCCCTTCTGGAAGGACAGTAGCAGGAGTGGGCAGGGCTGTACAGCTGGGGATTCTACCTGGGTGCCTACCTAGAAGCTTACCTGGGAGCCTACCTGGGGTCTTCCCTAGGATGTACCCATGAGCTTACCTGGGGGCTTACCTGGGACCTACCTAGGAGTTTCCCTGGGGGCAAGCTGTGAATAGAGGAGTCAACGGGGGCCCAGAGGGCATGTGTCCTGGTGTCGCTGTGAAGGTGAAGTGGCTGAGTCAGCTGGAAGGCCGGGCAAGTGCTGTGTCCTCTTTCCCTCTAGGCCTGGCAGTTCCCCCAGGGCCTGATAAGGCAGGGGTATGGGAGGTGCCTATGCTCAGAGCTCAGGCCCCCTGGCCTTGGGGCAGGTTTGGTCATTGGCTGTGGCTGCCCTGTGCGCTGAGCCAGGTGGGTGTAGGGCTGACTCATCTGGGGCCCTGATCACCCCTTGGACTTATAGCAGATGTTAGGTGTAGCCTGCTTGGGTCTGGCTTGGCTGGGCTGGCTCCAGGTGGGCTCTGAGGTAGGCTCCCAGGCAGGTACCCCAGTCAGGATCCTAGTCCCCAGCCTGGCATGTGGCCCTGGGCAGTGTCCCAGGCCCTGCTACATAACAGGATTGATGATCTGAACTGCAGGGCAGCCTGGGGGACAAGCCAGAGGCATGGGGAGCACAGGGTGAGAACTGAGAACCCAGGGGTGCTTTTCCCTCTTCTTAAACCCGACTGTGACCCAGTACCTCTCTCTTCCAAAGGAGAACACAGCAGAAAAGGCACAACAGCCCCAGGGGCTGGGCCGAAAGACCCACCAGAAATCCAGAGGACCCTGCGCCCAGCTTGGGCACAGCCTCTCCAGGGAGGCACCTTGGGAAGGGCAGGGCCCCAGGCAGTGCAGATGAGGCTCCTCCGGAGCAGCTTCCCACTCACGCTGGCAGGACGCTGGGGAGCTCGGGTGCCTCCTGACCCACGGCTGTCCTCCAAATAACCCCAAATAGGCAGAGCTTAAAGGACCCCACAAGAAACCAAGGGTCAGAAGTGGCCATGCTGGGGCTGGGTGGCAGCCGGGGCACTGGGCTTGAGCCATCTGTCCGTCCATCTGGGCAGCAGCCCCTCCACCTTCACAAGGCTGGGGGTGGAGGGGCTTCCTGTGCCACAGAACACAGCGGTGTTTTCTCTACACTTCAGAATAGGTCACGCCCAGCATTCCTGCTGTGACACCGAATCACACGTCCTGCCATTTTTCTCTGTTTCCCCCAGGGACTGGCCCGGCCCTACAGCTGCACCTCACGCCAGCTGGTGTGGCCGGAGGGCTGCAGGTGTCCACACCTCGCCAGGTCCTCAGGGTACTGATGAGGATGAGGGAGCTGGACGCTGGACAGGGTGGGTTGGAGCCCCCAGAGCCATGGGCCCGCTGGAAGGCCCTGAGGCCCAGCACCCCCGGCCCCTCCGCACCCCCATCTCATCTCACGCAGGGAAAAGTGCAAAGACACACAGGACAAGACAGTATGAAACATCTCAGTATTACACCCCAGAGCCACCTAGGAACAGCCCCCACCAGCCCTCAGACCCCCAGAGGCAGCGGGTGCAGCCAGGACGAGGCAGTACACACAGCCCGGGCCCTGCGGCTGGCGTCTCAGGCCACTTCCCGTGCAGCGTGCTCACTAGCGCCCTGCTTCAACCCATTTGCAAACTGATTTCAATGTTTTCACACACATCTCAGTGATGTTTTTACAGCTTGGAGAGATAATTCATATGCTGTGAAGTTTACCCTCAAATGTGCAACTCAGTGTTTTTCGTATATTCAGATATGTGCAACCATCACCACCATCTAATCCCAGGACATTTTCGTCACCCCAGAAAGATTAACCCCATACCCAGCAGCACTCACACCCCCTCCCTGGCTACTTCCTTTCTGTATGAACCTGCGTGTCTTGGATATTTCCTATAAATGGGATCATACGATGTTTGTCCTTTTGTGACTGGCTTCTTTCACTGAGTGTAATATCCTCAAAGTTCATCCGTGTCATAGCATGTGTCAGAACCCCACTCCTTTTTATGGCTGAATGATATTCCATCGTACGCATGAACCACCTTTTGTTTATCTGTTCATCAGTTGATGGACATTTGGGTTGTTTCCACTTTCTTGGCTATCGTGAGTACTGCTGCTGTGAACATCTGTGTACAGGTTTGCGCGTGGACACGTGCTTTCGTTTCTCCTGCACATACGCGTCGGAGGGAAGCTGCTGGGTCATGTGGGGACTCACGTCTCACCTTCTGAGGAGCTGCCAGAGCGTCACCACAGTCTCTGCCCCACGTCATGCTCCCATGTGCCACACGCAAGGGCCACGCTTCTCCACGCGCTCACCAGCACTTGTTGGCATCTGTCTTTTTTATTTTATCCATCCTAGTGGGAATGATTTTTAACTTACCAATTTAACGTAAGGATTGTTCCTTTCTTTAAAGATTGAAATTACCAATTTTAAACACAAGAAAGTAACTTTTTGGAGATATTGTAACAGGGGTATAAGTGCTGTTGTCTACTCAACAGAGGCTGGAGGGTAATTGGAGGTCTCACACGCCCCCCGGGGCAGAGGTACGGCCGTTTCCTTGCTTGTCCTGATTTTGAAGACACTGTCATTTTGAAGACACTTTTGTTTACTGATTAGTTTTAGCCCTGAATCCAAGTTTCTCCTTGCTCCCATTTGCCCCGGACTCTCGACTCCCCAGGCCCCACCCCACCCAACATGAATGAACCCAAGGTGCAGCCCTCAGCCCACCCCCTACCCGGTCTTGGCCCAGAAGAAGGCTCTGCGGGGGACCCTTTCTGGTGGGGTACTGGGCAGTGCCAGCAGGGTGGGCTTTCCCAAAGACCACCTCACTCTGACAACATAGGGTAGAAATCCAATGAATGATAAGCAGCATTTAAAAACTGTTTTATAAAAATATTTGATGTTCTGGAAAGGTTTTCCCAGTGCAGCATAAAGTTGCATTCCCCCAGAGCAGTCGAGCTACGCGCGTGTCAGGGTCCTTCTCAAAACTGGGCGAGACATGTGCCCGGAGGGCAGCGGGGCGGGGGGATGCAGAGGGCAGTGTCTTTGTATTTCCTATCTTATTTTTTGTATTTTCCAAACTCTATACAATGAACACACTTTTGTTTGTGTTCATGAAAAAAGAAATACCACAAATGTTATTTTTTAAAGTTAAACCAAACTGTGATGGGATCTTAGCTTTAGCGCCTCCACTCTGGCCTCTGTCCCACACCCTCTGCCTTAGTGCATGGCCACTGCCAGCCTGCACTTGCACCTAGGAAGCTCTTTGTGTGCCTGGAGCAGTTTCAGCATCAGTGCCTGAGGGTCAAGCTGGCTGTGTGGTCCCAGGAGGCTGCACTCGGATAGAGGCAGGGGCTGGAGGACCCACTTCCATGATGGCACACTGCATGCCGGGCTGCTAGGGCAGCCTGAGCTCCCAGAGCGAGGGACCTCAGGGACAAAGAGGAGGCCCCAGGCCCTGAGGCCCCCACGAAGTCCTCTGCCACATTCTCATCACTGCACGGACATCACTAGGTCAAGCCCACGCTCCAGGGAGGGGATTCAGGCCCCACCTCGAAGGGAGGGCCACCAAATCATCTGTGGACAGACACCCAGTCTCACAGACAGCCTGTGTGCAACCCCACAGCAGGTCCAGGGCAAACCTCCAGGCCCTGGCCCTAATGCGGCCCCTCCTCCAGGTGGGCCCCCAGCCCTCCACCATGGCGGCCAAAGGAGACCCTGGCCAGCACTCCACATTGCCGGTGGGGCAAGACAAACCCCTGCCCTGAGGCCCGCAAGGCCCTCCCAACCCGACAGCACCTCTCATCCCTCCTGTCCACACACAAGTCCCCCAGCCACGATCTGCTGGCACCCACCTGGCCCTGCCTCCACCCATGGCTCTCCCCATGTCCCTGCAGGTGGCACCTCCTGCTGTTCGGCCCTGCCGCAGCCCTCAGCCTCACGCCTAAGTCTTCTCGTGAGCAGAACTTTTCGGCCTGTCTGGCTGTTCCTGGGCAAGGCATCCAGACCCTTGTCAGTCGGGCTCACTGCTTCCCAAAGGTCCTTTATGTTCAGGACCTTAAAATGCGCTCCAGAAACTTCCACAGGGCTTGGGCTTCCCAGTGTATGACCCAGCGCCGTCCGCGTCTGTGGCCGGGTGGGTGGTTCTGTCCTGCAGAGCAGCCCAGAGCCGTGGTCATTCTCATCGGTGAGCCCGCCCCGAGCTATGCCAAGCGCAGCGCCCCCCGCCCCCGTGACCAGCACCCTTGAAGCAAAGTGCTGCAGCATCCACACCAGCTACGAAACCCCTCCTTCCCAGCACCCCCCACAAATAAGCACATGCAGATGACACACGTAAACACACAGACACTGACACACGCAGACACACACGCAGATGACACACGTAAACACACAGACACTGGTACACGCAGACACACACGCGTAGACACACAAACACATAGACACTGACACACGCAGACACACACGCAGATGACACACGTAAACACACAGACACTGACACATGCAGACACACATGCAGATGACACACATAAACAGACACTGACACACGCAGACACACAGATGATACACATAAACACACAGACACTGACACACGCAGACACACAGATGATACACATAAACACACAGACACTGATACACGCAGACACACACACAGATGACACACATAAACACACAGACACTGACACACATAAACACACAGACACTGACACACGCAGACACACACACGCAGACACACAAACACACAGACACTGACACACGAAAGTACCAGCATTTGGTAAATGAAGGCCCCACTAGCCATGAGCTCCCAGGCTCTATTTCTTCTTTAAAGACAGAAATGCCGCGTCCTCGGCTGGTGAAGGAGGAGGGCCACACGTGGGCTGCAGGAAGGAAGGTGGTACTGGCGAAGGGACATTTGCACGGATCGATGGACAGGACAGGGGACCCAGGACAGACTTGTGCCAGACGCTCAACTGACTGTTGACAAAAGCGCAGAAGCAACTCTGTGGAGAAAGGAGCGATGGCCTTTCAGGAAGCGGCACCAGAGCCACGGGGCTCCATGGGCAAAAGTACGACGCCTGACTAGACCTCATGCCTTGTACAAAAATCAACTTAAGACGGATCACAGATTACATGTAAAACATACAACTATAAAACTTTTAGGAAAAGACATAGGATGAAATCCTTGGGCTCTAGGGCTAGGCAAAGAATTCTCAGCTTGAATGCCAAAAGCATGATCCACAAACAGAAAAACTGATAAATTGCACCTCATCAAAATGAAAACTTTTGCTCTTCAAAAGACCCTGTTAAGAAGATGAAAAGACAAGATACAGACTTGGAGAAAATATTTTCAAACCTCATATCTAACAAATGACTAGTGATTCTCTAGAATACATGAGGAACTCTCAAAACTCAATAGTAAAAAACCCCAAACAACCCAATTATAAAGCGGGCAGAAGACACGAGGAGATGTTTGACCAAAGGGGATACACAGGTGGCCAACAAGCACACGAGAAGGTGGTCAACATCACTAGCCACCAGAAAATGCAAAAAACTGCAATGAGACATCACTACATCCCCACCGGAACAGCTAAAATAAAAACAGTGACCGCACCAGGGCTGGGTCACGCACACGTTGTGGGTGAGAGCGGAAGCTGGCACGGCCACTCTGCAAAGGGAGTATGGCAGTTTCTCATAAAACTAAACATGAAACTACCATATGACCCAGCACTTGTACCCCTGGGCATGTGTCCCAAAGACATGAAACTGTATGTTCACACAAAAACCTGTGCACAAATGTTTATAGCAGCCAGACAGACTGGTGGGTACCAGGGGTCCCTAACAGACCTGTGTCAGGGCGCAGGCCTCAACTCTTCATACGTCCATGGCCAGATCTACATGTTTTTGGTGAATTGTCTGGTCATGTCACTTGTCCATTTTTCCAATGGGTTTTTTGCCCTTTTTTGTTTAGTTTTAAGAGTTCCCTACTGAGCATGGATGTCAGCCCTGTCGTGTGGACTGAGCCTACACGGGGCCCAGCAGACCCGGCCGCCCTGCTAGAGCCGCGTCATCCAACTGGAACTGTAAGGAACCAAGCGGGTCCCCAAACAGACCAGCCTTTCCTGAAAACAGGAGATTCCAGTCTGCCTGAGCCAGCTGAGGACACACCTCTGCTTTAACCCTCACAAGGAAGTAACCGGATGAGCCTTTTCCCCATTGTTGTTTCCTTGTCTCACCTCACAAGACCCGCTGTTCTGCCGTTGCCCAGTGGCAGCTCTCATTCTATTTTGTAGAAAGGAGGCTTCCCTGATTCAAACACTGAGAATAAAACCAATTACTAAATTTGTTGTAATTTTGTCTTTTAGCAGTCCTTAGTATTTTTAAGTCCAACCAGATTAGAAAGCCAATTCCAAAAACCCCAAAACAATTAAGGAAACTCACCCTTAAAATTCTGTTTCTCTAAAATTGGCTGGGTGCGGTGGTTCACTCCTGTAATCCCAGCACTTTGGGAGGCTGAGGCGGGAGGATTGCTTGACGCCAGAAGTTTGAGAACAGCCTGGCAACATGGGAGACCCCGTCTTTACAAAAAATAAAAAAAAATTAGCCTGGCATGGTGACATGCGCCTGTAGTCCCAGCTACATGGGAGGCTGAGGCAGGAGGATCACTGAGCCCAGGAGCTGGAGGTTGCAGTGAGCTGTGATTGCACCACCACACTCAAGCCTGGGCAGCAGAGCAAGACCCCATCTCAAAAAAAAATTCTGTTCCTCTGAAACCACCCCCATTGGATCTGCGGGGTCCTACCCACATGGCAGAGCTGCTAGCTCAGCCTCGACTGCTTCTGGGCCCCACTCGATACAAGCAGCTTTTTGGCCACTCAGTCAATGGGCCAGAGTTACCCACCCAGACGAGGACTGTGTGGCCTCCAGAATCAAAGGGCCCGCTTGGTGCTGTGCCTTCTTCTTGGTGTAGGAGGGTTCAGCTGCAACAGCTCAGAGGGGTGTCTCGGCAAGCCTCACACCACGGGGCCCCTGGAAGTTTCACTGAGGTAGAAGGCCCCTGAATTTTAGTAGGAGTTCCTCCCCCTCCAACATGCAAGGGTCTCACCAGTAAGTCTAGAGTAGTTGCTGCTCCTCGCTCAGTAGGTCCAGTTGTCACAATGTCACCGGTGTGACGGGCCAGTGTGACACCTGGTGGGCAGGAGGAACTCAAGGTCCCTGGGAACTCAGTTGCAACGGAGGGCTGGAGGCAGGACGGCGAGGGTGCAATGCTGGCCTTGCCAGCTGCGAGGAGACTGCTTCTGGTGGGCCTGTGGACAGGGCTGCAGAGAAAGGCGCTGGCCAGGGATGTGTCGATCTGCCCAAGCGATGAGCCCACATCTGGTGCAGCAGCTGCACTTGGAGCCGCCCGGTTAAGCCCAGGGTAATCCACTGTCATACCCCGGGACCCACCTCTCACTGCTCGGGCAAGAAGGGTCCGCAGCCCCTCCCGGGGCTGCTTCTGGTTTGCTGTCTTCCTGAGTAGAGGCAGCTGATGGCTTGCACTTGGTCGTTCTCACCCCTTGGCTGGGGAACCAGCATGGGGATTCTGCCAGCCGCTGCGTATGACTGGGACTCGGTGGGACTGGTGAACTCTGTGAGCATGAGAATCCGTACACCAAAAGCGTCCTGCTCCATTCATGGCAATACAGGCTTTTCCAGCATGCACTTCAAACTGTTGTAGCCTCTACCCATTACCCAGTTCCAAAGCCGCTTCCACATTTTTAGGTATGTGTTATAGCAACACCTCACTCTTAGTACCAAAATCTGTTTCGGTCAGGGTTCTTCAGAGAGACAGACCAATAGGATACAGACCAATAGGATACAGAGAGATATTGGGGGAATTGGCACACTCCATCATGGAGGCCAAGGAGCCACGACAGGCTGCCGCACGCTGGTGCCCTGGGATGCTGTTAGTGCAGTTCAGTCCGAGTCCTGTGGGCCTGGAGTTCTGATGTCCAAAGAGAAGAGGAGCGCCCTGGCTGGGGAAAAGAGAGAATCTGCCCTTCCTCCACTTTTTGTCCTGTCCAGCCCACGCTGAAGGAAGGGTATTCCCCTCAGCCCACCAGCTCCCACGCCAGAGTCCTCTGGAAACCCCCTCACAGACACACCTGGGGCAGCCCAGCCCTTCCAGTCAAGTAGAAGCTCCTGGGTTGCCCTTGCCGCAGGACAGGGATGGGCTCGGGGCCTGCTGAGGCGCTGAGCATGGAGGATAAACCAACCTCACCAGTTACCTGGGCATCCCTCGGTCTAGCCAAGCTGACACCCAACGTCCACCACGCAGCACAGCAGTGCGGAGCGTGAGCTGGAACCACGCCCAGAGTGAGAGCAGGAAGGATGTCGTTGCTCTTTGTCCCCAGCTCCGACAGCCCCTGTGGCCTCCTGGGAGGTGACAGCAGCAGCTCCCCCGCTCCAGCCTCACCTGGGCTCATGTTCCTGAGGTGACTTAAGGATGGGGACTGTTGTCAGGGGAACTAGCCCCAGGACCAGAGGGTTGACCCCTGACCTCTGGGGAGGAGAGAGGGCTGGAGATGGACCCAAATCACTAGCGGCCGGTGATTTAATGAATTGTGCCCATGAAATGAAGCCTCCATTAAAACCCCAACTGAAGGGGTTTGGAGAGCTTCTGGCTGGTGAGCAAGGACACACCACGTGCCGGGGTGGCGCCCATCTCCATGCGGAGAGAAACCCCTGTGCCGGGACCCTCCCAACCTCCCTGTGAGCCTCTTTGGCCGTTCATCTGCACCCTCTAAAAGTATCCTTTGCAACCAGTAATTGCAAGTAACTGTTTCCCTGGATTCAGATGTTGTGGGTGGCTGGGGACCCACCACTTGGGACTGGGCGGGGAGTGGGGGCAGTCCCGTGGGACTGAACCCTGCACCTGTGGGGTCTGTGCGGACCCAGGCAGTGAGTGTCAGAGTTGAGTTAAGCTCAGGAAGCCGGGCGGTGTCTGCTGGGAGTTAGGGAATTGGTTGGTGTGGACAAAACCTCCACACATTTGGTGCCAGGTTTTCCCTTTCACCGGGTCAAACCCAGCCCCACCACTCACCTGCACACCCCAGCCTCCTGACCTGTGAAATGGTGATGAGGATGCCACAGTCTGGGTCAGGATTAAATCAGGCAATACTCATAAGGCACTCAGGACAGCGTCTGGCTTCTGTAAGAAAGAGCTGCGTGTGAAATAAAACTTCATCCTCAATAGAAAAATGCATCAGAGACACTCATGGACAAATACAGTAATGACATGCAAGACTCGTGTGGAAAACAGGAAACTCCAGTAAAGGATGTAACAGAAGACCAGAAAAACAGATGCCCCGGGCTCCATGTGGAAAGACGCTCCACCATACTGCATAGTCAGTGCACAACCAACCGGGTCCCACAGGCTCTTTCCAGGGGATGTGAAAAGCGGGTCTTGTCTCTGGAGGCCAGCAAGAGCCACATACGACTAGCCGTCCATACCCTGAGCCCTCCAGGACATGGGTGGGAAGTGCACAGAGAGGCCAGGCCCCTGCCCAGGGGGCCCCTGTCCTGGGGATGCCCCCACCAGTGCTCCTCACCTTCAACTAACCTGCTGGGCAGAGGCTAGGCTGGGTGGGAGTGGGTCCTATCCTGGCGAGTCCCCTCCAGTCCTGTCACATGCCGTCCCATCCCACCATGTCCCGTCATGTCATGTCCTGTCGTGTCCCATCCATCCTATGATGTCCAGCCCACCCTAGTCTTAGCTAAGATATTTAAACTTCCAAGCATGATGTTGGCTGGGCACAGTGGCTCACACCTGTAATCCTAGCACTGTGGGAGGCTGAGGCAGGAGGATCACTTGAGCCCAGGAGTTGGAGACTGCAGTGAGCTACGATGACACCACTGCACTCCAGCCTGGGCGACAGAGTGAGACCCTGTCTTAAAAAAAAAAAAGGCATGTTCATGATCTGGAGCTCAGTGCCTTCCGACCCCCTCTGAATTTCGACAGACTGATTTATGGAAATGTTTCCTGACATGGAATTGCAAAGGTCTTGGAGCTGCCCCTGCTTGAGGCCTGCAGCTCTGAACCTACGGACACAGGTGCACACAGAGCTGACAGGAAGCTCCCAGCCACTTCTCACTTTGCTTATTTAGAAATGCCCCCCAGAAAAGTTAGATTTTAAGTGTTAAAAAACAGTTAATCTGGTCAACAAAAGGCAGATTCCAGGCGCCCCATGGTTACAGACAGGAAGGGACATGATGTTCGGTGGCAAGGAGGGGCCTGCCAGAGTTCATGACCATTCACCATGTATGTGTCACAGATGCACACAGGTTAGTCTGCTCCTCAGAAGGCACCGTGGAATGCAGAAAAGGCAGGTGAAGACACTGGGCGGGTTCGGGGCCTCAGACCCTGAGCCTAGACACCAGGGCTGCCCCCAGCCACCATCCCCTCCACGAGAGGGTCTGCTTGTCCTGGACGTTCCAGGGCAGCACCAGGAAAGGCTCTCAGGGGGTCTTGGATGCAGACAGGGGGACAGATTTCTTGTCTCTCACATCCACAGAGGAGACCCTGCTGTGCCCCTTGTTCATGTCCACTCTTGCAGGGACCACAGGTCAGAGTGAGGAGGTGTAAGGGGGGAGATCTGTCCACACCACTGCATGCTCCCACTGGCCCACGGTCTGTCCGTGACCCATCCCAGAGAGTGGGTGAGCCTGTCCTGCCCAGACCCCCAGTGGTCCCTGCACACCTCCTGCTGAGGCCACCTCTGCAAGCAGGTGATGCCCAGCCAAAGTCCAGGCAGCACCCCCAAGAGGGGTCCTGTGTCACCTGCGTCCCCTACCCCAGGGTCTTGGGCATGAAGATGCACAGGGGTGTGGGGTTCAGAGGCCAGCTGCCCACTCCAGCGTGACACCTGGCACCAGGTGGCCACCCTCTGGGGGGGATGGGGACAGGGACTCGCCAGTTCACACCAAAGTAGTACCAGGCAGTAAGAGCTGACAGGAGGGCCCAGCTGGTCCACTGGCCTGACCCTGCACTGCATTTCACACGAAAACCAATACCCGGGGTTGGTCGCCCATCCTGCAGCCCAGCACAGGGGCACTAAGGACTGCACAACACAGTGTCCTCTGAGAAGGTCACTCGAACCTGGAGCTGCTCGCAAGTCAGGTGGCCAGCAGGCCCCACTGACACCTTCCTGCTTGCTGCCAGGTCAGCCAGAACACTCCCAAACCGACATGTTCTTCCAATCAAGGACCCAGAGTCTCAGGTCCTCCTTGCCCTCCCTGCTGGCTCTCCCCTTACCTGGCTCTGAGCACCTCTGGGCCTCAGTTTCCCCATCTCCATGCTGGGGTCTCCAAGGACCCTTCTGCCATGAGTATCCTCTCTGTGGCTAGCAAAGGGCAGAGGAGGAGGCTGGTGACCCTTGGGGTGTGGCCAGGGAGCTGGTGGCTAGTCCCCAGGGCAACGGTCAGGGTGGACAGTTGCCCAAGGTCAGTGGATCTGCCACACAGCAGGGGTGTGACCCTGGGTGACAGGACCCCGGGAGCCATGGAGACTCCAGCTATCCCTAAAGTGTCCATGTCCACAGTACAGGGAGCCTCTGGGAACCCCACGGGCCCATCTCGAGGTCTATCTGTGGCACCCCAGGTGCCTCCCACCTCCTTCCAGGTGATATGACGACAGACAGCAGATGTGCTGGCCTGAGTTGTTACAGGTGGTGCTGAGCAGGTCACGCCCAGGGCAGCTCAGGTGTGTGTGGTACAGGCAGGTGCCCTGGCATACCCTGCACGGCACCTCCTGCCACACTGACCAGCCCCCCACACCCTGCTCACCTCCTCTGGTCTTCTGAACTGAAAGGGAAACCAAGGCTTAGCCCCAGATCTGGGCTGGGCTTTTGGAAACATCCTGGAGAACCAAGGCCACGTTTGCAGACACGTGGTAGAACCAAGAAGAGCCAAGGCTGCAGGTGCCTGCCCTGCCCAGCTCACCTGATGCAGTGACCTCGCTTCACGGCTGCCCCACTCTGACACAGCCATCCAGTCCTCACCGTGGCCACCATGAGCTGGCATTGATGGGAGGCCCATCCCACGCGCACCGAGCACCTGCCATGTGCCAGGCTCTGCACTGGGCAGTTGGGATCCATCAGTGAACAAGAGCGAGCCCTTGTGGAGCTTAGAGCCCATCAACGTGCAAAATGAATGAGTCAGTCCTACAGTTTGTTAGAAGCAGATGTGGCTTGTTAGAAAGAGGAAAACAGTGACAGGAGGGCAGGGGCGGGGCCACACTGCCTCACTGGGAAGGTTCCTTTGAGCAGCAAAGGCGGGAGGGGAGGAGTTGGCCGCCCAGACTTGGGGAAGGGGCTCCGGGCAGAAGAACCTGCTGTGCAGAGGCCCTGAGGCAGGAGGGACCTAAGTGTTCCAGGAGCAGGATGCACAAGGCCAGGAGGTAGGGGCAACAGCTCCAGCGGCACCTTGCTCCCAGAGAGATGGCCCTGGAGGGCTCTGAGCAGAGCGGCAGGACCCCCTGGCTGTGGCCTGAAAACAGGCTGAGGCAGGCCAGGGCAGAAGAGGGAGACCTGCACAAGACCACAGCCACATGGGGCACAGAGGTGGGGCTGGGCCAGGGGACTTTCTTCCCCGTGGGAGAGACGAAGTCAGTGGGGTGGTGGGAGAGACAGGTATCTGGACTCAGAAGTTGGGCGGGGAATTCACGAGGAAGTGGCAGGCACGGGGATGGTATTCTTCGACTTTTTATTATGAACATAAGAAAGCTGATGGGACAGTGAGCACAACGCACACCCAGATGGTCCTGAGGCCACCAGGAAGCACATGTGCCCAGAGGAGAGGCCCCAGGACAGAGCCCAGGGCCGCGGGAGGGGACCCACAGAGGTTGTTTCCTGGGGCCAGGCTGGAGTCTACAGAGGGTGATGAGTCTGGCCCAGCGCCGCCAATGCATCACTGGGTGAGACCACATCTGACCATGGGGTTCAGTGACACGGAGGCCCCTGGTGACTCTGACCAGCGTTTGGGCGCAGTGGTGGTGGGCTCAAGAGTGAACCACACGATGGGATGTGTGACGTTCGTGGCCACACACCAAGTCTGGCCATTCCTCAAAAAGTTGAACACAGAGTGACACATGACTAAGCCATTCCGTGCCTGGGTAGGTGCCCAAGAGAACTGAAAACACACGTCCACACAAAAGCTTGCACACAAATGTCCACGGCAGTGGACATTTTGCAACGGCCAAATAGTGGAAACAACACAAGTGTCCATCAGTGGATGAGTGGATAAACAAATGTGTCCGTTCATACGATGAAATAGTAGCAGCCACAAAAAGGAAGAGAATTCTGACACATGCAACACCTGTCAACCTTGAGGACCCTATGCTGAGTGACATGAGCCAGTCACAAAGGACAAATCCTGCATGATTCCATTTATGTGAAATGTCCAGAACGGGCAACTCTATAGAGACAGAGCAGGGGACAGGGCAGGGGAAGCGGCCATAAACAGGAGATGAACTGTTCTAGAATCAGCTAGTGGCGATGGCTGTACAACTCTGTGAATATAACAAAAAACCCTGAATTATACACTTTGAAAGAGCAAATTTTATGGTATGTGAATTATATCTCAATTGTTTAAAAGCAAAGGGCAGACGCATTGGAAATACTGACTGTTGGCAACTCTTTCAGGGAGTTTTGCTGCAAAGGGAGCAAAGAAATGGTGTGAGGTGTGAAGTCTGAGGGAGTTTTTTTAAGATGGGAACAGCACATGTGTGTGTTGATGGCATGACTGCAGCAAGGTAGAGAGGGCCGCCCGAGACACGCTGGGAGACACCACGCGCCAGGCTCAGCAGAGCAGGACGTCCTCAGGGAGGGAGGCCAGGCTGTCCCGCGTAGCTAAAAGGACAGCACCTGCCTGTGGGAGCATTTCTTGCGCTGGGTGCAAGAAGTGGTTGATGTTACGCATCAACTTGGCTAGGCCGTGGAGCCCACACACTTGGTCAAACACAGTCACATTCACTGTGAAGGTATTTTCCAGACGAGGTAACATTTAAAGCAGTAGACTTGCAGCAAAGCAGATCATCCTCCACGTGGGGATTCAATCAGTTGAAGCCTCAAGAGAAGAAGACTGAGGGCCCCAAGGAAGAAGGAGTTGTGGCTCGGGACGGCCTGGGCTTCGCTCAGCATCACCCCTCCCGTGGGTCTTGGCCCGCCCACAACACAGGAGCCAAGTCCCCAAAATCAGCCCAAACCCCCTCGTCTTGCGGACACACACGGCGCGCGCGCACATGTGCACCCGAGAACGCCGACGGGTCCGGGAGTAAGCGGGTGGGG
This sequence comes from Daubentonia madagascariensis, assembly GCA_023783475.1. Lineage (NCBI taxonomy): Eukaryota > Metazoa > Chordata > Mammalia > Primates > Daubentoniidae > Daubentonia > Daubentonia madagascariensis. Next base: position 599,647 of record JAKFHU010000226.1, read on the forward strand.
AGCGGCCAGAGCCGCGAGGGGCGCCGCGGCGGGACGCAGCGGGCAGGCCCGCCCCAGCCGGTTCCTCCTGGGCTGCGAGGGGCCTGGCGCTGGCGACGTTCGCGCTCCTGCTCGCGCTCGGCCGCGAGGGGCGGTGGCTCCGCGCTTGGCCTCCGAGGGCCCAGGCCTGTGGGTGCCTCCGTCCCTGCGCGCCGCGTGGACTCCTGCGTGTGCCCCTCTCCAAAGGACAGAAGGCGCGCCCGGGGCGACCGCCGGGCGGCCCCGCGACCCGCCCTCCAGGGCCTGGGCCGCCCTCGGGGTCGGCGCCCCGCTGCGCCGCCGGCGCCCACACCCTCCCCGGAAACTGGCCCGACG